>JAWQEG010001922.1:0-694837 GCA_033782935.1 Petrolisthes cinctipes
CTATTTGTTCTTGTATGGATATAAGGCTTAACTGCACTCAAGTTGATAGTACTAGGTCTACTGTACAGCTCCCATTGTCACTTGGTGTGTTCCCTTAGTCTACATCACCATCATCCATTCTAAACTAAACACTTAAACTTTGGTGCTTACAAAATCCATAGTCAGAGTCATAATTCCAGGTCCAGGGCGGTTTCATCCTTTATCATTAGTAATCTTGTTGGAAAAAATCGATAATTCACACATACTGATAAGGTTATACTACAACCTGCATTTTCATGGCATTTCTTCCCGTGTCCACCTCCACTAACACTATCACATTTCCTTTCCCAGGGACGGATTTGTTTTCATGATTCCACACACCCTTTTTTAAGTTTCCTAAGCACCATCGTATTTAGAGATTATACCTTAGTCACTGGGGCATCCCTACCTCGTGTGCCTATTAAAACTTGATCCTACCCTCCACTCCGTTTTAGTTTTCTATAGGAGCCATCGTATTCAGAGAGTTAATCACTTGGGCATCCCTACTTCGTGTGCCTGAAACAAAATATCATCCCACCCATCCCATTTAATTTTTAGAGAGTTAATCACATGGGCAATTCCTACTTCATGTGCCTGAAACAAAATATCATCCCACCCATTCCATTTAACCATTTAATTTTTAGAGAGTTAATCACATGGGCAATCCTTACTTCGTGTGCCTGAAACAAAATATCATCCCATCCACACCATTTAAGTTTATGAGAGTTAATCACCTGGGGCATTCCTACTTTGTGTGCGCCTGAAACAAAATATATAATAGATTTCCGTTTGTTGCTGATCTTGCACCTTTTATAAAGATTCCGACGACGACATGCACCTCTGACTGACCACGGCTGTAAAATACTCGAGGTAAAAAAAGTGTTATGAAAATTGATGATAAGATTAATTGTTTTACCTTGCCTGTGACTGTCCTATTTAGCTGTGTCCTGTTGGTGAAAGGGAGAGTGCTGGGTAGAGTGAGAGTGAGATTCAAGTGGAGAGTGAAGTGTGAGAGTAAAAAAAGGTGGTGAGGGAGAGTGAAGTGGAGTCAAAGAAGGTGAGGAAATGTGATGGAGAATGAAGAGATGTGAAGGAAAGTGACGAAAGTGAGGACGTGTGTGGAAAAGAGTGAGTTTAGAAGCGAGTAAGGTCGTGAGTGAGTGAGCGAAAGGAGAGGTTGTGAGTTCTTGAATGAATGAGTGAGGGAGAGGGAGGGAAGGCTCTGAGTTCGTGAATGAGTGAGTGAGTGAGAGAGAGGGAGAGGGATAAAGGCAGTGAGTTCGTGAATAAGTGAGTGAGAGAGAGGGAGAGAGGGATTAAGGCAGTGATTTCGTGAATGAGTGAGTGAGTGAGAGGGGAGAGGGATATGAGTTAGTGAGAGAGAGAGGGATTAAGGCAGTGAGTTCGTGAACGAATGAGTGAGTGAGTGAGAGGGGAGAGGAAATTGTGAGTGAGTGAGTGAGAGTGAGTATGGGATGAAGGAACCACCATCACCACTGACACTTACTAAAGGTTGGTGAGAACTGATGGCCCTCCCCTCTCCTTGTTTCTCCTCATCATTACCTCCACCTCACTCACCCCCAACACACCTCTCCTCCCTCCCACCCTCTCTCTCTCTCTCTCTCTCTCTCTCTCTCTCTCTCTCTCTCTCTCTCGTGTTTCTCTTTTTATCATGGACTGCAGCACTAAGCAATAGCCATAATAATAATAATAATAATAATAATAATAATAATAATAATAATAATAATAATAATAATAATAATTGTTGAGATGAAGATCAATTTGCACTTTTTTACATACACGACATTGGAAAGAACTAACCCGAGTACGAAAAGTGAATTGGAAGGTCTTTGATTCCTCCAAACTATACCACGAAACAGATCCCCTATTAGGAATATCATTGAGGTAATTTGTTTTCCGGCATAATTTGGATGAATCAGTAGCCTTCTAATTTGGCATCAAGACAGTCTCCATAACATAATACACGTAACCAAGGATATCACTACCATTCACACAGCATTAATTTTCACATGTAAACAGTTCTTCAAAATTAATTAAGTGGATAATATAATATATTTTGGGTACATTAGAGCGCCTTGATTCCTCTAAACTAAAGTATGCCAGGAAACAGAACCAGAATAATAAAAAAAATAATGGTGGTCAGTTGCTGTGGATAGTTTTGAGGAAGTAATCAGTTGTCCCATGCAGCTTAACCACGTAATAAACACTGTACTGTACGTCCCCGTTAATTAAGAGGAGGTTGTTATTGTTGGTGATGTGTAGCAGTGAACTATACCATGGAGTGTGTAATGTGGAGTGTGTGTGGGTGGGATGGGGGGGGGGGTGCATGGGAACACTTCTTGATGAGTGAGATAAAAAGAGATAAGCACAAAAGCGTATGTATTATGAAGATGTGGTTTGACAAGAGGTAAGTAATTATATATATATAGGCCTAAAAGAGCGTATAGAATATAGGCTATGATTCTGAGCTGCTGTATACAAAGAAATTAAGTTAGGAGCTTCGGGCAAATGATGATGATGAAATGATCTGTATGTAGAGACATTATAGACGACAGCTGCTAAATTAAATAACATTGGGATATATTGTACTGGATATCGTTCAGCTCATACATGAGTTTGCTTGCCTACTACGATGGCTTCATAGACATATATCTTACTGTATATCTTATTGTATGTGGTACCATCGTTCCTGGTCATTTTATTTGCTATGCTCATGAATTGTATTAAATGGGAAGCTCAGTGTAACGAAGTGTCAGGTTCCCCACATTGCTGAAAACATTAATAATTACTCATGATAGAGTATTTTGATGCTTTATAATTATTTATTTTTTTATTCATATTATTTATTCATTCATTCATTTCTATATTTATTACTCCTGATAGAGAAACTGGAAGATTTAAATTTATCATTTCATTTATTTACAAAATTATTAATTTATTTATAAATCCTGGCAGAGAAACTGGAAGCCTTTTGTATACTAATTTATTAAGACGTATTGCCGGGGAGGGGGGGGGGGGGGGGAGTGAGTGGAGAGCTGGGAGGGGAGAGAAAGCCCTTTGGAGTACTGTGTTGTAGTGTCCATATCTCAGGAGGAGACACCTACGCAATCAGTAACCTTACGAAAACAGGAAAGAGTCTTGTGTGAGAGAGAGAGAGAGAGAGAGAGAGAGAGAGAGAGAGAGAGAGAGAGAGAGAGAGAGAGAGAGAGAGAAATTTCAATTACGTTCAGTTCAGTTCAGGTTAAAGGGAGAATCTGTAGTTGGTAAATTGGAGTACCTTGATTCCTCCAACGCATGCTATAGGAAACAGGACCAGGTGAACACAAATAATGTTAGCCTGTTGCTTGCTTGCAATATTTTGGAAGGAATCAGAGGCCTTCCAATTCACCAACAAAAGGATCTCCCCTTAAATAGTGTCAATAACTGGTGAAATATCGACCAAACGTAGCATAATATGAAGCCATACTATATAATTATACTAGACCTGGAGTTATAATTATATCAGATGTACCACTGCATGTAATTCTGAGGGGTTGTATTTGTATCCTGGCATAATATAGAGTTGTTTAGTTGGGTGGAATCAGTAGCCCTCCATCCAATTTCCCATAATAGGTGAAGGGAAGGGGCAGTGAAGAGGGGAAAAAGAAGAAGAGGGAATGGTGTGGGAAAGGGATCGAGAGTGTGAAGTGAAGTGAAGGGAAGGGAAGGGAGGAAGAGGAGGGGAAGGGAAGGGAGTGAAGAGAATAACTAAGAGGAGGGGGGAGGGAAGAAAAGGAGAGGAAGGGAAGGGTGGGAAGGGAAGGGAAGGAAAGAAGAGGAGGGGAAGGGAATGGAGTGAAGGGAAGGGAAGGGAAGAAGAGAAGATAAAGGAAGGAGAGAAGAGGAGGGAAGATAAGGGAGTGAAGGGAAGGAAAGGAAAAAGAGGAGGGGGAGGAGGGTAGTGATGTGAAGGGAAGGGAAGAAGAGGAAGGGAAGGGAAGGGAGGGGTATGGAAGGGAAGGGTATGGAAGGGATGGCATAGAGGGGGTTGAGGCAACAGCTGGGGTACTCACCTTGGGGTAGCGAGACAGTAATTGTGTCATCCTCTTACCTCTTCCTTTGCTACCATCCCAACACACACACACACACACACACACACACACACACACACATATATATATATATATATATATACTTTTAATACACACGCTACATCCGCACCTAGACACACACACACACACACACACACACACACACACACAAACTACACAATGCACTACATGCACAAGCACAGTACATACGCACACATACAATGTGGTACTTACACATACCAAACACATGCACGCTACATGTACACACACACACACATACTACATACTGTACCTACATACACACATAGACACGCACAGAGAGAGAGAGAGAGAGAGAGAGAGAGAGAGAGAGAGAGAGAGAGAGAGAGAGAGAGAGAGAGAGAGAGAGAGAGCTAGCAGGACAGAACCCACATCACGTCACTTGTATAACAAATGACGCCTTTGGTCTTATGTAAGAGTAATTATGACTTTTCCTCAACAGACTAAGATTGAGAAGACTGTAGGAGGAATATTTTACCCGTGTCCTGTCTGTCCTTTGCTGTCTATCATCCCTATTGTTCCTCTTTCATATCTGTCCATCATTCCTTTCATATCTAGTCGTATCTGTCTCTTTATGTCTTTCATTGCTCTTATCTGTGTATTTATATCTGTCTGACATTCCATTCATTTTTTCTCCTGTCTATCTATCATCCCTGTTCTCCCTCTTTCATATCTGTCCATCAATCCTCTCATATCTAGTCGTATCTGTCTCTTTCTGTCTATCGTTGCTCTTATCTGTGTATTTACTTCTGTCTGACATTCTCTTCATTCCTCCTCTTATCTGTCCTTGTCTTTCCATCATCCCCGTTGTTCTTTGTGCTATCTGTCTATCATTTTCATTGTTTCTCGTCTTATCTGTCATGCACTCTTTGTCTGCCATTTCCTTCATTCGTGCTCCTATCTGTTCCTTTCTTTCCGTATCCTCGTCATTCCTCTTCATATCTGTTAATCATTTTCATCGTTCTTCGTCTTCTTTCATACATGTCTCTCTTTTTTTTTGTCAATCCCTTCATACCTCGTCGTCTCTGTGTACGTAGTGCATCCCTATAGTCAAATCTTTCTCGAAGGACTTAGGAACGTGTATAATCTCCCAGTTCTATAATTTATATTACCCATACAGTGAAGCCAATGGTGGGCCTGAAACTCACTCATTCACTGTACAGTTGGCCACATGAAAATGTTATACAGGCTATATGAAAAGAGAGGTCATTATTCTGAAAGTATAGCCTACTGCAGTGAATGGTCTACTCTATACCAAGTGACTCGGTGATTATCTAAACAACAAACCTGATAATAGCGTTGTATTGCAGTTACGTAGTCTTACAGTTTCTATATGTTGTAAAACCTTGAAAACAACAACGTGACTACGAATACAAGTGGTCAATAATACAGTGCATCCATCTTCATCCATATATATCACACTTACTGCGACTTATAATGCTCCTTCAAACACACACACAGGACATTAATTAAGGACCCTACATGTGAACGTGTATGTAAATTGGAGGCTTCTGATTCCTCCTGACTATGCAACAAAACACGGTCCTTCCTTATAGGTGAAGTTTCGTGGCAATATTTGAAGAACTCGTTTACCTCCAATTATTTGACTATATCACATGAGGGTCCCTTAAAAATACAACCATATATTTGCTGGAGGAACACATGTAATCGGATTTATAGTATATGTTTTTAATTTTTTCTGTACTGAGGAAAATGAGGACAAAAGGAAGGTACAGTCACGAGCCATTATAAATATCCAGTTGTTGTTGTTGAAGTTTCGAATCATCTGACATACCAGTGAATCAATTACAACGCTTACATTGTCTCATACTGTACTTGCTGGAGTTCATCTAATGTTCTATCAGCCAGGCTACTCGAGGCAGACCTACTGGACACTTATTATACACTCACAGACTAATAAGGTATTGACGCCTGGCCAACCTCACTGTGAATTATGAACCCGTGACTTATAGAAATGAAACACTTATTACAGTTCACACCACACAGAGGACATATTATTTAAGTGCTTCAGTTTCTCACGTCACAGTTCACTGTGAGAGGCGTTAATACCTTAGTCCGTGGGTGTACAATTGCCAGCACTTATAACTGGTACAGTCAGTGTCGTCATTCCTGTTTTCCTGTACCAATTAGATGTGCCGGTAACTGTACATATCTGATAACCCAATCCATCAGAAAGACTGTAGAATAAATTCATCTCCATTTCACCTATCACCTCAAAGCATAATAATTATCAGGCATATAATTTTTCATAACTTAAAAATGCTACCACTAATGAACCATGCCCCGTTTTCTATATATTATTATTTTATCTGATAAGCAGCAGCAGCAGAAGCTCCTATCTCCCGTAAGCCGTAAACTGGGTACTACTATAGATAAGATGGGAGTTGGGTTCATTTAACGCACAGGATATTAACCTCTGGACGATTCCATGTAGGGGAGGTGGCCGAGTGGTTAGTGTTCTCGACTCATATCCTAGAGGTCGGGAGATCGATCCTCTCAGGTGAGGGCCTGAGAATATTTACTCTTCCGATTTGAGTTTGAGGCACTAACTATATGGCCACCGAACGTCGTAAAACACCCTCGCTGGTACCATAACAGCTGCAGTATTTGGGAATAACCCTCACTTCCCTCCCTCTGTGGCTGGGTACCAGTTCGGAAGTCGTGACGTGTGTGTATGAGCAGCAGTTGACCTGGGCCACGGTAACGGGCTTGATTAAGCCTATGTCCAGTGTCGGAACATATAAAAAAAGAAAAAAAAAGAAATGTACAGTACGTACAGATGCCTCCACTAGTAACGAACACAGCGTCTGGTGAGTTTGGCGAAATGTAGCATCACTGTGTTTGTTTAATTGTAGTAAAAGTATATGAATGGACAGAACTCACTCCTTCTCTATAGTATCCACCATAAGGATGCTATGTAAACAAACACAGTGGTGCCACATTATGCCAAAAACAACCAGAGTTTGTGTTCGTTACAAGTGGAGACAACTGTACTGTATCTTACAGGGTCGTAGGCAAGAACTTTCGTGGTGTTAAATGACGCTGGTGTGGTAACGGTGTGATGGCTGCATGTGTAGTGTGTCTATATAAAGAGTCATCGTACCGCTACACACCACACCCTAGCTAGTCAACACCATAAATATTCTTGCCTACGATCCTTAGTGTTTTGTGACTGACACCAGACAAAATTATTTATCACAGAGTAGTATATACAGTACCCCTTATATTCTCAATGGAAGAAAAGCATAATAATTATCCGATGCACTCATGAACAATCTTATTTTCGCCTTTTGCAATAAACGTATAGAATTATGCAAAACGAATCCATATACTGTATACTGTTAAGAGGACAATATACCTTTGGTACATTAGAGCGCCTTGATTCTTCCAAAGTACGGTATGCCAGAAAAACAGGACCAGCCAACTGCAGATGAACAAAAATGATGGATGTCTGATGCTCCACATTTACCAACACACGTGTACTATCATCCCCCTTATTTAATGTAACCTCTGATTTGCCCTGGCATGCCTCTCTGGTTATTTGTATCATCATCAGTTTACTCTTTATCATACTTACGTGTCTCCTCAGTTTACTCTTTTATCATACTGACGTTTTAGTTTCTTCTCTCAGCCACCCAGGTCTGACATACTTAACGTTAAGAAAATAAGATGAACCCATCACTAACCATGCCCGCCCTTGAAATTTGTCAGGGTAGTGGTGGTGGTGGTAGTAGTAGTAGTGGTGTTGGTAGTGGTGATGGTGGTAGTAAGTGGTGGTGATGGTGGTAATGGTGAAAAATAGCCTAATAGTAGCGGGGAAATGTTTAATATTACATCGACCTATGAGTATTAGTTAGAAATGATGGTAAAGTCACGCCCCCTATAGCTCTTAAGGGACCCTGTGATGTAGTCAGAAAATTGGAAGTAAAGAAATCCCTCAAATATTGCCGCGAAACACCACCTACATTAAAGGAGTTTATTTCGTGGCATAGTCAGGAGGAATCAGAAGCCTCTAATTGTCATAGACGATCACAGGGGCCTTAAAATACAGCATGTTACAGAACCCCTAAATTCCTTCCGTGAGAAAATACTTGTGTAGAATATTTAACACCTTACCCAGTTTGCATATCCTTCCAACTGCAATGATGAACACAAAATATGAGATCCGAGGGTATATATATATATATATATATATATATATATATATATATATATATATATATATATATATATATATATATAGCTAACCCATGCAATGAAGCTCCTTGGTGATAATACAGTCGTTGAAGTTTGGAATAATCTGACATACCATGCAGTGAACCAATTACAACGTCTATAATTATCATGTATCATACTTGTTAGAGCTCTGTTAATACTCCATCAAGCTATTCGAAGCAGACCTGTGGGTACTTATTAATTAAGGCTCGTGACTGTACACTGTTGGTCAATAATTCTGTACCAACCTCGCATGCAGCCCACTCCTCCCTATTCACTTCAGTTTGTATAGAGATTTATATTGTGTCTCTGATCAATAGGACAGTATTATTGACCACCAGCTAGTGTATACCTTAAAATATTTCCAGTTAAGGGAAGACCCTACTTTTGGTAAACTGGAAGGCTACTGATTCCTTCAAACAAACTATGCCAGGACACAAAATATGATATAAATGTTACAAATATTTGGGATCTGTTTGGAGGACAATGTCTATAGCCCTCGAATTTGTCGTCATGAGTTTCACCCCTTATAAACAGACCCTGTGAACCAGTATGGGAATTGGAGGCTTCTACTTCCTCCTGACTATGCCACGAAACACACTCCTTCAATATAGGTGGTGTCTCGTGGCAATATTCGAAGGACTCCTTTACCTCTATTTTCTGACTATATCACAGGCACCCCTTATAAATGTGAGTGACAGCAAAGACAGCCTCGTGACAGCTTCAGCCTTCCCAACCCATTGTCTCCCCCTCCTCCTCTAACTCCTTTATTCTACAAGGCCACTCAACAGTTCCAAATACACCTTCTGGAATTAATATAGATTTATACTGTTGGCTCAGATGAACTGTCACGTTTGTGTCGTGCAGCAACGTATTGTGAGGAAGGTAAAAGATATGTGTGTGTGTGCGTGTTTGTGTGTGTGTGTGTGTGTTGTTGTTGTTTATTTGCCTCCTATAAGAATTGATATGTAACACAGCCAAGGTCAGTCCTGTTTTATTTATTTTTATACCAAATGGTGTCTTATGAGGAATAGTTTTTTACACGAAAAGTGACAATTAATAAAATGTGTTTCAACAGTACGTGAGATATTTGTTAAAACCTTACAGTATAATAATATTTCTGCATCGTACATATTTTATTAAAAATTTTGAGTGTGTATAATGTATCCTTTAAGGGGAGATTTTCTTGTTGGTATACTGGAAGGTCTGTGATTCCTCCAAATTATGTCAGGAAACAAACGAATTGTTACTTTAATGGGGGATCTGTTTCGTGGCATAGTTAGGAGGAATCAGTAGCCTTCCAATTCACCAACAAAATAATCTGCCCTTGAATATGGGTAACCTATGCTAAACACTTCATTACCTTAAGTTTAAGTCTATATTATTATTCTCGTGACCGTCTAATTGTCTCCGCGTTCGTTTATCCATTAATTAAAGGACCCTGTGATTGTGTATGATACCTGCTGCATGGTGGTTTCCGATTCCTCCTGACTCTGCCACGAAACAAGCTTCTTCAATATAGTTGGGGTTTCGTGGCAATGTTTGAAGGACTCACTAACTTTCAATTTTCTGACTACATCAAGGGGATCCTTAAATTGTCCGTTTCTCAATAGATTTATCCAAGACTCTCAGCGAACAGATTTATTGTTTGTGCATAACTGTATACACCAAGTCATAGTTTACTGTACACTCAGATACCATAGTCTTTAGTCCACCTGAGTCGAAGCCCGAGATCTGATGTAGGTGGTTTCTGGACGACAGCCCACCCAAAGCCTCCATATACTGTATAGGTTTGAGATGTATATAGCCTCGTGATGGTTTGGGTGGGCTGTCGTCCAGAAACCGCCTACTCCAGATCTTAATTGGGCTTCGACTCAGGTGGGTTAGAGACTAAAGTATCCGAGTGTACATAGCCATTGATTATATCCCTATGGCTATAATATAAAGTAAATTAGTAAATGGATGTAACCTAAGATGCTTAGTCTCGTAAATGAAAAAGGGAAATGAATTGCACCTGAGTTAGGACATTTAATTATATGTTTTATTAGCTTGGACAATGAGTGTTAAGAGGGTATATAGTTGTTGTTGGTAAATTTGAAGCAATTGATTCCTCCAAACTATTTCAAGCAACAGGATACCATTATTTATTATTTATTCATTGGCCCTGTTACGCATCTGACATATTTTGGAGAAATCAAGGCACTCCAATGTACTAAAAGTGTATTATCCCCTTAATTAATCACCTCTGCTGGATAACCATAAACCCATACATTCTTAAACTCGGGAAGGGTTTTTATTTTACTAATTATGAAACTGTGAATGTCATACTACACGACTGGATAGAAAGGATGAGAGGATTTAGGGAGAACAATCTTTTTATGGTAAATGCCAGGAAACATGATATTATCATCTCTGTGGTGCTAATGGGATCTGTTTTGTGATATAGTTTGGAGGATTATTTTTCAAGTTCATTATTTATCTTTACTACAGGGTGATTCAAAAGAAATGTTGCCCATCATAGAATGGTCTTAATTGAAATAATGGAACATAGGTTGTAATTTTGTTTTCTTCCAACTGATGGCACCATTGACATGTATTGATGATACACCAGCGCCACCTGCAGAGTGACGTGTCCTGTACACTCTAAGGAGCTAGTGCTTTGTTCTCACCTGAAGCAAGATTTTTTTTTTCCCCCAATGCAACGTGTCTTTATTCTTGAACAAAATTTTTCAACACGTTTTTATGCACAAGTGAAAAGATTGTTTCAAGCACGATATCCTGATGCCCCCAATATCAATAAGATGACAATTTCAAGACTGGTTAACCGTTTTGGTGAGACTGGAGGTGTGCACGATAGAAAAGGAAGTGGATGACCATCTGTGTTACTGATGAAAAATTTGAAAATGTGAAAGAGCATTTAGAAAAAGTTCCAGGAAACTTGCATCACAGGCACAAATATCTTACTCTAGTGCACAGAGAGCTGCAAAGAAATTATATCTGCGGCCATATCACATTCGTGTGGTTCAAGAACTGCGACAACCAGACTTGGTAAAGCGTTTACAGTATTGCAGGTGGTTTCGACGATTTGTTGAGGGACATGGAGTTGGCGTGCTTGACAATTTTTTCTTTAGTGATGAAGAATGGTTCCACCTTAGCGGGTATGTTAACAGTCAGAACAGTAGGATGTGGTGTAGTGAAAATCCACATATGTTACATGAAAAACCCTTGCATCCTCAAAAAATTGGAGTATGGTGTGCTGTAAATCGCTGGCTTGTCGTGGGTCCAGTTTTCTTTGAGGCAACAGAGAATGGCAATGTATACCGGGATATAGTCACACAGTTCATCGCACTTCTTGATGAGGATGAACGTTACTGCTGGTTTCAGCAAGACGGCACCACAAGTCACATGTCACATGAAACTATGGCATTCCTGAGGGAGTTTTTCGCTGACCGATTCATTTCCAAAAACACGTGGCCTCCAAGATCGCCAGACTTTACATCTCCCGATTACTTTCTATGGGGTCACCTGAAAGGAGTGGTCTATCAGACTAACCCATACACATTAGACAAACTAAAAGCTAACATTGAAACTGCAATTGCAAACATTACTGTAGCAACCCTACACAAAGTCTCTGCTAACATGGTAAAAAGGGTACAAGTTTGCATTCATGAAAATGGATCACACTTTGAACATATGCTGTGAATATGATCTGCTATTGCTTTTTAAACACTTTAAATAAGTTCTGTATAATATTATCATATCGTAAATGCATATGTACAGGGTATAATATAGATGAAATATATATAATATGTAGTCTGGGTAATCTTTCTTTTGAATCAGCCTGTACAAACCCCGACACTCAGGGGAACGATGCTGCTGAAGGCCATGAAGTTATATAGGTTACAAATTAAAATGGTTCTTGGTGGTAATGTTTTTCAGTCACCGTTCAATCTGGTTGTTAATATATTTCTTATAATGTTGCCTGACAGAAAATAGGATTTATTAAGACACAACTCATGGGATAGCTCATATATATACGCCTCGCGGTATACATTATATAAGTTCCAGCTACAGTTAGTGAATCTTGACTGGTGTTAAACGAACGTCCAGGTATCACCACCAAACATTGAAGAGAAAGCAGTTATTATCTCAAAGATCATGGTACCACTCGGACAGCATTCTATATCTCACTGACTTAGATATACGGTACTCTATAATTATATGCCTGAGGGTACCTTACCTTATTTCCTAGCCCTCGAGATTTACCATTCATGCTCGAAAATCATCTCCATCTATAGATGTCCACTGCATGACAAGGAGACCTACACAGGTGGACTCATCCGGCCCATGTAGTACTGACAAATTATCTAGAGTATCTACACTGCTCACACTTTATTTAGATGTTATAAGACAAACATTTTGCAGGACATAGTGCTCATTCTACAGGACTAATATCGATCAGTTCATTGGAGAGAGTAGCCTACAAAGAAGGATAACTAAAATAATTTACAATGATAAAAATATCTATTACTAAAAGAAGACACACTAAAAAAGTTGCGGGAGACAGTGCGGGATGTGTTGGCTTCAAGCCTTTAATTTTCACATACCTCGTGTAGGCACCCCATAAGACTGAGCAAAAGTAATGGAAGATTACCTAAAGTAGCCTAAAAAATATTTTAGTTTAGTATCCGTATTTACATTTTCTATGGTATGTTACGTTATACCTAAGGTTACGTTTTCTACCTTATATCTCTAAAATTATAGCTCTTTATCGAGGTGACCGTACATTTAAAAACTTTATAATTAGTTTGGAATATAAAAACATTACCAGTATGTCACCAAAGGTAAATGAAACCGACCTTACCGAAGTTGTATGAAGCCGAGTTTTCCCTATAGTTGCTGTCAACAACCGGACATGGCGTGGCGGAATTCCTTACCAAACTGCAATATCTCTTGAATATCCAACAGCCAGGACCCCAAAGGTGAGTTGTACGTTAATTTATATTCATTAGAGAAAGTATTGGTGGCCTTCGGTGTAGAAAAAGGGGCCAGGGATCTTAAACCCCCAGGCAATATGGCAGATTTTGGGAGGGGTTAGCGTAGAGGGCCATTTAGGATTAGGTACACTCTGATAAATACCTTGTGATTATTACGGTCGTTCTACCGGAAAAGTGGTATGTAACCCACAGGCCACAGAAAGCGAAATTGTTATCATCATTTGAATTTGTATGACCATTCCTGTACTCCTAGTTTTCATTAGTTAGTTGTAATAAATGAGTGACTACTACTACTACAACTCGACCTTTTCTGAATCCCTAAGGTAGAGGCTCAGTACGGTAATAGTTAAGAAGAGCCACAGAAAGGGAAAATGCTTACTAATTTCCTTCATATTTTGATTGGTGGTTATTTTTGCTTTATTAAGTAATTTCCTAGTACGACAGTGCATTTTGACCATGTTGGATTTCCGGGAATTATTCCGAATTACACATGTCCGAGATATCTAATTTTCACTCTGATATAAGTTCTTATGGTCGAATTTTCGTAAATTTGATATAGGTCTTACCTTGCACAACTCCTGGTAGTCTGTTAAGGTTAGGTCCCGGTAGTCTGTTAAGGCTAGATCCTGGTAGACTGCTAAGGTTAGGTCCCGGTAGTCTGCCACGGTCCAGATTAGGTTAGGTTAGGTCACGTCAGGTCAGGTCAGGTCTGCTTAATTCTAAAACTATTCCTGTCTATTTGTGCTCGCCAAAAATTGGAAATTCTGAGCCAAGTTTTGCCAAATGCTGGGCGATGGAGTATGGCCAAAACAGGATATTTGCACAATTAATGGATGTTAAGATTGAACGAAACTATATTTTGTCAGAAAATCTCACATATACGGTACTGTATGTAACTTGGAAAATTTACCTATTTCTGCCTTATGTTCGACCGGGTTAGGTTTCGGTCGGTAGTCTGCCCTGGTCTAGATTAGGTTAGGTCAAGTAAAGTCAGACAAAACTCTAGAACTATAACTATTTAATGCATTATTTATTTGTTTTACCTCTCAATCAAGCCACTTAAGGGGCTAATCAAACATAGTAAAAAATGCACTGTCTCACTTATATTTCAACATATATTAACAGGAAATGAAAGATTATCTTAGAAAGGTTTGGAAGAAATTGTTTTCCCTTTCCGTGGCGCTTCTTAAACATTGCCATTGACGCTTACTGGTATAGTTTTTAGCAAACGTAACCTGGCCTGACTTAACCTATTCATGACGAGGGACAGGTAGCCTACCAGAATTGAACTGAGGCAAATTACTGGGACCTTATGTCACCACAATATTGAGAATTGCCTCAATATTGTGGTTTGTGTGAGTTTGCAATAGCAGAAGGAATTGGATTGCAGTTCTGATTTATTGAGAAATTGACTATTGAACAGTGACTCAGTCAGGTATGCTGGATGTGGTTTCTTTGTCTCTTAAACTCAGATATTTATTGTATTGTTTCATGATACCCATTTTTCACAGTTACTACCACACTTTATCTTGTTTGTAACAAGTCCACTAGACACTTTCAAACTTTTTATAGATATCAGCCACAAATGATAGGAACTCTTTCTTCATTACTCTCTTGTTCCATAGCTTGGTTCTTCTGAAGTATCTACCCTCTGCTTTCAGCATTAATGTTAATTTGAATCCAATTAAACCTGTGTTGTATATCACTCCCTAACAAAGCTGACTATAAAAATTCTTTAACACTCCCACTTTCCCAGTGAAACACTTAGGCTAGTATTAATATACTTCTTTTTCGACGAAACGTTTTCTTTGTCACTCAGTTCCTATTATTTGTAATGCGAATTTAGCAACGAAGACCTTTTTTGTTGAAGAGTAGCCAAATAAAGTTTAATAATACCACTCCTAATATCCTGCTCTTCTTTCTCAGAAATCTAAAACTAAGATTTCAGTGTTTACCACTGCTTTTAGCTTGTGCATCCCTTCACTGATCCAACCAGTGAACAACTCTTGATCTTTTCTTACCTCAGTGACCTAGAGTTGCTAGTTCAGCACCCTTTCTCATACCACCTCAGAAATCTGCCTAATACTTATGCTGTAAGGTACTTTACATTACCTCTCTTTCGTTTGCTTATCCTGTTGAATTTGTTTCTCAATTGGACTCCTCTGATCATAATCATATTCCTATGTCTTGTTCTATCCCTAATTCCAGTGTCTTACTGGTTATTCTATCACTCCTATAAAACCTTTGGATCGTAGCTGTCTGTGACACTACAACAAGACCAACTGGGAGGATTAATCTCTGTGCAAAAATGTCAAGATTTTTTTATAGAATGATTATTACTTCCATGGCTTACCATGGAAGCAACATTCATCATATACGTGATTCTCTTGAGCATATGATCCATATTCTCTCTCTCTCTTTCTAGTGGAAACTTTCTTGGTTAAATCAATGATTATGATTTGTTCTACTGCTGTTCACAACAAGGAGGAAGCTTACAGACATTACCATCACCTTATGCTTTATACATTTCTACCAAAAATTATCCCAATCCTTGTTATTCCTCACCAGAAATATCTTTGACAACCTCATTTTTTCCAATATCCCTCCTCTCATTTTTCCAGATGATGATGTTGCCGTCTCTTTATCTTATAAGGCTAAACTCTTCACACAAACATATGCCTCTATTTCCACTGGTCCCCTCTGACATATGGTACTTTCTGTAGGCCTATACCTGACATAATCTCATCAAAGGAAGTACAGTACTTTCCGTGCTCTTTGGTCTTGACACTTGGAAGGCCCTGATAAGATTCTCCTGTGTTTTAAAGAACTTTGCTTCTGTGCTGACTCCCTGCCTAGGCAAACTATTTTGCTTCTGCCATTGTCAAATACAATACTTTTCTTTCTTTGTAGAAGTTTGCTGTAATACAATCTCTTACGAAGAAGGGTGACTGTTCCCAATGTTTTGATTTCTTGCCTAAAGTTTTAGAATCTCTACTTCACTGCGAAATTCAAAAGCAATTTCAATCGTCAGGAAGGTTTTAGTTGGGTGTTCTACTGGCAAACTTTTATCCCTTGTCTGATTCATGGTCGTCCTCTATTTGAAACTTTTACTGTTGTGCTAGATATTTTGGAAGTTTTTGATAGTCTGGTGCAAAGTTTTAATTTCAAAGATACCCTCATTTGGTTTCTATCCTTCCCTATGTTCCTTTATCTCTGATTTCCTCTGGTTGCTATCCCCTATTCATTCATATGCTGATCATATTACCTGGTTTCACAACTACCCATAACCACAGCTTCTCACCATTTCACATGATGATGAAGTGGCATGCCTGACTATTGATAAATCCCTCTTATCTGATTGGGTGTGAGAAAATCCTGTGGTTTTCAGTGCTGCAAACCACAGTGCCTTCATCTTTCAACTTACACTATCCTTCCAAATGACTATCCCTTCTCCTTCAATGACACGCAACTTAATCTATCCTCTTCTTTCAATATTTCTAGTTTTTCTTATACTCAAAATCTCTCTTGTAGAGATCTTTAAGGAAGTTGAGTGTGCTGCAGATTCCATAAGTACACTATATTATTACCCTCACAGCTGCTGGGTTTTCCAGGGTTCTCATCAACCCCTATGTGCAAACAACATCGATACACTCACTTCGTAGACACAAAAATTAGTGTTCACTCCATTACCAGACGTTTCAGTAATATGCCGTCCTGTGGCAAACTACGAGGTGAAAATGAGTGTCGACGCCATTATGAGAAGTAGAGAAACAGAGTTATTAGAAGGACTGTCATAAACAGAATTGCCTTAGAAATCATTAACTTGACAGAGAGAGGGGGGGGGGCAACGACTGTGGTCTGGAGGAGTTAATTAATTGTCTTCAAAGTTAATGATTGCTAAGGCAATTCTGTTTATGACAGTCCTTCTAATAACTCGTTTTCACTACTCCTCATAATGGCGTCTACACTCATTTTCACCTCGTAGTTTGCCACTGAATCAGCTGGTAATGGAGTGAACACTAATTTTGGTGTCTACGAAGTGAGTGTATCGATGTTGTTGACGGTAACGGGATGGTCATTGTAAATCCCGGGTGCCATGTACACGTCTATTTTACTGCCAATACTGTTAGACTTATTTAGCTTCATAATTGTCGCCATATTAATTATTATAACTGACACTAATTAGCCTCTGAAAGGACTGATTTCTAAACCTCCGAAAGTGGTGCCAAATAATTAAGATACATAAGTGTGGAGGTGGCAACGGTGTTGTGGTAATGGCGGGAAACACAGAGGTCTGCCTCGGAGGAGTAGGAGCAGGACTGAGTGAGTCCGATTCTGACGAGACTAAAGGAGAGGAGTCAGTGTGATTAGAACATTCGTGACGCTAGGGTGTTGCCGCTTATTCTCCCGCTACCTTGTCTGTCTGTCAGTCGGACCATCCCACTCACCCCCTCCTTTGTTTACATCATAGTGTTTGTGTTTACGTCCGAGCGGCGAGCGGTACCAGCTATAAACAACGACTTGTGTAAGTTATTGTGATCTACAGCACATTTCTAATGTTTGGCTGCTATCTAAAATGAAGTGGTAATTGTTGTGGGTTGTGTGTGATAACATTTTCATGTGTTGTATTTTATTTGTTCAACTAATGCTACCTTTAAAGTTACCTGTAATTGCAACCAGTTGTATGGAAGTATTGTACTCTATTTGACGCGCTGATGATCATGTTTTCGTGTGTAACATAGAATAATATAACATACCGTACCGGTAATTAAGGGTTGCAAAATGCTGTTGTGCAGACTGTGGATTGCTTCTTTATTCTTGTACTCGTAACTAACGTTAATTTTCTATTGATAAAACCCAGAAGTTTACCATACATACTTTGATTCTCAAGTTTAAACTAGAAAATGCCATAGGTCTCTCTGCTATTACACTAAAATCATTCTATTCCCAACCACTTCTTCCATATTATAGTTAAGATTTCTGTTCTCTTTACCTGTATACATTTTTATACAAGACTTTACAATTCTGGTAATTGAATTTCGTCTGCTATTTGTCTGCCCACACAACTAATTTAAATCACTCTGTAGCTTGAAACCAACAAGTACAGTCGCGGCACATAGTTCTTGACCAGGGTGTAAGGGGAATTCTGTTCAAGAACTATGTGCCGCGACTGTACATCCTCTACTGCGGTTGCTAACTTAGTATCATATACAAATTTTGATATGTTGTTATTCATCCCTGCATCAAGATCATTAATGTGTAGGTTATAATGTACACTCGCGTTCAGAAACTGTCCTGATTCCTTGGCGCGATGAATCGCAACTATAATATAGCCGAGCTTTGATGATTCAAACAACTATGTGTTGTAGGGTGACGCACCGTTGTTCGAACCTTCCAAGCTAGGCTGTTTGAGATTCATCTTGCCAGGGGATCGGGACACAATTTCTGACCGCGAGTGTACGGTACCCAGTACTGAACCCTGAGGTTCCCCACGTCCACCATCTTCACTCCAATCAGAATTTACCCTATATAATTATACTGCCCTTTCCTTACTACTTACGAACCATTCAGCTACCCAGTTTAGGGATGTTCCGATGTCCCATGTAACCTCAGTTTAATGTAATAAATTTCAATGTGGATCTTTATAAAAAAAAAAAAACCCATTGAATTTGAATGCAATTTATGTAAATTTGATCTACTTGGCAGATGAAATGTGTTCGGTGACATGAATGTGTATGCTGGAATGATATATATACTGTAGGCTACTCCATATTGATGGGTGTGTCTTATGTTGCAGGCTGGTGACGTGTGTCTCAACTCCTCCAGGTCAGTACCGGTACTATTCTCTCTCTGGTTATCATGCCACTTAATTAAGCCAAAACATTTATCTGTGTTACAAGGAATGTGTCAGTTCGAGAGAAGAGTACAGCTAGGATGAGTATCTGTTCAGGTATTATAGTTGGCGTATTTACTATGGCGGCCTAAAAATGGCAGACTTCACATTTTCCTTGAATGTCTTATCCCATGCCACTATTGGGGCCAGAGTGGCATTATCTTGGGTCATAATCAGTTTACACACGTGATTGTCCCAAACTTGACATTCAACCACAGCCTATCCATATTTTAAGAATATAATTACCGGTAGGCTATTATGTTCTGTGTAGGTGTTTTTTTTTCTTTCTTTTTTACTTAAACTCGGATGCGATTTACAAAGTCGTCCCATTTTAAAAAATAGTTTTTGTCACTTACGTCAGTTAGCACTGACATCTCAGTGTTTTTTGTCAAGGGTCGCAAATAAGTATTTTTCATGGATTTTTCCCAAATTTTGAAGATTAACTTTGACAGGAATCATCAGGTTGATTATACTCTGTGGTACTTCAGTTGTACCTGTCGAACAAAAGAGAGCAGAGACAGAGAAACGGCAAAAGCATAAATCTTTATATATATATATATATATATATATATATATATATATATATATATATATATATATATATATATATATATATATATATGCAGAAACCTCACTTCACCGTGGGGTGTGTGTATGCAAAATAACCACAGGAGAAATAATAGACAGAACAGTAAGTACTTTCGTATATTACATCCTCAGACAGACTCTGTCTGAGGATGTAATATACGAAAGTACTTACTGTTCTGTCTATTATTTCTCCTGTGGTTATTTTGCATATATATGTATATATCTTAATAAGTAAAATGGAGTAACTAAACTTTAGCAAATTTGACATTCACTTTGTAGGGGGAGGGGGGAGGGAAGCAAAATACCTTCTATTTTATATTTGAATAAAAGGAATTTGTGTCACTTTGAACGTCAATCACTTTCCCATATAACATGCTACGCAGGTTGTCGACCAAGGTCAATCTTTAAAGGCCACACTGACGTCAGTACATCTGTACTTGCATTCGTGCATTCAATTTTCTTGTCGAAGGGAAGCGCTGGGGAAGTATTAAAATCAAAAGTTTTAATTTAAATCAAACTACAGCTCTCATTAATACCATGGCTGAACTAACGACTGATAGTTATATATATCAGATGAAATCCTCAGTTGTACTGGGATTTAGGAAATTCGATTAATTACTTGTTTGATTTCTTAAAATTTTTATGGATGGTGGGGAGCAGATTCCAAACGGCCACAATGGGTGGTTGATTTTCGAGGTTTCTGCGTGAGTCTTTATGTCTGTTCGACCTTCACATGCCGCAACAATGTGTGTGTGACTGTGTGTATAAGAGGGAGGGTAGGCACTTTCTTAGGTAAAACTATATTGCTATATGTAGTAATTTGTTCTACAGTATGCAAAGGGAATATATATATATATATATATATATATATATATATATATATATATATATATGTGTGTGTGTGAATGTTTATCGTTAGTATGAGTTGTGGAGCTGCTTTAAAGTGGTTATAGGAGGGAGGATAGGGCTATGAGGAGAGAGGAAGGGCGTGATAGGAGGGGGTGACGGGTTGGTCATGCTTGTGTGAGTAACTGTGACGACACATACACAGAGAAAGAGAAGTGGGGGGGGGAGACGTTCATGGGTTGACATTGTTAACGTTTAGGAGGAATATGCTGCTCTTTCTCTTTGTCTCACCGGTTCTCTCCTCCCTCCTTCCACTCCACACCTACCACCCTCTTTCCTCACTTCCTCTCCGGTCTCTGTACCTTCACCCACCGCACACACTCTCCCTTCCTCCCTCCCTCTCTCCGTTCCACTGCTCTTCCTGTCTCGTCTCAAAACCTTCATTTAATCTACACTCCTTCTTTTCCTCCTTGTCTTCCTCCGTTCCACCTTTGCTCTTCTTGTCTTCTCACCTTATCTCCCTCTCTCCCTATCCATCTTTCCCATCCTGTCTTCCTTTACTTTCTCCACTCCCCATACTTTCTCCCGCAGAGAGGAAGGTAGGAGGTTAACGAAAGCTACGAGGTCCAGAGGGAATACTTACGTTGTGTGAAAGTTGGATCTCTCTCTCTCTCTCTCTCTCTCTCTCTCTCTCTCTCTCTCTCTCTCTCTCTCTCTCTCTCTCAGGGGTTTGGTTTGTTTCCTTCCCAAGATCTATGCAGTGGAAAACTGTTTTGATACCCCTTCGCTCCTGCGGCTTCAACCATCTCCCCTTTCCTTGTTCTTTCCATGCTTACTATCTCCTTTGGCAGCAGTTAACCCTAGCTGTTGCCCTGTCATTTGTTTTAATATTTTCCCTCTGTCATTTAGGCCGAAAGTACGAGAACCGGTTCGAGGTCTAGGTTACAAATGACGGAATGTGCTTCAGCCAATATGAAGGATCTAAGTCTGTAGTTATAAAAGTTCTGAATTTCATTGTTGAATCTTTATAACATTATCTCTTTGTTAATCAATGCTCTTCTGACTGGGCTGCAGGACGATCATGCCGACTGAAACCCACAAAGAGACAGAAGTTTCTGCGACCACAATTATTTCCAGTGCTCAATCTATCCAAAGTTTGTCCCAACACGATGAGTTTCTTTTTGTCTTGGACAGTTTGCCGGATTGGTTGCCCTTTATATTTAATTTGAGGATGAAAGAAGAACTCCCCAGGTTTGGAAGACTCATAGGACGAGGGAGAAGGTGATAGAGAAATGGGGTAGCCAGCACGAAGGAAATTGAAGGGAAGGAGGGAGAGTTGAAGAAAATGCTATGAGGCAGTGGATATACTGTATACCTTTTCACTAGCCTAATGGTGCGAGCGACTCGTGCCAGTATAGAGGCGCCGTTCTCATTCCTTGGCGTGTGAGAAACACAACACTATTATCTTTGGTGATGAGGGTCGAATAGAGAAACTGCCCTCAGGGATTCCTTGGTTCTCTCTCATACAAATGACCGTGTGCACTCGATTTGTTTATGGTCGTTGGTTTATAGCAGCTGTTTTCGTTCGTGACAGTATTCGTTCGTTTGTGACCGTCTGCTATAACTTCATGACTTTAGATGGAGGTCCTTTGAAGTTATTTGGATTAATACTTCTTGTTTTCTTGCCTATGCGGGGTCAATGATGAGGTTTCGTTGATTTTGGATGAATTGTAAGTATTATATTTGGATATTAATATTGTAGTGCGCATGATCCGATTTTTATGTTTTTACACCTTTCATCAGCTTTAAAAAAAAGTTGTATAAGTCTATCACTGAAGTTATCAGTTCTCAATCCAAAAGTGTGGGCGTTACATATAATATAATCTATACAGTGATGTCTTCAATAATGTTTTCCCTTGGTTTAGTCCATAGTTCAGTTACCCTACTTCTGACAACATAAAATTGCATTGGTAGTAAGCAACCAAAATAATACTTTTATTCTCAGCGTACAGTAAGCATTGACATGGGAATAGAAATTGGCTTTAATTCTAGCCGTGTCTGCAAGAGAGTGATATCAGTACCAAGATCCCTCATATGAGTGATCTTTATAGCACCTTCGCGAGCGGCGCTAACTTTTAACCATGCAGGTTATAGCATGTCTCCCTTTTGGAGTCAGCTTTTTTCCCCATGTTTCTTTTTCTTTTTTTCTTTTTTCTCTTGTTTTCTTTATGCCTAGGCCTTAAAATAAACACCCTTCAGTAGCAAACCAGGAGTTATTAACGGCCGAGTTTTGATGGAGACCCCCCCCCCCATCCCCCCATCAAGGGCCCTGCGATGTGCTGTTGTCTCCCAGTTGGAAGAATACTGGAATAGGTAACTTCTTTTTCCCCAACATCACAGCCCAGGGAAACACACCTTGACGGATGAGACATAGGTCTATTTATAATATTTCATGCTTTGTGTTACGGTGCTTCAGTCTTCAGTCATCCTGTATAGTTATGACCACAGTGGAAATCATATAATTGAAGTAAGAGTACTGTGATATTAGTCAACGTGAGTGGTTCAGTCCAGCGTGACTTGCAATTATTATATGTTGTAGTGATGGTGGGAATTGGCACTCACAAGTCATTCAGTGTAATAGTTGGACTGCAATGTTTTTAATGGTGGCTGGGATGGCTTTTATTTACATCACATTGTTGCATCGTCTCCGAGTCTGAGCCAGTTGAGGATGGGGTTACAGATGGTGCTAAGTTGCCCTTCTGCTGCTGCTGCGCCTGCTAGATACAGTTGCCCAAGTTTCCGGCAATCACAGTTATACAAAGCGTTGCCGATTCTTCCCCTGTCTTTGAGTCATGTTCTCGAAGAGTATTGATTCATTCTGATACTTCTCAGATATCTGTGATTGAGATTAAAGTTACTATGTAGAGTTATGGTATATACTCACCCCACCCCAGGATGTCGAAGCCAAGGTTAAAGTATAAAGTAGGTTAGTCAATCAGAGGCACTCTTGGAAATTTATTTGGTAAGAATGCATCGCCTGCGGCTCCCTTCTAGCTGTTTTGAGTACCGTAGATTCCAGTTGTTATAGATTGTATGATATAGTTGTGTAAATGTTTGGTACAATGTGTTTGGGTTTGCAGTACGTTTTAGTGACAAGGTTAAGAAATAAGAGTAAGTATTTCCATTCAGTAAGTTTCTATAACTATACCGCCTAGAGTTAACAATTGAAGGAGTTGCTGTAAACCTCTTTAGCCTCCTGTACAGACGGTGTTTCGCTTCTGACCAGTTAGAAAAAGCCGAGTCAGCTGCCACCAGAGATAAGTTATTCACTTGCCTTGTGGCGAAGCATTCATTTATTCTTCACTATCTAAACAAAAGAGATCGAGTGAACGCCAGACCAACCTTTTCTCCCTAGCCATTCAGTACATAAGTGGGGCAAAGCTAACAACTACAGCAAAATTGTCTGGGTGAAACCTTGGCCTTTGGTGGCACTTGACACTAACCTTAGTTTGTAACTGCACAGTCACTAGGAATGCTACACCCCAAGGCCAGATACATATCAAAGTGAACACACTGGTTGTCTTTTTCTTTTTTCTCATGACACAGTATTCACTTGAGGTTCACCTGTCATTATTCTATCACCTCGTAAAAGTATAGAATATCTGTTGTAGTGATTGCTCTGCCTTGAGTGATATACTGTATAGGCCTATCACTGAATTCACAAATAGTATCTACTCCATTAAAGTTCAAACCAAGCATTTTCAAACCATAGTTTTCTACCACTTAATAATATCCACTCCTCAAAAGTCATTTAACTATTAAATAACTTTTTCCATTTCATGGCTCTGATTTTTTTTTCCGAGGGAAGCACTCCTGAGGTCCAAAGGTTCGCCGAGTCAGGTAACCACTTGTATAACAGATAATGCGCTCAGAATAACGCCCAACCTATAAAAAGTACTATTACAAAAGTGTTTGTAGAAAACCGCAAATAGCTTTGTTGAAGCTGGGAAGTTCTTTGACCTCTACATCCCTTGCAGACACGCATGATTGTTCGTCTTTCATAACACCCTGCGAGAATGTAAGGGTCACTGCCGCCAACAAGTGTGTGTGCGTGTGTAATTACCCGATATTATTTGTTATTATTGTTATTGTTAATATTAATATTATTATTATTATTGATATTATTTTTATTTGGTTGGGCCAAATCTCTGCTCACCACACATAATTTTCTTATAAAAATTAATTTTGAATCATCTGTTATTCCATCTTTCTTTGGGTCGACAATGTTGACGAAGAGTCTTTCTGAAACGCCCCATTTCTACGCAGATCCCATACTACAGTTACAGTAGCTCATGGGTAGTGTACACGTATTTGATAATAGTGGCGCCAGGGTTTGATATTTCCTTGTGGTAGCTACAGTAGTTATAGTGGTGATGGTTGTTATATTGACACTATCGCGATTGGTAATAATGAAAATGATAGTGATGGAGTTTTGATATTCATGATTATACGTGTCATTTTGCAGCTGACCTAGTAGTGGTGGTGGTGGTGTTGTATTTGTGGTCTTAGGCCTAGTGGTAGGTAGGAGTGATGGTGGAGGTACTAGTGGCAGTGGTGTGGGTTTGTGGTATTTGTGGTGGGAAGGGAAAGTGAGAGGGGGGTGACGTAAGTGAAGAGGAGAGTGGGAGGGAATGATGTGGGGAGGGAGGCTTGGGAATGGAGAGACAGAGTGAGGGAAGGAGTAAGAGAGGGGAAGAGAATATCTGGGGGAGAGAGGGAGGGTAGAAGTGCATGGTGTTGAAGAGGAGGTTGGGAACAAAGGGTGTGGGACTAGGGAGGGGAGATGAGGCTAGAGGAGAGCTAGGGGGGGAAGGCTGTGGGTGGTATAGAGGGAGGGGAAGGGAGAGAAAATTAATGACAGTGAATGACCACACCCATTCTTGTAGTTTCTCAGAAAGTGTGTGTGTTGTTTGGCGTGTATGTGTGTCTGGGTGTGGAAATAGCTACGTAATTAATTCATACAGTTCAATAATTCTCATTTTTACATTAGCAGTATCTTGCATAAATATATTATTCACGTATATTGTTCTGTTCCCCAACAATTTATTTGGAATTAATTAGCTAAGGAGGTTGATAACTCTGGATTGTGACTCTGCATATAAAATTTACTTGTCATCAGGCGCCGTAGGCCTGCTGTATAGGCGATTATTCTTGAGCTGAAAGTAAGTGAAAACAACCGATTTGTCGAAACTCGCTGCTACACACACGTTGGGAGTCACGCTTCATGCAGTCAGATTCTAGGGAGTGACATCGGTTGTGAAAACTTACCAGCAGCTAAAGGAAAATATATAGCTTGTACGTATCAGCGTCACACTTTCCAACATCTGGTACACCACTAATATTGACACATGTTTTTTTTATTGCCACTATACACCTCAGTGATCGTTGTTGTATCCAGCCCGATTATTTTATTGTATGTGAAAGGATCAGCCTGTCGGAACATAATTTGTTTGTATATTTTCCCCTCAGTTGGATAATAAAGTTCTTGCTTTTGTTTTGTGGGTTGTCAAGTAATTTAAACAATGTAATAAAGGTCTCTCTCTCTCTCTCTCTCTCTCTCTCTCTCTCTCTCTCTCTCTCTCTGTTTTTCAGTCAATTTCTGAAGACATCTGAGAGAGAGAGAGAGAGAACAGGGGTAGCTAGGTAGGTAAGGGAAGGCAAGCGTGACGGACCGCTAGCGGAGGGAGGGCGGGTGTGGGGGGGGGGGGGTAAAGGGCAGGAAGGTAACAGGGAAGTGGAAGGGAGGGGGTAAGGTGGGGGGTGTCAACTGTAGCGGGGTCAGTGTGTCAAAGGTCACAACACTCCCACCCCATCACACCCTCTCTCCTTCCCTCCCTCCACCTCTTCCTTTTCACTCTCCTTCCCTCCTTACTCTTTTTCCTTTAAATCCTCTCTCCTTCCTTTTAAATCCTCACTTTCCTTCCTTTTAAACCCCATATCTCCTTCCTTTAAACCCCCCTCTCTCTTTCCTTTAACTCCTCTCTCCTTCCTATAAATCCCCCTCATCTTCATTTACCATGGTCTTTTTCTTTTACCTTCCCTCCTTCCTCTGTTTATTTTCACCCTCCATACTTCCTTTATACCTCTCCTCCTTCTTTTAACATCCTCTCTCCATCCCTTTCAACCTCTTCCCTCATACCTTATAATCATTGAATATCTCCGAATTATATAGCATCCTCTCACCATCCTCCTTTTCTTTTTATGCACCCCCTTCCTTCTCGGCTCTCTCTTGCTCTTACTTCCTCCTCTCCTCCCTCTTATATTCATCATTCCCCTTTTCCTCAACTTTTTCCTTTGTTCCACTTACATTCACATTTTTCCCGTTCCAACTGCCAAGTTGAAAGCACCGCTTTTCGTCCTTCTTTCTCGATGTTTCTTACCCTCATCTCACCCACCCTCCCAATCCCAACCCTCTTATTGTCCCCCCATTCGTCCCTCCCACCCCCCTCTCATCTTCTCTTCCCTTTAACCTTTACATCCTCTCCTCACTCTTTACATTTTCACCCTATTTCACCTCACTTTCGCTTGCATTGCACCCTTCATTTTACATATGGAATAGATAATGTTTACTCTTCTTCCATTTTACCTTAACTTGAGTCAGTTTCAACCAAAACTGCCCCAGCCTACTTACAGCAGGCACTTCAGAACCACATTTGGCGAGTACCGCGTGAGTATTTTACTGTTAGTCTGTATCAGATAATTAATGCCATACATTCCTCCAAACTATGCCATCAATGAGACCTCCATCATAATTGCTATGCAGTTTTGGCGTACTTTGGAGAAATCAATCGACTTCTACTCGCCGATTAAGTGTCAGGGTTCCTTGAGCCTTCCAAGTACTGTTATAAGAAGCTTCAGCCATGCTCGAGGTGTGTACTAAAAACCAAACCTTTCACCACCTGACTTCACCTCGACAGTCAATAACGACTCGAAAAACCGAGCAATTAATCTTTTCTTTTGTAAAAGCGAAGATGTTAACATTTAATTATTCCCAGTGATTCTGAGAGTTTGTTTGGCCAAGTTCTGCAGAGGTAGTGTGAGGTGCGACTGAAATGCACACGTTACGGTGTAGCCTAATTAGCTAAAAGTCGTGTATTTGTTCCGAGCCCAGTGAATATTGAAACAGAAAAGTCAAAGTAGCAGGGATTGCCTCAGGCCTGGCTACCATGTCAGAATTCACTCAGACCAGACGGTGGTGGCCCGGGTGCATTATTACAAATTGTAAATTGGCTCGACCTCTTGCTCTAAGCCTAAGGGGTGAGCTCCCATAACGCTCAAAATGATGCTTGGGCTGTAGCAATAAAACTAACCATAGGATACCCTTGAAATTAGTCACATTGCCTTTCCCAGCTCATTTTACATAGAAGTGGTTGATCCTATTTAACGTAGCGTAGCCTAATCTAACCTAACCTAACAAGGGTCGAGCCAGTATAGGCTACAGTTCGTAATAATGCTGCCCGGGTGACTGGTTTGGGGGTGGATATGGGACGGGTTAATGGAGGACGCATGGTTCTGTCGTTATTGTTGACAGTCTGGTCTGACACGCGTTGCCAGAGTCGTGAAGCTGCCCCTGCTGTTTCGACTTACCTATTGGATTTTTTCTTAGGTCTTGTTAGACGCATTACGATTTTAGCATGAAATCGTAAGAAACTGGTTTGAGAGTCGATATGCCAACGAATGATAAAAGTGTGAGTGATGTATCATTGCCAGAAAAAAAAAAGGTTTCATGCTTGATAAATACGTAGAATCGTAGATGGAAAGGCAGCGAGTGTGTAAATCACGGATTGCCCATGACAAGACGATTTAGTGCAGTTATTTCTTTGTATTCTTGTCTTTCCTTCGCTTCATCCTTCCTTCACTCCCTATCTCCCTCTCTCGCAGACAGTACTTCTTTCTTTTCTCTCCTTATTGTTTACTGCCTTCCCTATCTTTCTTCTTTCACGTCCTTCCTCCATTCTCATTCCCTTTATCCCATCCTTCCCTCCATTCTCATTCCCTTTATTCCATCCTTCCCTCCATTCTCATTCCCTTTATCCCATCCTTCCCTCCATTCTCATTCCCTTTATTCCATCCTTCCCTCCATTCTCATTCCCTTTATCCCATCCTTCCCTCCATTCTCATTCCTTCTTACCTTTGGTGTTTCCTTTCATTTCCATCATACCTTTCCTCTTACTACTTTTCAATTTTCCATCCTAATTCTCTCCTTTCTACCCACCTCTCCTTTCTTCCTTCCTTTCCGACCCTGCACTAATTATCAAGGAACCGCCCCCATGACTTCCTGGCTTATTGCTTTATGCTGCCTCTAACATTCTTTTAGCCTTATTGAACAGTTTGTCTTAAGGGGATGTAGTATACCTTTGCTACATCAGAACGCTTTGATTCCTCCAAAGTATACCAGGAAACAGATCCAGATGAACAAAAATAATGGTAGCCTGTTGCTTGGAATACTTAGGAGGAATCGGTTGCTCAAGATTTACTAACACTAATACTCCTTTAGATGTCAGGGTGATCCTATTTTACGTCTGAATCCTTGGTTAGTTTTTCAGTACTTTGTTTTCCACTTGTGGACTAACTGGTGTACAGGAGCGAAGGGGAAAAAAAAAAAACAGCTAGAGGATTTAAAGAAACCAGGAAGCATCTCCCCAAACATTTGGTGACGACTTTATTATCGGTTGTCAGCGTACAGTCGGCGGCAGAAGTCCTGTCGCCTCACCTGCTTCACCGAGACATGCAGTGTTCATGGACTCGAAAAATTCGCACGTTTTCTACACCTAAAAATCTCGAGTCTATGAACATCGCGTGCCTCGGTGAAGCAAGTGGGGCGACAGGACTTTTGCCGCCGACTGTACAAAGTATAATTATGTGCACCCGCAATCCACAATCCTTAGCCCACCTGAGTCGAAGCCCGAGATCTGAAGCAGGCTGATTCTGGACGACAGCCCACCCAAACCATCATGAGGCCACACACATTTCGAACCAATGGAGGCTTTGGGAGGGCTGTCGTCTAGAAACCGTCTGCTCCAGATCTCGGGCTTCGTCTCGGTGGACTAGGGATTGTGGATTGCGAGTGTAGTACATACATACATACATACCTGCAGGACTTCAGGTCTTAATGAGCCTCAATTGAATTTTGATTAATTTAATATTTGCTGTATGAACTTTGTCTCTCCCTTCTGTCACCTCCCGCATTCTATATATTGCTGTTTAGTAGGCGTTTGTATCTGTTTTCTGTCATTGTAGTTTTTAATGTCACTGGACTATACTGTACTATAGTACAGGGAAGTTTATTCCCTCAGCCCGCCACAAAAAAATCATATGTGGTTCAAACAATAAAGCAACTACGGGTAAATAAATTGAGGATGAAAGAACACTGTCCTAGGCCTCAAAGACCTTGTAGGACGAGAGAGAGGGTGATAGATAGGAGGCACAGCAAGCACAAAGGAATTAAGGAAAGGAGGGACCCTGAAAGGGAGTAGGCTACGTGGGGAACCAGAGAGTCGCCAAAATCCCAAGAGAACATCCCGTAACATTGGCAAACTATGAATAGGTATGAGTGGATTGGGATAAGAAAAAAAAAGAGAGAGTTATAGATTCATGTCACCAATTCAAATACTACTGTGGTATATATATACATGTATATTGAAAGTGATTAATTTTTAGTCACTGATTAAGGTGAATATTATCTTAATTAATGGTTGTTAACTTGTACATTAATTAAAGGGTATAATATATGTTTATACTGTGCAATGATTATTTTCTCATTTAATTAACAACTAGAATAAAATATGAAATGATGTAGGAGAAAAGAATTCTTATTCTGGAAGATAGAGTATAATAAGGATATCAAAATGTTTGTGTCTATCAGGATTTATATGTTTGTTAATAGGAGAGAGAGAGAGAGAGAGAGTGAGAGTTACTCCACCCTCTCTAATGACAAAGTTACTTCCTGTGGTTGTCGTGTCACTGCTTCCTCTCTCTCTCTCCCTCTCTTGTTCCAGTGGCCTCGTAGGGGGGTATTGCCTGCATTAGTGATGTGGGCAATACTTTAAGGGTTTTGGCACCCCTTCGGCCCCAGCCACTAGCTTTCAGTTTTTCAACTGTCCCTCCTTTCTTTCTATTTCCTTCTTGCTTGCTGTCACACCTCTCTATCACCTTTCTCTGGCGCTATATGACCTCGCTGTTGCTGCGCCTAATATCAAGCAATCATTCCAGTGGTCATGATTTGCACCTTGTTTGATCCCAAGAGCGAATATTTAAATGGAGGCAGATAACACGTCCCTTCATGTACTCTAACTACTTCATGAGTTACCATCCATTAGAGGTATTCCTGATTGGGAACAGTATTCAGCACATACATAAAGTTAGTCAGTCCATCATAAGCACAAAATTTTTAATACAAAATGGCATGATATGAACAATTTTTTTCCGTACTATGTAGTACTCGTGTCTTTAGAATACAGCATAATAGCCCAGAGATACTATCATGCAAAATATTCATGACTGGTTAAGTTAATGTGCAAGGAACATTACCATTAACATTACTCACATTTGTATACTCCACCTCCAGGGAGGAACACGCAAGCATAATGTTCTAAGAGCAATACAGAAACTTTGTCGCTGTTGGCTAAAAGAGTGAGTGACCCAGTATCGTATATCCCTTTGATTAATTACATATCCCCTGTGGAGTAGTAGAAATTCCTGTGGAATAGTGAGAAGGGGGTTAGAGAAGGTTATGGAAGGAACTTCGGCCACACCTGGTGCTTGGTTTCTGATGCTAGGCAGTGACCACATGGGCTGCTAGTCAAGTTATCCATGAGAGCCACAACCCTTTGTAAATATATATAACCCTTCCTTTTTCTTAGACAAACTCTTTCAACCCTCTGATTTATTCTACTACTTTACTTGTACATCTTACTTTGCACTTCACCTCATTTCTCTGCCTTTTGCTCTCCCTTTGTTTCTTATCACAATTTCCATAGACCAGATATGTTGGTACAATATGTGTCTGATGTGTTGCCAAAGGACTGTGTCAATGGCACATGTCAAATTTACTATTTGGCCTATTTACTAATATATTGGTGTGGCTATTTCATTACCAAAAGGCTGAAGCATTACTGTGTCAAATTTCCACTAAATAACTAAAGTGTGGATGTATGTTTCAGGATGAGTGGCGGCAGCGAGGGAGGAGGCCGGGTGGTGGGTCGGGGAACGAGGGCACTGGAGGCTTGGGCAAGGAGAGCCACTGTTGGCTACTCTGGAGTCAGTGTCACCAACATGACTACATCATGGAGGGACGGCTTGGCTTTCTGTGCCCTCATACACAGCTTTCGCCCAGAACTCATGTATGTACAGTTTGCAATAGCTGGAATTTTGCTTTGTTGTATCTGTCTCTCCCTTATTCATCATTCTCTCTTTCTCTGTTAATTTTCTCTCTTTGACTTCCTTTCTTGCTGCTATACCTGTCTCTGTTTCTGAAAGGCAAGATTGAAATAAGGAGAAATCAGAAAGAGTTTCCATAAAAGATACAGTACACCATTTTAGGAGGAGCCTGTATTAACTATGTTTTAACTCTCTTTTTTTAAATCATAGGTAGTGTTGATATTGGGTCCTTAGTATATTTTGTTAAATACTGTATCACAGTTTGAATTTGTGAGTGTAACGTTTCGATGATCGAGTAAGACACTACAATGGCTGTGTTGATTTAGATTAATGATAAATTTTTTTAGGCCAAAGTATGAAGTGCATTGCCAACATTAAGAGTGAGTTTGTATATTTTCAGTCATGTGCTCAGGTGAAAAGGGGCTATGGTTTGTATTTTGTAAACAGCATGATGGTGAATTATAGAGTTTGTAGTATTAACTTGTGTTGATCTTAGCCACTTTAATATTTTATTTGTGTTGTAATGACCTAGTGCTTTTTTAATTAATCACTTGTGTGGAACTTGAGTTTACTGTGGGGTTCACTAGACACTAACTTGTTTTATGTACTGTATGATTAATTTCTTGTAGGTTGGGCGAGTTTATCTTTTGTAGGATTAATTGAAAAGTTACCCTGTTGTATGTATCATCTGGTTGGACACTAGACAGTTTACAGTTATATTTAGCTTCTGATGAAGGAAATTCCTTTGCACTGGATATGTGTGAGATGTGTCTGAAATGAATTTGTTGTATTGTTAAGGACATCCCAAAATGCCAACCACTTTTCACTAACAAATATACATTTTAAATGAAAATTTCAATATAACTCTGTTTTTTTTCTTATTTACTTTTCTATACACTCTGCTCTAGTCCTTAAACAATCAGATGTTGTACCTGCATAAAAATTCAATAAGGGACATATTCACTCTCTTTATCTCCTATTTCCTACCTCTGTATAAATTCCCACATAAAACAAAGTCCCCACAGACTTCCTTCCGCTAATGAAATTCTTCAACTTTTCCCATTTACAGTACTGTATGTAGTAATAAATGTCCTTTCCACTTGAAGTACTAAACAAACCCCCATGTCCCACCACATAGAGACTTCTCCTCACTGCGTGCTGGAAACATCCTGGAGAACAACCGTCTGGCTTTCAGTGTAGCAGAGCAGCAGCTGGGTATTCCAGCACTGCTTGATGCTCAGGACATGTTGGATCACCCGGTGCCTGACCGACTCTCAGTCCTCACTTACGTCTCGCAGTTCTACCAGGCCTTCAGTGGGGGTGGTTTGGCCAACAGTGTCCGGCCACAGGTAGTACCAGTCTCTCAAACTATTAATATAAATACAAATCATGAGCTAATCACTGAGAGTGACACGTACAATGTCTCCATATAATGTCTCTGTAGCCATTACACTACTGTATTTAGTGTCCCCTCATCAAGGATTACATGTACAGTACTTTTAGCCCCATATGGCTGTTCTCCTTTTAAGTTTGGCAGCCTCCGGGATAGTCCCACATTGAAGACGCTGCACTTTGTATAAGCCATGAAATTTCTCTGTAAATAAGAAAAACAACCAAGAAGATCCTACTTCCACTGGCTTAAGGCTGGCTGTTTTTGATAGGGATTGGTGTGTAGGTTTAGGGAAGGGAGAGATGTTTGTTTTAAAATGACTGCATGCTTATGTACGAATACCTGAATAAGTCATTGAGGATATACTGATTGGGTGTAGACATGAGTAAGGATATACAATAGATAGAGAGAGAAGTAGATAGGTACAGAGCTATAAATAGATGTTGCGGTGGATAAATACATTAGTAATTAATGTAGATAAGGAAATCATAATGTGCATTGTGGTGCTGGTATTTCAGAAGGGGGCAGGTAGTCCAACTCGAGTCCAGCAGGCAGTAGAAAGGACCCCACCATCCTCCAGGACTGACTCCAAGGCAGACAAGGTAAGTGTATTCTTGCACAGAGACCCTTGGATTTCACAAGAAGTCAGCTGGAGTCTCCTTGGGTTCAGTATGAGGTTCCATATATGAAGGCTAGAGGTTCTTGGTACTCTTGAGTAATTCATGTTTTAATTTTATAGCTTGATTATCTTCTCATTCAGTTTTTTCATACCCGTTCTCTTTGAGGAATTATTGTATCTTGCATTTACTGTTACTGCTGTAAATAATTATGTTTTGTATACTGATAATATGTATTTATTTCAGAATTTTCCACTCAAATATATTACTAGTGTGTGATGTTAGAATAGCATTCAAGAGTAGCAGCACACATTTCACTTACTATTGTTAATTCCTATTGTTAATACAAGAACTAAAAACTCAGCCATTGTAATGTTATTGGGATGCCTGTTAAGATACTTACCTCAAGAACATCCTGATTTGCTGAGTTACAGTTCTTCCTGTTGATATAGTACAGTATAGCTAAATTATTTTATGAATGTAATACAGTAATCTTGAATGAATATACAGTACTGTGCAGTACACATTCCTGCATCAGATTATAACCCACTACAGTATTTATGTACTGCAAAGGTGCAACTTTTAACGAGATTCATTTTTTCAGGCATCATTACCAGGATTGATCCCTGATGATGCTACTTTGATAATCTAATTGAACACTTTAACTCTCATTATCAATCTCTTTCATGTACAAGTTTTAACTTTACATGTCCATCAGTTTGCATTGGGTGCTACTTCATTTATGTACTGTACTATGGTAATTGCCAAGATTTGCTGCATGAAATAACCCATTATACTGAAATGGTATATTATGGCACTGAATATTTATGCTTTACTTTCCCTTAGATTAGTAACTTTTGATATACATTTTCATTATTCACGTGATATTTGATGCCTGTAACACCAGTTTATAAGAGGGTTTATTGTTCTGCAGCAGCATGGTTGTGAATTTTTATTACATTCCTATTTTCTGTGAATCAACATCTTAATAAGCTGTTTGTAATATACTACTCGATAACAGCGATTCCATCCCAGTCTCTTGGTTGACTTTAGATACACCATTTACTCTTCCAAAGTAGTTCAAGAGCCATAATGTCCAGAGTTTGAAATGTGAATGACCATGTCATCCACAAGTGGCCCAATTTTTCCTCATACCCAAGAGCATTTTTTTTTTTTAAGCTGAAAGTATTTGTATCTGATTGGTTGATACAGGTCTCTGACCTCCAGTTGGTGAGTTTCAGCCATTCATCGTTAGCCGTTTTGATATCAACTGTAGATGTTTATGGTCAGTTACAGAGAAACAGATTGCAAGTGCATATAATAGATAGATTGAAACCGTGTGTACAGCCTATTCAACAATACTGTACTGTACTTTTTTTGCTGCTCATCTTTCATATTATTTACAGGTTTTGCACATGATGATATTGTTGTGTATGGTGTAATTCCCTTTTGCTTTACTATGTGCTTGATGAGGATTGGATATCTCTTGCTTAGTGTCTGTTTGCTTAGGAATGCTTGGCAGATCTGTGCTAAATAGTTTTAGAGATGCTTGTTAGGTTTTGCAATGTTCACTAAGTGTTGACTAAATACTGTACTTGTCTGTCATTAGTGTGCACATTTCAGGCTGAATGTTTAATGTTTACTAATTAATATTTATTCTTATACTAAAATTGTACTGTTTACTAATTATTTGCAATGCGATCTTTGGTAACCCATTACTTGACTGAATGTTCAGAGAGGTTGGAACAAATTTCTGAAATACTTTGACTAGTGTTTTATCAAGTATTATTATTAAGCTTTGACAAGTAACAAAAACACTGACTAAATATACACAAAGACAAGACTGTGTACTCTTGAGTTTATAGTAAATATTTGTATTGTACTGAGTTGACTAATTTATATTCTAAATAGTTATGACAATTTACACAGATATTTTTAGTGCTGATTAATGGTTTGGGGTAATTGTTGAATATATGGCACCTGTGTGTTTGTGGCATGTACAAACATGACATTGTATCTGCTGTTGTATACATTTATGTTCATGTTTGCATGCTTGTATGTGTGGGTATCTGTTTCAGTCCAAAAATCATGTTGTCCAGTAAACCCATATTTGGAACAAGTTCCATGAACCACCATCCTCCTGGGAAGGTGAAGGGTCATGTTTATACTGCTTTCAGTGTATCCACGTTCCCATATGAAGGTAATGGCATGAAAGAATTAACACAAGAGATAGCAAGATTTGAAGGAAAACAAGTAAAGGAGTGGTACTGTAATAGAATAATTGTGTGGTGTGTTTGAAAACTGCAGTGAGTGATACATACGTGAAGTTTGGGAGATATAATAAAAAAATATGAACTTGTGAAATGTATATTGTGTAATCTGTGTGAGTCCTGTAGCCTATGTGATATGAAATTTGATGTGTATGTGAAGTATGTGTTGCATATGATGTATTCACTGTAATGTTGTTTCATACCAAAAGTTAAAAGTGAGATCAACACAAATATAATTTTCAAGAGTTTAAGCTGCTTTAACGTTGAACTGAAGCTCAATGTGTCTGATGTCAACATTTAGTGCCGTAAAATACTGATAATTACTAAAATAGTGGTGGAATTTCACAAAAAATGAATTTTTTGGGGTAACATAACACAACCTAATCATGGTGAATGCCTCATATGAAGGGTGTATGTACACTGTAATTTGCACATACATTGGAGAGAGAAACAGAGTATACAGTGAGAGAGATGAATGCAAGAGTCTTTGCTAACCCCCACATCTCTCTTCTCTAGGCCACTATTGACATGACGGGACTGTACAAGCCTGAGGTGATGTGTTGAGAGGTAACCAAATTACTGTTGTGCATGCTGCTGTATGGGAGACTGGTTAGAGAGAGTGAGAGGGAGACACAAGGAGAAAGAGAGAGGCAAAGAAAGTTGATGTGTGAGAGAGGGAGGGGATGCACTGCCTGTCTGTTTAAGTCTGTCAGGTAAAGGTGACTGTTTCTCTTTGTGTCTATATCCATTTTCTTCTATCCATTTCAAGTGTGACTATGTATGTATCTATCTGATCTACCCAACTTACCTTCTGCTTTGATATCTCGGTCTGTCCGAGAATTCCTTGCCTCACTGGAATTTTCAACAGTCTTCTATGTAGACACAAAGCATTCTTTCTCACTGAATTTCTCTCAATCCTCTTTACATTCTTTGTTTTATTACGGTACTCATACTCTGGCAGACTAATCATTCCAACACAGCAACAATCTTCTCCAATGTCATTTTGTATATCATGGTCAAACTGTGTTACTTAGGCTATATTGTATATATATTGTCCAGTTAACTATCCTGTCAATTTCCAACCCAGATTGTTAAATCACTTTTCCTTCCATGAATATTATTTTGATTATTTCAGTTTGGCATTCTCTTCTTACGTTGTTTGCTTTTCAATACCCATTGTTACTGTCATGATATTTTCATTGAGGAATTTTACTTACAAGTAAAAAAAAATGTTTAATTGTAAGTGGTGTAGTATTTTCTGAAAACTATTTCTACTAAAGTGCTCCAACCTTCAAGCAGCATTCAGTTAGGAGTGTAATTTCATTTATTTAGGCACTATCATAAGACTCTAACTAGTAGTTTAATTAAAAATACAGTATGCAGTATCAGCTACTGTATTACTATCTAATGAAATTGTTGATACTGTATAGCAAATTTTGTTTTATACTTGGTATCTAAAGACTTGGTTCCTTCTGGTGAATCATCGCTCTCCACTGGCATATTTTTCCTGTAGTTTGCAGTATATCCTTACTTCTAGCGTCCAGCTGCATTTACCTCATAATCATTACGGCTTTCAATAGCAATTTTCTCTTCACTACCTCAAACCCTATTTTCTTTCCTGCATCAATGATTTTCATGTTGGTCTTCACATGACACTCTTCAGCTTCATTCTAAAAAAAAAAAAAAAAAAAAAAAATCCTAGAAAAAGAAATTTGAATATTTTGGGAGCTTGGGTGGTATGAATGGGGAAAAAATAGAATGACCATAATTGAAAGAATGGCAAATACGGAACTGGAAGGTATGTTGAAAGGTAGGCTACAGTCGGAGTATCAATAGGATTATGGAAGTAAAAAGTTGTCAAGTTATTTTATGGTCATAGCTGCTGGTCAAAGAGAATGAAGTTTGTCTCATACAAATTTGGAAATGTCTCAGTCTTCATGCAACCATTGTATGTGATTACAGTGAAAAATTAGCCGTCAGAAGTCTGTTAAACTCATTTTATAAAAGATAAAATCAGTCTAGTTAAGAAGCCAATTACAGTATTAAGAAGCCATGCAATTATTCTTAGCATAGGCTGCATACAGCATGCTTTTACTGAAGGAAGACTGCACTGCTTGGCAGCTGTATATACACAACTTTCATGGTGTTGTATTCACCTTGAAAATTTCTATCAATTTGATATACTGTATTATGAACATCAGAATTATGCACCTTGCCATTTAGTGAGAGTGTGAACTGTATACACATTCGAAAAGCATTGTTCCAATGCCTTCATGAGGTGTTCCATATTGCATGACACAATTATTGTACAAATAGACTTTTACCAAGCGTAGAAGCACTTAGGTTTTTTTATGATGTCAGCAATATCAAACCCTTTGAACAACACTACAACATACAGTGTTATATTGCAAAATGTTGTTGGGATGTAGGTTTTTGAAGGTCATACAATCAGAGGCTTAGTGAAACTTAGCATATCAGTGTTGCAAAATTCATATATGCAGTGCTATCAATAAAGGCATATCGAGTGCTGAGGTAGTCATTTTTATCTAGAGTGCCTATACAGTATAGTTGATACAGCCCTTATGTCTGTCTTCACATCGTCGTTTCCATAATATGTGTAGATAATTAGTTTTTGTGTGTCGCAAATGATGAATTTCATACTGACCAGACATTCTCAAGATATGCCGATAGTGCTTAAGTGTTTCTACATGTACTGTATGTCTGTGTTGTTTATGGTTATTGCTTGTCTGTGTGACTGAATATAAATTTGACTGCTTCTGTCTATCTTTCTACTGTACTTTGTTAGGGTGACAATTTCAGTCTGTCTTTATAATTATGCCTTTGCTCAATTTGTCTTTAAGGTGACAGCTAAATTCTGTTTGTGGTTAAGACTGCTATCATTCTTGGAGCCTTACTGCCTGTTGCCCCCTTTCTCCCATTTCTCACCTTGCCCCCTACAGCATGCAGTACAGGATGAAGCTCCACTGGCTCTTTAGTCATTACTACAGCTGAGCTTAGTCTTCACTAATGCTTGCATCAGTTTATGTTGTACAGTACTTATTCTATTATAGTCTGTTTACAGCTTTCTGGTTGCCATCTTGTCACTACCTGCTCACTAATGAAAATTATACAAACATATATTTTCATGTCTGATCTGAACACTCATTTTGGAGTATTGTTTGTGCGTCCAAAGGCTTTGTGCTTATTGGTAATGCCAATCAAGAAAGTCTTTTCACCACAAAGCCAAATTGATAATTAGGTGTTTTGGACTCTTACTGTTCATACTGTACAGTATAGTCTGCTTTTTTCTGGCCGATGGTTATTGTCCACTAACATTATCTGATTGGCTGAGTGCCTGTCAACCACCAGGTGGCATACTAACTGATAATGAGTAACCTTGGCGGTATCATATGTGGAGATTTACATCAGCCAGAATAAAAAAAATTGTGGTGGAAGGGATATATGTGAATAACAGCAGCTCAACCCTCAGTCCACAGTATACATTAATTGTGTACTGTAAAAGAGTTATGAAGAGACAACATAGCAGCAGTTTTTGTCATGTGGTGGTATGACCCAGTGGCAGAGAGTGACAAGATGAGTGGTGGTGACTTAACACTGATAACTATATTTTGCTGCAGGTGGCGGGAGGTGGCGGTAGTGTTGGCAGCAGGTGGGGTCGGGGTCGGGGGGCACGGGAGCGTTGTGGTGGATGCGGTGATGCTGTGTACCTGGCAGAGAGACTGGTTGTGGGATCACCCCCAGGCCAGGTCAGGCATCGCACCTGCTTCCGTTGTGCCCGCTGCTCCTCGCAGCTCACTCTCGCCAGCTACTATCAGACTCAACGCGGAGATTTCTGCTGCGAGACCTGCCCTGATGAGGAGACCCACCCCGACCCCTCAACTCATGACCCTGCCATTGGAGTTTCTCTTCTCCCTGACACCCCCTCAGATTCCAGTGAGGACTCTGAAGAGGAAGAGAGTGAAGAGGAGTCCCTTGCCCCCTCTCCCGCCCCCTCCCCAGCACCCCCTAGGCCACGCACGGTCTTCCTCACACAGACTCTAAGCCCAACTACATCAGATGATTCCAACACCCCCACCCCTGCACCCAGAACTCGGAGTCGGAGTCCCTCACCCCAGCCCCACTTCACTCGCCTCTCTCCGGCGCTTTTTGGCTCCCAAGACACCACTCGCCCAAGACAAAACAAGACTAGCCCACGGCAGGTGAAAAGAAGCTATGGTGAAGACCAGGTTGCATCAGGCCAGGAGAGCCAAGTTAGGAAGTGTGAGAGGCTGGGATTGGGACTGCCCACCTCCATTGTGGCCCAGCGGCTAAAGCTCTTCCAAGACTTGGATCAGCAGACCAAAGATGATGTAGATCGAGGGAAGAGTGACACTGGCCAGTTGAAGAAGGCCAGGGTGGAGGATGAGATGGTAAGAGTGAATCTCAGTACTGATGATGACAAACTGATGATGGAAGCAGCGAAGAGGAGTGATGATGATAAGTTAATGATGGCCAGAGGCTCTGATGATGACAAATTGGTGGCGAAAGCAGACAAAAGGAGTGATGAGGAGAAGTGGATGGAGGTAGATAGTGATGGGACGGCTGCAAACCACACAAGTTCTGGCCACACCACACCACCATTTGAAGTGACAGACACATTAGATAGCAACTCACCCACTTTGGAAGCCAGTGAAGATCATAAAGAGGAAAAAGTGAAAGAGACAGATGTAGATAAAGAGGAAATTATATGTGTTCCTGGAGAGAAACACAAAGGAAGAGGGAGCACCCCATTCAGAGAAGACAATGCCCCTATAAGTATTCCGTCCATAGACATTACTACTGAGCAGTCTTCCCCAGCCTCTCCCCCAGCCTCTCCGCCACCATCTCCCCCAGCCTCTCCGCCACCATCTCCCCCAGCCTCTCCTCCACCCTCTCTTCCCCACACTCTTCCACCTTCACTTCCAGTTTCTTCCCCACCCTCTCCAGTCGAACAGCCAGTCTTCTGTGGACTAGAGAAGGTCCTAGAAGTGAAGTCTGAGGGGGATAAGGAGTACAACCCTTTCCAGGATGATATAGATGAGAGTGAGTGTGGTGGTGAGGAAGAGTCTCAGTGGGAAGACAGTGGTTTGACAGTGAGTGAGGACAAACACAGTGAGGATGACACCAGTTCCGTGGCAGGTGCTGATGATAGTGGAGTCACGGCCACGCCCCCAGCCCTTGACCACTTAGATACTACCAGTGACACCAGGTCTGGGGTTGGGTGCCAAATTGAATCTCCAGCAACCCCAACACCAACAATGGTCTTAACCCAAGTGGAGCCAGCACAGCCCCCCGATGTCCACTACCCAGATGATCTCAACCCCTTTGGCAGCAGTGAGGATGAGTTTGAGGTAAAGGATCAAGCAGAGGAAAAGCAGCAACCAATTCGCAAACTTATTAAGGCCAATCTCAACCCATTTGACTCTGAGGATGAAGAAGAAGAGAAAGAGAAAAAAATTGAAGGAAAAGAGGAAGAGAGAGAACATATGAAAAATCTCAACCCTTTCTGGAGTGATGAGGAGGCTGAGCTAGGAGAGAGAGAGACAGTGGGGGAAAAGAAGAAAGTGAAACCCCCACGGCCACCCCCTCCCACCTTGCGCAGGGACTGGTACGTAGAAAAATAATTCCCCTTCTTAACTTTAAACAAGTTCTCTTTTGCTTGGTTCACCATGTCAACTTTAGTCATTACTTAGCTGACCAGTAACTTCCAGTTACTACTGCAGTGTACTACTGTACTATGTATGATCTTATCTATTACAAATATGATTACAATTAGCACTGCTAGGCACTACTGAAATCACCTTTGCAAATGTGCTGTTTAGTACTTGTGAGAGTACTTACAAAAGCATATATCCCATTCAGTATTACAGCTAAAAATGGTACACAGCCACCATAGTTTACAAAGAAAATGTTCTCCAGAATCTATTTTTTTTTCAGTGCTCTTTACCAAAATGCCATTTTGTGTACCTGTGTGTTATCTCCTTTCAGTCCTGCTCCATCACTAACACCTCGCAAAAAGACCCTGGCACCTCCCCTACCTCCTGCTACACCTCCATCCCCAACTCCCTCCTCAACAGGGTCCATTGCCCTCAGGAAGAAGGGGAGAAAGGCCCCCTCTCCCCCTCAGGCCCCAAAATCATCCCCCAACCACCACAAGGAAGGTATGGTACAAGGTATCATCTTTGATGTGAACATTTCTCAATTTTAAATTTTTCTGTCAGCATCATAGTTAAATAACTTAGTTAATTAAAGTATCAGTTGACAGAAGTAAAAGTATTCCCTAATTAAAAAAGAAAGAAATTTTTTTTTTACAGGAGACCATACATGCACAGTGGTGGTGTTTAAGTACTTTTGTCATGATGTTTGCAACAGGTGAGGATGAAGTGATGGGATGGAAGCTTCAAAAGGATCTCAAAAACCACACCAACAAGCTCAACAGCACCACCACCACCACTACTACCACTACTACCACGACCACTCAGTTCGACCCCAGCCAGCCCCCTCCCAAGCCGGCCAGATGCCCTGACGTATCTGGCCAGCCCGCACCTACACTAGGTAGGTCTCTTCTGCATATGACTGTGGTGTATACAGTTTTAACTATCTTAATTTAGTTACTGACACATCATCTAGATACCATCTCCCATTTTTCATGGAATGAGGGGCTGCAGGCCAAGGGATAGAAAGGGAAACTTGAAAGAGAAACATAGCAATCTACTCAGTAAAATGGACCAACTGTCATTCTCTCCTCCTTTCAAGCCTACAAAATTATCAATTCCCCCACATGTACTGTAAGCTTTCAAATAAATTAGCCAAACACAAAAGACAGATAGTGTATAGGTACCCTCAATTGGCTATCCAGCTAGCCATCTGTCTCTATCCATTGCCTCAACATCTTTAACCCCTAAATTAGGCCGAGGGACCACACTCATGGCTCAGGTCTTGCTTTGACCAGAAACCGTTGGGCCACAACAGAGTATGTGCAATAAAAAACTGCCCTGGCATTAGTACTACTGGCAAAATCTGGGCTTGACCTAGCAGTGAGGTTAATAACACTGACTCCAGCCTTTGTGCAATGGTACACTGAACATTTTAGCTCAGGCCCCACCCACCAGAGGGAGGAGCCTATACAATACCTCCTTACTCCACCCCATGGATCCCTACTGGGGCCTTTACCTTCACCACTACAGGCTCAATTCTTCAACCCCTTGTACTCCACCCCATCTCTCCCTACTGGGGCCTCTTCCAATACCATCACAGACTTGTCCACTTCTTCCTTCACTTCCTAGCTGGTATCACTATTGAGAAAAGCAAGATATCTGTGCCCTCCCTCTACAAACATCTATGCACATATACACACAAATGCATATGGAAATTACGTTTTACTTCATTATTAGTTTTTTCTTAGGATAATTTCCGAAAAAAATAATGCGTGTACAGACGTTTTCCCAGTACTTGTAGGGGTATCTATTTTTATTTTCCACCTTTCCAACACAGTGCTGTACCATAACCAATGGATATAGGAGACTGGGAGTAGTGTATTCTGGTGTGTAATTTAAAGCTCTCCAAATGTTTAATACCAGTTTTGGCCTAGGAGAAATTTAAAAATTCAGAAAGGATTTGCGGCTGGGGATTTGCGGTCTGTAGGAGTTAATGCCTAGTGCTGCGAGATCCTCTTTATCACACTGTTTCCATGTCTTCCTTGGCCTGCCCAGTGGATGACGATGTGGCACTTCCTTTCCAACAGCTCTATCCAATGCATCACCATCATCTCTCTCCACATGCCCAAACCACCTCAGTCTCCTCACTGTCAACACTGTACTCAGCTCCTTCAATCCACCTCTTCTCTGGACACCCCATCTCTCCATTTGATTCCAGCCATGTACTTCATTCTTCCAACACATCCTCCAACTCCTTCATTAAAGATCATATCTCAGAAACATAAAGTAGTATAGATCTTATAAAGGCTTCAAATACTCTTCCTGGTTTTTAGTGGAATATTCTTGTAACTTCAGCAGTTCATTATCTCTTTCCACTTCATCTGTGCTGTTGCTACCTGTGTTCTTACTGCTCTTTCCACTAAAAATAAAAAAATGGAAATGATGAAGTGAAGATTTGTAATCCTTTAGGAGGAGTGCTATGAAAACCTGAACATCAACTACCAGTATTTCAGAATTGAGAAGGGATGCTCTTTTAATTAATTTGCCAATTTAATTCAGAGTTAAACTGCAGGGAATAAATGCTAGTGTTGTTGGGGATGATGGATAAAAGCCTGCAGTGGGATTAATTCTTAGGTGATGAGTACTCCAGATTAGGAATTATTTGTAAATGATAATTAGATTTTTTTTCTTTCTCATTTTTGTGTAGCAAGAGCAACTATTCAATCATTGTGCTTTTTGTTAATACAGGTGGTGTTAGAAATAAATGTGAAGGAGGGGAGTGGCAAAGGAAAAAAGGTCCTGCCCCACCTCGTCCAGTGCCTCAGAAGCGTGCCATCAAGAAGTTACCCATGAGGCTGGTGCAACAGGAATTGACCGATATCGACATTAAGCAGACAGAGCTGGAACGTCAGGGAGTTATCCTAGAGACTGCTATCCGCCGCCGCACTGAAGAGGAGGACCAGTTGACTGAGGATGGCAGTAGTAGCGGACCTTCCAGCATTGAGGTTGAAGACATGATACTCCAACTGTTTGAACTCGTCAATGAAAAGAACGAGCTCTTTAGGCGCCAAACTGAGCTTATGTATATGTAAGTATGTCGTGATATCAAGTTGTTATTTCTATCGTTGTGTTAGAGTACCCCTTTACAACATTTAACACAGATGATGAAGATATTAACAGTACCACCCCTGCACCCTCTTTCTGTGCCAAGCTGTACTGCCCAACTCTGCACATGTGGTGCTGCTCGGTTAGACAGCTTGAGGAACTTCAACAACAACTCTGCATATGTATAAACTAAGTGTTGCACCATTTTTCCTCCACAGTTTTGAAAAGCATATTTTTATCTTACAGAAAAAACTCTATAAATACTTATTTTGTTAATTAAAGAGTTCCCGATTTAATGGGTCTGGCAGCTATTTCCACAGAACCAAAACTTTATTCAGATAAACTTATCACATGATATTTTTTACAGTATTACTTGCTGAACCATTGATTCTGACTGATTTAATGGAGGACAGTGTACTGAAAGAGTGAGTTGAACCATATTGAGAAAGACTTAACTTCTAATTCCAATTCCAGGAAGCGAGAGAAGCGGCTGGAAGAGGAGCATGTAGAGCTAGAATACCAAATTCGGTGCCTGATGCTGAAGCCACCATCAGAACACACAGCAGAGGATGCAGCAACAGAAGAGGAACTGATAGCCCGGCTGGTGAAGATAGTGGAGCAGAGGGATGAAATAATTAATTGCCTGGAGCTAGATCGTCTCCGTGAAGCTCAAGAAGATCAAAGTATAGCAACTCACATGATGCAGTACCAAGGTAAAGGAGGCTTAGTAGGCAGACTAACCTGAACTAGGTTTTGTGAGACAGTGTGCATTAATTATTTTACTAATACTGTACATGTAGCAGGTTCTACTTCTCCCCAGATCTATCAAACCCAGTTTATTGTTAGAGGCCTAGTGAAACCTGTTTCATGCATAATATCAACTTCTGTCTACATTATACTGTACTTCTGACATGCCACTCCCTCCAGTAGTTTTCAGTAGATATCAAAACAGTCACCAGTGGCCACTGCAGTTGTATGCACACATCTTCGTAGCTACTTGTACTTCGTACACTTGTATTCCAGCACACTTGCCCTGGCGACAGGAATTTATTGGCAATATTAGCTAATCTTTTTGTCGGTCAGATAATTTTAAACTATTTAATTTAAGCCAAGCCTTCCTCCTACAGAGAAACACATAGATGGGGTTGAAAATGGATGCAGTCAACCAGTTGTTACCACCAAGAAGAAAAAAGCACTAAAGCTGCCCAGAAAAAAAAAGAAAAAAGAGAAGGATAAGGAGAAGAAGGGAAAGAAGAAAGGAGGGGATGCAGACAAGGATGTTGATGAGAGTGAGGGAGCTGACAAGAGGAAGAAAAAGAAATGGCTTTTTTAATAATAGTTTTTAAAGAATCTCTTTACTCCAAGAGAGTCACAGGAAAGAGTGAAGGTGGAAAACAGGTATTAAAAGTAAAGATGGATATGTGATTTATGACCTCATTTACCTTGTGATGATGTATTGTAGTTCTGTACCTCAATACTGTACTTTCAAACCTTGTCTTCCACCATCACTTTTCTACTTATCAGTGATATATATATCTACTTATTCATTTCTGTAACTGAGGGAAGACGAGCCTTCTAAATTGTGAGTGCGGTTGTGGTATGAGTATAGCTAGAGCCAGATGAAGTAGGGACAAACATCTGCACACACACAAACACACACTTAAGCTGAAGAGCAGTTTTTCTCTACTTTTGCTTACCATTGTACATTTTTTTAAATAATTTCTGCTTAGATGGTTGTGGAAATGTAGTATGTGGGTGCTGGCTGAACTAGGTATGGAGACTATTTTACTTATCAGCCCTCCCTGTATCTCCTACATAGGAATGGAGGAAGACAGAGGAAATGGGGAAATGATGGAATGGGGCAGGGAGAAAGGTAGATATGCCTTCTGCAATATGAAGCTAGACCATACAGGCCATGTAACCCACTTGGGTTACTGGTGAAAAAGACCAACTGGTGCTCATAGAAAAGGGGAAAGTGAGAGGAGCATGGAGGTTGGAAAGGAATGTAATGATTGAGAAGAATGTTCCAGAGGAAGGAAACCAATAGGGAAATAGAGAAGTGGAGTTGGGGAAATGAGTTGGGGATGCAGGTCGAGGGAAGGAATGAAAGAGACAGGGTGGCAGAAGATAAGGGAGAGATAAATTTGGGAATTTCAGAGAGGGAAGCAGGTAGATTGAAGCAGTCATGTAAGAGGAAGTGGAGTTACAAAATGAGAGACAGAGAGGGGGCAAGCTTTGGTGCATTATTATATATATCATGATTGCCAACAATTATTTTTCTACACACACAATATATAAATATAACATGGCGCTGGAGGTGAATTTTGTAACTCCCAAGACATGGATTTTGTAGTTAATTTTGTAGTAATTTATATACAGTATGCTTGGAAGGAATCTTTTGTATATCTGTTTAAGGTCAATAAATAAAATTATAATTTGGTATCTCGGTCTTTTTCTTCCATATGTGGCGTAGTGATGGAGGATAGTGGTGGCCACGGCAGAAGAGTCTCCAGTTTTCCTGTTCCAGCACTCCCTCCTCACGTGCTCCATCCCCCCTCCCCCCCTCACACTTCTCTCTCTCACATACTCTTCCACTCTGTTCTGCCATCTAACCGGAGGTCTACCTCTCACACAAGGTCCCACAACTTCACTATCGTACACCTTCTTTACAAACTCCACACTTTGCATTCTCTCTACATGTCCAAACCACGTCGCTAGGTTACACTTATACAACAAATAATGAAACAAAAATAAAGACAAATCGGGCTTACATAACAAATGAAATATGAAAGTTATGTCCAAAATATTGACGAAAATATGTGATAAATAACGAACCATTCGACCTTGGGTATGTAGACAGTGTAGTATACTCTGTCCAGCCTAAGGTGGCGGAGAAGCCCTGCAGCCCTCCAGGTGCGGTAGGCAGGTCAAGTACTTTTTCGCTTCCCTGATTGGCTAGAGGTGTTCAGCACACCGAGAAAAATAGAAGTGCTTCCTTTTTTCATGAATATTTCTGCTAATTAAGCATTATTCATGCCTGTTATTACTCACTCATTATTGTAAATTATATGTGTGAGCCTTACAGTCAAAATTCAAAGTGACAATTTACTTGGACCTCGTAATATCTTGATTAGAACATAGAGTGTGTAGTAAAAAGTGAGCGACAGTGAGAGGAAAACAGGTCAACTGGAGGACCTCTGGGTAACCCTTGTGACTTCCCGTGTTCGAAAGCATACTTCAAGTCTTCTTCATCCATTTAGTACCATTTTTTATACATTAAATTTCACCTATCTTTCGGAAGCACAAGGGAGTGTGTTATTATGCAACGAAAATATAGAAAAAAACGCACACACATTTTCACTACTTACACAAAAAGGTTAATATATTTCAAAACCATGGCCAAACAAAGCAGCAGGACTGGGCAAGGAGTGGTGTGTGTGTGTGTGTATTAACAAACCGACACAGGAAGTTGACAGGCGCCTTTTGGGACCTGAGATTAGAATATGGCCTAAGGCAGTAAGAGAGAGAAACTTAGATGAAGGTAACAAATGAGGAATAAAGAAAGTGAAATAACTTATGATGCATGCTACTGTTAATGAGAGAATGAATAAATGGAATAAAAAAAAAATTATATAATGCCATTAATCTAAATATATCTATGTATATGATATGGGGGATAAAATATCATTAGATTATACTTTTATGTGGGATAAAATATCAATAGATTATAGAATATAGAAAAGGAAAGGTTGTGGATGAATCATGAACACGAGAGAGAGAGAGAGAGAGAGAGAGAGAGATGTGGAGGGAAGAAGGAAGGTCAGGTCGCTGAGATTAACGCACCGCTATGCGACGTATGTGTGTGTGTGTGTGTATGTGTGTGACCCATGGTGTGACCAAAAGGACTCTAAACGTCCCCTTTCCATCATCTGCCAATCAGATACATCCAGGAATGTCCCAGAGAGGCAGGGCTTCTCCGCCACCTTAGGCTGGACAGAGACATGACACGACTTTTGTCTCACTGTACTTCCAAGCTGAATGCAAGGGTTACATCATTCGGAATACTGTGGGGCAACAAGAAGGTGGTTTGGTGCTTTGGTAAGATTTTTGTTTGACACTTCGTTGGCCCAAGTTGCTTAATATTAAATACAAATTATTTTCAGCTTCCCTGTTATCTCCCCTATTGACGGAAAGAGTCTGATTTATGAGGCGATATGAAATAATTCCAGTAGACTAGAATTATTTTATGTTAATAGACTGAAATATTTTATATTTTCAACAACAGTTTAATTAAGGAGGATTGAATTAATACGATTGGAACCCTTCTATATAGTGCAAATAACTTCACAAGGAGTAGAAGTGTTCTGTACCAATAGGGTCCTTTTTGTCAGAGACTAAAGGACCCTAAGTAGAAAATCAGAGACAAAACATTTAACCACAGTAACACAGAAAAGAGTAAAAAAGTACATTAACTGACTTAAGACCTTCAGGGCTCATAGTTATAAATTAAGCTATTATTTGCTCCTACATTATTATATTATATATATTAATTGGAGTAGAAAGTTACTTTGCGTTTTGTTGAAGAAAATGTTGCTGGACATAATTATAAACTTATGATGATAAACATTTATATATAGGACACTTACATACCTTCCCTACTCTATTTTCAGCTATTGTTTTAAAGGTATCGAGTATCGCAAAACTCTTGCCAATGTTTGAGATAGTTTTACAAGACCTTACAAGCCTTACAAATGTGCCTTGTGCTTACAAATATTCTACCCTTCCTTTCATTTGTCTCATTCTTATTTTCCAAGTTATAATGCCATGCTTATATATCGTCTTTATACGACCACGCCATCGTCAACACCCCAGCAGCAACAGATGTTTTTGCTTACGACCCCTGTTCCATCGTTGCCTGGTCTTTTTTCTTTGTGTACTATGAACCTTTAGTAGCTGTGTAGGCTATATTTCTTGACCAGTTTCTTCACTTTGCTTTTCATTGCTGACTTGCCTATAGGTCTCGTATATTACGTTATCTTAGTTGCCGGCTAGGTCTTACAGTTTAAAGTTAGCTTTGATTAATTGTCAACACATGTAGCCTACTACCCATTTCCTATATCTCTTATAATTATACTCACACATTATTAGCCCTGCCTCTCACGTATACACCATGATTTACGTGTGTCCATTTTGTTCACAGAGCAAATGTGGTTTTGTTCCTCTTTTCTCCCTTTCTGTCATCGTTCTCTCCATCTATCTCTGCTTTCGTTACTTCCTTTTCACATCAACGTATATATTCCGTCCATCTCTTCTCCTTCCCTTAGGTATACACATTATAGACAGCATTATTTTCTACAAAATACACAGATTCGGAGATGCCTTGCCAGACAATATTTTAGTCAGAATAACTATCAGTTCTTACCGCCATTGGTTGATATGTCATGGGCTTACAAATGAATGTGTATTTTTTGTACATTACATAGGCTACATGTTACTTCTTTACCCTATCAGAAAAATGACCTCAGTATCCATTGCTGTAGGAAATGCAGTGATGAATGAAAAGGGGGTTGTTACTGTTACGACAGTAACCGTAAAAATACCGCTCTAGGCCTAGAAGACTCTGTAGGACAGGGAATCGAGGTGACAGAGACTCTAGAAAGGCAGCCTCAGGACATGTGCAGCAAACACTTAATTAAGAATGAGATGGAATGGATGGACAACTGAAGAATTGAAAAGGAGTGACTGGGGCTGAATTTGCGCACAATAAGGATATTTGCCCTAAACATTATGCAGATATTTAATCTTTTAATAGTATTAAAGACAAAAAGTTCAGCCTGCAGATTCTCTGTGATATGTGAGAAACGTATTTTAAAACCCTGAAAATCGCAGTGGTTATCGTGAAGACAGGTATGCCTATAGGTTTGTTCTTTATTTGAGATAGTTTCAAGGAATTATAATAAATGAGGTGCCTTTGATAATTATAATTCTTCCACTGATAAGGACTTCCCGTTACAGTTAGTTCGGGACTGTACAGTATATGTCCTTGTTACGTTGACAATAATGTTAATTATATTCATGATCCATACTCCATCAATGTTCCTTGCTGTCGTCTTGTTCTTCTTCTTCGTCCTTTTATGCATTAGTTACTCCAACTACGACTATTACTGTAACTGTTATCAGCAGCAACACTTCTCAGAGCCCTGCAATGTAGTACAATACGTAATATATTTGATGTTATCTAATCGGTAAACTTTCCTACTACAGTATGTTTATGGCCAGTACTGGTACTGATCAGGGTCGCGTGGCAAAACGTATATTTGTAAGTCTTGCAACAATAGGCATAATAGCCTACGCGTATGCCTTATATATATATATATATATATATATATATATATATATATATATATATATATATATATATATATATATATATATATATATATATATATATATATATTGATAGAAGAACTTAATTCAGAACAAGAACATGTAAATAAAAAAATAAAAAAGGATCACTTGACGGCAACACTGGGCGGGAGTAGCCAGGAACCATCACTCTCTTCTCGCGAACTCATCCTCTCATAACCTGCTGCTCTTAAAAAATATATATTTATAGAGTATTTTTTGCTTAAAATTGAATATTATTTCATCTGCCTTCGGCTCCGCTACAACTCACGAGACACCCTGTGTTTAGTGGGAAAAGTAATACAGATATATATTATATATAGATAACAAATACCGGTAGGATCCCTTACCTTCTTGTTCTTCTGAGCCTGGACAAATCCAGCAGGGAAGGATCAGCAAGAAGAAGGTCTTCTAGGGATCTACTTAGGCTTTCACTCGACCTGTGAAAAGTAAAATAAATCTACATAATATTATATGGTGGCAGAGGCCGGGATGAGTTCATTTCTATATGGCGATTTTTACATTTGAATATTCCTGCGCACTGACGTTGCTCCATGCAGCTTGTCGCATGAGGTGATTATAGAAGACCAGCTGCCTATATAGCTTTTACCTTTCCGACTCCTTTGGCCAAGACACACCGGCAACGTCAATCGTTGACGTCAGCAAGGGCATGCTATCGAAAGAGTTTTGCTACTTGAGCCTTTTTAGTGGATAAAAGTCCACTCCAGAGCCCCTTCCCACCTTCACCTCCACACTGAATGGTAGGCAGGCAAGACAGCGGTTATGCCCTGTGTCTGAGGGTGTGCACCAATAGATATTGCATAGTGCACCAAAATATGTTGCACTTACAGGCGGGCTATATATAGGTTTTATGTCTGGCAGGAAATATTACCAGCTCTCGTAAACTAAATAATGGATGTCATTAAGTGTATAGTGGGGGGGTTAATTAGTGCAGGTGTCACAAAGCGCATTTCTATGTAAAATGCAGACCGAAACCAATGGCGTGAGTTTAATTACTCAGTCCTGTTCTCACCAGGAACTGCAACCCCATCTAGAATGGGATGATACATGTGTACAGCTCCGGACTGAATTTCCTGGTCCAGTCAGCACTGCCAACGCCGTTTTATCTGGGGTTCAGAGTTCGAGTATGTTTTTGCAGGGTCTCTAAGGGGGAGGGAGGGGATATTGAGGGGGAAAAAGAGAGTTCGGGGTAGGGGAGTGATAGCCACATACTAGTGAGTCAACATAGCCTACTAAAAGAACCCCAGACAAACAGGCGTTGGCAGTGTTGACTGTACCAGGAAATTTAGTCCGGAACTGTACATAACTTATATACGATAAATCGTGATGAATCATTGCTGGAAGAAAAGTGAAGAATATATAACTGTGTATTTAAAATATATATTATATTATAATACTTCTTACACAATGTATTCTCTAAGTATTTCCTTTCTAAATTAGGATGAAACTACAGGGGATATTTGCATGGAGAGTAGCCATTGCTGGCATAGGCCAGGTTAAGGATATAATTAACAGAATTATAATAATTTACATCCTGTAACAGGTCTCAATAGAAGAATATTTGAGAAGTTAAAACTGCTGCCTCAATATCACATTCATATAAATGGTGTTTACTCATCAATAAAAGCAAGAGAGAGAGAGAGAGAGAGAGAGAGAGAGAGAGAGAGAGAGAGAGAGAGAGAGAGAGAGAGAGAGAGAGAGAGAGAGTGCAGAAATACATAAAACGGTAAAAAGGCTAATTATGGCAATATTTTCTATCTAAGAGTGTATTTTCTCATTTCATCAGTGGCCATGGAGCGTGATATCCCCGCTGATTAAATTAGTCTCACCTGTAGTATGTGGGAAGTGCTCCTGTATTTCTTGTATGTCCCGTGTTGAACTGTGGCAGAGGGTTCCCATGTACCACCACCAGTCCCACCACCAGGAACAATGTCACTGTTACCCACACTCTGTAAACAATTCAGGGAGTACCTTACAATATTATTGTTACAATGAATTGAGGATGAAAGACCACCCTAGACCTGGAAGACTAATAGCTGCAAGACGAAATAAAAGGTTATAGAGGGGTTATTATTACAATGAGAATGAGCACCAAGCCTAGATGGATCATATAATTGGTACGAAGACAAGCATAGCATTGGAGGAATAAAGTTTACTTATATATCAAATACACCATCACGTAAATGGCGTATACTGTTCCAGAATACAACAACCAGACCGATTCCTTTATTAACTATCCCTCAGTGAAAATATGATTTATCCCTTTCATTAATCAAATCCTTCATTATTCTAGTCTGCTTCGAAAAACAAGACTGAGTATTAAACGAGCGTCAGGAAGTAAATTTGTATGAGACAGGATAAGCGTTGGAAAGGGTTCACAGGTAGCCTGTATCAGATGATTTAAGATCAGCTGATACTTTTTATGTTTCGTGATTGTATAATCAGGTGTACTTCGGATACTTAAGAGACAGGAAATAAATGCACAATAAAATCTCCATTGGAATTACTTCATCGGAGAATTGGACTGTTCAAAGCTTCAACCAAAGCTGTATACTTATTAGTGCTCGTGACTGTATAGTACCTATACCTACCTATTCCCTCAACTCACCTCATGTTGCTCAGTAGGGTACGTGAGATAAAGACAAATTATGATGTGCGCCTCTCCACAGGTCAAGGGGTTGTGGGATGATGTGCACCTCGCCCCTGACTTTTATATCACATTGCAGCTCACATCCTCCTATTTCGTCACGCTGCTTGAGTCATCAGCTAGGCACCCTCAGGCGAATGTGTCCTTTTGGGGTTTCATATAAATATATTTTTTTGTGTGTGTATTGAAAAAGGAACAACGAAGAACGCCCTAGCTAGGCCTGGAAAACCTGGCCTGATAGGACGAGGGAGAAGGTGATACGTTCAACAGTAGGATAGCAAGGTAGAAAGAAATAGAAGGAAAGGGCGACAGTTGATGAATTGATATGTAATGACTCGGGTCCGAAGGGGTGCCAAAACTCTAAAAGTACTGCTCGCATCACCGCATGAAATATTCTCCACAAAAGAGAGAGAGAACAGCTAAGGGGTGAACTTAACCTTTATTGACTATGGGCCCTGGATGGACGACAGATAACTTTAATTCACTCGTAAACTAAAATTGTGTTAAAAAACGGGCTGACACGTACTGCTTAATTAACAAATACATTGGAATATCAACCACTGTTTCGAATGGAGAGAAATACTTGTATCTAAGGATATGTTACTAAAAATAAACCAAATACACTGTATGTGGTGTGTAATGTTACATGGCGTGAATTTGTCGTGTTTATATTTTCTGTAACCTCATTGTGCTACATTGCCTATATGCCTTGCTCGATAGAAAGCATTACTTACTAAAATGTTTTGCTTATTAGTATTTGCGACACGAAATGAATGGGAATAAGATGGACACAGTTAAATTTCCCAAAATATAACTTTAAATATGTCATATTACCCATTCCAAGGAGGTACGATGAATGAAGGTAAATGGGTGTAGCCTACTAACCAAAACTTCTACAATCCTTCTTCAAAAGTGGAACACCTTTCAAGTTATATCTGAAGGACAGTTCCAACTATTATAATATTTCATGTATATATTTGGGTGTTCTATTCAATTTTGAATCTGGCTAAATCTAACCCCAGAGGAACCAATTTCTATTCTATTATGTAAACACGGACATTGTTTTAACATTTCTTAATACTTCGACAATTATGCAGTATAGCCTACACTACCTCCTGGGTGGAGCTTTATTCCCCACCTACCTACACAATCACCTTCGTATCACTTTTTGCTATGTTCATCAAGCACAGTGCAATAATATTCAAGACAATTTATGTCTTACAATTGTACAATACTGCTGGTTGGCATGTTTCTACTGTTATAAACACAGGAAATTATTAAAAAAATACGGAAGATTTGATATCATATAGCTGGGAGGGAACTGGTGCATTATCTCCAGGATACAAATGCTGGCATAAAATAACCATATCTCACTGAATAAACTGCCGTGGACGTGACTAAAATACAATTCAAATAAAGATTAAATGTATGTCATTGTTTTTGCCCGCATGGTGTCCATTATCACCAGGTTGTTGTAATGACACATCGCTAACAATGATGAGTCTCACTATCTTGTAACCTCTCGCTGCTAGAGGTGAGAAACACAGATATAATATTATAATAATTATGTTGTTAGGTGTTCTTATGGTCAGCGCCAGAAACTCGACTTGAAAAAAAATATCTCGGTCTATCCATCTATCTGACGCTTCGCTCTCCCCAAGGGAATGGCCACAGCAGAAGTGTCTCCAGTTTTCCTGTTCCAACACTCCCTCCTTACTTGGTCAAACTCTAGTCTGCCCCTCACGTTTCCCTCCCTCGCAAACTCTTCCACTGTTCTGCCATCTAACCGGAGGTCTGCCTCTCACACCAGGTGCCACAACTTCACTTCCATACACCTTCTTTACAAACTCCTCGCCTTGCATTCTCTCCACATGTCCAAACCACCTCAATGTATTACGTTTTGCTCTCTCAACACTCGCACACTCAATACCAATTGCCTTCTCACTTATACCACATATCTCATACACACTCTCATTACTTTCTCCATCCCACCTATAGTAAGTCCATATGCTCTTCTCAGGTAACTCATTTCCATTGCACCTATTCTAGACTGATGAGCCCTGCTCCATGTTCATGTCTCTGACGCATATGTCAGTGTTGGCAGGATTATACTATTTCGTAGTCCCCTTTTCACTTTCATACTCACACTTCAACCCTTCATAATCCTTCCCAGTGATCCTACGACCTGCCTACCTTTCACTGCTCTCTCCCTAATTTCTCCTTCCATACTTCCATGATTACACAGAATTGTACTTAAACTTCTTCACTTCCTCAAATCTCTTACGCCCCAGAGTTATTTTACATTTAGTCCTATAATTATAATTGGCTGGTACTCCCACTCTGTAGGGTGTGGCAAAGTCAATCACTTCAGTTTCTGCCCTCTCAACTACCATCACCTTCCTTTTACCAACGTTCACCTTCAGTTTCCTTCGTCTACACACGGACTGAAACTCGTCTACCTCCCTCTGTAACTCCTTTTCACTCTCAGCCATCAGCACAGTGTCATCCGCAAATAAACTTTACTCCAACGTCAGCTTCGCCCCCAGGCCATCCACTTTGGCCTTCATCTCTCATACAACCATCCATATATATATATATATATATATATATATATATATATATATATATATATATATATATATATATATATATATATATATATATATATATATATATATATATTGAACAGCCATGGTGACAGTACACACGCCCGTCTCAGCCCTACACTAATACAAAAAATCTCACTTAGATCACCCTCCACCCGCACGCATGCTTTTGCCTCTACATAAAAGGCCTCAATGCCTTTCAGTAAAGACCCCACAACACTGTAAATCCTCAACACCTCTGTCATAGCTCTCCTATCAACCCTATCGTATGCCTTCTCCAAGTCCATGAAGGCAGCATACAACTTCCTACCCTTCCCAATATATTTCTTCACTGTTGATTTTAATGCAAATATCTGGTCCACACATTCTCTACCCTTTCTGAACCCTCCCTGCTCCTCACTAACTTTATTCCCCGTTACTTCAATCAGTCTCTCAGGAAGAACCTTCCCATTCACCTTCCTCGGTACACTAAGAAGGCTTATTCTCCTATAGCTACCACACTCATCCTTACTCCCCTTCCCCTTATACAAAGGCACAATTATGGCTCTTCTCCAATCCTCTGGCACCTCTCTCTGCCTCAAGGCCAATATACATATAAGCAACATCCACTCCACCACCACCTTCCCCCCACACTTCAGCAGTTATCTCATCCGCCGCCGGGGCCTTTCCCATCTTCAACTTACCTATTGCTTTCCTAACCTCTTCCCTCCCTAGTTCTCCCTGTACACCCTGTCGTCTACCACCTGCCTCCATCCTCATGCATGTCACTACCGCCTCCCCTCCCGATCAATCGATCAAAATGCCTCTTCCACATTTTTTTCACTTCCTCACTTCCACTCACAGTGACTCCACCCTCTCTCTTCATTCTCACACTGTCAGACCTTTCTTCTCCTCTCTCTCTTTTAACCTCCTTCCAGAATAATTTCTTGGTTTCTCCAAACTTCTCACTCAGTTTCCTACCAACCTTCTCATCCACTCTTTTACTTTCACTTACCATCCTCTTCACTTGCCTCTTACATATATTGTATTCTCTCTTCCACCTCCTCTGCACTGTTCTCCTGTAAGCCTTCCTTTACTTTTCTACTGCATCTTTCACTTCTTCTGACCACAAAGCACTCCCTTTCTTGCCCCTCTTCTGTGTCTTGTATCCCACTACATCTGCTGTTGTTCTCATCACTAGTGCCTTAAACATTTCATACACATCATTCACTCCCACTCCCTCCCCTATATCCGCCTTGCTTCCTCCAGCACCTCACCCACCCTCCTCTTATATTCCTATTTATACTCAGTGTCATTCAATTTTCCACTTGCCACCTCCCTCTTCATCTCTCTTACTGTACTCCCACTTAACCCTGACCTCAAAATGGTCAGAGCATTGAACCATTCCTCTCACCACTTTAGCATCCACCACATCCTTCCGTAATCTTTCATCCACAGCTACATAATCAATTAAACTCTTTTGTTCTCCTCTATCATCCCTTCTCCTCCATGTACTGTATACTGGTGTATCATCTTGTGCTCAAAGAAGGTGTTGGCTAAAAACAACCCCCTCTCAGCACAGACGTCCACCAGATATTCACTATTCCCAGTACTCCTTCCACACCCCATTTACCGACAATGCTTCCTACTCTTTCATTTCCTACTTTCTCATTCATGTCGCCCATCATTATAATTCTCCTCCCACTCTCAAACGTCCTCAAACATCCATTCAGCTCCTCCCAAAATTCTCTCCTCCTCTTTCTCCCTGTCTTGCTCTTCTCATTCCCAGGCTGGTGCATATACACACACTCATGCATACTTCACTAATCCAATCTTCCGTCATCCACACTACTCTTGTCCCACACCATTCATGTCAATCTACTCCCTTCCACACCCTTGGTGATACCAGCACTGCACACACCACCCTCCCTTTTCTTTTACATTTCTCATCCATTCCTGCCCATATTATGCCTCCCTCCATTCCCTCCCACATCACACTCTCTCCTCCACTCCCCATCCTTTCATGTGCGAATCTGTCACTCCCATCACATCCACTCCTCCATTCTTTAAGCATTCAACTATCTCTCGCCTCTTTGTCCTATCCACTATACCATTTTAATTCACAGTTACCACTCTCATATACCCACCTTTCCTCCCTCTCCCTACAGGGAAACTCGGAGACCTCACCCCCCCAGCCTGCAGCCATAGCTGTCCACTTCCCCACCGGGGGGCCGCTGATGGCTGGCAAGGCCAATGCAGCGCTCATTCCCGGAGGGACACGCGCCATCAGCATTGTCAAATATGGCCCACAATCAGCATTAAAATGCTATAAACTTAACAAGATATGTACAACTTCTAAAACCTATATGTGGGGGAAGCTAAATCTAACCCCCCACACTGCCTCCCCCTTTAGCTTCACCTCCCTGATTTATAAAATATGTTAAAAATAGGAGGTGCTACCCGAGGTTGCCACATGGAGGCGGGGTAAGGCTTACTTACCCTTCCTGAGGAGGGGTAGGTCACCGAGGTGATGCTCTTCCCAATACCGACAGTTTGCTACTAAGCAGCAGAGTTCACCTCAACCTTATTGGTTACGATACTGCCACAGCACAAAGCTCAGCCCCTTGCCATCTCTCTCCTCTATTCTTAGGATACTATAAAATAAATTTTCAATTATATCAGTACAGCAGGAGAGTAAATTATCATGTCATACCAACAATATATTTCTGAAAAGCAGTTAAGCGTGTAAAGCCCCTTATTACAATCACAAATAGTTAACAAGTAAACATTATAAAGCACTAGACATCAGGCTTAGAATATGTCTGTTTGTATCCTGATTTAATTTGCATGGCCAGTCCCATTTACTTGTGCTTGTAAATGTAACTTAACCACAGACAACCTAAAGCTTCAAAAGGACATGGAATAACAATACAGTATATTGTTCATGGAAACTGACAAGCAAGAGTTAGAGCAACTACAATCAACTGCTTGTGGAAGCTGAATCTGTCATACTTGAACAAAAGGTTGTCAGCTAACTGGAGGATACCAATTCTTCCAAACTATAATATACTGTACTATTATAACATTATAAATTCCTATCAATAAGAGTGTTCATTATAGACTAATATCACATCATTACAGCAAATACAATATAACGATTACTGCTCTAAATCATATTCCTTTGTAATTTTGTTAGAGGTAATAATTCATAAAACAATTTAAATATCAGACAGTAATGAAGTTCAGCTTACCTGCTATTGATGAAAGAGACTTGAATGTTGGAACATGAGTAAAAAAATTATGTGACATTCCTCCCAATTTTAACTTGAACTTCACAGAATGGTTCACACCAAAAATGATTTTGATACTTGTGGTGGGGAGCTGAAAAATTTGAGGGCTTGAAAGAGGGAGTGGAAGTGAGTAAGCCCAGTTCAATCTGCATTCAGTTCTGGTTTTCTTAACACTTTTCATTCTGACCTCCCTGGCCTTTTTGTATATTTCCAACTTGGCCTCCTGTCAATCCTCCCCATTTCCAGTTAACTCCATTATTTCCCATCTCTGTCCCCTATATACTTTTTTTAATGTTCTTGTAACCTTCTGCATGTACAGTTTTCCCCTTGTATATTTCTCATGATCTTGGCATCATCTACAAACAGGCTTGCAGAGATGCGCATGTTTCTACCATGTCATTTATGTACACTAAGGACATTACTGGTACCAAAATTGATCCTTTCGAGACAAAATTGGTAACCTTTCCATGCTGACTCAACGTCTCTAATTATGTTTCTCGTCTTTCTAGCTGTTAAGTAGTCTTCAACCCAATTCATCAGATTTTTTTTCTAATCCTCCTTTAAACTGGTATTGCAATTAACATAATAATTTCCTATGTGGTACAGTACCGTATTAAATATGAGTATAGTTAAGATACTGTACATGTACATTCCCTTGCTTTTGTAGTATTAGAATTCATGATCTGAGGAAATAATGAACATGCGCAAATTTGATCATTATAAAGGCATAAATATTTCCTCAATTGTATACAGTGTACATCCTTAGATTATACCTCATTGCTTTTGCTGTGTGGGCTCTGCAGAGAAACAGGAGTTATGAAAATCACAACCAGTGCAGAGCAGACTGTAACTCAAGGGCTGGGTTCACATCTGGTATGTGCTTCTCTTATGAACAAACAAATAGAGTGACTTTTGTTTGGAAATTGATGGTTTACCAATTGTGAGGCTTTGTGAATCTGGCCAATAGTGTCCTGTGTGTGTCTAAATACCAACTGTTTGAATGCAAAACAATGGCAACCTGTTAAGGACAGTTATGAACTTTATAAAACAAAAAAAATTCACTTCTTCCAGCACCTGTACTGCAGTGTAAGACACCTAATGATGATTATATCAGTATTTTCCCCCAGTTTGTTGTTATGGCTTAATGCCTATCGACTGCGTAATGGTCATTAAGACAATCTAATTTTAGAGTGATGGAGTGTGTGCATGTGGAAAAGTGTACGTGTCTGTTGTGCAGTGTATGAGGAGAAGTGTACGTGTGTGGTATCTGTGAGTGTTCTCCTTATCCCCCAACATCAACAAATTCAATAGAATTTATTATGCCCTTAACCATCAAAACATTTTTGCAATATAAACAAAGTACGTGTACTTTAAATACACAGATTTTAACAGAAGCAGCACAAACTGGCCAGAAAACTAAGTATGCATTAACAGCCATGGATAAAGATGTCCTGGCATGACTACACTAGTATTATAAAATATATTTGACCATGGTCACAGACATTAGGCACAAACAGCTCTCATCTTGATTAAATTCAAAATACAGTAATACTGTGTTCAGCTTCTTACATTAACACAAATGGTCTATTATATAAGACTAAAGCTGCATTACAAAACTAATAAGTATATTTGGGTTGCACAGCACTGAGGCACAATAGTTAAAAAGTATACACTGTAATATTTAAGAGAGAGATGTAAATGTATTCAAATGAAACTGAAACGATGGCTTCATTTGAAAAACTACACTAAGTACTAAATATTTCAGAATGGACTGCACTGTGGTGAGGCACAAGTACTAAACAAGTCTTCATTAAAATATTTCAATATGCAAAATCCTAAATCTTAAAAAATCCCTCAATAAAATTGAAACATATCCTGTACTGTACTGTACACTGATTAAACTCTTCAACTTGCAGTTAGTATAAGTGTAAGATACTGAGGCAACGGCTGTATACTAAGCTGTAAGAATGGACAAGGGTCGAGAAATGTTGTAGGAAAGTCCCAAATAAAATTTGTCTCCTCTGTCCCTATTCCCTAACTTTGGTAACTATGTGATGCATATTGTGGAAACTCATACTTTTATCATAAAATGGCAAATCCCTTTTTCTCCCCAACTTTACAGTCTATAGTGCTATGAATTTATCAAGGACATGTAGAAGAATGAAACTTATATACGTAAGTCGTGCAAAATTACAATAGAGTACAGCGCAGGAAATCAGATACTGCTTCATACAAACTGACACCATTTCTCACTTGTACAGTTGGCTGCACTTGAATCCCAAACCACATGTGATCATTATGCGAACCACTCACTACCTCCGAGATGGAAAGAGTGGTTGGGTTGGGGAGGGTGCATGGCTTTGATACAGTGTGAGTGTATGAAATCATCTCGGTTTCTCGGATGCTACTTATTTCGACACTTGTGATTTGTTCACTAATGCTGACGTATTTTGACAATCTCGAATGACTATGGGTTATAAAACGTCTTGCCATTATGCATAGATTGAATTTGTATAAAAAATACATCACATTATTTCTTTTTAGGTCCTGTTATCATAGTCTTAGAATGACTATTTTCGGCAATACACGGACTGATGATGGAGATGGTAAGGAGAGTGATATGGGAGTAGAGGGAAGGAGTGCTGGGAGGGGGGAGGAAAGAAGGCAGATAGAGTGAGGCAAGACGGCATGGGGGGGGGGGGGAGTAGGAATGATTATTTGGTAGTTAAGACTCTCCACTACAAAACTATTTGTTCTGGTAATCAGTAACACAAAGAAATTCAACAGAAAATGTCTTGACTGTTGTGGAGTAACGAAATTGGCCTTGTAATATCTGACAAAAATTAGTATTTGGTGGAAAGATTGATTTCATAATACTGTACATATGTATGGTAATATTTTAAAATACTTTACAAGGTTTGGGCTACTCAGCCGACTTGAGCAATTACTATTACATTATTCATTTGTTCTTTATCTCTTTTTATTTTCTCTATTTTTGCTGTTCCTCCTCTGTATCTCTTTCCGTTCTTCCTCTGTATCTCTTTCCTTCTCGTATTAGAGTCTTCTAGGTTAGTGTTGTCTTCTTTCCTCCTTTTCATTTACTTCAAGATGCTCAAACTCACACATTACATTAATCACATGCATATCATATTTAGAAATGAACGTCATTCCTTTATCTTCCGTGAAAAGGAGACACTTAATACAGGACTATGCAAGGGAAGAAAGCCGGATGATTGTGTGTTCAACTGGTATAGCCATGTGTGAACATTACACTACAATGTTGAGCATATATATATCAGTAATAATACATCACAAAAGCTATAAAAGGAACGTTTATCGTCCTTAGATTACTATCAATTTCAATACTGTACTACAGTTATCTACCACGAAAAAACATTGCAACAACAAAACTATAATCATTAAATGGGTGGTGTACAAACACAACCTTTTAGGATTATGGATGTTATCTTAATATATCATTTTTCCTCCCTTTCCGAGTAACCCAGCGCTGGGTAAGAATTAATTACTGCATGGCTCAAAAATAAAGCATTAATTAATCATCAGTATTTGCTGGCTTGTGATTTGTATTGCTACATAAAGTTGGTATTCATTTTCCTTATTAATGCATATCCCTTGAAATGTAGCATTACACTTTGATTTAGATACCAGAAGATATCTTAGTATAGTGACTGTCAGCTTTTTTTATTTATAACCTCAGGTGTTTACTGTAATAATTTTCTCCCACTTCAATAATGCTACTCGATCACTGATGAAGCTTTCCCTCTCCAACCCACTAGATAGTGAGTGGTTCGCATAATGATCACACATGGTTCAAGATTCAAAATTCTGGGCGACTCAAGATTGGCAACGCTAAGTGGTAAATGAGGAAATGGAGCCAACTGTACATCTATTCCAGACTACACAATGCAATGTTTCCCAATTATTTTGCAACATCTCCTTTTATGACAATCCTGTTCTCATTATCTTTTCCTAAATTTTTTTTTCACATCCATCCACATATCCAAAGCACACGTCTTTCATTTTACTCTACTTATTTTTGCCATTTATTTAGGGAAATATGTACTGTATGTTTGCACTAATTATCCCTTACTTCAAGATGCTTCTAATGTACAACTGGCCAAGCATGAAACTAGTATACCTTATTCCTTAAGAGGAATTGGGAAGGAATTTTGGCAATGTAATTTCACATTCAAAGCTCTCTTGATATCCAAGTGGTGGCCAGACATCCAGTGCATAATTATGTAATACAGTACACAGGAAACAACAGAATACTGTAAGCAAAATCATGTTGATGAAATTTGTTCATATTTCCAATTTTTTACATAGAGGTGTACCAGTTTCATAGTTGAATAAGTGTACTTCCCTCGCTTTACTTTTCTTGCTCAATACTTAAGTTTCTACTGCACTGTACTTGTGCAATCTATTGCTTGGCAACAGTGGCAATAAAATAAAATAAATTAAGATCTTGAACTAAGAAAGTGTGTCTATGTAAATATGAATCAGATATGCCTTGGCATGGCCACAGAAATTGTCAGACAAAGTCATACTGAAATGGATTAACATGTCTGAAGCTGCTCCAAACTGATCGAATGAAATCATCATCTACATTGTAGTCAGATCTGATAATTAAACAGAAAATATCAAGAGACAATCATAACAATCTACTCTAGTGCCAGGCAACTTGGACCATATGACATCTATGTTAGGAAGTTTCAACATACCAACAGCAGGCATCATCTACTCTATAAGTAATAGTAGAGTACAGTGGCAAGGTAGTTCTAATGGATCAATAGAAAACATCATCCAGATGTATTTGAGGTAGCTCCAAATGAATCCAGAGAACATAAGTTTCAAATGACACATAGTGTTAGCTGCAAATATTAGTAACTCAAGTTTATGAGACAAACACTGTAGATCAGCATATGAGGATGAAAATTATCCTAGAATACTACTACATTACAGTCAAACCTCTGTTAACATGCATATTATCTCCACAATTCTCATCAAGTACAGTATAATTTTGCTAAAAGGACATCACTCTTCAATACAGGAGAACCTCCGGTACTGCAATTTTATAAAACTGAGTGAGTTCCAGTTGTGTAGCTGAACTTGTATTTGCTAGGCACAGCCAGGTTTTAGACATTCTACGGACTTCAGAAGGCTTCTCGCCAATCATGTTTTGGAGGAGGAGGAAGCGGTGTTATAACGATGACCTGCCACCATCACAGCCACCCATTCCACACTTGCCCTTTCATAGATCCTAATAGTCCGTCTACAGGAAACCGACCGCTGGGTGAGGGTCCAGACTGGTATTTTCTCCACCCACAGCACTGCCAAGTCTAGCAAATTAATTTAGTAGTAAATAGTTGACACATAAGACCGAGTAATGTGGATCTGGCCTGATTTAGCAGCATTGCGGGTGGTGAAATATGAGTTAGAGCCTCACGGCTAGAGATCAGTTGCCTGTAGACAGACTACAGTCAATTGGAGTGCCTGAAGGAATTTATCACAGATTTTGACCCATCTCTTCCAAGAGGTAACAACATGATTAAGTAGATTGTCGATGGCGTCAACAATTGTATGCACGCCGAGAGAGTGAAGCAAAGCAGGTAGGTACTACTCACTATGTCACCTGGAAAAGACAGTTTCACTTTGGCAAGATGTTCAATGACAGGGAGAAGAGGAGATAGAGAATGTGAAAGATGATGTGCAAAATGTTGTGAGAAAAGTGGACTAATACGGATTTTGTTTAACTACAACTCTATACTCTACCCATCTTCATGTAGCCAGTCCTTGTCCTGATGTACAATAAATTTAAGCTACATTACTTTATAATGTAATTTTCAAAGTGAATTAAAGAAATGTAATTAAAAAAACATGGGAGTACCAAAAAGTGTTGTATGACAAGATTGGAAAAGTGGACTTTTTAAGACTACTGTTGAAGCAGTAGGGTTCTGGAAGCAATTCATGTGTTAATGGAGGTTTGACTGCATTTAGAAGAGAGAAGAATTAATGCTAATAGAATAAATTATAGTTTGAGAGATTTACATAGTCCTTTAGCATGCTAACTTTAGGGACAATATCAGAGTAAAATCACACTGACTGAAATTACGCTGGGCGAGGAAGATATGCCTGAGGATGTATTACTTAAGGTTCTTGACAACTCACAATGCATATCTCCATTGGTCTGGGTGTTACACCTTGATGTGTGCCGACTTACTTTGGATTTACACTCAAGGTACTTTTCTGCAACATATCCAAATTGAAAACAATGATTTGCTGCAGATGAGAATCACAAAATAATGATTGTGTATATGTTAGCACCGAAAATGGATAATTCTATTTAGATTTCAGCAACTCAGTGAGAGCCCTCGAGATCACATTTAATCTACCAAATACTATACAAATGGATCAACATGAGAATCATGACTTCACCATCTAGCACAGCAATATTATGGTAATAAAATCTTATCTGTGAATCAGTAACTACAGTATATAGCTCAGCTGGATTTGATGGGTCTCATTATAATGTGGTGAAACCTGAGCGACTAACAAACCTACAACAGGGGGTAGGTGCACAGTTACCAATACAGTATGTAGCTTTTCTACAGCTGATAGTGAAAGTTTCCAATGTCTGAATACTTGTTGGAGCATTTGAACTGACAGCAATGGTTTGTGTGTATGAAAACCATCCATGTACATACTCATTTCCTCAAAAAGTTTTTACATACATCAGAAAGTAACAGTATATTATCAGCATCAGAAACAACACTATACTGTACTGACGTCAGCAGGCGCGTGTGGTATGTGCTCCCCCTCTCCTCTCTATGTGAAGCAGAATTGTTGAATGGGATGGACTACACTGCCACATCACTCTGGCATCTGGATGGAAAAAGAATGCTGGTATTATATGCTACTCCAGGACATAACTACCGAATTTAGACTTTACTGTATGCACTGTTAAAAGTACATTATATAATAATCCCAATCAATCAAGCAAGAAAGAATCAAATCAACCAAATAAGTCAGACCCAGAAATTGATCCATTTAAATTCTAGTCGTACCCACGGGGAATCGAACCCCGGACCAGAGAAATCTCAGGCAGTGCTTCTACCGGGTAAGCCATAAGAGTACTCCAGTACTTCTACCGGGTAAGCCATAAGAGTACTCCACTGGCGTAGCTTTCAAATTCTGCCTTTAACTCTCAGGTCCGGCCATTACAATTATACAATGAATAACCTAAGTTTGTAGTCAGATATCTATGATGCTTTTCCATCCTGATTAAAATGTAAGGACTCCAATTTGCCAATAACAAATCACTCGCTTAAATAGCATAGGGCGGTAAGTGGCTAGGCATGGATACAGTTCTTAGTGTAACATACAGTATGTCATTAATTTGAAGATCTGACAATTGTATATATGAATGTCAATATTAAATGAATTTAATGACATATTTAAAGAGGATTTTCTAAAATGTGTGTTCCTGGAAATTATACATGTTTGGAAGTTCTGCCACACAAAAGCTGTTATTGTAAATACTTTAAAGAAATCCAAATTAATTTTTGCAACTGAAACTTTCAGATAACTCTGAGGTGAGGTAATTTGCACGTTAAACAGTACATATTCCTAAATGGTTAAGTGTTAATAATGATGTTTAAAGCAAATATACATGCAAGCATTATCCTGTATATTATTGGCAACATGCAAACTTTTTACTGTACTTCCAAAACAGACTCCTACAATACATGCTTTATGGTATGTTAATGCTGTACTTCCTACAACAGATGGTTTTCAATATTTGTTCACCATTATAGAAAAAACTTATCATGGTTAGAAATGCAGGGATGCCATAACACTGTCTTCTACATGGTTGATATTTCAGCGTAAAGACGGTTAGCGTATAAATGTCAAAGTCAGCATTTAGAGATCTGAAACATATTTTTGTACAGGGAAATGTAACAATTATCCAGCACAGGGAAGTCATGACCCAGGCAACAGATGTCCTTGGCATCCAATCATATTAAGAGAAGAGAAAACTAAACAAAGTTTATTACTGAATCCAGGTGATGGAAAAGGTTAAATATACAGGACAAAAGTTTTTAATACGAACAGCGTCAGTGTGTAAATTGTACGTACCTTAGATTTCGATTGATCACCAAGCATCAACTGGGTAGTACTGGATTCATGCACAAATTAATTTAGTTTAGCAGCATATTAGGGCTGATAGAATAGTGCAATTACTGATAATGTACCAGTACCTGTATGATTTATTGATGATAAAGCAGGCAACGACAGATGGGCCCAGGTGAGCCTGACCTTCCAAGCAATCTACAGGGGCTCAAATCTTCATTTTTCAGGGTTCGAGAGCAAATTTGATAAGTTTTTCATTAGTTTTAAAAGATACAGATTCAATTTCTAAAATGCAAAAAATGCCTGACACAAGAGAAATCTTGAGTAAAAAAAACTAGTGATGCTGTTCAGGCCAAGGTACTGTAGAAAGTCAAGGGAAATGCACTTCTGATATGTTGAACTTTGTTAAAGCAGTAACATGTGTAAAGTTTATCATTATCAACCAGCAGCTCACATCACAACCTTTATTTGGACACAGCTTAATTTCAGTAAGAAATTCTTTGTTAAAATGAAATTAGGGAGCAGAGAAGCTGAATAATATTAGTGTTGAAAGAAAAAAGGGAGGTACAGTATCATTCATGGGCTATAACCTTAGGCATACCAGCATTGTTGGGAGTTATCTTGTGCATCGCCTTCCATTCAGTTTATAGTTGGGTTCCTGAAAAGAGGCAGCATTGACTGGTGTCATCGACCTAGTTTAATGTCATGCTTATTATTACAAACCTTAAAACCTGTCATCATCCTCTTGCTCTATCATCCTTTCCACTGATTAAAACTCTTTTAAACAACCTGTTATCCTCAATTCTTGGCACAGTGCCAGTCTGTATCATCTCAGACTATTTCCTTTCATCCACAAAGTCACTCTAATTGCACATCTTTTCCTCCATTCTAAAGAAGTTTACATACATTTTTCCTATCCATGATATTTGTGTTAATTTCACTAGCATAACAGTAATATTGATATCTGGGAAATTCTATCACAGACTGATATTCATTCATAGCAGGAATGAACTCTTTCATACATAAGAGATGAATATATCATGATGGTCATGAATACCAGGCACCAACTTAAATATCTGTAACGGCATGGAAAAAAAAGAATGCTCACATAATAATGAAGATCTACAGTATGGTGATTCAAATGAAAATCTTAAAAATAACAACAAAAATAGCTAAAGTGAAAACATTTTTTTTTTCTCTCTCAAGAAGCACACTAAAAGCAAAAACACGTAAGCAAAGGACATCAAGGTTAAAGAGAGGTCTTACCACATTGTAAACATACTTAGTAATACAGAACCACATATTATCACAGGACATGGGAACTAGTGAGGATTACCGCCAGTGAGTTAAAGAAAGCATGTGAAATGAGTCACATATAATCATGTACTGTATGTTGTGGGCCAAACAGAATTCCAACCAATTACAAAGAAACCAAATATCTTAGAAGGATACATTTTTGTCCACAGAAGAAACAATACTATTCAATTCATGGTTAACATCACAGACTCCTTCACATTTGGTGCTAGAGATGGGTCAAACCAAGACATCAATAAGGTCACAGCTATAGGTTTTAAGGGGTTTAGATGCTGCAAAAAGTGACCGATATGTCTGTGGCCTTAGGTATTCAGTTTTCACTTACTGTGGGTTACAATTCAACTAGCTGAATGATTACACAGAATGTTTGAAGTTACTGTACTGATATTTTTCTGGGACCGATTATTAAAACTTGAAAGCACTGATTCCTAAGAAAATGGAAATCACCAGCCATTGTGTAGCCTTACTCAGAATTGGATATGGTACTATATGTCAAGGAATAAATTTTGTCATTATGTAGGTAACCATGGATAAGACCTGGGTCATTTACTTCTAACCAGAGATGAAAGAACACTCAAAGAAGTTGGAACACCAACGTTCTCAATCTCCCAAACACCTATACAATAATTCAACTAGCAAAGTAAATGGCCTCTTATTTTCTGGGATGTAAAAGGAGTGGTGGTGGTGGTGGTGGTGGTGGTGGTGCTGGTGAACTACCTGGATAAGGGTCACACTATCACTGGGTCCTATTATGCTTTTCTGACACAACAATGGGAAAAAAGCAAGGGAAATCAGAGTAGAAATGACAAAAGGAAAGAGGGGTGCTCTTTCACCTGGACAATTCTATTGTAGTCTACATATCTACAATGGCAATGGCTAATATCTAAAAATGTGGATTCAAACTGGTCGAACACCTGCTCCATTCCCTTGCTTTGGCACCCTCTGACTCCAGTACTGTACTATCTCTCCCTAAAAACAAAAATGGAGCCCAGTGTTCACCATTTTCCCTCAAATGATTCTGTGGACTTCCTGGGGGCACTAGATAGTGACTTCTACACAGAAGGAGGAGACTATGTTCGAAAATATATGTATTAAATTCTCTTATACCTGACTTCCTTTTGTTCTAGGCCACAAACTTATTAATCACTTTTTGTATTGGTGAATATTATTGATGGTTAATGATTCTTCCAAGCTATATCACAAAAAAGGCCACTTGTGAGTATACCTCAACAGTTTATTTCTTGGTACAATCTAGAAGAAGCAGAAGCCTCTAATTCTACCCACAGTATCTTACCCAAAGGATGCAAACTCCTCACACCATCAAAAGTCACATCCCTAAAAGAGTGGTTATTATCTTGCCTGAGTTTACGCAACAAAACATATGAAAAGTTGGAAATTGTAAACTGGGAAATTGGAGACAATGTGAAGGTAGTTGTTGAAGTTCCTCAAGCTGTCTGGCCAAGCAGCCACGAGCCCCTGAGGAAGGCCATGGCCTGAACAGGGCTTTCCCACAGTGACCTCAAAGAGTATATGTTGTGTTGTTGGTGAATATGGTTGTGTGCATTGCAATCATCCATAATGTGTTTAATAGAGTGGGGTGCTATGTTGCATCCTGGACAGGCATTCACAATGGCTCTATCCAGCTGCTTCTGATATGTCATAAGGGCTGGGTGGTAACAACATCGCAGCCTGGTCAGGTGGCCTCTGTCCTCACAGGGAAGGGAGGATGGGTGGATGTCAGGAGGTCGTGCAAGCAGCTGAGTGTTGTTCTTGAGTGTTTTGATGTTCCTTGGCATGTGTGGGTGTTCTGCCATGTAGTGTAGTGGGTAGTATGGGTTTGTGAAGGCTGCAGTATGTGTTTATATACCTCTCATGTCAAGGTGGTCCTTGATTTTAAGGACTTTAGTTTCATGGTGTAGATGGTCTGTAGGTGTGGTAGCTGTACAGCCTGTGAGGTTTGAAGCCCAGGCAGGGCTTAAACAATCCATCACTGATCGGATATATTGTTTGTACACTGCGGTTGTGGTTTCTTTGTTGTGTCCAAATGTTGTGCTGGTCAGTGATCTGAGGGCATTAAGTCTTTGTGTGCATTTGTTTTTGATGTTTGTGATGTGTTGTATGTATTGCCAAGTATTTTGTTTATGTTGTGTGTGTGTTATTGTTGTTTTTTGTGAGGTGTGATGTGTAGTGGTATCAACGTTCCAGGTGGTGAGAAGGGTGACAGTTGATTTGGTGGATGCTATTTTAAGTCTGTTTGTGGTGAACCAGGCATTAAGTGTGTTGAAAAAGGGTTGGGGGATGTGGGTGGCTGTGTCTGCATTTCTGTGTGTACATGCGAGTGTTATGTCGTTTGCGTAGGAAGCTACATGTATTTGTGGTGCTTGGGGTGTTGGTAGGTCATGCATGTATAAATTGAAGAGAGTGGGTGACAGTACGGATCCTTTGGGGACACCGTTGGTGAAATTTCTGATGTTTGATAACTGACCAGCAAATGTAACATGGGTGTAATACTCTTCCTCCCAAGATGTTGGCCAGCCATCTTTTTGTGTTGTTTTGTATGTTTGTGTCATAAATTTTGTTTGTGTGGTTGTGGCAGGTGATGGCATCGAATGCTTTGCTAATGTCCTGATGAGGAGTGTTCAGTGTGGGGGTCTAAGGTAGTACAGCTGTATTTCTCATTGGTATGAGTAGCTATGACTTATGAATATACCAGTGGAACTCTACTTAACTAACTGTTGAATAATGGGTGACCCCAACAGTAAACTCTGGCTTCTGATATAGAGTCCCATAATGAGGTGGTTCCATGAGGAAGTAAGACGTAAACACTTTGGATGGTGAACAGGTCATTACACCTCTCATTACAGTGGTACTCTCAACTTTTCATTTATCATTGTATCCAACCCACCATGCATATCCCACAGTGTGGTTAATTATGAATCTCTCACTTCTAGTAATGTTATTTTCTAAGGGGTAGGACTGAAGGCTGCAACAGACAACAGTGAGTCAAGTCAACATCTGATACCTTACCTGCCTGGCCAATCACTGAGAATCAGGTGCCTTCCTGTGGCAGATGATAGCTCAATTGTGGCAGTTTAAAAAATACCATCTGATGCACATTAAAGTTAGCATGCATCATCAGCAAAACTTGTAATATTTAAGTTATCAGCAATTTTCATACAAGTACAGTAATGGTATTTAGAAACTCATACGGTCATACTGTATTGCAATCAGGTAATTCTAAAAGAGATATGCATGTTTCATATTGTGCTGATATTTTAATAAGTCTTTATCAAAATAATTTTTTCACATTTTCAAGAACTCTCCAATATCAGATTCTGTAATTCAATAGATAAGACAAAACTGTACTAAGAGAAAGGGGTTGCTCTTCTCTAACTTGAAACTTTCATAAATGAACTTAGTGAGGTGCTGTTGGCAAAGTGTGAAAAGCTGCTGCACAGACTGATGGATGAATTTCAGGTGTAAAAATTGAAGGAAACTGAAGGAGAATGTCAGTAACAGTAACATGATTATTTTTCAGAGTGCCAAAGGAAACTGTGTATGAGGTATTTTTGGAAAGGGAGATGAGATGGAAGTAAAGGAGCTTAATAATCTGGGAACAGTGTTGTGCAAGCATGTGAACATGGAATGGGGCATCCAGGTCATTGAATAGATGGAGAGAATCATGAGCAGCAAAGTGTGAGCAAGGAAGCGAAAGAGGTGCAAAACAGTGGATCGGAAGGGAACATCTGTTTACGCACCTATGAGTTTCGTGACTATGCACCCCCTTCCCAGATACCCCTCCCAAAGATCCTATCTCAGTGACTGGAATATGATCTGAGAAACGGATATGGAATAGGGCACAACAATCAAGAATAAGTACAATGGATATGAACTACATGAAGGGAATATTTGCCTTAAAAAGGTGGGATGAAGCAAGTAAGGAGAATGTGTATGAGAGATGTGGTTTGAATGAGAGGGCAATTGGTGATGAGTTGGAATGAATGAGAGGGTGAAGCATAGTGCTTCGAGATGGTTTGAACACGTGGAGAGATTGCAAGATGGGGAGTATGGTAACATGAGCACTGTATCACATTTTCCTGTTGTTCTCCTTAAAGTGATAGTATAGTGTTGATGGTAAATATAGAGCAACTGATTCTTCTAAAATTTAAACTATTCCAAGCAACAACGGGCCACCATTATTTTTGTTAATCTGGTCCTATTTGTTTCCTGGCATACATACTTTGGAGGAAGGTGCATGGAAGTGAGATTGGGAAGCAGACCACCTGCCAGATGGACGAATAAGGTGGAAGAATACAGTAAATGAGTGGAAGGGGAGAGCTTGACTGAGTGAGAAAGTGAGATGCCAGAACTACAGATAGATAGATATATAGAGGTAATTTCCACTACTGTATATACATGCCATGAAATTCAACTTTCATTACATTCGACCCATATCTTCTAAGAAAATAACTACAGTACTGTACAGTCGGCAAAAAAAGTTTCGTTACCATCCTTTTAACAGTGTGATGTAATGTTGGTATGCCTGACTGGTGAGTCAGGTGTGGCGCGAGCATGGAGGTAGTATAGGTGGAGTCGCCATGGCTCACTAATCCAGGGGAGTAAAGTGAAGCCGCCGAACTGTCATTTTCGGCGCCTTCAATATGGCGGACACCAAGATATGTTTCAGTAAAAGTGGATTTCTGACCTGACATACAAAGGTATGCGCCATCTTGAAGGCGCCGGAAATGACAGATTGGTGGCTTCACAAATCAGGTCCTACTGGCGCCTCCACCTATACTACCTCCATGGGCGCGAGTGTCATATATACCTCCGTCACCCTCCTGGACCCCTCAGTGGCTAATGGACAGGCAAGTAAGGATGATGTACTTTTACCCAGTGCTACTTTTTCTGGGCACTTCAAGGTTATTCTTGTTCTAAAATACTCAAACGCATTTCTTTATGTTTAATGATGAATAGTTGAATAGTAATAGTTCTTGAACACTCAAAATTTAATTTAAAATCAGTTAAACTTTTGATATAAAAAGAAAGGGAATGCCTTGTGCTAAGTTGTTATTGCCGCAGCCCGCGAGGCACAGCTGCTCAGACGGCGGAGTACCAACCCTGCCGCGCTTATCCATGTTAAAATTAACGTAGGGGTGGTAACGAAACTTTTTTTGCCGACTGTACATGTACAGATAAAAAAAACTTTGATAAAAGATTGCTGAAACATGTTCCTCTTATGACAATGGAGAAAACAGTCAGCTAAACTTTGTCAGTTCAGTAAAAACATTAGCTTATGTCCATAGTAACAATATCAAAATAAATACATAAACAAGAAAAACATCAAGCAGTACTATTAAAATTAAAAATAAAATAAAAATATACTGTTGGTAATAATATATAGTGATACATATATTGAGGGTAATATTTCATCATAAACTAAAACAATATCCTTATAAATAGCCTATACAAAACATGATAAGGGGAAAGCATTTCATTGCTGGAAGGTTACATGCAAAGGTCTGAGAAACATTCAGTCTCATTTAGTAATAGTCAGCAATCGCAGTGTAGTTACTGGCATGTGACCTGTACTGTATAATTTCACTATTTGTAGTGTTCTGAAATGCAATGACTTCAACAGCCATCTGTGTCAAAGGCATGCAATCAAACTATAATGCCTGTTCATAAAAGCCATGTGTCTAATGAAACTTTTCCTCACCTGATGCAGTTGCAAAGATGCATGGCCACATTACACAAGTCACTGGTATTCCACAAAACAATAGCTGGTGATAAAAATCACAAACAGCACAGCTCCAATACTCTATATAATTCTTTTTGAATAATTTATAGGAATTACAGTATTATGAAGCCAGCTATAAAAAAATAAATTTAATAAAATTCTTCATAAAATGTGCAAGATGACATTCCAAGACTTATGTGATTAACCTTTTCATGTCAGACTCTACTCCTGAACCAGTATATAGTACAGGGATACATTAAGTGTTATGCTGCATTCCAGAGTGGAAGAGAGCAGAAGGAAAAAATTGAAGTGTCCATTGCAATGTCACTACAGGTATCTCTATAGTAACTTGTTAAGTCCCGACATTGTTTACAGGAAAGATATCACTTTCTCCTATAAATTTACAAGTAATGCAATGGCCAGGTTTATAATTGCAGATTAATTCCTTCCCTTGATATTTAATAACAAAATATTGTTGAAGGAAATGCTAGCTTTCATTTAGCAAGTGCAATAGTTTATGTGGATGCAGCCCAAAAGAGGCTGCACAATACATTCTAATAGCACTTTGTGATAATGAAGAGATTGGAGTGACAGCATATGGAATACTCTCATCATGCACTCGATGAAGCGGACCAGTAAATTACCGTTCATTGGTAGCCCAAGCATGAATGACTAACTGCATGGCAGAGGGAAAAGCAGTGGAGACTCTTCACCTAATGCAACAGGCTTATGATTGTGACAAGCTATGGTAACATGAGCACTGTATCACATTAGCATTTGGGTTAACCCTAGATAGGTAACCTGGGGTCTATAGTGCCCGAAAGCTTTTTTTTTCCCATGTGCCGCATGTCTTTATGAATGAAAATTCTTGTAGTTCCCATTATCTTCCTGACAGTGACTGAACTTCATTGTGATGCTATGGGCATTTTCGTATCTCGCTTTTATTCCCAGCTATAGGCCTTTTGGGTATCTCAGATCTCACGTTACCAATCGTGTGAGGATGTCATTCATGTTAGACCGCTGGTGAAAACTTAATTGATTTCTTTCATAACTTGTCCACAGATGTATCAACCATCCTAGATGGCCTCCCAGCCAAGAAGTCCCAGAAGAAGCTGATTAGTATTTTTTTTTTTTTTTTTTTTTTTTTCTAAAATAAATATATAAAAAATGAAGGTTTTCATAAAAAAAAAAAAAAAAATGATGAATGAACATTCCATAGTTGATACAAATGAAAGTTAATAATACAGCTTGATATCTATGTTCACATTTTTCAAATAAAATTATACAGTAGTTAGTATTTTTTTCAATATTTTTTTTCTCTTGGGGTCTGATGGACCCATAGTTACCAAAATATAATGTCAAAAAAAGGTTACCTATCTAAAGGTTAAGGGGATAGTATAGTACAGTGTTAATGGTAAATCTAGAGCAACTGATTCCTCTAAAGTCTAAACTATTCCAAGCAACAACAGGCCACCATTATTTTTGTTAATCTGGTCCTGTTTGTTTTCTGGCATACATACTTTGGAGGAATGAAGGCACTCCAATGTACTAAAAGTATACTATACTATCCCCTTAAACTTTTGGTACATTGGAGCACCTCGACTCCTCCAAACTAAGCCAGGAAACAGGACTAAATGAACAAATATAATGGTGGTCTGTTACTTGAAATAGTTTGGAGGAATCAAGGCACTCCCATCTAACAAAAGTATACTATCCCCTTAATTCATCCTACATTCTGAGGTTAGATTTGCTCTGTACAGTATTGTGATGGTTTTTCAAGTCTTAAAAAATGAGCTAGAGGACAGATATAGGCATAACTTAACCGAAGAATGAAGGAAAACCTGCTCCTGTGATACCATGTTAACAATCAAGCTCCATCCCACCTCTGTAATGTCAACAAGTGAGAACATAACTGAGACTCATACTATCACCTGTGAGGTTACCGGGAAAACAAGGCGAGGGAGCCCATCCTTTAGCTTCTTAGCTGGAAAAAATTTCCAGTCAGATCACAGAAAACATTTTGATTGAACACTAACACCCTTTCCAAAGACAAGTCATCATTCATTAAAATTATGTTCACTGACCATAATGTTGCTTCAGGATAAAAACTGATACAAGGATGATGCATAATGTTATGGAAGAAACTCAGAAATGTGGGGTTGAACAATGAATGAAGAGAAATTCATCAAGGTTACTAACTTGTCTGATTGCTCCAGGGAGACTTGTTAATGGATATAAGTTAAAGAATGGTGGGAAGGTAAATGGATGGACAAAGGAATCTGGAACAGGAAAGAGGAAGACCAGTGGACCATCATGTTTCAGACAAGGGGCATAACCAAAATTTAAAAAGGAAGTAAAAAAGGCAGTATTCTAAAGACTGAGTCAGTAGACCAAAAAGACCAATACTGATATAAAATTATCACATTTATTTCAATCATGTTACTCTATTTCCCAACCCTTTCCTAATTTTTCATGCATTCATCCTTGATTATAATGTTGGTTAGCGATCATTAATAATTATTATATATGCGTATAGGTCCTGGAGTGGCAGCGCCTACATTGTGGGACCACCCCTAGGGCTGCCAAGGAAGGAAGCAATGAGGGCCAAACCTCCACAAAATTCCCTCGTCCCCATCAAGGGGGCACGAGTCCCTGGGAGCAGCTTATGTCACCCGGGCAATACCTCACTCCTCACACAACTTATACAGCTACACATTTTTTCACCACCGAGAAATTATTCTTAGGCAGTAATTTCTCGACTTCTCCTTCTAGCCGGAGACATCAAAAGTAATCCTGGACCCACTTACAAATACTGTACACATGTCTGACTTGCTCAAAACCTATCACATCTAGTAAACAGACAAAGGGTTCAGTTAAATGCACCTCTTGCAAGAATTGGACCCACTTCACATGTACAACATTTGCCTCCAGAAGACACTACACAAACACATGGACCTGTTCCTCATGCCCCACAACAGCCCACCTCCACCACACACATCCTCATCACCTCTGCCAACATTCCAACCTCCATCACCCTCACCATTACTCCTACCTCCATCACCCCTACTACCATTATCTCCACTTCCAACTCCATCCCCCCTACAAACTCCTCCTCCTCCTCCTCACCCCTGTGCAGCAGCACTAAACACACACAGCACAAAAAATATTAACATACTTAAACTAAACATAAATGGCATCAACACCAAAAATCAAGAACTCACACACTTACAAGAATAAAACTACGCAATACACAAAAAACACCTTCATTTCTCAATTTCACCACCATTAGACAATATCGGGTTAACGGCAATGGCAGTGGACTCATCACCCTAGTCCATAAATCCCTTAATTATGTAGAAGCCATGTAGTGTGCACCTCAAATCCCTCCTCCCTCACCACAACACCACCACAGAATTTCAAGCCATTAAAGTACGCACTGACAAAATAACAAGTATTACAATAGTTAGTTTATACATCCCCCCTCAAACATGCTCGATAGTTCCTTGTAACTTTTCCCCCCAGCTCCAACAAAGCACCAACCAACCTAACCTCATCCTGGGTGGTGACTTCAACGCCAAGACGTCAGCCTGGTATGTCAACAACCCAGACATAGACAGAGGGCTTGAAATCCTTTCCCAAACAGACAACTTCATTACACCCAACATGGCCCCCAGAACATCTTGGAGGGTGGTCAGAACCCTTGGCTCTGACCACCTCCCAATCATAATCACCACAAAAACAAGAGTCACCCCAACTGGCCACAGACACACATACACTAACTAAAAAAGAGCCAACTGGGAAACCTTCACTACCAAAACAGAACAGTACACCCATCATAAACATCAAAACTGCTGTACAAACATTCAATACAGTTATACAAAACACAAACAACACATCCCCAGAGGTAACAGAAGAAAACACAACCCCAACTTTACACAAGAAATTCAAGGTTTAATCAGACAACGAGACACATAAACACACATCCCCAACTCCTCTCAACAGCAACAAATATTATCATCTCTTACACCCTCCTGCCCACCCCACAATATTGCTTGCCATATTTTGGCAATCTGCAATTCCATAAAGTATCCTGCAACTTTCACATAAAATTAGCCCAAATGTGCAGGAAACCTGCAACCCTGGCAACTCTGTGTGCACTCAAGCTTTACTAACCATACACAAACACGCACATACCGGCCTAGCTCCTAGCCCTGTCCTATCATCAAAAGAGATCTGTGTAAATTGGCTGAGAGATTTCAGCCATAAAAGCTCATTTGTCATTGGCCCTCATCAATGCAGCTGGAGTAGAAGGTGACTTTCAGAAGCAAGACACACAGTGCAAGCTTTGCAAGGAGAAAAAAATTTGCTTCAACATTCTCCTGTTGCTTGAAATTGTCCCCCGATCACTCTGCTCTCCTTCTCTTAGCACATCCTAATATTTGTGTAGAGCTTTTGCCTCCCAACACCACATCACTCATCCAGCCCCTGGATATGGAGACAATCTGTGTAAAGGCTGCCTACTCCAGAAAGCAGTTTAGGAAGATGCGGCTTACAATAGAAAACTAGACATTACGAGACTCACCTGCGAAGCTTGAACCTGCGGAGGTCAGTGGCTGGGGACTGGATGAGAGTGGAGTACATATTGGTGGCCACCTTGAGAATACATAATAGGAGGGGACCTAAGATAGCTCCCTGAGCACCCCAGTAGAACACTCCACCAGCCACTGCTAGGCCAGTTAGGTAAGGATGGCTACCTCTGTGGGGGGCAGTGTGTGATTATAATATGGTATTATGTCATAATTTACAGGACATAAATAAAGCAGTATACAAAAATTTTAGGAATATAGGGATGATGGGTGCCCTGTTTTGGATTTATTTCAAGTCTATGGAGCCAATAAAGTGTTGGAATAAGACATGGAAGTGATGATGGAATGACAAATTTGTATTGTTTTGAAACATATATAATGTGCAAACATTTTTATGCTATTGAATAATTCCATAACTACTACTGTATGCAAGAGTTGTACTTTAAATAAAGTGTGACTTTAAACAAAACTTAGACTGACACTGACCCCTTAATGTCAGCATATATGGCAGTATCCACACATGACATGGGTAGGATCTGAGCACCCATGAGGAGGGCAGCCTGGGCAGGACTGCCTCGGTGCCACCACAGCTCCACTGCCCCTAACACACCTGCCCAGTATGTGCCCACTAGGGGTACTGCACCAAGTATTGCTCCTAGTACTGGGGTGGAGTAGGAGATGGAAGAGAGGTTAGATGGATGAATATAAAAAAGATAGGAGGGGAGTGCATTGGGTAAGAAGGGAAGTACTGTAGTACTAATGTGGGATTTAGGGTAGGAAGGGAAGGGAGGAAAGGAGAAGATAGAAAAATGAACTGGAAAAGTAAACTTATATGGGATATGATAGGTTTCAAACAGAGACTATAATGACAAGGAAATATGCTAAGGTTATTAGAGATGTATTCAAGTAGAGATATATTTGATAATATATTTTGTGTTTAGAGCAAAGAACTAGGATTAGCATCTATACAACAAAATTTGATTAAATATATGGATATACTGTGCACAGTCATAAGCTTCAGAACAATTGTATCTCCAAGACTTTACAGTACTGTAATAAGTACTAGTGAAAAGTTTAACTCGTGTACCTGCAGGAATATAGACGACATTGGTTGAAAAGAGCGAGTGAAGGAACCAGGTCCAGAGGCCGTAGAATGCGCCCATCTTAAATGAAGCAATGAACACACCATTCACTGCGTCCTCCACTGCTTTACCCAGGCTGCCAGAAATCGTGGTGGTGATGCTGTTTCATTTGGCATTGAAGGTAAACATAACTAGTATTTTAACAATTCAAAATATGTCTCCCTGTTGTTTTAAAGAACTTTTTTTCTGTGCTGACTCCCTTCTATGGCAAACTTCTCAATCTTTACCTGTCAACTAAAACTTTTCCATCCTGCTGTATGTTTGCTTTTATCCGATCTATTCCGAAGAAGGGTGATCGCTTCCACCCCTCCAACTATTGCCCCATTGCTTTGGTCTCATGTTTATCTAAAGATTTTAATTTATTCTTAACCTGTCTAACTAAAGTTTTTAATCAATTTTTCACTGCAAAATTATTGACGACACCTAATTCTTGTGACCTCCTTTCTGAACATTATTACAGTTTTTTTCATGTCAGTTCTACTGACAATCTTGTGTTCCTCCTTTTTGATGCATGGTCATTCTTTAAAGTATGTACTGTACAGTATTGTACAGTACAGTATATCGAAATTTGATGTAATTTCTACAGTTGCATTAGACATGTTAAAGGCTTTTGATTGAGTCTGGCACAAAGCATTAACATCCATGCTACGCTCATTCTGTTTCTGTTCATCCTATAGACTCACTGGTTCATCTGAGCTGGAGCAAGGTTGGCCATAGTAGAGACAGGCTTGTACACAGAGCCGGAGGCACTCAACACGTAGAACAGGGACGACATGAAGATGATCTGTGGGTGTTACATTTCTAATCTTAAATCTACATAAATCAAATAACATGAAATAGACACACTTCAAACGGGGCCCATTATCAAGCACAGAATAGGACGTGTCACCTCTACATACAATGTCTCATCCTACCCTATGCTCAATGAGGGGCCCCCCCTGTTTCAGGCGTGTCTATTTCATATGTCAGCAACTGTACATGGCACAGTCTTGCATGCCTAAAGCAAGATAAAGTGAAATGTCAGAGTTAAAGAATCAAATATTTCAGAGAAATGTGTGTGCTGAGAAAGGTCTAGTCACTCTAGTGTGTCTATGAGACACTTTTGTATGTGCATGAGGAGAGCAAAGAAAACAGGGGAGATTGATTCTAACAAGTAAATGATAATTTTTTTTTTTTACAATATCTGGATCTACACCAGATGGGCCTATCACATAAGCAATTACTGTACTATCTTCATCTTCCATCTTTCATATTCATTCTTGGGCCAGATATGCTTCAATTGGACAGATAAGATTGGCATGTGTTCTCCAGTTTTCTGAGCAGAAGTTGGAGGAAAAATTAACTGCGTGATACTTTCTTCGATTGTGTGATTTAATGCCAAAAAAACACTCATAAACATAATATATTTACAGTATCTGGCACTGAACAAATGCTAATTTGCCAGCTACAGTTTCAGCACTACTAACCACACCGATGAGAGCATTGAGGATAGAGAGGGAGCCACCCAGGAGGAGTGAGGCAGCAGCAGTGAGGGTGGAGATAGCCAGACTGAGGTTACCAAGCAGCAGAGACCACAAAGACTCCAACACACTCATCACTGTACCCAGGTTCTCTCGTACCACTTCAGTCACAAATGAGATGCTCACTACCCCTGTAACAACAATGATAGTTTGCACATTTTCTGAAATAATCCATCAACTGTTTGCTTCTAAAATATAACAAACTGTGTTTTGTCCATCTTACTTCAGGTAGCTATGAGAAAATACTGCATTTCTGAAATCATTATACAGTACATGTACAGATTATTAATATAGATGATAAAAAAATAATGCTTGTCTCCACCCTGGCTCTACTGTAGTTCGTGAAGCCGTGGTTTCCTCAGAATATTTCCATGTCTGACATCAATATCAGTTCCCAATAAACCAAGAATTGGCTCTAAGTCATATATAGTTCCAGCAACACAGAATCAGCGACTCACCTGGAGTCTTGCGGAGTCCATCAACAAGGGAGTCAAAGGAGAGTTGGACTGCCTCAGAGGTGACCTGTGGTCCGGGGGATGGAGGGTGGGCAACCACCCATGCCTGGTACACACGGTCCCATACTTCAACTACCTGAACCCAAGTCAGTCACAGTCATGGTGGTTGTATGGATAATTTTCAAGTACAGTATTACCTCATACATTATCAGACCTGAATATAGTGGAAGATTTATAATGTAGTAGGAGACACACACAATTATTATGGAAGCATCTAGGATTTGTTGAAAGTGCTTGACTGTGTATGATTCACTACAAAATACAGGTACTGTATACTGAAACCTTTTAAAATTACTCATATTCATCATGTGTAGTTTATTTGTTCTGGAGATGGTTAGGTCAGGGCCTTTCCAGACATTTCTAGTCATAATTTTGGATGGAAAAGCCAAAACACAAGAAAATTCATGTGCTAGACAGGGACATGATTAACATGATGGTTCTATCTACAATTTGTGGGGCTATCATATCAAATATCCCTTTCAACTAGACAAAGGCATTTCTTCATGACAGCTCTAAATAAAATAATTGGTGGAATCTTCCTAGATATGAAGTTACCTATACTGTATATGCTTTCCTTGGTATAATTCTTGCTGAAATATCAAAATTTGTTACTGTGCTTGCTTCACAGCACTTGATTATCACAATACAAACTTGGCATGTCATTAATAATAAATCTCTTATGGTGCAGAGCTATTGGACCATAATTTTGCTGTCTTAAATCATTGTTCTCTTTTCTGGACACCAGTACAGTATTCCTAGCAAAGATACTAATGAAAAGGATACATATACAGTACAGTACAGTGCTCCCTCGTTATCGACGGCTTTATTATCGACGGTTTCAACTATCGACGGATTTACTCTACCGTACTCTCTTGTGACTAAAAATAATTCTAAACTTGAGCAAAAAATATAGAATAATGGAAAATGTATGTTTTGAATGGTTGTTTATTCTAAAAGGTACCGTAGGCATAAAAGCGCGAGTGCAGTGAGTGAAGAGTGAGGGTGACGGTTGAAAAGTTCAGTTATCACCAATAATCCATGAGTTTCTACTCATACAAATACATTTCCTTAGTTTATAATCATTATTCTTTGTCACTTTCTCTTACAATCACTTGCACTTTTCACAATATCAAAAGTAGTACCGGGATATGTGTTAAAAGTATGAAAAATGCTCGTTCTGAGAAGTTGTTCACTTTAAAGGAGTTAGGCTTATCGCGAGTGTAACAAGCGAGCGCGAGGGTGAAAAGTTATTCATTCTAAAGGGGTTAGGCTTATTGGGAGTGTAACGAGGGAGCCGGAGGGTGAAAGTTGTTTATTATAAAGGGGTTGGCTTATCACGAGTGTAACAAGGGAGAGGGAGGGTAAAAAGTTGTTCACTATAAAGGGGTTAGACTTATCACGAGTGTATAAACCAAGCGTGAGGGTGATAGTGGGGTGGTAAATTCAGTTATCACCAAAACTCATTGAATTTTTATTCGTGCACACACATTCCTTAGTTTGTATGCATTAATTTTGGTAATTTTCTCTTAAAATCACTTCCACTCTTCTTGGAAATCATCTAGTTAAGGACCCCTACTTGGGGGGATCACTGTACATTTATTTAACATACCGTAATGCGGTATCAACGGTTTTATTATCGACGGCCATCTTAAGAACGTAACCCCCATCAATAACGAGGGAGTACTGTACTGTACTCGGTATAACCATACCTAAAGTACTTACATGAAGTTGGCTAAGGTTACTAGGTGAAAGTTTACCCAAATACTGTTATGAAGTTGTGAATACCTGGTACTGTACTTCCATAAACCAAAATGTCACAAATACTTTTGACTTACTTGCTGCTCGAGCTGTGCAGCCTTCACTTCATCTGTCTCTCCCAGCATATCCCGCACCTGTACAGTCAAAACAGGAGTCAGTATTCATTTTTACCACCACAAGTTAAAATCATTCAATCTAACTGTTCATGAATAAGTAATAGTAACAGTAACTTGCATAGGAGTACAATATCTGGAGTGTTTCAATATATCGGTACTGATAATTCATATACTTACTCACGTAAATTTGAAAAGCCAAGAGAATCATGTGCAAAATGAAAACATATACTGCCATGGGTGTACAACAACCGTGCACACAAAGGGTGTTATTCTGGGTAACTCTAATCCATTTCATTCAAGTGAGGTACAGGTATGTCAGAAGTAGCAGAGGTACTTAATAAAAAAAATGATGAAACTTTGCAATACTGTACTCTAAATGTCAGAAGAGGGGCTAAAAGACAAACAGCACCTAGCTCCGGCACAAACCTGTCGCACCGAATTTTGAACCTGAGGTGGTTTTAGTACTGTTATCCTAAGACACAAGACACAGCCATTGCAATTAAATAATTACTATTTGTGAGTGAACTTTAAAAATGGATATTTTTATGTGCTTCTTTACAAGCATGTCAGCACAACGACATAAGAAACTGTAAAAATCCTTAACAATATACGGTAATATCTCAATACAGTGTATACTCTGTAGTAGTTGTGCATCGATTCAAAATAGATATACAGTCAAACCTCCGCTAATTAAGTGCTTTGGGTTCGCAATTCGCATCTAGCACAGCATCAGAGCTATATATAGACTTGTAATAAAAGATTACAAGCACAAAACTAAAATAACAAACTAAAATTTGAAAAAGCATGAACACATAACTCTAACTATAATAAGAAAAGGCTTCATCTCATACACTTGCATTCCCTAATAAAAACTCAAAACATGGTCAGGGTGAGAAAGCTACACTTAAAACAAATAAATTTCACAAATACAGAAAGTAAAAAAAAAAAAAAAAAAAATGCAATTCAGTGCAACACCTTTCAAACATTCTCTACAGCAGATACAACATAACAAGATATAAGATTTAAGAGAAAAAATATCTCAATCCTCGACATAAAACAGTTTACCTGACCTATCAGATAAACTATCTTGTTTGACCAAGTTATCAGCACACTAATTGATCAAAAACATCAACTCACACACCCAGTTTTGTAGTGGACTGAGCGAAGGAAACAGTAAGAAAGGAAAAAGTAGAAAGCCTTGGCGGGAGGAATCATGGAGAGATTATGTAGGGAAGGAGGAGATTGGAAAGAGGTAGTAGGGTGTAAAGAAAATCAAGGAGATAAAATGTGAGGCAGTAGCATGGAGCAAGGTGAGATGGAAAGCACAAGGTAGACACTGCATGGCAGAGGTGAAGAATCAGGGAAGAAGGACAGCATCACTAACTGGGACAGACAACTTACCACCTTGGTAGCATTGATGGTGGGGTTGGTCCCTGGCTCACCTTCAATTACCTAGCACAGGGTGTAGCACAGGAGAAAGGGGGAGATACAATGAGACAGAGAAGCATTCAGTTTACTATCCTTTTATCCACAGGTTTTGAATCCGAAACAAGCAAGAATTTTTCCTGTGGGGGTCTGATACCTCATTACTTGGGGATGACTTGCTTCCCTGCTCCAGAGGGAGACTAGGTGGTGGTGCTAAAGTTCCATTCCCACAGAAGAAGATTATTGTGCTGTGATATTATGAGAGGTATTTTGAAATATTTCCAGTTGGCAAAATATAAATCCCTGATACAGACAACTCACATTTTCATCACTAAATACTTGAATTATAGAACTATCATAAAACTTTTTATGTATTGCAATGCTGTACATTATTTTTAATTACAGTAGTAGAATATTGCACAATAACCTTTTTGCCAAAGTTCAGTGGCACCTATAGTACTGTATATGGAAACTTTCCTCACACATGAGGAAGTACCAACTGTTCCACACATGCCAGGGAGCGAGTGCAGTAAAAGTTTGCTAAGTATCAGGAACAAGGTTTTGTTTTATACCGTACACACAGAAGGAATAGAAACCATCACCACGAAAAGTAAAACATATTCCAAGTCTCACACATATGACCCCCATAACATAGAGAAAAAGGTACAGTACATAAATACAGTATGCATTTTCTGGATCAAGAAACATCACTGCCACTGATTAATCAATACAAAACTCTGTGCATATATTATATATTAATCTCGAACTGGGAAATGGATGAAAGTTGCATGTCTAGACTGCGAAATACAAATAAAGAAAGATCTTGCTTAATTCAGCCGATGCATGATGAGGTGCCGACAATTCATTTATGATAGCTAAGACCAAAACATCATCACTGTAGTTATTACCAAAATCAAATACCTGTACTGTAAAGTAACCTGAAGGTCACAGCTTGTAACCAGCAATAATAATAATAGCACCAGTCCAGCAACTATAATCATAAAAATAATAATTATTACAATATTGTTAATCATTATCATCCATCAAGATAACAGGAACCTACTGTATACTGCCATTACTTCTCTCTTCCTCTGACCTTAGCTGTTACACTGTCACTAATTCAATATTACAATTACAGTATACATGTACACAATAAGACACCAATGGTAATCACTGCCCAAACCATAAAAACCACATTGTAAAACATCAACATTAAGGTGTCGGTAATTCAAACTGTATGTGAGAATACAATATGAAATTATTTTCTATGCCTTGACAGTCAAAAAACAGGAATGGAAAGAAATGCATAACAAAGAATCAAATGAAATTGTAGGATTTTCGTAGCCAAGACACACTTCACCTGGTGCTCCAGAATGAGCCATGCCAAAAACTTTAAAACTAATTAACTGTATATCTATATCATGATCCAAATTTTTTATCGAGATAAAATAAGAAAGTAACCCACCATAGTAGCGATCCATTGTCGACCATAGATATATCCCTCATCCAATGCTGATGTAAGGAGGTCCCCCAACCCAGCCGGCAGCAATTGAAGCACCTGAGGGTTGTTGGCCAGGGTCGAGTTTACCACCTGCCCACCCAGTGCCACCAAAGACATGCTCTCACCCTGGATCTGTTGTAATGAAGTCAAACTTCCGTTGTTGTGCGAATTTTCATCCTCAACACTTTTGCGTCAAGAAATGTCAACATTGACAATGGTAATCACAAGACTATTTTTTTTAGTGACCTCTACAGTACCAATGATTCAGTGGTTATGGCACTCACCTCACTAGTGAAAAGTTCCAGCCTCAATTCAATGGTTAGTAGAAATGTTGAACAATGTTTCTAAGCTCATTTGTCCCTGTTCATCAAACAACAAGTAGGTAGGCAACCTGACCATAGCCTTTTGCAGGTTGTAGACTGGAGGAAGTTACTATAGACTCCTTGTACACACAAATATTACACACTCTAATTGCATCACAAGCACCCTGCCTCTTCCTTACACATCTGTATTCCCTCTGCCCTAAGCAAGTGTAGGAGAGGATTTCCTATCTGCATCCTCCCTCAGTGGAGGGTTTTAGCCCTGAAGTGATTTATAAAGGACTGCTATCTATCTATCTATCTATAGATCTGACGCCTCGTTCCCTCCGGGAACTCCCCCCAAGGGGGTGGCCACGGCAGAAGTGTCTCCAGTTCTCCCTGTTCCAACACTCCCTCCTTACTTGTTCAAGCCCTCCTCTGCCCCTCACGTTTCTCTCCTTTACATACTCTTCCACTCTGTTCTGCCATCTAACCGGCAGTCTGCCTCTCACACCAGGTCCCACAACTTCACTTCCATACACCTTCTTTACAAATTCCTTGCCTTGCATTCTCTCTACATGTCCAAACCATCTCAGTGTATTACGCTTCACTTTCTCAACCACTCCACACTCAATACCAATTGCCTTCTCACTCATACCACATCTCTCATACACACTTTCATTACTTTCTCCATCCCATTTAGACACCCCACATGCTCCTCTCAAGTAACTCATTTCCACAGCACCTATTCTAGACTGATGCGCCCTACTCCATGTCCATGTCTCTGATGCATATGTCAGTGTCGGCAGGATTATACTATTTCTCAGTCCGCTTTTCACCTCCATACTCACACTTCTACCCTTCATAATCCTTCCCAATGATCTTATGACCTGTCTACCCTTCACTGCTCTCTCCCTAATTTCTCCTTCCATACTCCCATGTTTACACAGAACTGTACCCAGGTACTTAAACTCCTTCACTTCCTCCATCCTCTCACCCCTCAGAGTTATCTCACATTTAGTCCCAGTTGGTACTCCCACTCTGTAAGGTGTAGCAAAGTCAATCACTTCAGTTTCTGCTCTCTCAAACACCATCACTTTACTTTTGCCAACATTCACCTTCAGTTTCCTTCGTTTACACACAGACTGAAATTCGTCTACCACTCTCTGTAACTCCCTTTCACTCTCAGCCATCAACACAGTGTCATCCGCAAATAAACTTGCTACCAAGGACCAATTTGCTTCATTCAGCCTCAACTTCACCCCCAGACCATTCACTTTGGCTTTCATCTCTCTCATACAACCATCCATATATATATTGAACAACCATGGTGACATAACACATCCCTGTCTCAGCCCTACACTAATATTAAAACTCTCACTTAGATCACCCTCTACCCGCACACATGCTATTGCCTCTGCATAAAAGGCCTCAATGCTTTTCAGCAAATTCTCAACACCTCTGTCATAGCTTTCCTATCAACCCTATCGTATGCCTTCTCCAAGTCCATGAAGGCAGCATACAACTTCCTACCCTTCCCAATATATTTCTCCACTATTAATTTTAATGCAAATATTTGGTCCACACATCCTCTACCCTTTCTGAACCCTCCCTGCTCCTCACTAACTTTATTCACCGTTACTTCAATCAGTCTCTCAGTAAGAACCTTCCCATACACCTTCCCCGGTACACTAAGAAGGCTTATTCCCCTATAGCTACCACACTCATCCTTACTCCCCTACCCCTTATACAAAGGTACAATTATGGCTCTCCTCCAATCCTCTGGCACCTCTTCCTGCCTCCAAGCCAAAGTGCATATAAGCAACATCCACTCCACCACTACCTCCCCCCCACACTTTAACATTTCAGCAGTTATCCCATCCATCCCCGGTGCCTTTCCCATCTTCAACTTTCCTATTGCTTTCCTAACCTCTTCCCTTCCTAATTCTCCCTGTACATCCTGTCGTCTACCACCTGCCTCCATCCCCATGCATGTCACCACCGCCTCCCCTCCTGTCCCCCCATTCATCAGACCATCAAAATGCCTCTTCCACACTTCTTTCACTTCCTCACTTCTACTCACAGTAACTCCATCCTCTCTCTTCATTCTCAAGCTACCAGACTTTCCTTCTCCTCTTTCTCTTTTAACCTCCTTCCAGAATAATTTCTTGTTCTCTTTAAACTTTTCACTCAGTTTCCTGCCAAACTCCTCATCCACTCTCCTTTTACTCTCACTCACCATCCTTTTCACTCGTCTCTTACATACATTATATTCTCTCTTCCACCTCTCTCTCACTTCTTCCGACACATTCCTCTGTAATGTTCTCCTATATGCCTTCCTTTTCTCCTTTACGGCATCTTTCACTTCTTCTGACCACCAAGCACTCCCTTTCTTGCCCCTCTTCTGTGACTTATATCCCACTACCTCTGCTGCTGTCTTCAATACTATTGACTGCACATTCTTCTTCACAGAATCAATGCACCACATAAATCAAACCAACTCATTGAAGGACAGCTGGTACTAACTTGGACGGCAAGGAAGATGGAAGCTGTGACGGCAAAACAGATGACAGCCAGAATGAGTAAAAGGGTGATGAGGGAATCTACAGCAGCAGCCAGAATAACCACCAGCTGCCGATCACTGCGTACCAGCAGCTGTAAAGGAAAACCCCCATAAATATTTTATATAATAGTGCAACTTTAACGAGTTGCACTTCATCTGCATTAACAATTCACAGTAATTTTTCTATGCCCACCTTCTGCATACCAAATCTCTCATACAATATCTCTACAAAATATCCAATTCCCATCCTTCCTACTTCAATAATATAATCCTCGGGTATCTTGACTATTGCTTGTTAATGTTTCAACCATATGAGGTCGTCTGTCTGGAATGTATCCAGCCAATTAATATCTAAAACAAAAGTAGCCTAACAATGGAAATGGTGTGTTGAGCTGCCATGAATAATATTTTCAGCCAAACCATCAATCTGTAAAGAAACTTTGACTTTCATATTTACTTCCCTATTAGTAGCTTTGCCCACATACTACATGTCCTATGTGCAGCAAATAAAACACAGTTACCTATAGTCTCTACCTGTACAAAATAGAAGCTACTAAAAATTAGTAAAGAATGTTTCTAAAGATATGCATAACCTCTGGGGAACCACACTGACCTTGGCAAGCCCTCTGATGGGTGGAGGAAGGAGGGCAGGGGAGCGGAGTGCCAAGAAGCAAGAGGCGGTCTCACTCACAGACTTTACTGCACCAGACACTGCACGGTATGCTAGAGTATGCCATGCTGTCAGTGAGAGAATGAGTGAGCCATTATTTTCTGTTGTTAGGCTATAAAGGAAATATTCAGTGTTAAAAGTAATTTCTGATGTTGGGACAAAATTGAAAGAAATTTCATGATGAAGACTGTGCTATATTAGTCAAGGACTCGAGATTAATAATATTTTATGAAAACAAAATTTAGGAGCCCAAATAAAAAGGAGTACCCTCAGCAAACTTGTTGATGTTACAAGAATACTCCCAGCACAGAGGTATGGTATACCAGTAGTGTACAAGTAAAGTACAGTACTACTAAAAGATATCTGTTTTTCAAGTAATTAATTGGGTATAGTGTATGATTATACAGATAGATTTCAATTATTATTTCCCCAAGAGCATATTCTATGTATGAAGCAAGCAAAGTGACCCTGTTTCTAATTCTCTACATCATCACTGGAGGCACTATCTCTCCACAAGTGCTGTGACATCACAATATGCCAAAGTCTGAATATGGTACAAAATATGTGAAGGCAGTATTCAGGACAATTTTACTGTACTTAATATGGCTGCTAATACGGGTAAAATGCTGTATTGTATGCTGTATTTATGGACCTGGAGAAAGCGTATGCAATAATAGACTTTAATATGAAGGCTTGTAACGGATATGCTTACTATCTACAGTGTAGTAGGTGCTTGCTGGAGGAGATTGCAGTGCTTTTTAGAGGCAAGTGCATGTGTAAGGGTATATGGTAATCATAATGAAACTTAGCTTAAGAGATCAGGGTAGGGATAAGGCAGGGATGTCTTATCCTAAGGGTTCTAGAACAGCAACAGCCTGAGCAGTTTGAAGTATAAGGGCATTCAGAGCTGCATGCAATTATACATAAAGTGATGAAAAAGATGATACCATACAAAAAGGTAATGTAAGGAAAAGAAAATAGGGTAAATGAGATCTACTTGTATTGTAGGTTGCAAAAATTGAAGCAGCAGAAAACAAACAAGGAAAAACTTACCAATTTTCTTGATGAAATAGTAGAACATAGCGACGGGGAGGAGGGGCAAGAGGTAGTTGTGCTGCCAGAACTCCACCAGGACACACCCCACCACTACACCCTGTATAACAACAGTTTGTTTTACTTGTCCATCTACCCAAGCATTATGGCCACTCTGGTCAGATAAACAGAGCTGTCAGCATAGGCTTCAGCCCTCTTTTCACCTCCACAATTTGTATAACAACAGCTCTCAAATATTAATTTCTCCTGATACATCAACACATACATTTAATAAGTGTCATAGACATGTCATTCATATGGATTGCTGTCTTGCTCCATCATTGGAACTTCCATTAAGGTTTGGCCAAGGCAAGAAAGTAACAGCTTCTCCCATATCATATTGCAAGGTTTCACTGGGGACTTGCCTAACCATCCCAAAGAGGCTATTCACTTCCTGCTTCCAACAGAAAAACCAAGAGGGGATGAGCAGCCCCGATTCCCTGAGGAAAGTCAATATAATCAGACTGTATTTACTGTAATTATGAGTTAAGGCTCCACCAAATATTGTACCTCACAAATGTAAATCACAGCTTCTTAGGAATTCTCTATCCTACACTGGTATACACTATTAACAGTTTAAAAATATGCAAAATCAACATACACAAGATGGAACACTTTCTGACTGAAACGGCTCACTGCAATGCAACAACTGTACTGTACATCAAGACATCAAGTAATGAGCCTTCGAGTGACTGACCTTGAGGTAGATGTTGCTGCCATTCTCTTCAGTGTCCTTACATGGCTTTGGTTGTGTAGAGGGAGCCTGGAGAGGGGCAGATGGCTGGCCAGGTGGGGCAGTCAGCAGGATTCGTGGGCGGGGGGTTTCAGTGATGGGGCTAGGCTCCTGAAATTAGAAAGACATAGTGCTGAAACAGTACTGTAATATGTGCCGACATTTCATTATGCTAACTGCTGAAGTGTTACCTCATGCAGTGGCTTTAATTTGCATGAAACAGCATCCGAATAACCTTCATATATCTCCTTTTTCTGATCATAAGGATACCTGAAGCTTGTTTATGTGGGCCACTGGGTTTGTGAAGGCATGAACTGGTGTTAGTAAGAAAAAAAATATACTGTACATGTATTAACCTTTTAAACGCAGGTGACAACAATTGTCGACAGGCGGAACATGTGTGGGAGACCACAGTTCTCGACTATTCTCAACAACGCATTTTTCATACATGTCCCCCCCCCCCCCAAGACATATTTGATTAGGCTCACAACAGAGGGAGTATGTGCCTAGTATATCCCATGAGTCACACCAGTCTTATCCAGCCAGTGTAACTTTGTCTCTCAACCTGTGAGGATGTATTTTCAGTGCTCCGCTTTTGTGCTAATTATCATCTACGTATGTAAAAATGATTGTGACATTATATTTTATACTGTTGTGTTGAAAAATGTGATTCTGACATGTTTGAAGACAAAATCAGAGTGTGGAATCATCCTTAGAGTGGTCAGAGGAGTGTAAAAGTGTACTTTGAGTTGTGTCATTCTGAGCTGGCTACCAGTCCTACATATGTCCATATAGTCTTCACAAGTACATCAGACGACAGCTAAAGGATTGTACTTCAATATCATGCATAATTTATTCATTTAGGCTTAGCGATTTACACGCTATTAGCCGCCAAAAGTTTCTTTACACTTTGTAAATTATGCCTGCACTAGGGAATGGATGGGTGGGAACAAGCACATGATTTAAGGGTTAAATACTGTAATATTGTATCACTATATTGCTCAACTTGACCCTTACACAACAACTAACAACTTGTACAGTTTTTCTAATAATAATAATAAGGAAGAATCTAGCACCACGCTAGAAAGACCCCTTAACCCATCCAGACCTGCTCAACCCAACACTAATAAACCGGTACCTTTACCTGATTTTGTTCTACTGCTGCTTCTTGCTTCTCTTCCTCATTCCTCTCAACCCCTTGCTCAGCTTCCTTTCCTCTCCTCTCCTTTTCTTCCTCTACTTCCTCCTCCTCTTCTTCCTCAACTGGGGAAAGAGAAGTTTTCCCCTCTATTTCTCCTGTTTCCTGAGATGAAGAAAAGAAGTTGTAACTACATAACAACTTACAATGAATGAAGGTAACAAAAAAATTTATGGTATATGTACAGTCGGCCTCAGGAATTCGTACACACCACTGTGACATCAAGGGTTCGTATCAACAAAAAAATTTAGTACATTAATTTCCTAACACCAAACTTTTCCAGTTACATTATTTGGGTAATACTTGAATCAGTCAGCAGAACTATGCCTACCGTATGTGCAGAATAAAGACCCCTTTTAACCAATGCTCTGTGTACAAATTCCTGAGGCTGACTGTACCATATATATGGTATATGTACTGGTTTAATGGTAACTCATTCCTCAGGAAAATACTTAATCACCCCACTTCCTTGAAAGAAGCTTCATGTAAACCAAAAATAGATTTTTGACTGTAACAGTAAAATTACTGCAAAAAATAAGTAATATTTGCATGATAAGCATATTATAAAATACATTATATCCTTACATTTTTAAAAGCCTGGGAAATTGACTCCATGGACTGTAGAAAATCTGCTAAATTTCCATCTAGCCAAGTTAAAGAGAGACATTTTACCTCACGGCAAGTGTCCTTTATGACACATTTTTCTTTGTACTAACCTGGACAGAGGCAGCAGGGAGGTAAGTGTGTGAGGCATCACTCCCCAGACAAACCACCCGAGCCGACTCCAATAGACTAGCATCTCCTCCTTCTGTAAGTTGGTTTAAATTCTGTCATGCCCATAAAGAAGTTACCCACCTAATAACAAATGAACATGTGCATGCAGATTGTACAGTATTACCAATGATCATAAGCTGGAAGGTTGATGAATATATTTGGAAATGAGTGTAAAGTGAAATTTGACAGGGAATGTGGGAGATGTTAAGTTATGGTCAGTCTTCAAAAGGAACAAAAGCACCATTTGTGAGGTGAAGTTGGAAGTGTGAGCTCATTCATATATAAAGACCAAAAGTTCCCAAAAGGAGGGAATTTAAATGTTTCTAAGGGAAGATAGGGGACTATCAATAATAACAGGTTTACACAGCACCCCATTCTTTTAAACACATTATGGAAGACTGCAATGTACACAACCACACTCGCCAACAACACAACATACACTCTCTGAGGGCACTGTGGGAAAGCCCGGTTCAGGCCATGACCTTCCTCAGGAGCTCGGGGCTGCTTGGTCAGACAGCTTGAGAAACTCCAACAACAACAACAGGTTTACTTATCCATGTATGTGTGTATATCCAATTGAGCAGCCAAAATTGTGCACATTTTGCAAAATATGTAAACTTCCTAAATCTGTCATTTACGAAGATCCAAATACAGTACTTATTTGTCACTCGCCCACATGTTCGATTCAATTGTGTTCATATGGCCATCATCAAATTATACAGTATAGTATGTACATAAATTATATATATGTACTGTATAGCAACAGCATTCAAATATTTTTATTGACAAAAATGAATAATAAAATAACTCAATATCATTTGCACTCAAACCGCAACTGCATTCACTGACTAAGTGTTTGTTAAATGAGCATCCAAAATTGCCATTATCTTCGTGCGGTAATAAACAGTGATATTATACGTACAGCAGTTTTCAATTATTCATACTTTTGTGAAAATTAAAATTAAAACAATTCAATATACCTGAAACTTGCTTTAAAGTGTTTGGGGTGGTTGTGAATAAAAATGAGTCACTCACGTGTCAGTTTGCGTTGAGCATGAAGGTCTGCCACTTCCACACCAAGTCCAGCCACCATCAGGCTAGCCAGCACCAGGAAAATGGCCACACTACCCCCTGGCCACAACCCTGCAATAGTTCAAACATAATAGAAATTTTTTCTTCTTATATGAGTGATAACAACTATACTCTTCAATACTGTAAAGCACATGGAATTATATCACTGAAATAATCCATTAACCCTTAAAATGCGGGCATTACCGGCATTGGTACCTCTGTCTTGCGGGCCTTTATCCCGCATTCGTGCCGACGTTGTAAACAAAAATTTGACAGCTAATAGCATGTAAACCACTCACACTACATGAAAAAATAATACAGGATATTGAAGTACAAACCTTTAGCTGTCCCCTGATGTACAGTCGGTAAAAAAAGTTTCGTTACCATCCTTTTAACAGTGTGATGTAATGTTGGTACGCTTGACTGGCGAGTCAGGTGTGACGCGAGTGTCTTATATACCTCCGTCACCCTCCTTGCCCGTCAGTGTCTAATGGGCAGGGAAGTAGGAATGACGTTCTTTCAGCCAGTGCTACTTTTTCTGGGTATTTCATGGTTATTCTTGTTCTAAAATACTCAAACGTATTTCCTTATGTTTAATAATGAATAGTTAAATAGTAATAGTTCTTGAACACTCAAAATTTAGTTTAAAATCAGCTAAACTTTTGATATAAAAAAGCTGTCACTGCCACAGCCCGCATATTATCAGAGAGGCAAAGACGATAGCCGTCCCAGATGTCTCGGATGACACGAGGCACGGCTGCCCAGTCTAGCGGAGTACCAATTCTGCTGCGTTTACTGATGTTAAAATTAACGTAGGGGTGGTAACAAAACTATTTTTGCCGACTGTACATGTGAAGACTAAATAGACATCTGTAGGATGGGTAGCCTGCTCAGAATAACCGCAACTCAAAATTCACTTTTACACTTTATTTACATATCTAAGTACGTTTCCACTCTCTGATTTAGTTATAAAACATATCAGAATACAATTTTCAACACAACAATACGAAATATAATGTCACTGTCATTTTTATGTACATATATGGGAGGGAGGGAGGGAGGTGGCAAGTGGAAGATTGAATGACATCGAGTATAGAGAGGTATATAAGAGGAAAGTGGGTGAGGTGCTGGAGGATGCAAGGCGGATATAGGGGAGGGAGTGGGAATGAATGATGTGTATGAAATGTTTAAGACACTAGTGATGAGGACAGCAACAGAGGTAGTGGGATACAACACACAGAAGAGGGGCAAGAAAGGGAGTGCATGGTGGTCAGAAGTGAAAGAATCAGTAGAGAAGAACACTGCAGAGGAATGTGTCAAAGGAGGTGGAAGAGAATACAATGTATCTAAGAAGCAAGCGCAGAGGATGGTAAATGCGAGTAAAAGGAGAGTGGATGAGGAGTTTGGTAGGAAACTGAGTGAGAAGTTAGGAGAAAACAAAAAAATTTCTGGAAGGAGGTTAAAAAAGAAAGAGAAGAAAAGTCTGGTACGGTAGCGTGAGAATGAAGAGAGAGGATCGAGTCACTGTGAGTGGAAATGAGGAAGTGAAAGAAATGTGGAAGAGGTCCTTTTGATCGATTGATGAATGAGGGGACGGGAGGGGAAGCGGTGGCGACATGCATGGGGATGAAGGCAGGTGGTAGACGACAGGGTGTACAGGGAGAACTAGGGAAGGAAGAAGTTAGGAATGCAATAGGAAACTTGAAGATGGGAAAGGCACCAGGGGTGGATGGGATAACTGCTGAAATGTTAAAGTGTAAGGGTGAGGTGGTGGTGGAGTGGATGTTGCTTATATGCACATTGGCCTGGAGGCAGAGAGAGGTGCCAGAGGATTGGAGGAGCACCATAACTGTGCCTTTGTATAAGGGGAAGGGGAGTAAGGATGAGTGTGGTAGCTATAGGGGAATAAGCCTTCTTAGTGTACCGGGGAAGGGGTACGGGAAGGTCCTTACTGAAAGACTGATTGAAGTAACAGGGAATAAAGTTAGTGAGGAGCAGGGAGGTTTCAGAAAGGGTAGAGGATGTGTGGACCAGATATTTGCATTAAAATCAAAGGTGGAGAAATATATTGGGAAGGGTAGGAAGTTGTATGCTGCCTTCATGGACTTGGAGAAGGCATATGATAGGGTTGATAGGAGAGCTATGACAGAGATGTTAAGGATTTACAGTGTTGTGGGATCTTTGCAGAAAGGCATTGAGGCCTTTTATGTGTGTGGGTAGAGAGTGATCTAAGTGAGATTTTTAATATTAGTGTAGGGCTGAGACAGGGGTGTGTCCTGTCACCATGGCTGTTCAATATATATATGGATGGTTGTATGAGAGAGATGAAGGCCAAAGTGGATGGCCTGGGGGCGAAGCTGACATTGGAATAAATTGGTCCTTGGTGGCAAGTTTATTTGCAGATGACACTGTGCTGATGGCTGAGAGTGAAATGGAGTTACAGAGGGTGGTGAACGAGTTTCAATCCGTAAGTAAACTAAGGAAACTGAAGGTGAATGTTGGTAAAAGGAAGGTGATGGTATTTTGAGAGGGCAGAAACTGCAGTGATTGACTTTGCCACACCCTAAGAGTGGGAGTAACTAGGACTAAATGTAAGATAACTCTGGGGTGTAAGAGAAATGAGGAAGTGAAGGAGTTTAAGTACCTGGGTACAGTTCTGTGTAAACATGGGAGTATGGAAGGAGAAATTAGGAAGAGAGCAGTGAGAGGTAGGCAGGTCATAGGATCACTGGGGATGATTATGAAGGTTAGAAGTGCGAGTATGAAAGTGAAAAGGGGACTACGAAATAGTATAATCCTGCCAACACTGACATATGCGTCAGAGAAATGGACATGGAGCAGGGCTCATCAGTTTAGAATAGGTGCAGTGGAAATGAGTTACTTGAGAGGAGCATGTGGACTTACTAGGTGGGATGGAGAAAGTAATGAGAGTGTGTATGAGATATGTGGTATGAGTGAGAAGGCAATTCATATTGAGTGTGGGGTGGTTGAGAGAGTGAAGCGTAATACATTGAGGTGGTTTGGACATGTGGAGAGAATGCAAGGTGAGGAGTTTGTAAAGAAGGTGTATGGAAGTGAAGTTGTGGGACCTGGTGTGAGAAGCAGACCTCCGGTTAGATGACAGAACAGAGTGGAAGAGTATGTGAGGGAGAGAAACATGAGGGGCAGAAGAGGGCATGACCAAGTAAGGAGGGAGTGTTGGAGCAGGGAAAACTGGAGACACTTTTGCCGTGGCCACCCCCTTGGGGAGAGTTCCCGGAGGGAACGAGGCGTCAGAGATTCAGAGCTATAGATAGATAGATAGATATGGTAATTACAGTAAAAGAGGAGTGATGAAAATATGTCCTCACATGATCACTGCTGTTGTAACACTGATTGAAAGTGGCTGACTAGACTCTGGGGAGTCCCTTGGCTATCATACGCAGTGTTGCCAGCCCGAAACTAGAATGTTATGGGGCACACATAATTAAAAACTGTGTTATCGAATTATTTCTTCACCTGCTGTCCTCCACACTTCTTGGTGGTGTCAAATTATCTCGTCACCCACGTTTAAGGGGTAAAAGAAATTAATATTGTGGAGAAACATGAATAACCCTGTAATACAAAGCATTTACTGTATCACTTAAATATTCAGACAATGCTGTGTAAATAAAAAATGAACAAGTTACCTCAGTTGGGAATCAAACTTTAAGCCAACAACTGTAGGACAAAGGAGCTACTGTACCTACTTGACCATGCCACACTTAAAAGAGTCAGACAACCTGGTTCTTACCACAACCCAAGGTGTGGCAAGGTCTAGTGGATAATTCCCTTGTCTCACAATCAATGGCCTTGGGTTTGATCCCTGGACAGGTCAACAGGTTCAAAGCATTTATCAGCTTTTACACTTTGAGAAATGTTCATAGGATTATACACAAGTGGTGACAAAGGAACATGTAAATGAATATGATAAGGAAAGTGAATGTGTAAGAAAGGAACAAAATAGAAATGTATGAACCAAAAGAACTTGTGCAAGATAGAAATATGTGAAAGAAACCTGCAAGGAACCCTACATGTTAACCCCATAAAGGCCTATGGCTGACATTCGTCAGGTTAGAGGTTTTTGTTGTTGAAGCCTAGGGCTCACAATCATATACGGGCTATAAAAAACTGCAGGGGCTATTTCTAGCGGCTGGCGGGAAAGGCTGGGTTAGGGATTTGCTGTCTTTAGGGGTTAAGGTTGACAACACAATTAAAAGTTGACAATACATGGAGCAGTTCCTCTTATCACGGGTATAAGAAAAATGCCAAAACATATAGCTTTCCACACAGAAGCATAGAAATCAGGGACAACATAGATGCAGAAGTGGTCCATGCATAGCTCTTATCCCATATGTTACAACTAGGTACATGCACACAGAAAATGATGACAAAATAATCATATAACAATAATGAACAAGACAACAGATATACCCGAGAGTGCAGCAGCCGCTACCAGCCATATAGGGACACTGAGACGGGTGAGGATTGAGGCAGTATGGTCGGACCAGCCCCCACACACCGTACCCACATACACCACCACCACTGCACCACTCTGAAATTACCACCATAACATACGGGTGTGTTCATTTGGATCTGTACATAATCAGCTGTCATCACAGCCCTGATACAGTATCAGTAAAGTATAATGAGAACTCCATTCAGCTCATCAGCATATACACAATAGTAAATGTATTGTGTCAGATAGTTTGCAAAGCCATAATATGTTTTCTACATTATGAAACCTGAGAAACCATTCGATGTGTTTAGTAGTAATAGAAATACCTGAGGTATATAATATAGTACAGCACAGTACTGTATACAGTATAACAACACAAACGACTGGAAATGGTGAATATCTTTAAGACAGAAATATTGGAGGCAATAGAAGTGTAAGATATAAATACGAATGTTAAAGAACACAATCAATATGATATGTATTGTGAATATCATGTTAGAGTCGGTGTAGAAGAGCATGGGAGGTAAAAGAAAGATGTGAATCTACTGATGAAAGAGAAGTGGAGTGATGCCTCCAGTAATAATGGACTGTATATGCTAAGTTTAGGTTTGCAGAAGTGAGAATGCCTGTTGTGATTGTGCATGCAACCCCACCTTTAGCAACACTAAATTTTCTATACAGTAATCATATTGTAGCTGCATGAATTACATACACATAACTTTTTAACACTAAAACATTAACTAGTAATATAGTTATTAATCATAAACATACATCTTCTGAGTGCTTTGTCTCATTTCCCTAAGTTACTACAACACCTTCACAGACACACTAATATAATACTTCTCTACAGCTTAGTGGGAGCAATCAACTATTAAATCCTCACACATCTGTTTATCAATGGTTCCCTAAACCACGGTAACACAGGAATTCAGTAGGATTGGGGAAGGTCTTGGAATTTTTTTTTAGAAAAATAACTAGTGATAAAAATACAGCTGCATAACATACATAGGAGTGTGTTAAGAGTTGAAACTTGATGTAGTTAACAGCTCATTCACAATGGCCTATTTTGACAAATATGACATGAATCTATTTTTATGGGTCAAAAAGAATTTAAAAAAAAATAAGGAATAGGGTCACTAGCAAAAAACCTATGAGAATCAGTGCCTTACACAGACAAGTGGAGGAGAGAACTACTGTACACAGAAACATATAGAGGTAGGGATGGGACCTGGCAGTGACAAATCACTCACAAGATAACAGTTCCAGGTAACAGTAGACACGAGGGCAGTGATGATGGCGAGGAGTGTGTTGACAAGAGTGGAGGCCAGAGCAGTGAGGGCAGGAGGTGTGTGGTAGATCACAATATAAAGCAATGGCAAGATCACTGTTACCATCACTACACTCCTCACGTGTGTCACCACAAACCTGCAATAATGCCACTCATATAAGTAGGGTCTCATGAGCCTTTTAACTGTGAAAATTTCTAGTTAACTCTGTTGTTACTGCACCCCTAGTTCATACTGTTAGGAACCCAGTGACTTGCAGGAAATAGGCAACCTTCCTGTATACTGTATTTCTGAATTCACATTTGCACCCCTGGCCCTAAAGCCCTCATCCCTTAAAAAAGATAAAGGAAATTGGGTACTGATGATGATGTCAAGGTAAACAAGGTAAATTATATAAAAAAAGAAATTTTGGTTATATTAATGTAAAATATAATGACCAACTTCATATACAGTAATATTATGGGGACATATACTGTATGTGCATTTTTTATGGGTAAAGCTGGCCACTAAAAGCAATGCTATGAGAAATTAGAGGATAGCATCATATTCTACAGTACTACTGCTTATACACTAGCTTTTATGTATAGGCTACAGCATTGTATGAGGATGTGCACGAGTATGCAGGAATGTGCTGGTGAGCTCAGTTATACATGTACAGTACAGTATTGCAATTCTGACTCAGTTTATCCTCACCTTCCTATACGCTCAGAAGCTGTGTCAAGGACTGTAAAGGGCAGAAGGGCGACAGATACACAGAGCAGGCTATGAGAGTTCTGGATCTCCCCAAACCAGGCTCGGGTCCAACTGGTTATTCTGTGTTTGAATGGGTGTAGTACTGACCCACACAACACTGCCCACAACAAAGGCTGCACAAATGGCTGTAAATTGGGAAGGTATTATTGGAGGGTATGCAGTTAAACAAGGAATTATTATTTACAATTGTTTTTTCCTGTATTATTAAGGTGGTTCACATATGAAGGGAGGAAAACAAAAACAACTCAATTTCAATCAGAATATACCGTAATATTAGTACTCCATTATTACCATTATCATTATTACTGTATTACAGAATGAAAAAGTTATTTATTGTACTGACTGCTTTGTTGGCTGACCTGAAATGTCAGTCCAACATCTTTGGTTACATGCCATTGGAAAAGGAGATAAAAGAGAAGAGATACAGGTAACAGAGGCTAGTGACCTTGACCTCAAAGATGATAACTGAAACTGACTGCATAACTGCCAGATTAACAAACTGACAAACTCATCCCATGACTTACTGATTGACAGCCTGCCTACCTTGACCACTGACCTGAAAGATGATATAGACAGACCAAGCCGCTGCGCCAACCCCTGCCACAAAGACGACAGCAGCGACATTGTAAAAGGCATTGCGTAGAGCCTGGTCATGACCCTGAGGTACAAACTGACGCCACACCTGCTCCAGCGGTGACCTCGAGCCCTCACCATATACCGACATCCTCTTCCCACACCTGTTACACCTGCATCACACACCTGTACAAAACACAGATACACCTAGATGCTGATGTATCCTCGTAACACAAGCTTATAACTATCAAACAAAACTTACATACCATACCATACATATATAAACAATTGAATTATGGAAGGAATAACACATCTCAAATATCACCATTCTAATACATATTATCATTGTATGTCCAGTACCATTATAGATAAAAATATGCCAGCACAGTACTAGTCTAAAATTCCTTACATGGACTTCCTCTGTGAAACTGAATTTAAATTATCTTGACACTAATGTAAATATGTAACATAATAGAAACCATGACAAACCCTGGTGGCATTTTGTCATCCTTAATAAGGTAAAGTTTAAGAAGATCCGGTATTTATCTAATATATTGCCGTTCTGTAGTAGTGTCGCCACATCCGGTCCAGGTAGTCTGCCCCTGTTAGGTCCTGGTTAGGTTAGGTAAGGTCAGGCTAATTACCAAATTCCCCATTTGAATATCTTCCAGGGAAATGCCATAGATTAAAATAATCTTATAACGGTATAAATCAGTAGATAATGATGGTAGAAAAAATGTACTAGAGAATAACAATAGAGTAAATATTTACCGAAAATCCATATTGTGGTGCAACCAGATGCGACTGACTACTGAAACCTTCATAATGGTATTGTGCATTATGTATACTATAAGCTTACCGATTATCATTAAAATTTGCGCGGAGGAACGGTTCCGGAGGTTATCCATCATGTATTATTGCTGTTAGTTCTTCCTAATCTTGCTAGCCATTTTACTCATAACTATTCCAGTATAGTAACTCCCCTCAACCTATCTTACTCCCATATTAATACTTATAACGATTGCTAATTAAATTCTATTCCAGTTTTCATTTTATAGCCACCACTGTACTCTATGTAATTCCTTTTATTATCATATTCTAATCATGATGGACAATTCACCATGACACTTATCTTCTATACTAAAATCCAACAATTTTTATACAATAAATTAATAATAATACACACATAAGTACCGGTATATAATGCAAAGGACTCTTAGAAAGGAGTAGTGACCTTCAATATCCAATCACTGTATTTGGAAATATTCCCGTATTACACATATGCAAGATATCTAATTTTCACTGGGATATACATTCTTATGGTCAAATTTCCATAGGTTTGATATAGGTCTTACCTTGCGCAACTCGTACAAACAGAAAATATTGCCACCCCCCCTTTTTCACGATGATCGAGCAACTTCTCGTCGGACAGGTTTCTTATTTTTCTCAATCCACTTGCCACTATTTTTTTTTACATTAGTGCCATCTGCTGGTCTTCTTGGGAAATGTGAACTTATGACCTCTGGTGGGAATTCCCTCATCTATTTGTGGCCAATCACTTGCTAACAACATTTCCACTTTAGACAAACAATTATTTTCTTTCTGCCATGACACACATCACCTTGTCTGCCCTGTTCAGTTCAGCGATGGAATCACTTTGTGCTAGTTGTTCACCTAATCTTAGTGACTTTGTGAAGGAGTGTTACAAGGACAACGCAGCAAGTATGGTACTGAATTTCAGTTCGGAAACGTCACTGTGTTCTTCTCCAATCGGTAAATTGTGGTAAATGTGGCAGGCCCTGTTGGTATAGATTAAAACAACATCTTAGGGTTTGTGGCCATACTTATTTCCAAGTGAAATCCAAACGCCGGAAGCATTGTCAGTTTAGTGTCGGTAATTATAAAGGCCCTTTCCTTCACAACATACGTATTGAGCCTTGGAAACGATTGTGTTTTATAAATAAATGATGCTACAAAAGTTTTTGCAACGACGACCCTATCAGTGATCTTGGCATTTCCTCGGGAACAAGAGTAGAATACGAGGATGATGTGGATGATCCTCAGGAGCCTGCATGCTCTCATTAAGGTGTGTTATAATGTAATGATTAGGTTCAAAGATGTTGCCTGTGAAGTTTATTTATTTTTTATTATAATTTTAAAACTTACCACATCAGGATTTCTAAAACATTAATATTACCACTCTATAGCCTATATCTCATCATTTCAAGCAACTTTTTATATACAATTGTAATGGCCGGACCTGAGAGTTAAAGGCAGAATTTGAAAGCTACGCCAATGGAGTACTTCTTTGGCTTACCCGGTAGAAATACCGCCTGAGATTTCTCTGGTCCGGGGTTCGATTCCCCGTGGGTACGACTAGAATTTAAATGGATCAATTTCTGGGTCTGACTTACTTGGGTGATTTGGATTGGGATATTGGGATTATTATATTGGTGACATTTGGTGGGATTATTACACAATTTTATTAGCAAATGCATTATTACATTACTTATTTTTTCAAAGTCCATCAACGTGCTAAAGTTGGCTTTTTCTAACAACTCCTCCTACAGTACATTATATTTAATTTTAAATACATATTACAACTTTTCTTAGGTAGTTTGCTATGGTTCAGTCTTGGTACTTTGCCAAAATAAGGTTCTGGTAGTCAGCTAAGGTTAGGTTCCAGTAGTTTCCAAGGGTTAGGTCCTGGTAGTTTCCTAAGGTAGGTACCGGTAGGATGCTAAGGTTTGGTCCCGGTAGTCTGTCACTGTCCAGATTATGTTATGTTATGTCAGGTCTGTCTAATTCTACCTTGTGCAACTCCCGGTAGTCTGTTAAGGTTAGGTTCTGGTAGTCTGCCACGGTCCAGATTAGGTTAGGTTAGCTCAGGTCAGGTCTGCCTAATTCTAAAACAAACTAATACTATTTGTGCTCGCCAAAATTGGAAAACCCGAGCCAACTTTTACCAAAAGTTGGCTCTGATTTTCAATTTGTTGTCATTTATGCTTGTCAAAAATTGGAAAACCCAAGCCAACTTTTGCCAAAAGCTGGCTCGGGTTTTAAATTTTTCGCATTCTTTTGTTTCACATTTCCTAAATAGTGCCTAAATCACTCGATATACTTTCCCCCACCCAAAACCCCAAATTTTCTGGCTCTCCTCCAAGATTGTTTGGTATTTATTGAAAGAATTATCGTTTTGTAGCAGTATTGCCAGATCCAGCTAGGTCCCAGTATTTTGCCCAAGTCATTTTCTGTACTTTACCACGGTTATTTCCCGGTAGTTTGCCCAGGTTAGGTTAAGTAAGGTCAGGCTAATTTCAAAATGCCCCATCTTGGAAATGGGGCATTTGCGGAGGAAATGCCATAGAAGAAAATAGTCTTAGAATGATCTAAATAAGTGGGTAATGAAGGTGAAATACCGTACGTAATAACGGTAATTCTTTCAATATTTACTGATTGTTTGGGTGATGGGGTATGGCCAAAACAGGATATTTGCACAATAAATATGTGTTAAAATCGAACGAATCACATGAAAAGCAATAGGGAAAACTATGAATTTACCCTGTATTTTTTTTATATACCGTCGTGTCACAACTGATTACCCATATTTTCACTTACTATGCACCACTTACACAATGGCAAGGCAAACAGCACTCCTCGGGGACCTTAGAGTTGCACACAGGAGAGCCAGAAGTACGACTTATGTCAAAGGGTGAAAAGGGGCAGGACCACCTTACTCAAGTAATATCACTATATATATATTTACAACACCATGATATTATTAGAGTGGTTGGCTCATTCCAACGCCCTTGACGCCATCAGGCCGCCCTCTTACCTCTCCACTCATCACTCAAACAATTTTTTTTCAAATTGGACTTCTGTGTCTGTATATTGCTCCTAATAAATTAAGTGACAAAACTTTAATGCTTAGCATATTACCAATCATATGAATATAAAAGCCTGCTACGTCTAAATAAGCTATATAAGCAATGGACTGCCTTGTTCTTGTTCTGCTTCACTTTTTTCGGTCACCATTAATACGCAAAGTGTAATCTCTATAAAACTAGACCCATTTAAAGTTTGAGGTTCAAGTTCCACTCTAACGCCATCTTGCTCCTCATCAATAATACATTATTTTCTCTAAGAAACCTTCATACTGATTGTTTCTGCAATATTGTTTATCATTATCAGGAGATACATTGATTTCCATACAACAACAGTACAGTTATAAAGACATTTTGTGTAACTAAGGAACTCCTGATTATTTTTCGCCACACACAGTCCCACCCAAGATGGAAAATATTAGCTTCAGATAAGAAAGCACTTCCGGTTGAGGAGTGCCGCAGTATTTAGTTGCCAACCAAGAAGGTATAAAATACCTCCAAGTTGCCAACTCTCAATAGCATTTTAATTTTCACTAATATGAAGTCCTATATATAATTTACAATAAAATAATTTATACGCTAGTACTAGAATATTCCATAAATGGATATGTTATTTTGTATGTCACTATATATGTACCAAGTTGTTATAGTTTTTAATTTAATTGAAAAGTTTATTGCTGAATAAAGTATATAGTTATTGTTTTTGATTTGTAATTACAGGGTAATATAATTATCTACATATGCATGATGTTAATGTTTGCATAATAGTAGGCTAAATATACCCCTGGTGATATTATATAAATGTGGTATCTATGCGTGGCTCAGCTGTTCTGCAATGTAGCAGGGTGTAGTGACCCAAGCACTTGCTCTTGCTCTTGCTCTTGCTGTTACAGGTACCCCGGGTGTTTATTCCAGGGTTGGCCTTTGTATCGGCAGCTCCTGTAAATAGAAATCGGGAAAAAAAAAAAACAATACCACGCATATCTATTCACTTTCTACATCTTGCATACCACATTTTCTCCAAGAATTCTTTCACAGCACCAATCATTTCATCTGTGGTCTGCTCACACAGACCTAACAGTAATATCATCCATTCTCTCCCTGTTAGTTCCATTCCCTCATATTCCATTTCAGTCAGGATGATCTGCATCATCTCTGTTCTGTCTCTCTCATACTTCTCACATCCCAGCATCACATGTTCTACCGTTTCATCCTCTCCTGTGTCACACATCTGGCATACCTTGCTTCGGGATTCAGACCATCTATAACTTCTTGCATTCACCTCCATACATTGTGCTCTGGCTCGAAAGAGTAGATCACCATCCAGACTTCCCTCATACCACTTCACATACTCTGGGCATTCTTTCTCCTTATACCATACAAGAGTTTCCTTTTGTTCCATATCATTTTTCCACTTTCTTAACCCCAGGCATTTCACTTCTTTGTCAATCTCACATTACCACTTTCTTGCATCCCAGTCTAGCCCCTCTCTATTCCTGTTCATTATTTTCCACTCATGCATAATTCCTCTAACTACCATACCATTCATATATACCATTCTCTCACACTTCTTTCCCCATTTGCCGTTTCTAATGTTCCACATATAAACCTTTCTTGCCAGTCTTGTATCCTCCATTCGTTCCAGTCTTACTTTGTATCTAAGGGTTGCTTTCACCAGTCTTTCTCTGAATGTACTCCATCCCATATCACCTCTCAAAGCTGCTATCGCTGCATACCTTGGTGCATTCAGTGCCATTCTCGCTACTCGGTTCTGTCCCACCTCTAACTTGTCTATCTCACTCTCCTTCCATGCAATAACTTCCATGCCATACATAATGCTCGGGACAGCCACACTCTTCCATACTTCTCTCACCACATCATACTTGCTTGCTCTCAGCCTCGCTGCACTTGCCAGTCGTCCAACCCATTGGTTCGTCATGCTAATCTTTTCATTCTTGGTCTTTTCACTTCCACTTGGACTCAGCCATACCCCTAAGTACTTATATTCATCAGTCTGTTTCAGAACATTCTCTCCCACTCTCCATGTGTGTTCTCTCTCATCATGTGTTCTATTCACAATCATTACTTGGCTTTTCTCATTACTAAATTTCACACCAAAATCTCTCCCATACCCACCTACAACATCCAAAATCCTTTGAAGTTCCTCTGCTGTTTCACTCATAACTATCACATCATCTACATACAGTAACATACATATCTTGTCATCTCCAACCCTTACCCCTGCATTCATTCCTCTTGTTCTCATGGCTAGTTCTTCTGTGTATAAGCTAAATAGGGTTGGAGAAAGTATACATCCTTGCCTAACTCCTCTCTCACTTCTTACCCATTCTGTTTCTAGATCTCCCAGCCTGTACATTGCTCTTGTGTTCTCATACATACTTCTCACAATATTTACTAATTTATCACTCACACCTATCTTTTCTAAGACTCTACATAGCATCTTCCTATCAACCCTGTCATAAGCTTTCTCTATATCTAAGAAACATAGGTATAGCTTACATCCATCCTTTTTCTTTCTTTCAATCAGTTCATTCACCACAAACATATTATCTTCTGCTCTCCTATCTTTACGGAAGCCATTTTGCTCTTCACCCAGCACACTGAATCTCTCAATCCATCTGCACAATCTTTCATTCAACACTGCACTGAAAATCTTTCCCAGTGTGTTCAGTAGGGCTATTGGCCTGTAGTTTCTAAGCTCATTCTTACTCTTACAGCCTCCCTTATGCAGCAACGTCACTCTACATTCATTCCATCTCTTGGGTACTCTCTCTTCTTCCCACACTTTGTTAAACAACTCAGTCATCTTTTCAACCATAACCTCACCTCCATTCTTGTACATTTCATACGGAATATCATCTGGTCCTGCGGCCTTACAATTTTTCTGCCTTTTCACACATCTTTCAACTTCTTCTCTGCTAATTCTTACATTCAGTTCCTCTGCATCCTTCCATTCCAGTGTTACATTCTCTCCTCTTACATCAGTCACCTCACCTACACCTCCAATATTCTCCCAGAACTCTTTTATGGCCTTCCTCATTTCTTCTTTGTCATTTATACATACACCATTTACCTTGAGACTGTCTACACTTTCAGTACTAGACATTCCCTCCCCTCTCATAAATCTGTACCATTCACGCCCACCTTCCAACCCCTTTTCTTTTAGGTTCTGAATCACTCTCCTTTCACATTTTACCTTTTCATCTCTAATCTTGCGCTTAGCAACTCTCTGCTGCTTAACATATGCTGTCCATGCATTCAGGTACTCATTCTCAGCTTCGTCACTTTCATGCCTTTTCTTTCTCAGCTGCCTACATGTTCTATTTAGTCTTTTTCGTTCTTTCCTTGCATTCTTAATCTCTTCATTCCACCATGGCTTACGTTCTCTCTTTCTTCCATTTACTTTTACAAAACCTATCTGGCTAACTGCTGCATTTTTCACATTTTCTACAAATTTTTCATTCACCTCGTTCACATCATGTAGACTTCCATTGCTCCAACTTCTTTCACTCAGGTCAACTTGGAAATCTTCCCAATTTACATCCCTCAACTTCCATTTTCTTTTTCTCTCCTTCATTCTTTTTTCCTTTCTCCCCTGCAACATACATTCTACCACCAGCATATTATGATCAGACACAACATCTATCATCCTGTCTTCATCTATCCACATGCGAGTTACAATTTCTCTCATTCTACCATTTGCTAACATATAGTCAATTGCAGATTCTTGGTTCCTTGCACTCCACGTCACACGTCCCTCTGATAGGGTTTCATTCAGGTTCTCCATATCCATGTCATTTACAAACTCAACAAGCATTTCACCATTCCTGTTCATTTGTTCTCCTAATAAACCAATATGTCCATTCATGTCTCCCATAACAATCACTCTTTCATTTGCATACTCTCTTACAATCTTCTTCAATATACTGTACTTTTCACCATTCTCTCTCCTTGCTCTCTCACCTTCCACAGTCATGTATACTACTACCATTATAACTCTTTCAGGCCTTCGCTGATTATTCATGCATTCAACTCTTACAGCTAACACGTCCTCACTACTTCCACTGCTTCCAACTTCTAGTTCTTCAACTTTCAGATTCCTTTCTTTCCTGTGGAGGAAGGCTATGCCTCCTCCTAGTTTTTCTTGCTTTTTCCGTCCTTTTCCAATCATCACATACTCATTTCCCTCCATTCGTACCTCATCTCTCAAGTGTGTCTCAGTCAGGCCCACAACATCAAAATTCCACTCATTCAGTTCTTTGCATATATCCTCATATTTTCCAATTCCCCATCCTCTAACATTCATACATCCAATTTTCATGCATTTACTCGCCTGGTTGGTGTCTACTCCTCTCCTTTCCACATCTATGCATCTAGGTCGTCAAGCATTCGTGATCGGGGACAGCGACCTCGCCCTCACCCACTCACACAGCCGTCGTCCCATCCTTTCACTCCCTGCCTCGTTCAGGTGTACTCCATCCGTCGCAAACAGTCTGTCCTCTCGTAATACTCCATCCATGTCAATGAAGCTGACGTTACCATTCTTCTGCTGCCTCCAGGTTATCTTCAGCTTCATCAGTTCATCATGTATCTTCCTATTTATTCTCTTTCTCACACGTTCATACTGTGGACCTTCCCGTGGTCTCCTCATCACTCCCACTACCCCAACACTCATATTCTTTCCTTCCACTGCCTTCACTGCTTCTACCACCTCCTTCACAGTCTCTTCTTCTCCAACTTCTTCCAGATCATTTCCCCCACCTTGCACAATCAGCATGCCATCTTTCATTAGTCTAGCTTCCTCCTTCACTCTCTTGCTCACCTGATGCACTCTTGCTCCACTCATACAAATCCGTCCGCTTCCTTCTGCATTCATCTTCACATGTAACCCTATATTCCTCACCATACTGTCTCCGATTATTCTAATAGGGGCCTTCCTCATCATTTTCTGTCTGAGTACAGGTGGTCTTGGCCTGGGCTGGTCCACCTGTACGGTCCTCTCTTCTACAATTTCCACTTCATTTACCCTTTTTTCTTCTGTATTCTCCTCCGTCTGTACCCTCTGTTCTTCTATACCTTCCTTCACTGTCTGCACACTCTGGTCCTCTGTGTCTTCCTTCACTGTCTGCACACTCTGGTCCTCTGTGTCTTCCTTCACTGTCTGTATATTCTGGTCCTTTGTATCTTCCTTCACTGTCTGTACATTCTTCTCCTTTCGTTCTTCAGTCTCACTCTTCCATTCATTCTTCGTTCGCTCTAGGCACGGATCACACAGATATACCACATTCTTCAGAGATAGCAGTCTTGTTTTTGTGCTGACCCCCACACAAGACATGTGGAACCATCTCTCACACCTCTCACACGCCAAACCACCACTTCTATTCGTCACCCCAACCTCACACACACCACAATTACTCACAGCAGACGCCATCGATAATATATATACAATACTTGCAATCAAATCACACAGAAAAGGGAAGGAAGGGATACACACGTCTTCACGCTGCTGCTGCTGCTAGGTTTGTCATATTTTGCTATGTTTTCTCATACTTACCCACATGTCATGAAGCGGTTAGCCTGCGATATAGCATTAATAGCAACCAAGCCAGTCAAGCCTTCCCGCTCCGCAGCAGGGACTCCAGCAGTGTCACTCAGCCAAATCTAGCTCAACTCACGGCCAAATTGGCCAAATGTGAAAATGTTGTAGGTAAAGCACAACAATAATAGAAATTATGATGATAAATAACTTAGAGGCAATACACGACAATACATAAAAACTATTTAAATAAACAAACAAATTTAAAGGTATAGGTCTAATGTTACTCATTGCAAATTCGATCATCAACAAGCACACAAAATTTCTTACCCTTATACAACTAGCTTTCCGAGCAATCTGAGTTTTACAAAGCTTGCCAAGTGCATTTTCACTCCCATCACTTGCCCGTGTTACCCACACAAACTTTTCTTCCCACGATATGTTATACACTCTGCCACCCCTCGTAGAAAGGGCTTTGCCGCAGGCCCTTGTCATGACATCTGCGCATGCGCGAGTTCTCTCCTTCCTTTAAATACTTTTCCTTAGCTTCATTGGGCTGTGGTGGCTGGTGGTGTGGTTGGAATGACTATGGCGTCAGATGATCAGGGTCCTGGGTTCAATCCCAGTAGTCTTCCCCCAGATAGTTCCCGGTAGTCTACCCCAAGTTAGGTCCCGGTAGTCTGCCCCCAGTTAGGTCCCGGCAGTTTGCCCCCAGTTAGGTCCCGGTAGTCTGCCCCTAGTTAGGTTAGGTTAGGTAGGTTTTGTTTTGTTAGGGAGTAACTTTGTCATGACGTCATGACTAGGGCCTGCGGCGAAGCCCTCCCCTATAGTAGCGTTCCTTCCAATTCGACGTTTGATGCCATGACGTAGCAAATAGGCTTACCAGGTTGGTTACATTGAAAATAAAAGGACACAATCTCACTCGAGACACAGCAACCAGTGACTTAATGTTTGAAGATGATTGAAGCAGGCTTAGCAGGAAACTGACTGACTCTCGCAGTCGTATACGCACATATTAAAGTGATCTCACACGTCCAGTTCCTGTAAGGTTACTATGGTAACAGGAATCGGACGTTATAGGACACGACAGGGGTGAATTGGACTCATGGGAAGGGGAGAAGGCAGATATTTGACCAATATTTTGTATTTCGGGCCTATCATTCAAATTTTGGCCAAATTGTTTGACCAATAAAGTCTCCTTTTTTTAAGGCCAGACAAAACTGTTCACGGCCAGATTTAGTGAAATTGACCGAAAAAATCGGCCATCTGGCAACCTGGCGTCAATTACCAGGGAACTCCCACACTGGGTAGACTAGCCTCCCTTCCGCTCCACCTGCCGCCTAGCCTTGCCATGCCACACCAAGCTACTATGCCACAGACACCAAGCCTTCTCCAAGCAACACCACAAGCACTCTCCAAGCAACACCACGAGCCTTCTCCAAGCAACACCTCAGGCATTCTCCAAGCAACATCAAGGCTACCCTGGCAAGCGAGGCAACTGAAGTCATTATTCCCTGTGCTTGGGTCCACTCCATTCTACTCTGAGTCTCTGTTAATAAATCCGTGCCTAGTACTGTAGTCTACTATACACTGTTAGGTGAGGAGGCTCGATACAGTCTCAGTAGAGGCGAACGAATCAGTTTCGCTACCTGTGTTAGAGGAGTGACGTCAGCTTCGTGACTCAGGATATAAAAGCCCGGTTAAGAGTGAATCTCGGTTGGTGGTATAGTCCGCAGTCACCGGCTGGGGTCTCATCATGGAGGTATATTATACCTCCATGGGTCTCATCACGTGTACACTGACGGCTCCAAGTCAGATGAATGTGTGGGTGCGAGTGTATGGTCGAGTGAATGTGAACTTAGGTACAGATTGCCGATACATACATCTGTGTTTACAGCTGAACTTTTTGCTATAGACAAAGCCATAGACTATGCACTAAATTCTCGTCATAATTCAATAGTAATTTTCTCAGACTCCAAGTCAGCCCTTCAGGCAATTAACTCATGTCAAACTATTTCTAATGAAATCCAGGGTCGCATCATTAATAAGTTGCACTTATGCATGCAACAAGTCCTTCACTCTGATCTGGGTGCCCGGGCATTGTCGTATTTATGGCAATGAACGGGCAGACTTACTTGCGAAATCGGCTGTAGAGCTCGAGGTTACTTGAGACGTCCCTCGGGATCTACAGTCGTGTCTATCCCTCGGAAAGAAATCAATTAATCTTCTGTGGCAAAGTCAGTGGACCGGACTTAATATCAACACCATCAAGCCTCAACTGGGTGATTGGGCCACTGCCAACCGGCCCAACAGACTGGAAGAAAGGATTTTGGCAAGACTAAGAACAAATTGCACCACAGGATAACTCATCTAGAACCATATATAGACAAACGTTTTCCACCGCATTGTAACACCTGCAATGCGGTGTTATTTATCAGTCATATCATCCTGCTGCTGCATTGTCGGCGATTTGTGGGGGAACGTGCTTCCCTCATAAGTTACTGTGATGCAGTAAAAGTCCCCTTCACACTCTCAGCTCTCTTAGGTGATGGGGATAGTGATGTGACTGATAAATTGATAACTTTCTTGAGGGAGACCGAACTGATCAGAGTGATGTGACTTTATATGTGTTTTTTGTTTCTTTCCATTTTGTATATATTTTTGAATTTATAAATATTTTCTGTGTTGTGTATTGTGTATATATATGATGTATTAGCTAGGTTTAGCGATTGTCTAAAATAGGTTTAGCGATTTGTCTATCTAGGTTTAGCGATTGGCTGGAATAGGTATTAGTCTAGTTAGCTATTGGTTGAGTAGGTACATAGATTAGTTTATTAGCTAGGATGTAAAATTAAGGTACATTTTTATTTGTATAAAGTTACAAAACAAAACAATTAGTATATAAGTTTAATTTTAAGTTTGAATGTAATAATAATAATAATAATAATAATAATAAATGCATAAAATAATATGCAAAGAGTTAAAATAAAATAATAAATAAATAAAATAACAAAAGTAAATAAAAAAAAAATAAAATGAAATAAAAATAAATAAAATAAAATAAATTAAAGGCCTTAATGACCAAAATCAAGGTTGATAGGCCAGGAAAAAAAAAAAAGAAAAAAAAAAAGAATCTCTGGGTTAGCAGAACAACTGTGATAGTGGAAGGAGGTGGCTGGTGAAGTTCGGTAGTGTTGTGGGGTTTGATCGTAGTTATAAGGTATTGTACTTCTATTATTATTATTATTATTATTATTATTGGTGGTGTTATTAGTATTGTATATGTAGATCATATTTAGTCACTATTTTCCACGGGTGTTCAGAGCTATACGTGGTGAGATTGTATGAGGGAATATGGTCCAGCAGCAGTGTTATGACCGGTGAGCCAACTAAATTCATGACTTGTAGCACTTCACCACAAATCTGGTGAACCTGTAATTTACACCTTGTACTGTTAATTATATCTTTTTATATTTTATACCGCGTCTATTATGATTCTTGGTGTCAAAAATTTATTTTCATGGCGTAAAGTTACTACCCTTGGGTAGTAACGACCTCCAGACATTACAAGGGTATCGATTGTATGGAAGGTTTCCAGAGGTTTTGCCACCTGCCAGTTCACCACCTATAGTTGTTCGCACCTCAACCAGTTCGCTCTCTGGTGGTTTCACCCATGATAGGAGTGGTTTCACTACTCATGATTTTATACAGACTAGTACATTTTGTAAAGCAAGTTATTATGGTCACATGCAGGTGTATGTTTTTAAAAGTAAGTATTTATAGTAATAACGAGGTGTAAAAGTTAAATAATTCATTACACGGGAGTCATTTAATTATTAAAATATAACTTCACTGAAAATGAAGAATGTACAAATATTAGCATGTTGGCAACCATGGCAGGTCCACTCCAGTTCCAGTTCCCCCCTCACCATCTTCCGATAGTTTGCACATGAAATTCCTGAAATGTGTTCACCATAGAAGACTGGGCTCTTTTTTTCCCATACTTTATAAATGCATATATTTCACTTTCACCACAATTATTGCTTAGGTAAACTTACAGGTATTACAAAGGCGATGTTGCCATTGTTCACATATATAACACTGTATAGCATGTTGGCGATTTGAGACAGTCTTCTTGCAAAGGATAGCCTACATGCACTTGTACTGCACCATCCATCTTGACAGTGGTAACTCTCAGGCTAAACTGATAGCTTTCAAAATACTTAATTACCATCCATGAAAACATCAGTATATTCGACCAACAATGAGGATGAAATTTGTACTTCAATATCATGCATCATTTATTCATGTAGGTTTAGTGTTTTAGAAGCAACTATTATACAAGGTCCAGGGCAGTGTTGGCACTTTCGACTCGGGCTCCACCCACAAAGGCAGCCCATTTCAAACACAAAAAATCCACAGATATTTATAGTATATCCACAATGTTTTCATATTATTTACTGTAATCAGTAAACAGGTTACGAAATTTTTGGACAAGTAATATCATTTTAACTCAGATGCAGTGCATGGGTTCTGATGGTGTAATGGTTAGCACACTCACCTCGCAAGTGAGAGATCCCAGGTCAGTGGAATTGTTGGACAATTTATGCAGCCCCTTATGTCCCTGTTCACCTAACAGTAAGTAGGTACCCGGCTGTAAGAGCAAGGATAGCAACCTTGTAGGCCATAGAAGAAAATAGTCTTAGAATTGTCTAAATTAGTGGGTAATGAAGGTAAAAAATCGTATGCAATAACGGTAATTCTTTCAATATTTATCGACTTGACTGCCTTAATGACCAACACCATGAGTCGATAGGCATAAAGCCATAAATCTTACAGAAAAAAAAAAAATATATAGTACTTCAAGGAGGAGTTGCATGCAAGCACTCGTGGAAATTTCTGGATGTATCTAGAATATTCCAGAATGTTTTTTAGCTCCTCATGAATTAAGTCCCAGCCTGCTGCTGCAGTCTGTCTCATTGTTTAGTTATAAGGAATTAATTAACAGTTATTATTCCCCCCAGCCTACGTACCGAGTTACATGACATAATATGGCCTAGTTCGGGGGGAGTTCCAATGATAATAATTTCCGGAACGCGTCAATATATCCATGAAGTTATTTATTACATATATGGTTCCCTGACTGTCTCGTTGAATACGATGGTGTGGTTCTGATATCATGGCTCCATGGACAAACAACAGAGCCGTCATACAGCACCACACCATCGTATACACACACACCTATATGGAAGGAGCTTGTTTGTTTCGTGGCATGTTTTCATACACGATCACAGGGTCCTTTAAGGGGAAATTATCTTGTGGGTGAATTGGAAGGCTACTGATTCCTCCAAACTATACCAGAAAACAAACACACACACACACACACAGACACGCTCAATGGTACTAATAAGGGATCTGTTGTTTCGTGGCATAGTTTGGAGGAATCACACACCTTCAAACTCACCAACAGTAATAATCTCAGGGTTAATGTTGATGAAGTCTACGGCCATTGCTACCCACGTTTCAGTATGTTAGTAAATATTGAAGGAAGATGAATGAGAAAAACCTTCAAACTCACCAACAGTAGTAATCTCAGGGTTAATGTTGATAAAGTCTACGGTCATTGCTACTCATTTTTCAGTATGTTAGTATTTAAATATTGAAGGAAGATGAATGAGAAAAATCTGATAGGGAGGGCAGTGCCACCCTTTGCCCTCCCATTATGGATGAGCCTGTTTATGCTCATTAAAACTGAACCCATTCACCTAGCCCACACTTTTTATGACATGTTTCCTTGTTTCCTGGTTTGCAATTAAAAATAAAAATGCACAATATTCAAATTTTCATCATACCGATGAATCTGGAATCATTTTCCCTCGCAGAACAGTACCTCTGACTATATTTCTTCTGATTAATGACACTGATGTCAGCCACTGCATGTGAACACGTATTAGTAGTGTATGCCCATAGCTCTTGTATAGAAAAGAGAGATGCTGTGAGACTGCTGAGGGCTGAGGCACAGTCGGTGAGACGTTCAGTCTGTTGGAAGGGAAGGGGGAGAGGAAGCGAAGCGTACGGGAAGGAAACGCGTCTAAAAGACTGGAGCATAATATTATGTGTTGTCCTCTTGGTTCGGGACACAACATTTGACAATACACAAAGGTTTTCTACATAATTTCATTTTGTTGATTGCTTTTAGCATATCTATAACTTATTTTTTCCACAAGAAATCGACAAAATATTAAATTTCCACAAAATAATCCATGTACGTGTACAGTTATATATCCACAAAAAAGATCCACAAATTCTGTGTTTAACTGTCCTGTCCACAAAGGGTTCCACAAAAGGTAATTTTATCCACAAATTTGTGGATAATATCGACGAAATGGCAACACTGGTCCAGGGACTATACTAGGTCTGTTCAGGACGGTACCATTTTTCACTTCCTCTGCGCATGACGTCACGTGCAGGAGCTGGTGGACCCCTCAGTACTTCAGTAGTTTTCAACCTTCAGTCTCCATCTATTCGTGAACAAAGAAGGATTTTCCGTTTTTTTTTTTTTTTTTTTAAATATCACCAGTGCTTTTGTGAAATATCAAGTGTACCTAATATTTGTTTATTTTGTACTAGTTATTCTATCTTTTTCCAACTATGCCAACTTCATGTGCAGTGAATGGGTGCAGAACTTATCGAGTTAAAGACAGCAATATAATATTTAATAGATTTTCTAAGGATGAAGGATATACACTATAATTATATAACTATATATTGTTGGGAAGAATAGTTACCCTACTAATACAATTCTTAACCTACATTGGTGGCAACACTTAATTCTTCCCATGAGGAAAGTATAATTAACTGATAAAGGGCAGCCGCACTCAAAACCCACGTGCCAGACTTTCAAATCAATGGCTTTGTAGTGGATAGCGAGCACTCTATGGCATATACAACATGCGCATTCCGGCTCTCAGCTGTCGCCATCAACCACTCCTACGCTCGCAGCTTCACCCCGCGCCGGACAGTATAAAAGTGGCCAGAAACACGCTCAATGGGTCACTCACCGGCAGCAGCTCCAGCTGGACACACCACCTCCAGTCCACTACACTCCAGTTCCAGCCTGCCTCGCTTCAAATCCTGCCTGCTGCCCTCTACAGCCTATTAGAAGTTCACCGCTCTCCTGCTGGCTGCACACCTGCCTGCTGCAGCTCCTCACCCGCCTGCTACTATACCCTATTGCCTACCAGGCACCCACCGCTACCTACCTGCTGCTCACCTGGCCTCAGCTACCAACGCCGGTACCTGGCCCCTGCAGTGCACATACCTACTCACCATAGCACCTACCTGCAGCCACCACACCTGCCCAGCAGCCCAACAACTGCAGCCCAGCCATCTCTAGTGCTCGTTATCCACACTTACCTTAACCCCGGCTCCCTGGAGTTTAGAGAAAAGGGTGTACCACACAATACAACACCCTGTATAGATATACCCAATAAACCCAGTATAATTCCTTGTGAGTTTGGTGCACCCCAGCCCAGGTAGTAACCGCCTACAGCGACGTTACAACACCTTACAGTCGGCAAAAAAAGTTTCGTTACCATCTTTTAACAGTGTGATGTAATGTTGGTAAGCCTGACAGGCGAGTTAGGAGTGACGCGAGTGTCTTATATACCTCCGTCACCCTCCGTGCCCCACTGCCCCTCAGTGTCTAATGGGCAGGGAAGTAGGAATGACGTTCTTTCAGCCAGTGCTATTTTTTCTGAACATTTCACGGTTATTCTTGTTCTAAAATACTCAAACGTATTTCCTTATGTTTAATAATGAATAGGCAATTAGTGTTAGTAGTTCTTGAACACTCAATTTTTTTTTTTTTTAATTAGGAACTATTGATATAAAACAGTTGTCACTGCCGCGGCCTGCATATTATCAGCCGCGGCAAAGACTATAGCCGTCCCGGATGTCTCGGAAGACACAAGGCACGGCTGCCCAGTCGGCTGAGTACCAATCCTACTGCGCTTACCTATGTTAAAATTAACGTACGGGTGGTAACGAAACTTTTTTTGCCGACTGTACATACACACACACACATAAATTACACTCACACACACACATACAGTACACTTACACATTCTGAATATTTTGCAGTATTGTGTCTTTCATTGTCATCTCATCATTTCATCTTGACCACTGCGGAAGGTGACAATATCCACCGAAACTGTTTGGTAATAATTTTCCGTCTGCCAGTGTGGGTTTTCTTCTCGTCAAAAATATACTCTTGTTATCCACCACACAAAAGAGAAGTCTGATTATGATAGCTGAAAATCAATGCTACCGACACTTGCTTAATAATAACCGAGCTATGTAAGATCGCCATATCTGCTGCCTGCTGTCTTAACAATTAAACTTAGAATGATAAATCTAGTACAAGTTACGATCCTGAAGTAAATATTGTTGAGAGAAGAAATAGCACAGAAAAAGATAAGCTTTGAACATACATAAATGATATTCAGTACAGTAGACCCATGACACGAGTTTCAATTCCTATTCATTATTTTCTTTCTAAGAACCTCAGTCCTTCACTACGGATTCCACATAAAAATTTCTTTGAGTGATTACTGTTCACTTTATCAAATTATTGTTTGATTAAATAACTCTGCTTTTCTATGATAGGTACAGTACCTGTCAGTCATGAAAGGAGGTAAAGTCAACAGTAACTATGCAAATATAACACGAGTTAAAGTGTAATTCTTTACTTTCAATGATAATACTACAGAAAGTTATCACTACAATATAAACTAGCACCAAATCCATAAGGATTATTTGGCACTGAAATATTTTATACTTGGATGAGTTTCTATTGGGGCACTTCAATCAATCAAATACTGGGTCACACTGAATGAAGCTTCACTTACTTATATTCACAGGTGCTAATGGAAATTTCAGATTCTGTACTTAAAATTTCCTGAATATCAATTTCAGCTTTAAGAATGACAGTTACTTGATTAATTCAGACTAACTTTCTCACTATAATAACTGCCTGGCACTTCTAATCATTCTAGTGTACCGTACCCCATCATCTTATTTCATCATCTTTTCCTACCCTCAAATGGCCTAGATTTGTCCCACTTTAATTTTCTGTACACACACACAGGAAAGCTGTACTGTTACGTCAGAACAAGTTTTTTTTTTTAATATTCTTCATACAGATGGTTGCCAATGAAAGCACTGATACAGAAAATACTTTCCCTAATTTCCAATGAAGTGTCAGGGACTCAAGGTACATATAATATGCATATTACTCCACCCAGATAAGCTTATAGAGTTCTTTTGTTAGTACTTGTTTTGAACCAAAGGAGAGTTCAATATTACTTTTAATGTGATCCAGCATTCACCAGGTCTGCTTGACTACAAGCTGGTCAAAAACAAAGTCAGCAATCCATTCAGGGAAGTGTGTGGCAACGAACATGATGAAGTAGAGTTTGAAATCCATGGGGTTGTAGCGGGCCTGAGGGTAAACATGTGTCAGCGCCTCCGTCAGCACCACCAGCACTTGGCTCACGTCGGGGTTCTGAGGAGTGCACCCATTGAATAGAGAGACAGAGCCCTTCTTGTGGGTTCTAAAATTGTCAAACACTCTCATGCAGAAATATCCCGTAATATCATCCACAACACAGAAACGTGGGTATTCCCGTCTTCTGTGGGTCAAGGAATACTCTTTAATATTGCACAATCAAGAATCGTTAGTGGCCTATACTAATGATACCTCTTTCATCATTAAAGCTTTACCCAGGGCCAAGCATTGGGGTGGGGGAAAAGGGTACTCCAGTGTAAGGGCCCGACGGTCTCAGGGGCCCATTTTGGACTGATTTTTTTTTTTTTTTTCGTTAATAAATAGACTGTTCTTGAATAATTTTAAAACTGTGCCATGCAAATCTGAACCGGGGTTGTTTGTATATGTGTATGGGGGTTAGGGGAGGGATCTATCCAAGAAAATAAGCACAAGTTATACTGGACGGGGCCCAGGCTTCACTTTGAATATCATAGTCCAAAACGGGGACGCTTGTTCCCTGGATTTATCAACATTTTTATTATTTTCATTAGGACTGCATATTTATTTTCTTGAGTGAGATTGTTATTATAGTACTGTAATAGACATTTAATGATAGGGTAATAGGCCATTTTTTTATTAAAACCATGAGAGAAGCCTCAAGGTAAGAGGTTAAGTCAGCAGCAAAGCCTGGAAGGTAAGCATCCTGGATGTCAATTTCATTTGGTAGATATTAATGACTATAATAACAAATATTATGGATTAGGAGAAAGGTGGTGAAACATGATCAAGTCTTCCACTAAATGTGTGTTAATGCTGAAGAGTGTTGGACTGACCCCAGATTTTGATATTTTGGTCTGTTTCAGGAGATTGTTATCATAGAAGTGTTTGCCATACGTCTCCTTCACTTCGTCGTCCATGGCCTCCCACATCTGCTCCCCATACCTCTGCACAATTGCCTCGGTGAATATCTTGGTCCCTGCCATGTTAGGTCAGAATATTACGTATGGCAGGAATGTTGTTATAATCTTAGGAATGGATGGAAGCAATCAACTCTGATTTAAAGCACAATATAGTTGTCATCCCATCATGGTATTACAAGTAGTAACATCAAGCTTCAAGAAAGTTTACAAACAGAATGTATGAACTTTATTGTGATCTGACATTTTGCCAAACTGGGTCAGATCATCGCTTGGTGGAAGGTACTTGAAAATTCACCACAACTGAGTCAACAAGTGTAATCAAACAATGGTGCATTATCCTTCACTCACCTGCCGTAAAGTTCCCTGGCTCGATCATGGCAACTTTGACACCGAAAGGTTTCATCTCCATCCTTCACCCGTGGCAGTGATGGAGGCAAGGGGTAAAAAATTGAAGTTGAAATATGTACAGAGATATATTACAGAATCAAACCCTATAAACCAGCAAATGTGAGACAAGGGACCTACATTCGGGACATCAGATAATTACATGTTTGATCATGTGTCTTAACCAAAAATGTTACATTTGGCTAGTTCGATTTGTTTTTTTATACTTCAACCTCGGGACTGTAGGCTGTCAGTAGCCCGTGACTCTTGCAAGGCCCCGAGGTTGTTGAGTGTCGACCTAGACGAGATAGTGGAGCTTTGTGGTGATGTTTGTACCTGTAGTTTCTCTTCTGCCCCACTAGATGACGACACCTTATTTATACAAGTCACTATCAGGAGATAGTGTCGGATGGATGTTGAGTCTCATGCTATGAAAATTGTTTTACCTTCCTCTATCCCTCTACTAAATTTCCCACTACCACCACCATACTCGGCTTCGTGAAAAAGTATAATAAATAAAATAAAACACTGCTGGGCTTGGTGCGAGTCCCATCATCATATAAAACAAGTTTTTATGCACTCTCTGTGGCCATGAATATTGGGCGGAGAGTCTGGTGCCGCCAGCATCAGGTTGCTGGGGACCAAATAGTATAACCGAATGTTACTGGCAGATGATATTAACTTTTCCCTGTACAATATTTTAAGAGGAGTAGTAAGGATTTTCGCCAACAATATAAGAATGCATTTTGGAAGATTATGGAAATTTTAAGCTACCGTATCACAGATGTTTTGTACGTTTAAAGAAGGAGACAAAGGACCTAATAGGACACTGGATACGTGCCTGAGACAGTCATTGAAGGCTTCCAGAGCAAACTTGGTGACCTCATAGACGGAGCCGAGAGGAGAGGCTATCCTGCCTCTCGCACTGCCCATCGTCACCACCCGACCTGCTCCCACACACAAAAAGAAAAGTGAGTAAAGTTTGGATTCATACCAGTTTGATACATCATTATTATTGTTTGTAGAACTGGGTTTAGTCAATTCATCCATGAGTTTTGTTCTCTTTCTGTCTCTCTCACCCTTGGCTTTCCGGATGAGCGGGAGGAAGATTTTGGTGACGTTGATGGAACCAAAGAGGTTGACGTCACACACCTTCCTGTACGTGTCCATGGTGACCCATTCCACGGCACCGTACGTGGTGATCGCAGCATTGTTCACCAACCCCCACAATACTCCTAGTACATGGTGAGTGTGGATAATTACCAGCTGTTACTGATTATGCCACAAAATATATTTCCTGCTTGTATGCTCAGGAAGTCTGTTTCTTTACACATTTACTGACTGCTTCAAATTGTTTCATAAATTTTTTTTAAGTAACTTGAGGCTGACCATGTGGGCCGAGGATTTCCTTGACCTTGTCTAGAGCCTGGGTGAGCTGGCTGCCACTGGTGATGTCGAGCTGAAGAACATGGAGACGGCTGGACCCTTTTTCTCGCAGCTGTTGTCCTCCATCGCCTTCAGCATCGAGACAGCAGGCCACCACTCCCATTCCCTGCACCATCACCATAACAATCAAACACAAACTAATAAAATGCATAAAACAAGAACTATTTGCTATCTTATCACTGTCTACTCAATGTAGTAAACATTTACAAAAGCTCACTTAAAGCGCCTATCACACGGAGTGTTTCACCGGACTGCTGCACCCAACTTGGCGTTTCGTCGGACCTACTTGGCCAAACTGAAGGGCATTTTGCCCGACGAACCGCGCTCCCCAGGTTTAATAAAATGTTACAAAGAGTTGTCCATTTCACCCAACCTACTCCGGAGTCAAAATATGTCTATAATTTTTCCCTTGATTTAAAATAGTGATAGCACTTGATAAACATTGAAATGTAGACAATCATGCACAATTTATTACAAGGAAATATTTACACGATAATAAATGCTTATGCAATATATTTATTTCAGTCATATAACACTGATATGATATATGTCGCAACTGTTGTCTTCTGGCAATCTCTTCATCTCTTCTCCTCGCCAAAACATATACCCCAAGAGCTACAATATATGCAGCAAATCTCCGAGCCTCCCGCTGCCTTCGCTCCATCTTTGTTATTATTGTTATTGTTCGACGAATCACGAATCGCGCGTGGCCACGGATAGGGAACGCGTTTCAAGTCCGACGAACTCGTTGTACCCAATGACCATTTGGTTGGGTGAAGCAGTCCGGTGAAACGCCCCGTGTGATAAAGCAGACTGGAAAACCCTCATAGGAGGGGAGAGTATATACTTTACGGGTTTGGGCGCTTTTTCTATCCCAGACATGCACTCCCTTTCAATCTTCCAACTTTCCCTCATTTCCTTCACGCTTGCTGTCTCACTTCTCTCATTTTCTCCCTTAACCTACAGGGTCTTCCGGGCCTAGGGCGATTTTCTTTCATCCTCATATTAAATCCCATTTACTTGTGTTCCAAAAGCCTGTGAGCGAGCTGGGTCTCATGCTGGTTTGGTGGGCAAAGGTGTTTATATAGTTTGCCTGTGTCAGTGTACTGTAGCCTACAGGTGTTCATTATTCGGAGAACATATAACCAACGTTTTTCTTTCTTTCCCATAGCCTTGCGTGTGTGTGTGTATGTGTGTGTCTAATCGAGTTTATAAGGGTTATATAATGTGCGTGATGAGTGTGTTCTCGAATGAGATCTTGTGTGTTATTTGTGTGGCACTGTACAACTGTGCTATTAAGCGTACGTATAGGACGTGTCTCACCAAAGCATCCAGGTGTAGAGCCAGAGCGTAGCCAAAGCCGGAGTCACAGCCAGTTATGAGGACAGTTTTACCGACAGTTTCCACCTGGGGATGAGGTTCAGAGATAGCAGACAACACAATGAATTACCAGGAAAAGCTAGCTCTAGTCCATTAAAAATATATATACTCTACAAAACATACATATGGAAATGGAAGTGATTATTTATATTAAATAATGTTTTTTCCATAGAGTACCAGCAGTATAAATTAAGGCTTAATACTTCTGGATAGTCCTGAATATTTTTGATGACTTTGATGAATGGTCCCTAGACCTTGACAAAAATCGTCAGCAGACCGCGGTATTCCTCAGACATTGAAAGGAAATCCTCACTTTGTCCAAAGAAACTACAGTACATCTAATCCACAGGCCCTGATGGAGGTAAAGAATCTTGGGTAAATATTGAATGAATTACCGTTATTGCCTACGGTTTTTCTACCTCCATTACCCACTTATTTAGACCATTCTAAGACTATTTTCTTCTATGGCATTTCCTCCGCAGATGCCCCATTTCCAACATAGGGCATATTCAAATGGGGCATTTTGATATTAGCCTGATCTTACCTGACCTTACCTAACCTAACCTAGACCGCATCAGACTACCGGGACCTAACCTGGGCAGACTACCGGAACCTAACCTGGGCAAACTACCGGGAAATAATCGTGATAAAGTACAATAAATGACTGGGGCAAAATACGGTATTTATTGAAAGAATTACCGTTTTGTAGCAGTGTTGCCAGATCTGGCTAGGTCCCAGTACTTTGCCCCGGTTATTTTCTGTACTTTATCACGGTTATTTCCCGGTAGTTTGCCCAGGTTAGGTGCCGGTAGTCTGCCCAGGTTAGGTCCCGGTAGTCTGATGCGGTCTAGGTTAGGTTAGGTCAGGTCAGGTAAGGTCAGGCTAATTTCAAAATGCCCCATTTGAATATGCCCTATCTTGGAAATGGGGCATTTGCGGAGAAAATGCCATAGAAGAAAATAGTCTTAGAATGGTTTAAATAAGTGGGTAATGAAGGTAGAAAAACCGTACCCAATAACGGTAATTTATTCAATATTTACCCAAAATACTGGGACTCAGCCGGATCTGGCAACACTGCTGCAAAACGGTAATTCTTTCAATAAATACCGAATCTTGGTGGTAAGGTACTTACGGTGAGGGAAGCGAGGAGGAAGCAGACAGTGCAGGAGAGTAGGGCGAGAGACGTGAAGGTGACGAGGAAGGAGGACAGGTTCAGTAAGTGTAGGAAACTGGCAGCTACACCACTCACACACCACCAGAACCCCACACGACCTATCTTGTCCATTGTCGTCATCTTCCAGCCGTTTTCTTAGTCGCTCGTACCACCCGCCCGAGCCTCGTTTGCTAGCACCCGAGCGAGTTTTGGTTTTCTCAGTGGTGTTTCTGAGGCCGTCCGAGCCCTCTTCCCGACCACAATATTGGAACACTCGGGCTCGGGAGCTATACCAAGGATGAGAGACAGTACTGTCTCTCATCCTTGAGCTATACCCACAGAGCTAAAAATATAGAGCTCGCTACCCCCCCCCCCCCTGGCGTGTCGCCACCGGAAGTGGGTTGGCGGCCATGATACCTGCCTTTCCCCTCAACCCGCCAGCCTGTTAGATTATGCCAGGGTAAGATATTATTTCATTTATTCGGTCTTTTATTGATGATATGGTATATTAACTAAATTATAGTGACTCACAATATATGAATAAGTATTTCTTTAACCGATATATCAGTGAATGGCTGATTAAATATAAATACATTTCGGTTAATAGGTGAAATGAGTTAGATAAACAAAACTATCGTTGGCTCTCATCCACAGTCACCTTCTTATAATATATATATACAACGTACTTAATCTCTATTATGATCAGTATTTTATGTTCACATTGTTCAGTATGTATGTATGTGTGTCACACTAGAGTAATATGTGTGTATATATGCATGTCACACTAGAATGTGTGTATGTATGTATGTCATACTAGAGTAATATGTATGCATGTATATGTCACACTAGAATAATATGTATGTCACACTAGAGTGATATGTATGTATGAATGTACAGCCGTGGTCAAAAATAATCATCCATATAGGAGTAACTCACGTAAGATTTTGACAGCTTCCCTCTGTTCCTTAGCTGATAAACATTCCAATAAATAGGTATAGTGCCATCGTTTAATTTAATACAAACAGCTACACACTACTTAAAACAATAAAATAGTATGTGAACATGAAAACATTACACAGTAAATTGTTAAAGTTAATATGTGGATGATTATTATTGACCACGACTGTATGTATGTATGTCACACTAGAGTAATATATATGTATGTCACACTAGAGTAATATGTATGTATGTATGAATGTCACACTAGAGTAATATGTATGTATGTATGAATGTCACACTAGAGTAATATGTATGTATGTATGTAAGGTAAGTGGAGGGAGAGGGAGATAGATTACAGTTATATATATTAATAAACCAGTTTAAGTTTAATTTCTTTGCATAATTTTCCCTATGGACATTATCTGAGCCTTGTTAATTGATTTAACAAAACCTTTATAATTAGATAACAAGATACAATGCTTTACAAATCAGGGAAATGTCAATAACTGTGGAAAGAAACATACTATACAAGTACGTACAGGAGTTCAATGGGCAAGTATCTATACAATAGAGCGCTCGCCTGTTGTGACACTCCTCCCCTATCTAATAACACAGGGTTCAGCGCTCTATGTTTTTAGCTCTGTGGATATACCCCTCCCAGTGCTCGCCCCAGTCGGGCAGCCTGCACTATAAATAATCTTTATTTCATAATAAAGCATATTACTTTCTTCTTAAATCTGTCAGAGAAGTACCAATAAATTTTATTTACATGATAGAATGCCTGTAATTAGTATATTTTTGGATATACCTAAGCATTTACAAGAATATTGTGGTACCCTCACTAATTATAGCCAACATCAACAACAACAATCACCAGTCAGGCCGTGTCAACCAAATTCCAGTTGAATTCCTGCATCATCAGTTGAAAAACAATGGTAAATACTTACTAATTTCTATATATTCCATTCATGAGATGATGAGAGTACAATATTAAATTTCTAGTTAAGGATACATTAAGTGATTTATTTAGGTAAATATTGAATGAATTACCGTTATTGGGTTCGGTTTTTCTACCTTCATTACCCACTTATTTAGACCATTCTAAGACTATTTTCTTCTATGGCATTTTCTCCGCAAATGCCCCATTTCAAAGATAGGGCATATTCAAATGGGGCATTTTGAAATTAGCCTGACCTTACCTGACCTGACCTAACCTAACCTAGACTGCATCAGACTACCGGGACCTAACCTGGGCAGACTACCGGGACCTAACCTGGGCAAACTACCGGGAAATAACCGTGGTAAAGTACAGAAAATGACCGGGCCAAAGTACTGGGACCTAGCCGGATCTGGCAACACTGCTACAAAACGGTAATTCTTTCAATAAATACCTTTATTTATTTATGGTTATTGTGTACTGTGACTTAAGGTATAAATGCACATTTTCAGGATGTCCTGCACGAGATCTTTGCTGGAATATTGGATGAGTTTGATGAGGAGGAATTGCAGCCAAGAAGGTTACCCCAAATTGTGCCATGGCATACCTAACTGAACACGAATTTGTTCAGAGATTTAGATTGTCCAGGGATGCTGTGAGTGACTTTCTTTAAGAAATCAGACCTAGTTTGCCAAGAGTTGCTAATGGTAGAGGTAAGTTAAGGGTAAACATATAGTTTAGCCACAGAACAAGGAACTACAATTTCCCTTATAAGGAAAAACAACAATCTATGAAAGAGCTGCAGATTTTCATACATATTTGTTGTTCTATTCATTTTTATCTATAATATTGAGTAGAAATCACTTGTGTACATATCCCCTAGCCAATAATCTTATGGGTGGGGAAAAACATATTATTTGGGATAATTGGCAATGAATAATTGCCAAATTATTGTAATTATTCCAACCTGACCTAACCTAAACTGAAAATATGAATAGAACAAAAAATATGTATGAAAATTTCTCTATATATAAAAAAAAGAGCAAGAAATACATACCGGTACAGAGAATTCTCAGATATTTTGCTAAACCATAGCATACATTTACCAAGTTAAGATATTGTTTACTTTTTAATTTTCAGTACATTTTGTCTGCAGTGCTACTCAGTTTATGATATGTTTCTTTATTGAGCGTCCTTTTCATAATCAACATTTAAGTAACTAAAATTTTCTTCCATTGTCTTATAGGATGTAGTGTACAACAGTATCTTCAGCTTCTTGCTGCACTGAGATATATGGCAACTGGAAACTTCCATATATCAATGGGGGATTGCCTGGAGATGTCCACAGCATCGGTAAATAGGATAGCAACTGCTATTGCTCATCTGACTCCAAGATATATTAAATTCCCTGGACAGAATGAAACTCAGATAACTGTGGAGGTGTTTCATATGTGCCTGGAGTGATTGGATCCATAGACTGTAGCCATATTAAAATCCAGAGTCCAGGAGGTAATTATGCCGAGCTATATCATTGCAGAAAAGGATATATGTCTCTTAATGTTCAAGCCGTGTGTGATGCCCCTAAAATTTTACATGTAAATCTCCATAATATCATTCATACTCTTTAAATTATAATTTACATGTAAGTCTGCATAATATAATTCGTACTCTTTAAATTATAATTTACATGTAAGTCTGCATAATAGACTGTTTTCTTATAGATTTAAAAGCACTGAGAAAAGTAAATGAAGAATCAATGATTACAAGTATTTATTTTATTAAGGTATGTAATTTATATATGACATAATTCAGGAAATTATTATATTATACTATATATATGAATTCAAATTTCACTAAATAAAATGTTATGGAAATAAATATATGAGTTTACTAATTAACCAATAAACAAACTATAGTCACTACAGCTGACTCTGACCTTAAAATTATCATACTCTGGTGACACTTCAATGGTAAAGTACGGTACATTGTTGTGTTGCCAAGGTACCATGATTTAAGGGTCAAAGTTGGCTGCCGTGACTAAAGCTGTATAACAGGATTAGAAGATTTATTCATAAGAAATATATGTAATCAAATATATGCTGAGGAGATGAGGCTGCAAGCTGAGTAGATGACTTGTGCACTCGAATACACTGCAGTCTTATGGATGATGGTTTGTACACAGGAAGATCCACCTTGCTCCATGAAAATGGCTCGAGAATGCTGCAGTCATCTGTCTCTTCCAGGGAACCATCAACTCTACCTGTTAATGCATTAAGCTACATAAGTATCCAGCTTCTTCCAGCCAAACCAGAAATTGGCACAGTCTGGCCCTGCTTGTGAATTATGTTTGGGCAGTGCAGTAAATATAAGAATGAAATTTCTAGAGATTATACAGTATTCCAAATACACAGAACTGACCAATACAGGACCCATCAATTTTTCACAGTATGATTAGATGTATGTGGTGACACATGTATTAAAATCTACGTTATGCTTTAATGTAATACAACTATTAAAATTTGTATCCTTAATACAGTCTTTACTATTCTGTTGAGGGTCATCTTCATCGTCTTCCAGGAACCGAGACAAGCACGAGTTCTCAAAAATTTTATGTGGTAAGAGCAGTAAACCTGGGATGATATCCTGGACAATTTTCTACAACTCGTCAAACTTGGCTGGTGTTCAAGGAGGTCCACCGCCAGTTTGGTTAATTTTCTTGACATTCTGCATGATATTTTTTCATTCTGTGAAAGAGAAGATAATCCAATTAGAGAAATGACAAGAATTTAGGAGTAAAACTATGGAATCCCACATCCATCCATTTGTGTGTTTTGTTTTAAGAACTACTTGTGGAAAATTATGTATTATAATCCTTCTGCCACCCTTCTCCTACTCCTACAATCTTGTGGTAGAGCCTGGGAATTTATGGGTTTGGGATGTGGGAAAATACACAAATTAGGAATAAATTGATCTTACCTAATCTGGACCTAACCTTGGCATTCTTCGGTACGGACCAAATGATATCTGCTGATCAAGAGATACATTTATGACCTATTTCATTGCTTAAGTGAGCAAGACCAACCACTAAATCCTTCATGATAATATAGTGCATAATGTGAAGTATAAGTTTGCCTATTTTCATTTAAATACATGAGGTGGCATGATTTCTGAGATTAGCCTATAAATTTATTAAATCTATATCAGCAAATAAGATCATGCATGAAAAATTATAAATTTTGAAACATATTCATGCATTGTTAATTAGAAATGCCATTTGGGCCTCATGTGAAACTCCATCTGAGACCTAATATGTGCCAGCTATGAAAAATATCACTCTTACAAACAACAAAACAAGCAGAGGTTGGTGCAATATTACCCTAGGCTGTATGAATTAACTTACAATTACAATTGGGACAAAGTATGGGGCTGCATTTGGTACTGGTAGGCCAGTGGGTCTGTTAACTCACCTGGTTGGTTACCTCACACCATCATCAGTCTTAAGACAAGGACAATTATATAGAACAACATACTTTGGTATAAAAGTAACAGAATAACTATATAACTGTGCTCTTATGATTAATTAGACTTACTTTCTTCGAATCCATTCCCAGGATCGTTTCAGCTGCTTATTTGTCTTCCTTTCACACATGGAGAAGTGGATGTTGTATTGTTTCTCCACTTCCTTCCATGCTTTCTTCCACTGAGGAATAGCATTATACTCTCCTTTATTTGAATTTATTATAGGATGGTGTATAATCAAGGTCGCTAGGAACAACTTCTGCTCCAAGTTGAGTGGTGTACCTCTGGTTGCCATGGTGATGAAGGTGGTTGTTTACATTTGGTCTGTAAGTATTACCAACCACCGCAGGCTGCCCGAGCAATGTTGCCAACCCTCACCAGTCCACGCGCGTGCTGGGATCACAGAGCTAAAAACCTAGAGCTCGCTACCCCCCCCCCCCCTGGCGTGTCGCCACCGGAAGTGGGTTGGCGGCCATGATACCTGCCCTTCCCCTCAACCCGCCAGCCTGTTAGATTATGCCAGGGTAAGATATTATTTCATTTATTCGGTCTTTTATTGATGATATGGTATATTAACTACATTATAGTGACTCACAATATATGAATAAGTATTTCTTTAACCGATATATCAGTGAATGGCTGATTAAATATAAATACATTTCGGTTAATAGGTGAAATGAGTTAGATAAACAAAACTATCGTTGGCTCTCATCCACAGTCACCTTCTTATAATATATATATACAACGTACTTAATCTCTATTATGATCAGTATTTTATGTTCACATTGTTCAGTATGTATGTATGTATGTCACACTAGAGTAATATGTGTGTATATATGCATGTCACACTAGAATGTGTGTATGTATGTATGTCATACTAGAGTAATATGTATGCATGTATATGTCACACTAGAATAATATGTATGTCACACTAGAGTGATATGTATGTATGAATGTACAGCCGTGGTCAAAAATAATCATCCATATAGGAGTAACTCACGTAAGATTTTGACAGCTTCCCTCTGTTCCTTAGCTGATAAACATTCCAATAAATAGGTATAGTGCCATCGTTTAATTTAATATAAACAGCTACACACTACTTAAAACAATAAAATAGTATGTGAACATGAAAACATTACACAGTAAATTGTTAAAGTTACCTATATGTGGATGATTATTATTGACCACGACTGTATGTATGTATGTCACACTAGAGTAATATATATGTATGTCACACTAGAGTAATATGTATGTATGTATGAATGTCACACTAGAGTAATATGTATGTATGTATGTAAGGTAAGTGGAGGGAGAGGGAGACAGATTACAGTTATATATTTTTGTCTTGTTTAATAAACCAGTTTAAGTTTAATTTCTTTGCATAATTTTCCGTATGGACATTATCTGAGCCTTGTTAATTGATTTAACAAAACCTTTATAATTAGATAACAAGATACAATGCTTTACAAATCAGGGAAATGTCAATAACTGTGGAAAGAAACATACTATACAAGTACGTACAGGAGTTCAATGGGCAAGTATCTATACAATAGAGCGCTCGCCTGTTGTGACACTCCTCCCCTATCTAATAACACAGGGTTCAGCGCTCTATGTTTTTAGCTCTGTGGCTGGGATACGAGGCTCGGAGGGCTCTCGGACTGACTGAGAAATCGAATAACCACTCTCGGGCGCTGTCCGAGGCTCGGGCTCGGGCGCCCGAGCGCGCCGTCCGAGGGACTGAGAAAACGGCTGGAATTCGTATGTTCCTTCCTGCAACAAACGAACACTAACTAATCTTGCTTAACTGATCCTGGAACATTTTAACTTTCATGGTTCTGCAAACACACCATTATAACGTCATGGTTTGGCAACACACACAAATGGAACTTTCCCTGTCTGGTATTTATTGAAAGAATTACCGTTTTGCAGCAGTGTTGCCAGATCCGGGTGGGTCCCAGTATTTTACCCCTGTCATTTATTGTACTTTATCACGATTATTTCCCGGTAGTTTGCCCAGGTTAGGTCCCGGTAGTCTGATGCGGTCTAGGTTAGGTTAGGTCAGGTCAGGTAAGGTCAGGCTAATTTCAAAATGCCCCATTTGAATATGCCCTATCTTGGAAATGGGGCATTTGCAGAGGAAATGCCATAGAAGAAAATAGTCTTAGAATGGTTTAAATAAGTGGGTAATGAAGGTAGAAAAACCGTACGCAATAACGGTAATTCATTCAATATTTACCCATTGTCTTTCAGCACAAATGTATATCATGGTCCAAAACAAACAAAAGTAACTTTCATGGTCTGTAACACAAACTAGTATGTATGGTCCAGCAATACGCATTAGAGTCCTAACTTCCATGGCTCAGCAAACCGGAACGATATTTGTTTCATGCTCTAGCAACATACCAGTGTTACCTTGGTGGTCCTCCAATGTCACACTCATGATTTTAGTAACACTCCACCATATGTCATCATCAGTGGGCGTCGGTTCCTTATTTTTGACTCGAGTGAAATGTTGCCACGTCGCAAACCTTTCATAAGTCGTGTGGCAGTGTAGTATTATCTTAATAGGCTGTCAACTTCTCAGTGTATTTATACCTTGATTAACAAGCTAAGGCAGGGTTGACTCACATATCAGTTCTTCCAATAGTACTTGAATGTGTGATATTTTTTTCAGGTGTATATTACGTTATCACGTATCAAGGTCAAGGGAAACTTTAAAACAACCCCATTGGATATTTATTGAAAGAATTACCGTTTTGTAGCAGTGTTGCCAGATCCGGCTAGGTCCCAGTACTTTGGCCCGGTCATTTTCTGTACTTTACCACGGTTATTTCCCGGTAGTTTGCCCAGGTTAGGTCCCGGTAGTCTGCCCAGGTTAGGTCCCGGCAGTCTGATGCGGTCTAGGTTAGGTTAGGTCAGGTCAGGTAAGGTCAGGCTAATTAACTGGTACCTGCCCAGCCCAGATAGCTGTTACTACTGTACACAATATCAACTTGAGTGTGACATTTGCGGAGAAAATGCCATAGAAGAAAATAGTCTTAGAATGGTCTAAATAAGTGGGTAATGAAGGTAGAAAAACCGTACCCAATAACGGTAATTCATTCAATATTTACCCAACATTGTGTAGGAACGTGTAAGCTGACTACATGTATTTAGGTGAGGTAGTGGTACATAATCAATAGACCACAGAGCATAAAATTAATACACCATCATAACCACTCCAAGCTGTACAACTACAACTAGTTTTATAACAACCAGAATACCACTTTAACTGTAAGAGTACAGTACCTTTCCTGGTGGAACAACACAAGGAGCAGAGAACAAGGCTCACTTACTGTTGCTGATAAACTAACTTGCAGACCGTGTCACCGTGGAGACAAGAGTCCCTCCCTTGTCCCTCCTCCACTCTCTCTCTCTCTCTCTCTCTGTACACACACACACGTGTCACCCTGTTTGTAGAGGAAAACATCTGCCCAAATTTGCCGTGTTGACTTCTATCACCAGCAAAGCAGATTTTATACTTTCACAGACTGAACGATATGATCATGGACGCTGCAAGACAAACCAATAAAACACGTAGGTTGGAGTAGGGAATATTATCTGCCCACCACCATCGATTGTACAGTCATGTATTAAAGTTGGGAGCAGTTAATGAACCCCAGGTTACTCTGAACTAATGAATCAGAAACAGTAATTGATAGATAGAGACACGTGTGTAATTTGTTTTAGATTTATTGGTACAAGTTTACTTGGGATTTGTACAATGATTAGGCTACGCGCTTTATTATGTCCAACTGGTACCTGCCCAGCCCAGATAGCTGTTACTACTGTACACAATATCAACTTGAGTGTGACATCTCATATTACTTGCCAAACGACAGAACAGTTGAGAATAATTGATTTGAGGGTGAAAGTAGACCGTCCTAGGCCTGGAAGACCCAGTAGGACAAGGGATTTAGTGATAGAGAGAGCATGAGATAAAACAGCAAGCAAAAGGTTAAACAAGGTAGGATTTTAAACACAAGAAACATCTTGTCTTTCCTCATTTTATTTAAGTATAAAAGTTGGTGCCAACACTAATGTGTCACCACTTCCATAGCATTGTCATACAAAGTTAAAAATATACTCTTGTTATCCACCACATAAAAGAGAAGTCTGATTGCTGAAAATCAATGCTACCGACACTTGCTTATTAATAACTGAGCTATGTAAGATCGCCATATCTGCTGCCTGCTGTCTTAACAATTAAACTTAGAAATAAAACAGACTATCATTTAAGAATGATAAATCTAGTACAAGTTACGATCCTGAAGTAAATATTGTTGAGAGAAGAAATAGCACAGAAAAAGATAAGCTTTGAACATACATAAATGATATTCAGTACAGTAGACCCATGACACGAGTTTCAATTCCTATTCATTATTTTCTTTCTAAGAACCTCAGTCCTTCACTACGGATTCCACATAAAAATTTCTTTGAGTGATTACTGTTCACTTTATCAAATTATTGTTTGATTAAATAACTCTGCTTTTCTATGATAGGTACAGTACCTGTCAGTCATGAAAGGAGGTAAAGTCAACAGTAACTATGCAAATATAACACGAGTTAAAGTGTAATTCTTTACTTTCAATGATAATACTACAGAAAGTTATCACTACAATATAAACTAGCACCAAATCCATAAGGATTATTTGGCACTGAAATATTTTATACTTGGATGAGTTTCTATTGGGGCACTTCAATCAATCAAATACTGGGTCACACTGAATGAAGCTTCACTTACTTATATTCACAGGTGCTAATGGAAATTTCAGATTCCGTACTTAAAATTTCCTGAATATCAATTTCAGCTTTAAGAATGACAGTTACTTGATTAATTCAGACTAACTTTCTCACTATAATAACTGCCTGGCACTTCTAATCATTCTAGTGTACCGTACCCCATCATCTTATTTCATCATCTTTTCCTACCCTCAAATGGCCTAGATTTGTCCCACTTTAATTTTCTGTACACACACACAGGAAAGCTGTACACACACACAGGAAAGCTGTACTGTTACGTCAGAACAAGTTTTTTTTTTTTTAATATTCTTCATACAGATGGTTGCCAATGAAAGCACTGATACAGAAAATACTTTTCCTAATTTCCAATGAAGTGTCAGGGACTCAAGGTACAGTTGGGGAACAAAGTATCTGGACACTGTTGACGGCTTCTGGTAACAATGTCAGTGATAAACACGTTAGTAATAGACTAAATTTATTCATTACTACATAACGATAACTGATATTGGGTGACGTCGACCAACCAAAGACAGTGAAATAAAAGTTATCATTTAATTCATAAATACTTTCTATCACTGAGGTGTTTACTTATTGGGCTTTTGCCAGAAGCTACCACCAGTGTTCAGATACATTATTCCCCAACTGTACATATAATATGCATATTACTCCACCCAGATAAGCTTATAGAGTTCTTTTGTTAGTACTTGTTTTGAACCAAAGGAGAGTTCAATATTACTTTTAATGTGATCCAGCATTCACCAGGTCTGCTTGACTACAAGCTGGTCAAAAACAAAGTCAGCAATCCATTCAGGGAAGTGTGTGGCAACGAACATGATGAAGTAGAGTTTGAAATCCATGGGGTTGTAGCGGGCCTGAGGGTAAACATGTGTCAGCGCCTCCGTCAGCACCACCAGCACTTGGCTCACGTCGGGGTTCTGAGGAGTACACCCATTGAATAGAGAGACAGAGCCCTTCTTGTGGGTTCTAAAATTGTCAAACACTCTCATGCAGAAATATCCCGTAATATCAACCACAACACAGAAACGTGGGTATTCCCGTCTTCTGTGGGTCAAGGAATACTCTTTAATATTGCACAATCAAGAATCGTTAGTGGCCTATACTAATGATACCTCTTTCATCATTAAAGCTTTACCCAGGGCCAAGCATTGGGGTGGGGGAAAAGGGTACTCCAGTGTAAGGGCCCGACGGTCTCAGGGGCCCATTTTGGACTGATTTTTTTTTTTTTTTCGTTAATAAATAGACTGTTCTTGAATAATTTTAAAACTGTGCCATGCAAATCTGGACCGGGGTTGTTTGTATATGTGTATGGGGGTTAGGGGAGGGATCTATCCAAGAAAATAAGCACAAGTTATACTGGACGGGGCCCAGGCTTCACTTTGAATATCATAGTCCAAAACGGGGACGCTTGTTCCCTGGATTTATCAACATTTTTATTATTTTCATTAGGACTGCATATTTATTTTCTTGAGTGAGATTGTTATTATAGTACTGTAATAGACATTTAATGATAGGGTAATAGGCCATTTTTTTATTAAAACCATGAGAGAAGCCTCAAGGTAAGAGGTTAAGTCAGCAGCAAAGCCTGGAAGGTAAGCATCCTGGATGTCAATTTCATTTGGTAGATATTAATGACTATAATAACAAATATTATGGATTAGGGGAAAGGTGGTGAAACATGATCAAGTCTTCCACTAAATATGTGTTAATGCTGAAGAGTGTTGGACTGACCCCAGATTTTGATATTTTGGTCTGCCTCAGGAGATTGTTATCATAGAAGTGTTTGCCATACGTCTCCTTCACTTCGTCGTCCATGGCCTCCCACATCTGCTCCCCATACCTCTGCACAATTGCCTCGGTGAATATCTTGGTCCCTGCCATGTTAGGTCAGAATAATACGGATGGCAGGAATGTTGTTATAATCTTAGGAATGGATGGAAGCAATCAACTCTGATTTAAAGCACAATATAGTTGTCATCCCATCATGGTATTACAAGTAGTAACATCAAGCTTCAAGAAAGTTTACAAACAGAATGTATGAACTTTATTGTGATCTGACATTTTGCCAAACTGGGTCAGATCATCGCTTGGTGGAAGGTACTTGAAAATTCACCACAACTGAGTCAACAAGTGTAATCAAACAATGGTGCATTATCCTTCACTCACCTGCCGTAAAGTTCCCTGGCTCGATCATGGCAACTTTGACACCGAAAGGTTTCATCTCCATCCTTCACTCGTGGCAGTGACGGAGGCAAGGGGTAAAAAATTGAAGTTGAAATATGTGCAGAGATATATTACAGAATCAAACCCTATAAACCAGCAACTGTGAGACAAGGGACCTACATTCGGGACATCAGATAATTACATGTTTGATCATGTGTCTTAACCAAAAATGTTACATTTGGCTAGTTCGATTTGTTTTTTTATACCTCAACCTCGGGACTGTAGGCTGTCAGTAGCCCGTGACTCTTGCAAGGCCCTGAGATTATTGAGTGTCGCACTAGGTGAGATAGTGGAGCTTTGTGGTGATGTTGGTACCTGTAGTTTCTCTTCTGTCCCACTAGATGACGACACCTTATTTATACAAGTCACTATCAGGAGATAGTGACGGATGGATGTTGAGTCTCATGCTATGAAAATTGTTTTACCTTCCTCTATCCCTCTACTAAATTTCCCACTACCACCACCATACTCGGCTTCGTGAAAAAGTATAATAAATAAAATAAAACACTGCTGGGCTTGGTGCGAGTCCCATCATCATATAAAACAAGTTTTTATGCACTCTCTGTGGCCATGAATATTGGGCGGAGGGTCTGGTGCCGCCAGCATCAGGTTGCTGGGGACCAAATAGTATAACCGAATGTTACTGGCAGATGATATTAACTTTTCCCTGTACAATATTTTAAGAGGAGTAGTAAGGATTTTCGCCAACAATATAAGAATGCATTTTGGAAGATTATGGAAATTTTAAGCTACCGTATCACAGATGTTTTGTACGTTTAAAGAAGGAGACAAAGGACCTAATAGGACACTGGATACGTGCCTGAGACAGTCATTGAAGGCTTCCAGAGCAAACTTGGTGACCTCATAGACGGAGCCGAGAGGAGAGGCTATCCTGCCTCTCACACTGCCCATCGTCACCACCCGACCTGCTCCCACACACAGAAAGAAAAGTGAGTAAAGTTTGGATTCATACCAGTTTGATACATCATTATTATTGTTTGTAGAACTGGGTTTAGCCAATTCATCCTTGAGTTTTGTTCTCTTTCTCTCTCTCTCACCCTTGGCTTTCCGAATGAGCGGGAGGAAGACTTTGGTGACGTTGATTGAACCAAAGAGGTTGACGTCACACACCTTCCTGTACGTGTCCATGGTGACCCATTCCACGGCACCGTAAGGGTTGATCCCAGCATTGTTCACCAACCCCCACAATACTCCTAGTACATGGTGAGTGTGGATAATTACTAGCTGTTACTGATTATGCCACAAAATAGATTTCCTACTTGTATGCTCAGGTAGTCTGTTTCTTTACACATTTACTGACTGCTTCAAATTGTTTCATAAATTTTTTTTTAAGTAACTTGAGGCTGACCATGTGGGCCGAGGATTTCCTTGACCTTGTCTAGAGCCTGGGTGAGCTGGCTGCCACTGGTGATGTCGAGCTGAAGAACATGGAGACGGCTGGACCCTTTTTCTCGCAGCTGTTGTCCTCCATCGCCTTCAGCATCGAGACAGCAGGCCACCACTCCCATTCCCTGCACCATCACCATAACAATCAAACACAAACTAATAAAATGCATAAAACAAGAACTATTTGCTATCTTATCACTGTCTACTCAATGTAGTAAACATTTACAAAAGCTCACTTAAAGCGCCTATCACACGGAGTGTTTCACCGGACTGCTGCACCCAACTTGGCGTTTCGTCGGACCTACTTGGCCAAACTGAAGGGCATTTCGCCCGACGAACCGCGCTCCCCAGGTTTAATAAAATGTTACAAAGAGTTGTCCATTTCACCCAACCTACTCCGGAGTCAAAATATGTCTATAATTTTCCCCTTGATTTAAAATAGTGATAGCACTTGATAAACATTGAAATGTAGACAATCATGCACAATTTATTACAAGGAAATATTTACACGATAATAAATGCTTATGCGATATATTTATTTCAGTTATATAACACTGATATGATATATGTCGCAACTGTTGTCTTCTGGCAATCTCTTCATCTCTTCTCCTCGCCAAAACATATACCCCAAGAGCTACAATATATGCAGCAAATCTCCGAGCCTCCCGCTGCCTTCGCTCCATCTTTGTTATTATTGTTATTGTTCGACGAATCACGAATCGCGCGTGGCCACGGATAGGGAACGCGTTTCAAGTCCGACGAACTCGTTGTACCCAATGACCATTTGGTTGGGTGAAGCAGTCCGGTGAAACGCCCCGTGTGATAAAGCAGACTGGAAAACCCTCATAGGAGGGGAGAGTATATACTTTACGGGTTTGAGCGCTTTTTCTATCCCAGACATGCACTCCCTTTCAATCTTCCAACTTTCCCTCATTTCCTTCACGCTTGCTGTCTCACTTCTCTCATTTTCTCCCTTGACCTACAGGGTCTTCCGGGCCTAGGGCGATTTTCTTTCATCCTCATATTAAATCCCATTTACTTGTGTTCCAAAAGCCTGTGAGTGAGCTGGGTCTCATGCTGGTTTGGTGGGCAAAGGTGTTTATATAGTACTGTACTGTAGCCTACAGGTGTTCATTATTCGGAGAACAGATAACCAACGTTTTTCTTTCTTTCCCATAGCCTTGCGTGTGTGTGTGTATGTGTGTGTCTAATCGAGTTTATAAGGGTTATTTAATGTGCGTGATGAGTGTGTTCTCGAATGAGATCTTGTGTGTTATTTGTGTGGCACTGTACAACTGTGCTATTAAGCGTACGTATAGGACGTGTCTCACCAAAGCATCCAGGTGTAGAGCCAGAGCGTAGCCAAAGCCGGAGTCACAGCCAGTTATGAGGACAGTTTTACCGACAGTTTCCACCTGGGGATGAGGTTCAGAGATAGCAGACAACACAATGAATTACCAGGAAAAGCTAGCTCTAGTCCATTAAAAATATATATACTCTACAAAACATACATATGGAAATGGAAGTGATTATTTATATTAAATAATGTTTTTTCCATAGAGTACCAGCAGTATAAATTAAGGCTTAATACTTTTGGATAGTCCTGAATATTTTTGATGACTTTGATGAATGGTCACTAGACCTTGACAAAAATCGTCAGCAGACCGCGGTATTCCTCAGACATTGAAAGGAAATCCTCATTTTGTCCAAAGAAACTACAGTACATCTAATCCACAGGCCCTGATGGAGGTAAAGAATCTTGGTGGTAAGGTACTTACGGTGAGGGATGCGAGGAGGAAGCAGACAGTGCAGGAGAGTAGGGCGAGAGATGTGAAGGTGACGAGGAAGGAGGACAGGTTCAGTAAGTGTAGGAAACTGGCAGCTACACCACTCACACACCACCAGAACCCCACACGACCTATCTTGTCCATTGTCGTCATCTTCGTATGTTCCTTCCTGCAACAAACGAACACTAACTAATCTTGCTTAACTGATCCTGGAACATTTTAACTTTCATGGTTCTGCAAACACACCATTATAACGTCATGGTTTGGCAACACACACAAATGAAACTTTCATGGTCTTTCAACACAAATGTATATCATGGTCCAAAACAAACAAAAGTAACTTTCATGGTCTGTAACACAAACTAGTATGTATGGTCCAGCAATACGCATTAGAGTCCTAACTTCCATGGCTCAGCAAACCGCAACTATATTTGTTTCATGCTCTAGCAACATACCAGTGTTACCTTGGTGGTCCTCCAATGTCACACTCATGATTTTAGTAACACTCCACCATATGTCATCATCAGTGGGCGTCGGTTCCTTATTTTTGACTCGAGTGAAATGTTGCCACGTCGCAAACCTTTCATAAGTCGTGTGGCAGTGTAGTATTATCTTAATAGGCTGTCAACTTCTCAGTGTATTTATACCTTGATTAACAAGCTAAGGCAGGGTTGACTCACATATCAGTTCTTCCAATAGTACTTGAATGTGTGATATTTTTTTCAGGTGTATATTACGTTATCACGTATCAAGGTCAAGGGAGACTTTAAAACAACAACATTGTGTAGGAACGTGTAAGCTGAGTATACATGTATTTAGGTGAGGTAGTGGTACATAATCAATAGACCACAGAGCATAAAATTAATACACCATCATAACCACTCCAAGCTGTACAACTACAACTAGTTTTATAACAACCAGAATACCACTTTAACTGTAAGCGTATGCAGTACCTTTCCTGGTGGAACAACACAAGGAGCAGAGAACAAGGCTCACTTACTGTTGCTGATAAACTAACTTGCAGACCGTGTCACCGTGGAGACAAGAGTCCCTCCCTTGTCCCTCCTCCACTCTCTCTCTCTCCCCCTATCTCTCTCTGTACACACACACGTGTCACCCTGTTTGTAGAGGAAAACATCTGCCCAAATTTGCCGTGTTGACTTCTGTCACCAGCAAAGCAGATTTTATGCTTACAGACTGAACGATATGATCATGGACGCTGCAAGACAAACCATTAAAACACGTATAATGACAGCGCCTTTATTTAGTAGATAAATTGCAATATAATGCAGAAGATATTCTAATATATAATAGTTTGTAATCTCTTCAACTACTCACCCTCATTTGTCTTACATCTTCCCCCTCACCATCATCTTCACTCTCCTTTATCCACATAATGTAGGATGCAATTATTTAAACTATTGCTGACATTCCTCCTGACACTATCTCGAGTCTCGCCCCCCCCCTAGCCACACCATGATTCTTCCCACATTTCTCCCCTCCCTCCACCTGTAACTGTTACCAGATCCGCTGAGGCCCAAACAGTCGCTCAGCGATGACAAAGCAAAGCCGAGCCAACATCATCTGATCTGATCTGATGGGGTGTTGTCGTTTGATCTGTCCGGAGCTGTACAAGGTTACCTGGGATTTTCACTATGAGTACATGCATTATTATGACCACCTGCCCAGCCCAGCCAGATGTTACTTCAAAATATCAACTTGAGTGTGACATCTCATATAGGATATTACTTGCCAAATGACAGAACAGAGATACATTTGAATCGTGACCTGCGTTATTACTTGGGTAATGAAAATAATTGATTTGAGGGTGAAAGTAGACCGTCCTCGGCCTGGAAGACTATGCAGGGCTAGGGAGATATTGATAGAGAGAGCATGAGATCAGATAGCAAGCAAAAAGGTAGGATTTTAAACACAAGAAACATCTTGTCTTTTCTCGTTGTATTTAAGTATAAAAGTTGGTGCCAACACTAATGTGTCACTACTTCCATAGCATTGTCATATACAAAGTTAAAAATATACTCTTGTTATCCACCACACAAAAGAGAAGTCTGATAGCTGAAAATCAATGCTACAGACACTTGCTTAATAATAACCGAGTTATGCAAGATCGCCACATCTGCTGCCTTCTGTCTTAACAATTAAACTTGGAAATAAAATAGATTATTATTTAAGAATGATAAATCTAGTACAAGTTCCGATCCTGAAGTAAATATTGTTGAGAGAAGAAATAGCACAGAAAAAGATAAGCTTTGAACATACATAAATTATATTCAGTGCAGGAGACCCATGATGCAACACGAGTTTCAATTCCTATCCATTATTTTCTTAGATCGAGTTAGAACCTGTCCTTCACTGAAGATCCCACACAATAGTTTTCTGGCTTACCGAGTATTTACTGTTCATTTTACCAAATTATGGGTGTAGTGGATAAGCCAAGAATTGGTGTCTTTACCAAGTATAATCATATCCAATTATATTAATAAATAAACAAGTGCTGTTATGCTAATGATTGCCAAAGTCATAAATGGCACTTATGTGATAGCAAATATAGACAAATAATGACATCATTGTGGTTCCTCCTATCGTACATACTTACCTTGAACTCAAGACTTTATTATAAACTTATGGAGCCAGAAGTACAATCCCTTCCCAAGAGTTCATAGTCGAGACCATTCCAGGGTCAATACCTTGTTGGCAATGTTTTTTAAACAACTCTGCTTTTCTGTGATAGGTACAGTACTTGTTAGTCATGAAAGGGAGTAAAGCCAACAGTAGCCTACCTATAATTATAACACAAGTAAAAGTGTAAAGTATTATTATTTATTTTAAATGATATTGCTGGCTTACAGAAAATTAGTATAGCAATGCAAAGTAGTACAAAGCCCAGGATTATTTGGCACAAAAATATGCATGTAAACAGTGGACATAAGTTAAGCAGTATAAAGAGGATCAATTTCACTTCTGTACAAAGAAATACAATAATATACTGTATATGTGGCAAAAGACCGATGTGGGACATAAAAACACACTAGTCTTGTGAATTTGCTAAGAAGGTCAGCTAAGGATGGAGGGCGGTCAAGGGAGAAAAGGAATGGGAGAATAAAGAAGTCTGTGCAAGGTCAGAAAGACCTTGTAGTCACAAAGGAAAAGGAAACTTAAGAGATGAGGGGCAGCAAGAACAATGGATAAAGAAGGAAAGGAGGGATAGCTGAAAAGCTGAAAGAGCTAGAGTCCCAAGGGGTGTTCAAATCCTTAAAGTACTGCCCACATCATTATAGACAATACTCCCCTTAGTGAGAATGTACTGTACCTTGAGAACAGAAAATATAACATGACAACTACCTTGAAGATATTGCTGTTTGGTCCATTTTTATACATTATAAGGAGTGTTGATTTTGTACACCAATTCTCTACACATTCAACTGCCATAAAAGTCAATACAGGTAGTTAGCCTGTGGGTGAAACTTGCAACTTTTGCCTAAAAATATTACCTATCACTATTATTTCAAACTTGGATGAATTCTTCAATCAAATACTGGGTCACTCTCAAGCTTAACTTACTTATATTCACAAGTGCTAATGAAAGTTTCTGAATTTTCAGATACAATACTAAAATTTTCCTGAATATCACTTTCAGCTTTAATAAAGACAGTTACTTCATTAAATCAGTTCAGGACTAAACTATAATAACTGCCTGGCACTTCTAATCATTCTAGTGTACCCCACTATCTTATTTCATCACCTTTTCCTACCCTCAAATGGCCTAGATTTGTCCCACTTTAATTCTGTACAAGTAAATAAACACAGGAGGGCTGTACCGTTAAGTCAGAACAAGTTTTTATACGTGTTCTTCATACAGATGGTTGCCAATGGAAGCACTGATACAGAAAATACTTTTCCTAATTTCTACTTTAGTGTCAGAGACTCAAGGTACATATTCTATGCATATTACTCCAACGTGATAAGCTTATAGTTTTTTATGTAAGAGAAGAGAATTTGTTAAGAACTAAAGGAGATTTCATTAATTCTTGGACTGTACCTTCAGGTTGTCACACATCTTTGTTTCACCATGTGCACAATCTAAGAAAAAACTCCTCCCTGACTGATGATGATTTTAAAAAATGTAATTGGATATGTGTATGATGTGACCATATGCATTGAAAGACTCGATTTGTCATGTAATATCAGGAAAGATAATTGTATCTTGGTCTAAATGCCTAAACTGAAACCTGCAGCTTCATCACTGGCAATTTCACTCTACTGTAATGTATTTATGAAACTTTGGAGATCTACTCTTATGCAAACCATGGGGTTACTTTACAAACGCAAATATTTTAAAGTGGAAAATAAATTTACCCAGCATGCTTAAAATATGGAAATGAGTATTAAAAAATACTGTGGCAAGTTTTGGACACAATCAATGCAAAACAGTACAGAGAAACATTAAAATTAAAATATAAATAAGGGTAAAATTATATCAGTACAAAAATATATACCTATACATAGATTAAACTATTGATAACAAAAACTATCAGTCACACAGTTTCTCACTCACTGTAAGAAAACTAAACTTTTACATTTTTCAGTCACAATTTCCTCGTACATAAGGTATAAACACACAGACACTTAAGTCTCTGTAATAAATATAAAATCATACTTACTTCGTTATGTCTCAAACCTGTAATTGTACCTTGAGAACAGGAAACCATCTGAAACCAATGCACTTATGACTAGTGACTTCAAATTAGATTACCGTTTTCATATTAATAGGCTAGGATATTGACATAATGTAGCTAGTATAAAGGAATATTCTGTCCTTTTTTTTACTGTACTAGCTTGGATCAACTACAGTACTGTACTGTACGTTGCTTTTGAAAGGAACCATGCAATGGGAACACTACATGTCTGACATGTCCACATTCACACACACACACACACCATTGAAGATGGTCATTGCTCTTTTTCTAAGACTATCAACAGTGCTGTTTCTCAGGGTTCTGTCCTCACATACTCTTTTCTTCTTTTCATCAATGATCTTTGCTGTACTTTTTCCACCATCCACTCATTTGCCAACAATTCAGTCGTACATTACGCCACCCGGTTTCATAACCATCTCATCATGTGCCGATACATTGGCATATCGGACTCTTGACCTAGCTCTCATCTCTGATTGGGGCAGAGAAATCCTACTGGTTTTAAGTGCTTTCAAAACAGTTTCTTTATCTTTCAACTCACTCTAATCTTCCAAATGACTCTGCTCTCTTCTTCAATGACACACAATTTGTCCTCTTTTCTCAATACACTGTGTTTCTTTTTTTCAGTATCTCTTCTGGAGAGATCATATTACTGTACATGCATAGTTATAACTGCCTTAAAAAAGTTGGGTGTGCTGCAGAGTTTCAGTGAATATTTTATGCCCACACTGCTAGGACTCCTCCATCCCTGTATGAAGTGTTGGGTTGGATCAACCTTCACAATGTTCTTGGACAGGGTGGAATCAAAGGTCTTTCTTCTCATCAACTCTCCCACTCTTACTGATTCCCTACTGCAGTGGTTCTCTAACTTTTCCAACTAACGGAACCCCTTTGCTTTTGCTGGTACTAGGCAGAACCCCCTATGACCCCCTCACCTCATATAGGTGGGACCCCCCTCGACACACACATATGTAACTATATAAAAGTGTAGTTTAGCTCTTGATTCTTGTGTCACAGAGGTAGAGGTATGTGGTTCATGCAGGGATTCTGTTCTATCACAAGCTGCACTTGTCTGTTTAATACGATCACTACACTCAGTAAATGTATTATCCTGACTAGTGGCAGTGGAGTGATTTAATTTTATCCATTAATGGTCAAATTTATATGTAAATAAAACATAAAATAAAACAGTTTGAGAACCACTGCCCTACTGCCTCTCTCTAATCACCACAAATTTCCATACTTCTCTCTCTTCTATTGCTATTAAATAGGACATTGCTTTTCTGAAGTCTCTCAATATATGCTTTCTCCCCTAAGGAGGGCATGTAACACTCACCATGCTACCCATTTTCACCCCTTTTCTGTCCAACTCCCTAATGCAAGAGTTAACTGGTACTCTCAAACTTCCATATACACAACTGGTGAACTCTGGAACACTATATTTGTCCATGTTTCCTCCTTACTACAATTTATCCTCCTTCAAGCACAATGTGTTTTGGAAACTTGAATGAAATTGGACATAATTTTGGACCTCTCATTCTTTTTCCATTTCACTGGTGGGGACATTTAGTGAACTTTATGTTGTTAGTACTAATCTTCCACAATAATGTAAAGAAAGAAAGAAAGAAAGAAAAAATAAAATAAAACGCACACACACAAAAATTGGTGATACGCTAGCAATGCTTCACTCAGCATCTTCTCATCAAGATCATTCATCTTACACCAAAACCCTTAAAGCAAAGACTTGTAAGGATGCTAGTGTTGGCTAAATGATATTGGTTCATACCATGTGGGTACAGTACTGGTGTTAGCTGAATATTTTTGGTGGGTTTTGAAAGGGCATTGCTCTTGGGTATTAGAAAGGTACAATACTGTACCAGTGCTGGCTGAAGCACGATACTGGTATGTAGCCTAATTATTAAGGAATATATAAAGGTGATGGGTGAACCGAAATATGTTCAAGAGTACAGTAGGTATTCGGAAGATATATCCTGAGTGAAGCTTCCTTAATGAAGTGTCAGACACTCTAAATCAGAGGTACCAAGAATCAAAGCCAGAGTACTACACAGGTATGTTAAACAATAAATATTCTTAGATTACAATTATTGTAAAATAAATACCAAAAGCAACACAATTAAATAGTAAGAGTACAAAGTATATAAAGTCTTGTATCCACATACACACACAGACGTATGCATAAAAAACTTTCATGTTTGTCAATTCTGACAAGTCATGGAAAATTATATAAATAATATAAAACGTGTACATTTACACACTTCCAACTACATGCTACAGATTTACAAGTATTTACAATTATTTACAGTTGTTATACATAATTAATGGGCCTCACACCTTAACCTGAGTATGGGAAAATCTGAAGTGTGAAGGAATGAATGTCAAGTATTCAGAAAAATTAAAAAAAAAACCTTACACCACTTTCACATCACTGCATTATCACTCCACTAACACATCACTGTCACAGTACCATCACACCACTACACCATCATATCATTCCAATAATATACCTCCAACCCCGTATTCCGTCAAATCACACAGACAATCGTACTGTTCTCAGTTAAAACTTTCTAAAGGAATGGTATGGACTATAGCAATATAATTTTCATCTGTTGGTCTGGTGTATACCTGGAGTCACCTGTTACAGAATGTTTGACAATTACATGAAAGAAAGTAGGTATACAGCTTTTCTTGATATACTGTATATATAACCACATAAGAACAAGAGTACTGTACTGTACACTTTCGACAATACAGAAAAAATAAAATACTCTTTTGACATACAAACAATATGAATATACATTTCAAAACAGGGCACTTTTTCTTTCTCCATAACTGCACATAACTTTCACACATACAATATATTTACAAATCCCTACAATTTGTCTCAAGTGGGATATTATATGCATGACAGTGCTACAATTACTCCTAACTTTCCAGTCAATAGCAGCTATGTAATCTGGAGTATGTCTCCTTCTCCTCCTTTACAAGTTTTGTGACACTGACTGCAGATAATGGAGGTGTTAATTCATGCTTTAAGTTAACATCTCTCAATCTCTGATCCCTCTGGCAACAGTAAAGTGGAAGAGAACAAATAGAGCACATTTCAGCGTTATTATTGTCTACCGACACCTTCCCATTATAATTAATTATTCTCCCTCTCTTCTATGCCTTTCTTTCTGCCTCCTTTCCATTTGTACATTGTTTCTTTTATTCACTATATATATCATCCTCTGCCTATTTGGCCAATGTTACTGATATTGGTATCTCTAACTCTCACTAATATAGTCATGGTGTTCCCTGTACAAGTAAAAGTTATGAAATATAAACTCCACTAACTGTCAACATTATATATGTGAATCTAGCTCATGGAAGGTTCCCTCAAGATGAAAACAATTACCTTTAATACTGATGCTGTAGATTTACCTTTTCAGTTTAAAGGCAACTTCTCAAATACTGTACTGATTTTATCTGTATTTTCTTTGGATCTATTATTGTTTTGATGGTTTTATGCTTACTGGCCTAGGGGAAAAGGGTTGCAAGAATAAGAAAGACTGATGATCAATAGGGCTTAAATGTAATTCTTTTTTTCATTAAATAGAAAAACAAAATTCAGCAGAGGGTGGTGATAAACTGCAAGGGTTATTTTTTTAAACTAAAATTAATTATGCCGGTCGGTAGGAATTGCCAGAAAACATGTGATCCTGAAATATCTAAATCTGTAGTCTTATCCCAATTAACATATATTGTATTTCACTCGACCTGCACAGCTGCCTTTGATATTGATACAATATTCCATAAAAAGTGAAATATACAGAAAAGTGGTAAATATGGTGAAAAGGATACAGGGGCAGTATTCCATATATGAAATGCCATTGTGCCAAAAACATTCAGAATTGGAAAGGCCATGTAGGTGGTGGGGGAGGGGGCAAACAAGATGGGGTTAAGAGGTAAATATCTGCTTAAATTGTTCTCGTATTCTCAAAGGATGGACTCATGGACACTACAAGTGGCATCACAACTGATCAAGTGCCACAATACTGTATCTATAAAACAGGGTAATTGCGACTTTGTACCGTGCTACCTAGTACTGTTAGTAGCCAGTATGACAAATGGTTAGAGAATATTTTCGTATTGTACTGTACCTGTACAACTTTGGTTCCATCAAAGTAAATTCAAATTATTGAAAAATTGAGGAATAATATGATATGCATTAAAGGCACTTATATGTAGGTTTAAGTGCCTTTCACGACAACTGTTTCTCAGTATATTTTCATCAAGTACAGTAGTTAATTTGTGAGTCAGTCCATACCTGATAATATGTCGTAATATTTTCAGTGAAATTTTAACTAGCTTCCCAATTTCTTGCTTCTGATTACACTGAAAATGAAAGAAGCATTCATTGCTGGAGTTATCAGATAAAATTTAAGGAATAGAATGCTAACTAGTTAAAAACATGCGGAGTAAGACCCTACTGGTGAATTAGAAGGTAAAGAGTTCTCCATGCGGTGTTCACAACACGGACCACTAACTGAGGACGTTTGTTTCTTGGCGCAGTTTGGAAGATTTAGTAGCACTTATATTGTTCTAACTTTCTCCCCCTACACCCATTTCTACCAGCATGTCAACATGTAAAAGTAGCTTACAAATCTTTGGACTTATGATGAACCCATAGAATTATAACTTTTGGAAAAAAAAATAATCCTTAGCATAAATCATGTGAATATCATATACCATTCCTTATTATTACACACATCACTTGTGTAAACCTTTGTAGCTTCATGTATAATAACATACACAGTTTCACCACAAACTTCTACAACACCATAAACATGTAATCATATGTACAGTACATAATTTCACCATGAAATCTGGAAATATTTTTTGTAAACCTTATAATAATGTACATGAATTATATACCTATTAATTTGCTGAGCACTGTGACCTTGACTTGAAATCAAAAGTACTCTTAAAAATTCTAAGATTCCCAATGATTCATTTGTGAATTTATTGCACCTATAGCTCCAAATGATACATAACATCACTTTGAAGTTTGGAAAGCATAGTAGTATGTGACATCTACCAATACTTGTTTTGATTAGTAGGATCCTGGGCATCACTTGCAATATATACTGTACTCATTGCTTGCAGGAACATTCTCTGACTTGGTGTTAGCCTTAAATCCATTACGTCATCCTGTTTAACCAAGTCCCCCGAAAAGATGCAACACACTGGCTGCAACTGCATTAAGACTTTCATTTACTGTTGAACTATTCCAGTACAGACATGGGGTAATCATAATCGATTACAGTTTTTCAAGTAATCGTAATCATTACATTCAATTTTTTATAAAGTAATCGTAATCGATTACACTTAAAATGTTTTCATAATCACGATTACTTTAGTGATTACATTAGTCAGTCTACTGTTTAGTATAGGCAATATATCCATACCTACAAGGTTAATCAATAATCAAGACTCTCTCACTCTATCCATTATTCTCTCTATCTAACTATCTAGGCCTATATATCTTTCTATATATATATAAATTTCAGTATATAAAATTTCACACAAACTGAACATGTCAGGTCTGTCGGACGTGTCTGATCAACCACTAGGAGTATGATGCTAGATTTTTAGTAGATTATCCTCATAAATATGTCAAGAATCTGTTTTAAAGAATTTCCTTATTAAGGAGCTCTTTGTGCTTACTTCTAAATTAGTTTTCGTCAAAATATACATAATGAAATGATCTTGTTAATTACAATTATGAATTTCCATCCAAAGCAATTTACGTTGACACAATTTTACTCCTTGGGCTGCCAGCTTAGTGATAAGACCTTCCAGAGTTTAGTTTTCATCAAATATAACAAAAAACATCAAGCTTTAATTTCCATGTCCATGTCTTGAGAAAAAAATACTGCGTTTCCACATACCGTTTCCACGGTACATGTAATTTGCTTAACTCAATTTGTTCATTTACTGAAGTTGTGCAAATTATTATAATTAAATTTAAGTTTTTACATACCGGTAATATTGATATATTGCAAGCTACAGCATAGGCTTATACAATTAATGGATACATTTTTTTTATCTAAATAAAGTCATTAAGGGCCCTGTGATCGTGTATGGAAATTGGAGGATTCCGATTCCTCCTGACTATGCCACGAAACAAGCTCCTTCCACATAGATAGTGTTTCGTGGCAACATCTGAAGGACTCATTTACCTCCAATTTTCTGACAATATCACAAGGTCCCTTAAAGGTTTTGAAAATTTATATTCTTCAACAAAAAGTATTACTTGGCTGTATGAAGTTGAAATACAGAATACTGAATTTTGAGTAACTAAGTTGGTTATTAACCATGCATATTCCTCTTCCTGTAATCATGATTGTAATCACGATTACATAATTTTTTTTTTGTAATTGTAATAGTTAAAATTGCATAATCGTAATCGCAATCGAATACATTTTACAAGTAATCGCCCCATGTCTGTTCCAGTATTGTCATTAACCTGACAGATCCAGCTTTTTAGACCTCTACTTATTCTCCTGTGCTGATATCTCGCAAAATTCAGACTATCACAAAATGGCATGAAATTTACATCAGTATATTTACCTCATATTTGTGCATAATGTATTGATAAAATTTTCATTTACTCACCTTAGTGATGACAAATTTGTTATAAATAAATGAAGAGGTTGATGACATGGAGCATCTTGTCAGCCCTCCCCGATATTTGCTCATTAGAGAAAATGGAAGGTAGGAGCATACCTTAAAACAAACTGAAAGTTCATGCATGGTAAAAATTCTTTTGAAATCGGAGTGCCAATAGTCACTAAGGTGCTACCTGGTTACCCGTGTCACTTGCCTTGCCTCAAACATTACAACCTTAGTTATACAATTACATCCACAACTTTAATTTATAATATTTTATGTGGGATGACTGACCCAGGACACTGAGATACTGACTCACGTGATAGGTGGAAGGGATTGACAGATCTCTCTGTGACCTTCAATTACTAACTTGGGTAGGCAGGCAGACTGGCAATAGTGAAGCTTGCCACCCTCGCTCACCAGAGCCTTGCAGCAGCTCACGAATTCATTGCTGTGCTACAAGAGAGCGACCCAGAGGACTATTGGTAATGATATTATGGTGCATGAAAATTACTAGTCCATGGCTCAATGGATACATTTCAGTTGTCTGTGAACAGAGTGAATGGCAACCATTATTTCAAGAGAACATACACCAGGAAAAATGTTCAAATAAAATTATAGAGCTCTGGAACCCAGTTACTGTAGCTACCTCTTCAGTAATTACAAGAAAAGCCAGTATAGTACAGATAGTGTCATAACTACATTCCCAGTTTAAATATCATCTTTCAATCTGTTAGTACTGTAATTAATTTACCTTGTGACTGTGTACCGCTCTTTTCTTCCACTGCCATCTCTTTGTATACAGAAAGTTTGCATATTCATTTTTCTTGTGTTCATCTAAATTTGAAAAGAAAGTACTGTACAGGTCCTCCATAACTTTTCATAAATATGGCCACTTGAGTTTGTCTTCACTTAAAGAACAAAGCATTGAGCACTGGAAGTGGAGGGATCTGAATCCTCCCTCCATAAACACCACATAATCCCATAATCATTATCAACATCAGACTCCGTTAGAAGCATGACCATTTTATAATTCAGTACCAAGCACAGAATAATACAACTCACAAGCCTTTCTTGGATGTATCTTATGTCTGGAAAAAGATTCACCTTTTGCTTTTAACTCTAACTACTTCAGCGTTTCGTAAAATGGAAACAAGAGACACTTCTTTCTAACCCATCATTTAGTGTTTGTTAATAAGTTTACCAAATGTTTATATTGGTCTTGTCACAGTTTGCCTACCAAAGTTACCAAAACCTCTATTTCAGTGGTATTTGTGGTTGTGTAACGATGTTGGATCTGGCAGCTGACATGCAACAGTGATGGCAGCAGCAAAAGCATGTTGGCAGTGGTGATGGGAGAAATATGGTGACAACTAAACAATAAGTGCAGTCCATGCACAAGAAATGTCATGGGGTATATGGTATAAACGCCTAATTCAACGTTTATGGAGTGTTGGTATTGGCTCTTATCATAGTCTATCCCATGATAACCTTACACAAATCTCTCTGTAACATGATAGTGGCTCCTGTGGTTGTTGCTATCTAAGTGAGGGAAAGGAGGGTTGGTGGACTGCGTGTCACACATAGCGGTCAAGGTGGTGGTGGAAGTTGGTGAGGTAAAGGGCCAGTTCCTCAACGCTCGGACGCTCACGCGCTGATGCTGTCCAGCAGAATGTCATTGCCTTGAACCTTGGGAGGGGGAATATATTCCATTAGAATCAACTTAAAAAGTGTAGAATGTTGGGAAATTGGAGGTTATGGATTCTTCTAAATCTTGCTCAGTATCAGTGACTACTTTGAGGAATACTGTACAGGTAGTTTGGAAGAATAAGCAGCCCCCAATCTGCCAACATCTTAAACATTAAAATTATGTTATGCCTATTTCTGTATATACTTAAGTATATATATAGTGGCTCAAGAATGCCTGTTTCAAGTTAGATAGTAGGAAACTTTCACTGACAATTCTTTAAACCATAGCTCACAGTTAAATGTAAATGCAGGACCAATAATATCGGAACTGAGAAATATATACCTCCCCCCCCCCCCCCAATCACATAGGATGTACACTCGCAGTCAGAAGTTGTGTCCCAATCTCCTGAAACGATGATTCGTAACCAGGCGAAGTTTGACGGTTCGAAGTACGGTATGTTGTGTGGATGAGGTGCAAGGTGCACCGTTGTTCGAACCATCGAACTCTTCTGGTTGCGATTCATTATGTCAGAGAATCAGGACACAATTTCTGACCGTGACTGTACCTTTCCCCAAGAAATTACCCTTAAAAAGCTGACTGCATCTTATGTGGCTATGTAGCAGTTTTTAAAATTCGAGAGAGTCACTGTGCCCAGCCCATTCTGTGTAGTGTTGTTATGGTTTGGTGGACCATAGTACAGTGATTCATTTCACACAAAGATTGTCTTTTCTACAATTGTTATCAATGATAGAATTAAACTCAGAGTAATTACTACATGTCACTGACGTTGACGCCGAGTCTGTTGTTACAATTTTGAAATCTGCTGGAATTACAAAGGCCCACAAGTCTTCAGTCAACAATGGCCTTGAGGTTCAAACGGCATGTGCTATTCCCGGAGGAGATAAGGCAACAGAGCTATTAACAAATGGGGAGAAGAGGGGAATAAATAGAAAAATGAAAAATGGCCAGAACTAGTAAACATGAAGAAGTACTCACAGTTCATCAGGACAATTAATGGGCTGGGCGAGACGGACTCCCTGCCGTAGGACAGAGGCCATCTCGAACGGGTCAATTTCAGCATAGGGTTGTTGGCCCAGAGTCATTACTTCCCACAGCAGTACTCCCCATGACCACTATAACATAATAACATAACATTTAACAACACACGATAAGACCTCATCATCATCTTAGCATTCATAACATTCTTTATCACATTCCCAATCATGGCATGACATGAGTGATAGGCTTGCCAGTTAGTTAGCTTTAGGGTCTGACTCATTGTAACTTGCAATGCAAGGCTTGACCAGGTACCCACTACTCCATGACCTACATTTGTATACAGGGTACATGTAACAACACCATAACAATACAGTGCTCTCCCTAAGTAGACGGGGGTTATGTACCAAGCAGGCGCCGTGTACTTTGAAATAGTCTACTTGGAATTGATATATAAAGGGGAAAAAATAGGTTCGGTACTGGCGATTCCAAAAACTAACCCTTCTTGACCATTTTAATATGTACACTGAACCCAAGATTCTCTCTCAAGTGACTAAATATAATTCTAAACTTGAGCCAAAAGTATGGAAAATGTATGTTTTTAAAGGTTGTTCATTCTAAAAGGGTAGGCCTAAAAGCGAGAGTGCAGTGAGGAGTGAGAGTGATGGTAGACAAGTTCAGTTATCACCAATAATCCATGAGTTTTTACTAATGCAAACACATTTCCTTAGATTATATTCATTATTCTTTGTCAATTTCTCTTACAATCACTTGCACTTTTCACCAAATCAAATGTCTATACCGAGATATGTGCTAAAAGTATGAAAAATGCCCGTTTTGAGAAGTTGTTTACTATAAAGGGGTTGGCTTATCACGAGTGTAACAAGCGAGCGGTAGGGTGAAAAATTGTTCACTATAAAGGGGTTAGGCTTATCGAGAGTGTAACAAGTTAGTGTGAGTGTGACGGTGATAGTGGGGTGGTATGTTCAGTTATCACCAAAACTCATTGAATTTTTATTCGTGCACACACATTCCTTAGTTTGTATTAATTAATTTTGGTAATTTTCTCTTAAAATCACTTCCACTGAATATCGACTTGCGCATAGGTACGCCTACTTTTGAAAAACCGTATACTTTTGGTATTTTGGTCTCAAATAATTTCTCCACCTACATGGAAATCGTCTAGTTAAAGACAGCCTACTTTGGGGGAGCACTGTACTTCTCCAACACTCATCTCCCCCCTAGTTGAATGCAATATAACTTACAGGATATCACTCATAAGAACATCATCAAAACTCAATAGCAATCTAATCCCCACTGTAATGAAATAACAATATTCACATACTAATTCACAAAATTTTATATTAGTCCCTCAAAGGTGGGGTGCAACATGCTTTGGTGGTACTACCGATGGCACTTTTATAGTACCATTATCAATACTGACAGTACTTTCTTGTGTTTGTCCTGCTTGTGATACAACCAGTAAGTTTTTGAGTTATTTCCTTATTGGTAGCAATAATCAGTACTTTCAAGTGAGTGTGCAAATTTTTTTTTTTTATTAATTTGTATTTGACTATGTAATTGTTTGTGCTGTCATGAGTGGGGGCACATTACAAAATAACCTTTATAAATACATTATTCTTATATGGAGAAAATGATCCGGCACTGTAAGACCAATGTGACCCTGAAAAATATACAATGGTAAATGCCCTTCAATCTAAGGTTGCAGTTTACAGCAGACATGCCGAATTATCGAAAATGCTGGACTGATGGACCCCCTCACCCCAGCAGGGAGGCGAGTGGGAGATTATGGTAACGGCCTCAATGAGAGCAGGCAGGCACGGGTGGGCGAAAGCAGGAGAAGCGTGGGATACACTAAGGCAATGGCTACACTGAAGTGGACAGGACGCAGGATAGAGACTGAGGCACGAGATTTCTTGCAGAGGGAAAGTGGCTCAAAATTAGGATCACATTGTCTTGGTCAACATTATACATTTATGGATAAAGCAAAACATTGAGATGAGGGGGCTGGTGCATTTTAGCTACATTAAAATATACACTATATATAATGTAATTATATCCACAAAATTCCACCGAAGAGCACTCCTGTCCTTACTCACCACATCCGATGCAGGAGTGAAGACCTTGTGGGTGAGACTCTCTAGTGCCAGCCACTTGATGGGCCGGTTTTCATTGTCCCCAAGGCAATGGTAGTCACCTGGGTACAGGTCACGAGAGAGTGCACAATCACCTAGCTTCACCTGCAGTCCCTCATCCACCCTAAGGGAAGATAATATTACGTGCCCCAGTGTTAACCTATTTGTATACAATCAAGGGAAAAACATCTGTTGGCTTTACTGATTGCCTATGGCAATTCTCTATGGTTAAAAATAAATATTAAATAAAAATTGTACAACACAGTAAAAGTCCCTTAATCCGGAAGGCAGGGGGGTTTGAGACTTCCGAATTAGCGAAAATTCCATGTTATCAAAAAATACCCCCCCCCACAAAATACGTATAAAATACTTTTATTACTTTTAAATACAGGTTTCCCTGTCACACGTAATTTATGAGGTAGGGAGGGGGTGGTGGGAGGATCGCAGCTGTTGCCAGGCAGTGTTGCCAGGTCTGCTTGATCATGACGAAATTTCCCTACTTCACCTTTGAAATTTCCCCTTTTGCCTCAATAATTCCCTGTTAATTCTTGAACTATTACGGTCTTTTAAGTACTTCATCTGGTAGAAATTTTCCTGGTTACTCTTGAACCATCTTTATATAATTTCCCTGTGTCAACTACAAAATTCCCTAAAACAGAGAAATTTGTAGTCGACACAGGGAAATTATACAAAGATGGTTTAACCCCTTAGGACCGACTTATTATTATTTTTTTTTTAATCCCCAGCCGACTTCTGGGGGTCAATTTTCAACTTTCATGTAGGCAAATTTTGTTCTTACAGAATGAAAGAGCTTGAATTTACACACCAGGAACTGAAAACGGTAGCCTCCTAGGTGTACGCGTTTGCGTATGACAGAGCGTCAAAGTCCGAAAATAAATCAATAGTATCCCCTGAAACGCATGAAAGAAAACCTCATACGCTCTGCGTACATCTCTAAATATGTAAATAAACACCTAATCAATGCGTCTAAGTGGTTTTCAATGATAATAAACGTATTTCAGTGTAATTTTGTCTGTCTAGACTCTCCTGGAGTATAGTAGACAGCAGAGAGATACGAGAAACATAAGAAAACACCATGTAGTGGAAAGGTGGGGTCCTTGTTGGTGGGGGTAGGTCTAGGCACCACCCACCAGACACCACTACCACAGTCAAACCTTTTCTCAAGGACGTTAGCTTTCCATCGTTACCAACACCAGCTCGCTAGCTACTCGCTACAGTTTTTTATAGGTACGTCGACATGTCGGTGATTCGGAGAGAACCATTAATTTTTTTATCACCGATATGTCGGTCAATCGGTCCTAAGGGGTTAAGAGTAAACAGGGAAATTTTTACCAGACGAAATACCAAATAGAAAGACCGTTAATGTTCAAGAGAAGAATAAACAGGGAATTATTGAGGCAAAAAGGGAAATTCTGTTGTTGAAGTTGAGGAAATTTTGTGCATCAGACCTGGCACCACTGGCTGTCACACGTAATTTATGAGTGTTGGGAGGATGACGATCGCAGCTGACACTCGTAATTTAATGTCTTATGAGGTCTCAACATTTTAGCGGGCTTCTTTGGTGGTTTATTAGGAGCCATGATGAATACTGTAGACACCCACAACATTGAATTATATCCCGGGAGATTACTTTTTCGTTTTTTTTTTTTTTTTTTTTCAATTTTTTGGGATACAGTAATTATGGGTAAAATTGGTGGCCCAAAAAGTTCCGGGGGAGCGAGCATTCCGAGGTATAGACCTCTGGATTAAGGGACTTTTACTGTTTACTGCAATGACCATCACAGATAGGGTTACAGTGCAACCACACAGCTTGAGGAACTTCAACAACAATATAAGAATGAGTTAATTTGTATTATTACACAGAATTTAACATAAAACATATTCCTCCATTCATTTACCCTTACAAATCTGGAAGTGCTCACCAGAAAGCTCTATAATTATAGCATAGCAGCCAAACCCTTTACCATAAATACAATTATAGTACCTCTAAAGTTTTTCTCCGATATCTGTCTATACAGCTCTGATGCTAAATATAAACCTACAGACTCTCCAGCACATTAAATAGCATATTTTTCTAATTTGTACAAAGTACTGTTTGAAATGAAATGGTTCATCTTCCCAAAACTTAGAAGGCTAACTATTACTACTCTCTACAAGACTGCCCTGGGGTGCTGACTTTATTCTCTGGGAATACTAGCCATCCTCAACAAGGCTAGAATAATTTGTTTTTTTCACTGCGACCAGAGTGCACCAGGGGTCTGTGGGGCAGGAGGACATCATCAATAACAACAACTCTCTACAATATCTCTCCAGAAAAAAATTTCCCCAAGCATCACTACTTCTTTACCACCTAACACACAGACATCTCCATCCTAAACTACCACTCCATTACCTTGTCATTGTAACTATTTCACCTCATAACATCATACATCCTGCCACACCCCTATCTTTACTATACTATACCACCACAGTCCTTCCACTCTTTCTAACCCCACATCACCACATTCACACCCCAAACTACAACTCTATCTCTTCTTTCCCACTTCATAGAGATCATACTTTAAGCCAAGGCTACAACCCCATTCCTCATTCAACCCGTATCAGCACCAATACTTTAACCTTTCTTCCTCACCACAAACCAGCACAACCACTCTGCCACTTACTTTCCAGGGAACCTCATATCAGCCCCACACTTCACCACCACATCATACTCACACACAGTTGCGTGTAGCAACATCCTTGTGTAGAAGAAGGCGAGAGTGCAGGAAAGAGAGGCCCTGTAACACCTGCACCCCAACACCCACAACCTCTCTTGTCACCAATGTGTGGCACCCTTGCAGGAACCTGGCCAAGACACACAATTAGATGATATGTTTTCAAATTATGTCGGTCAATTCATAATGCCATACAGTATGCAAAATATTAAATTTTTTAAATTATTTCTGAGAAAAAACTTCTGTATATCTTGCCATCACTTCTAAGAGTGACCGCAGGCTGACCTATGGCACCTGGTATTTGTTGCAATATTCCCAAGGCAACATCTAATTCAGCTGGGAAGCAGGATTTACAAAGCTGTCTCTGTCATCTTGTACAGTTCTTTAATTTTGCCCACACAAACACCAGAAAAACTACCAATCTTACAAGTCTACAGTACACTACATTATACTTCTCACATAAATTTATATCTTTTCCTTCCTTTTTAATTTGAAAGTGCTAACAATTTCTGGGTCCTGGACGGACTCTGTTGTAAATGGAAAGCTAAACCCTGACAGCAGCAGTAGTGGCTCTACCAAACACCTGTCCTCTGTTCTATCATAATCTTCAACTTTATTCAGGCCCAGACACTTTTCAAATATTCATAGCCTTAACCGTTAGCTTCATCCCACTGATTTTAATTATCCAGTACTATCTCTATTCCTCTTCTCTCTCAAAGGAAGACAATTTCAAGTCCCTTAAACTATTATGCTTTCTGGCTCAAGGTCTCACTATCTTTATTTGCTGTGTCTATCACTCCCCTAAGTAGGGAAACTTTTAGTTTTATACGGTATTATCCCCTACCTTCTTAAATACAGTAAGTGTATTAGAGGAATGGGAAAAAACATTTGCATTGCTTAAGGGTTATTTTTTATATAATACAGGTTATTTATAATTGGAGTTGTATTAAAACTAAGAAAAGTTATTAGTTATTATGGAAATATGTTGATGACAAACCTCTTAAGATTGCCATGTGTGGTGGCAGGAAGTATGACAGCTGGTGGGAGATTTGGAGGTGATACCAAGACCCCCACTACCCCAAGCAGCTGATCATGGGTCAGCCCGGCCAACATCAGACCCTCACTCAGCAGTACTGAACGCTGCACCTCACTTGCTGACTCTGCATACAATCATACATATTTTCCAGTCAGTTTAAGGCAACATTAGAAGTGAAGCAAATTTAATTCATATCTTTATATTTACCATCATCATGAATACCACTCCCCTTGTTTCAAGGGGTGGGGAGGCTCTACACAGTGGCAGTGCAGGACCCCTGAGAGGCAAGGAGTCCTATTCCGAGGCTATATGAGCCTTTTGGTGGGCTCATTGTTAGAGAGTGGGGTCCCCAACCTTCACTCCCCCCCTGTAACATATGGGATTGATTGACTGATATTAGGCGCTGCAACAGCAAGGTTATGTTGCGGCAGAAAAGGGTGATAGAGAGGTGTGACAACAAGCAAGAAGGAAATAGAAAGAATAGAAGGACTGTTGAAGAACTGAAAGCTAGTGGCTGAGGTCGAAGTATTGCCCATATCACCACAGGCAATACCCGTTATCATAGAACAAAAACTGACCAGTACTATTTACATAACACAAATCAACCTATGACAAACTCGGCAAGTTTAAGCAAGCATTGCAAATGGTAGCAGTTACACCTGGCCTGTGATATTCTGGTGTCATAAGCTTTGCCATTACATCAAGGCCTTGGGCAGCACAAAGGGTTTCATACCCTATTACATGGCATTTTTCTCCTACTGAATAAGTTTGTGAGAATCACATACACACCATAGTAATAACATGATACAAGTCAGAAGCATCATTGAAGACAAACTTGAGACATTCTATTTGGGCAAACACAACAAGTTGTCGCATGTAGTGGTTTTCAGCTGTCCAGTCGGTGAGGAGGCTGTCTATGGAGTTGGCTAGGGCTTATTTTAATTCTGTTTATGGTAAACTAGGTGTGAAGTATATCAAGGTATGGTTTGTAAGATGAGTGGCTGTGTCTGTGTTTTGATGTACACGTTTGTCAGTGTAATAGGGGTGTATCTGGGGTGTGTGGGCTGATGGTATGTTTTGTATGTTTAGGCTGAAAGAAAATACAGTAAGTGTGAGCAAGATATGATGCATTACTTTTGGAAGGTAGAAGAGAAATTACTTTGAATCCTGCTTACACCATAACTGAATAAGTGTTTCATTTTTCGTATCTGGCACAGTGGATCTCTTTGTTATTGGAACTTTCGGCGGCCCTATCCAATCTCGGTCGTCAATTTCGGTAAACAGTTTTTCTATCTTTTTATGTGAACTAATTAATACAATTGTTTTGTGACCTGCTAAAACATTAATTAACTCGATATGCAACGACTGGCATCTTGGTTCCAAGATGTGTAAAGTATGAACACTGAAAATAATTCAGATATAACTGTCGGGATGACTCTACATATGTGGCTTTCAAATTGTTATAAGCCACCTTATTGCACGAAATCATACTTTGGACATTAGCTCAACTATTGATTAAAATAATGAAGAGATGAATATTTAGTTCAAGAAAACATTTTAAAAATCTGGAATGGTTCTCAGTGCGACCCTTCACCCATCGAGTTAATTCATCAGGCAAATTTGGCAACTTCTTTCAAGTTTGTGAAGCCTCCAATAGGCGAGCCCACACTTTGAGTGATGTTGCCAGATGGTGGTCTATTTTTTATCTGCGACATTTTAAGTGCTGGACATGGGTAACTCAGTTAAATTTCATACCTTATTTTACACTAGAAAATTAGCGTTCTAGTTCACGACCTTTTACTTAGATGTATACAAAAATACATACTTTTGTGTTTTCGCATAATATATGCTGAATATACTATATTTTTCATATAAATTAGTAAATAGTAAAAGTCGAAATGTGTGCATTTAGCGGCTTTCATGAACTGCATGAGTATAACAGTCTACAAATATTAACAATTGTATTTAGCATGACCCATACCATGAAGCGGAAAATGTTGAAATGCCATATGTTCACATTTATTAGCATTAGAAATATGCATACCTTGCGCTGCCAGACGCATGAAGAGGTGAAAGCAAGCTAACTGAATGTGTGGATACTGCGGGGATCGCACACTGGTTGCTGCAGCAGCAGAGAACGTATCGTACGGAGACACCAATATATTATCAACATCTTATTGTAATTTAGTACTGTTACTATCATTGACGACGTAAAATGTAAAATATAATTATAAAAGGCCTGTATAAGTTTGTATATCATTCTAATTTTGTTATCTTTGCGTATAAGCGGACTAAAAAGCCTCTTCTGAAATAATAGGAGATATATTTTTATTCATGGCTGTATTCGTATGAAAATAAGTCCAAGATAAGTTAAAAATATGTAAAAAATATTGAATAAGTTATAATAAGTCGTTCCACAATAGGAAGCCCAATATAACTTTGCCCGACATAGGACATATTTTCCAGCCTAGAAATCGCCATCAAAATGCCGTTTGGCAACTCGCTTTAAAGTGTGGGCTCGCCTATTCAAACCTGCATTGCTCAAATGTTGCTATAATCTGTTTCTTCTGTATTGAAAAGGGGAAAACAGTTAACACCCTTCACACTTACCTGTCACAGTCTTAAGTATGACCGGTGTGGGTGGGGAGCCAGATGTATGCAGGAGAGCATGACATACCCGGCCAAATGTTCCTTCTGCCTCAACTCCACCCACCTCCACCCTGTCCCTCGACACTTGTGCTCCTGCCACTCTGCTTGAGATGTCACCTAGGGATGAGTTTGGACATCATTAGAGGACACTATAAGATATATTGATTTTGTTATTACCATTACCACCAAGAGCCCATATCTCTTTATACCAGGTGTGAAAGCTACAGACCAATGACAAGACATAGAAAGTGTTAGATAATGGAGCAAATAATAAATCCTTAGCAGCTTAATTTAACCAAGTAAAAAATGCTTATTGTTTCATTAACATTTTTAAGAGGTTTATATAATGGTAAATGGTACACCATACTGGTAGACAATGTGTGAATGCAGCCAAGGTCTGGGAGAGATACAATAAACCAGGCAATCCCTTGATTCTTCCAACACCTTTGTGGTGCATTCCTCATCAGTTCTGATATCAGTTGAATTAGAATTGGGGCATTATTGCCAGAGGAGAGGAAAAAAAAAAAAAAAAAAAAAAATGCCTACTTAGCCTAGGATCAGTATACTGAGGTTCTGGACTGGCTGTGGTAGTAGTTGTGGTGGCAGTGGTTGTGGTAGTGGGTTGGGGAGACCTCCTCAGCTCACTCAGGGATGAGTGTGAGGTTTTCCCGGCGGCCCCCTGCCCTACCCCTGCCACACGCTGGTTATTGGGAACTGTTGCCTGCATCCCACTCGCTCCTCCACGACCTCTCTCCAATGCAGTGCTGCCACGTCTCCTGTGGGTGAAGAATAGTTAAGTATAATGTGCTGCCATATAGTAAAACAGATATTGCATCTCATCATTATTATTGTCAATATCCACTCAACTTCCTTTTATTTAAAGGAGGAAGGAGCTTTGGAGCCACTAATAAAATAATGAAAAAACAATTAACAGATAGAAGGACAAGATAACTACTATGCAGGAAGTATTTGGTATATCAGTGTCTGAACTGAAGTTATTCCCACCAACTAAGAACCCTGACTATGTACAGTCGGCAAAAAAAGTTTCGTTACCATCCTTTTAACACTGTGATGTAATGGTGGTAGGCCTGGCGTGACGCGAGTGTCTTTTATATATACTTCCGTCAACCACAGGTGCTCCTCAGTGTCTATTGGGCAGGGGAGTAGGAATGACGTTCTTTACCCAGTGCTTCTATATCTGGATATTTCACGGTTATTCTTGTTCTAAAATACTCAGACGCATTTCCTTATGTTTGATAATGATTAGTTAAATAGTAAGAGTTCTTGAATATTCAAAATTTAATTTAAGATTAGTTAAACTCTTGATATAAAGAAACGGAATGCAATGTTTGTGACTGCCACGGGCCGCGGCCCACATATTATCACCAATGGGGCCTGTGTAGGGTATAGGCTGTGTGTGGCCGTCACTCGCCGTCTGCACACACTCAGCCAAGCACTTGCCACTTCCATGGATGGAACTAAATGGCGGTTATATTTTATGGTCAAAACATTCTATCTATAGCTCCGACGCCTCGTTCCCTCCGGGAACTCCCCCCAAGGGGATGGTCACGGCAGAAGTGTCTCCAGTTCTCCCTGTTCCAACACTCCCTCCTTACTTGTTCAAGCCCTACTCTGCCCCTCACGTTTCTCTCCTTTACATACTCTTCCACTCTGTTCTGCCATCTGACCGGAGGTCTGCCTCTCACACCAGGTGCCACAACTTCACTTCCATACACCTTCTTTACAAATTCCTCGCCTTGCATTCTCTCCACATGTCAAAACATTACATCAGAGTAAGGATTTCATAGGTTTAATGTAAGTTTATTAAGCTGGCATAGCATTGCATAAGAGCGACGAGCACCCATCCTATCTCGTTGAAAGCTACTAGGCTACTGATGAGTGACTACATCCGAAGGCGGACCGAAGCCAATGCCTCCGCCACCCGTACTGTCCAGCCCGGCAAAGACGATATCAGTCTCGGATGATAAGGCTTAGCAGCCAAGTAGGCAGAGTACCAACCCTACACCGGCTACCCATGTTAAAATTAACGTAGGGGTGGTAACGAAACTTTTTTTGCCGACTGTACATACATTAAGTGTATATAGGTGTTTTACTGTCTAAATATATGCCTCTGTATAATACATCAGTGCATTTACCTCTTAGCACACAGATATACTTCCTCTCTTACAAGGGGGTTTCAAATTTCTGAAATTAATTTCTAAAATTTGTGAACTACATTGATTACCTTATTATCTGATATGGGTTTGATATACAGTGAAAGCCCTTTTATCCGGCATTCGGTTAACCGGTAACTTCCCGTATCCGGCATTTTTTTCATAAAAAAATAAATATAACCAAAAAGAAAGACGTACGTAAAAAAATTAAATACAAAATTCCCGCGCGGGGTTGTAGTTGCTCCCGCCGCCGTCAGAGGTACAGCGCATCATTCCCACCACTCGTAGAGCAGAGTCAGAGTGTCAGACCTCACCTCACCTCACCCCACCGGCCTGACCTGACCTTGGGTGAGGTGAGGTGAAGTCTGTTTGTCATCAGAACACACCCTGTACCTCCCTCCCCCTGTCAGCTACTTATTTTCCTTTCATGTTTCATTCATCTCTGTACTGCTGAAGAGGGAGGTAGTTGCCTCTGAAACGTCCATATTAAATTCTTTCTGTCTATAAAAAGTGGGTTTTTCTTAGCATGGAAAATATCACTTGAAAAAAAAAAAAAAAAAATTCTCTAGTTAGTGCTCTAAATTTGTAATACTGCACCTCCATTTTCTTTATCTTCCCTAAGTTATACAGAGTATGGAGAAGTGGCTGGTGTATAGTAGACTATTGAATTTTGCCGATTTTTTTAATGTACACATACGGACCTGATTGGAGATAAGGATTTCGTGCGCCGGATATATCGCATGACGGATTGCACGATGACGGATAATTGATACATACATTTGTAGATGTAAGTGTTAGATTGGTATAAGATTATAAGATATGGTATTAGTGTTAAATGTACTTAAGAATAAAGTGAATGAATGTAGAATGATGTAATTTTAAAGTACATTTTCTTGTATCCGGAAATTTCTCGTATCCGGAACGTGCTCGGTCCCACTGGTGTCGGATAAAAGGGCTTTCACTGTACATACAAAAGGGTTGCATTACACTTTAGTCTGCAACAATATACATTTACTCAACACACCCACCTGACTTTGGAATGGTTGAGATGTGTGAGAGCAGCCAGCGCAGCTACAGTGGCCAAGAAAACACTTAGTGCACCCACCGTCACCCACACCACCCTTCCAGCTCCTCCCCCACCATCCACTTCCACACCTGCTCTTACACCATCCATGATGCCCACATCTGTAAATGAGTTAGAGGGAGTATAGTCAAATTTGATGAAATGGCCAGTTGTTGTCTGGGGTCCCAACTTCCAGTCTCCCTGAGGCAGGGAGGAAGTTGGTCCCATTGTCTTGGGAGTAGAGATCCCTGTTCTATATGATAGGTGATGCAGATGCTGCATCCCAAAGCAATAATGAAAAATAACAAAAGCATTCTTACCTCTGAGACAGATCTTCTTCCGAAGAATATTGAGTGTTGTGATGTCAGCTAGTGAAGTGTTCATTGGTACCTTAAGTGTGATGGTTACATCGACCTGCAAATGAATAACATGAGGACTAGAAAGATAAAGAGTGACATAAACTGACGCAAGTACAGAACTGTACAAGACAGATATGAAACATTATAAAACACTGAAAAACAGCAATTGATTTAATGCCAAATATAGCAGGCATTGTAAGAATATGTCACCAGCAAAAATAAACATAAAAAAAATATATGGCTACACACAAATATCTGTGTTTTATCAACTTTTCTAACTAAAAGATCCCACTGCATGGTTCTTCTCAAATTCATTAAATAAAAATATTTTGAAGTTGCTAAACCCTAAGGAGAAAATAAGGTAATGTTGAAGATACCTGTGTGGAGAGCTTTCCAGTGCATGTCAGGTGGAGAACCCAGGCAGAGAGTAGAGTAGGAATGTGGCCATGGTCACTGATGTTATAGGTGGGGGGAGCTAGAGCAGCACGGTTACCATTCTCGACAGTTAGGGTGTACGGCATCTGGACAGTTTAAACAACAATGAGTGTCTGCAATGCAACTCTTCAGCATCATTTGCTCTATACAGTAGTCAAGGTGCACAACATGTGGACACTAACTGAATTACCAGTTTTGCTTTAATGACATTGCATTCAGTACCATATATTGGCTGATTTTGACGCTGTTGGCAATGACTGTTAATACTGTTTTGTATATCTCTGGAACCTTCCATGTCCCCTATCTCTCTACTGTCATGTTTTTTTTCCAAAACATAGTACCGTACCACAGAACTTCTTTCCTCTCCCCAAGTATATACAATATTCCTCAATTATGCAAATACAGTACATGACTAATACACAGAATAAAAAAAAATCTTTTTGTATAAAGTGAAAGTACTTCAGATGTTAGCTATAATCCCCTCCAATTGTTCTGCCTTACTAGGGTGAAGTAAAGAATGGCAAAGGGCACCAATTAATGTTGGGGGTAGGCAATTTTATAAGCTGATGGATCATATGCTTAGATATTCATGCTTGGATATATCTCATTGATTACAAACCTATCAAGGAAACTTTAATGGATCAGAATACAGTCCATCCCTGCAATTTGCAGGTTCCCATATTTTTGGATTTTCTTGAAAATAATATAAAAGAAGGTGAGAGAGGTTAAGTAACTCTGAATTAACAAAAGAAACTGAAAACATGTCCAACAACATGTTCAATAATTATGTTTCCCTGGCTCTGCCACCAGTACCAGTCCCATACAATACCCTCTTTCATTATACCTACCCCATTCCCACCTACCATTGTGCCGTGTAGTGCGCGCCAGTAAAAGGTGAGAGTATCCAGCTGGGATGGCACCAATACAGTATAGCCAAGAGCATAATGGTTCACTGTCCCATTGTGGACATACCACAGCTGCGACCCGACACCTGTAATATCTACAATTATATTGTGTACCTAATACAAATCAACATTTACCATACACCTGTAAAATTGATATAAAACTGTACAGAATATGCATAACACTGATTACAATAATGTACAGTGAGCTAAAATTACAATTACAGTATTATTTCATTAAATTGAGTTTAACCCTTGAACAAAAGTTGATGCCTTTTACGTTGTTTCTGAATAACTCTAATCAATAATTCTTGTTGCAAGGAAGCATTGCTATGGCTCAAAAATTAAAGACAATTTTCAGGTAACCCATGTAAATCAGCTTATGGTTTGGATATGTCTCAACTAATGTCAGACAGCTTTATATGATGGAGAATATTTTGTTATATGAAATTTAAATCAACAATAAACTGGTACACATTATACCATACAGATTTTCAGCACTCCCATTAATTGAATTATGGAGACCTGAGTTTTACCAAGATTAGGTTGGTCAAGCATACTTCAAGCAATTCATATAGTGGCCCCTATTCATCTGGATTAGGCTTTACTGACAACATGCCAGTTCGTATTTACTGGTTAGGCTGATGCACTGAGTTTTTGGTTTCCATGTCTTGCCTCAGTTGCCATATTCACAAATGACTGCCTTTTATTTTGCAAAATCACAGATTTAGAGACGCTAAACAGGAAAAAAAAGAACTGAATAGCGTTAGAAAGGGAGGGAGGATTAGAGTGCCATTGCCAGAGCTCTCAGTCTTGGATCAGGATGGTCACTCTTTTGTCTCCTACCAATACCTATAAAATGATTACTCTTTGTTTCTCAAGGCTTCACATTGGGTGCCAGAGGTTTCACCACCTAGACGGTTCGCGCCTGTGGTTTCGCTACCTAATGAGAATCCTATTTGCCGCCCAGTGGATTCGCCAGCTAAACTTTTCACTTTATATTGAATATATCGTTATTGCCATATATAAACCAATATCAACATAAACAGGATAAGTGAAAGGTACCGGTACGGTAAAACAATGGAATGAAGGAAGAAGGAAGATAATTTACGCCAACGATTTCATGGAAGGCGGGTAGTTCGAATCCTTATTGTTCATTAAGGGGGAAATTTTGGAGCAACTGAATCCTCCAAAAAAACTGGCAAACGGCCGAATCGTCTAACGGCCTAAACAACGTAAGGCCTAATCGACCAGGTTTCTTTTTATTTTTTCTATAATTTTCATCCAAAGGAAGAAGCCTCTGCAAGCTCCCTCTTTATTACATCGTCGTACTTTTTGTCAGTGTCTGAGCTTGATTTCATATTTACCAATGTTTTGCTATGGTCTTTTCAACTTTTGTTTGATTGTTTGTTCTCTAACTACTAATTCGCCTAAACACAAAGTCAATGTACTATTAGTCACAAGAATTCGTACACATGCTGTTGTTTTCAAGGGCTTACAACATATAGGAAATACAAGACTACGGAACTGCAATACAACAATATTATTAGGTTTATTGTTTTTCAATCACAGAGTCACTTGGTAGGCTATTAATTGCAGTAATTCCACAATAATGACGTCTCTTTCCATACAGGGTGTGTAAGAATTCTTGTGGCCAACCGTACATTGGATTGATAACAGTTGGGTAATTCCTAGCAGCATTCATAGCGTGCTCTATTATCTGTTATCTTCCAACTTACCGTACCTTAACATTAGTTTATTATAGGTCACATAAATCGTGTCTTAGGACATATATATTTACAACATTCCATCCCACGTGTGCAGCATTTTTTCTTTTTTGCCTGCTTCTTCATACCACGGTTATCCCCACGGGAGATTAATTAACACTGATCACACCACACTATGGCCTGACCTCACCTCACCCCGATCATTACCTGGACATTCCCTACCTACCACACACAACTTAATTTCATTTGTTTTTGTTTTTGTCTGTAATAATCTCATTTTGTTTCAGATAAACTAATAATTAATAAACTTTTTATACGGTATCCATGTTCTACTATGTTCTAGGTATTTGGTGTTGAAGTTAAATTTATATGAAATGCATTATCCTCCAAGTGAATGATTAAATAATACTATTTTATAAACACTGTAATATAGTAAAGTAAGACGTAAGTTGTGGGAATAATAATTTTTCATGTTGTGCTGATGTATTTTTTTTCTCACTTCGGCCTAAACATCTTACGGCCGAATAAAATACGGCCTAACAGTCCTGAACTCCTGTCAAGATGGTGCAGTACAAGTGCATGTATCCTTTGCAAGAAGACTGTCTCAAATCGCCAACATGCTATACAATGTTATATATGTGAACAATGGCAACATCGCCTTTGTAATACCGTTAAGTTTACCTAAGCAATAATTGTGGTGAAAGTGAAATATATGCATTTATAAAGTATGGGAAAAAAAGAGACCAGTCTTCTATGGTGAACACATTTCAGGAATTTCATGTGCAAACTATCGGAAGATGGTGAGGGGGGAACTGGAACTGGAGTGGACCTGCCATGGTTGCCAACATGCTAATATTTGTACATTCTTCATTTTCAGTGAAATTATATTTTAATAATTAAATGACTCCCGTGTAATGAATTATTTAACTTTTACACCTCGTTATTACTATAAATACTTACTTTTAAAAACATACACCTGCATGTGACCATAATAACTTGCTTTACAAAATGTACTAGTCTGTATAAAATCATGAGTAGTGAAACCACTCCTATCATGGGTGAAACCACCAGAGAGCGAACTGGTTGAGGTGCGAACAACTATAGGTGGTGAACTGGCAGGTGGCAAAACCTCTGGAAACCTTCACATCATCCTGACAGTACGCTAGCTGCAAGTCAAAGTAAAACTACCGGTAGCTCTTAAGTTTGGTAATCTCGTGGGCCAACTGAATTTAGTAAGTTGCTGACCTAGTTACAGAACTGCAATACGACATATTAATCCCCAGAAAAATTGGGAGTATTATTCACTACCATCAATACTTTTCTGTCAAATACATTTCTTAATACTGTATTATGTACAGTCTCCTCCACTCTCGCTTTCCCCAGTTCAACGTTGCCAACGTATACACCCGGCATCGTGTGAGCTACCAGTTCCGACACTCGCATCCGAAACACCTGCCATCAACCCTTACCCTTATTGGCAGGTGTTTCGGATGCGAGTGTCGGAACTGGTAGCTCACACGATGCCGGGTGTATATGTTGGCAACGCTGAACTGGTGAAAGCGGGAGTGAAGGAGACTGTACGTCATTTCCTCATAGGTTATTTCCGTTGCAAATGCATAGCTTTTGTAATACAAGGACCCTTAATTGATTCGATTTTCCTTTATCCGCGGTGTGTAGAGCAGCCATATTGGTGCGGATGGCCAATCAGCGTGCTTGATTAATGCGCCTCAATTTCAACGTCCAATCAGTGTGCTTGATTAATTACAATACCCGGTAGCTTCCCTTTGTACCGAGTGTCCGTCTGTCCCTGAACATATTCTCCAGTGTTGTTTTGAGAATAACGAAGCCAGTTTAGACTTTTAAAGTGTCCACAGAGTATGAGTGACGTCAGTGAAATGCCCCAGGTGTAATAAGACCTGTATTTACCCCCACTCTCAAATAAGAAGGTAAGTATAATATCATTTCAAGATGGCCAACGAATGCTTACATCGTCCCGGTAGTCTGCCCCAGTTAGGTCCCGGTAGTTTGCCGCGGTCCTGATTAGGCTAGGTTAGGTCAGATGGGGTCTACCTAATTCTACTTAATGTATTAAAGTGTTTTACAGACGAATCTGTAATTCAAATCTGGCGAAAATGAGTGTTTTCGGAGATTGGATGGGGGGGGAGGTGGGGTGATACCTCCAAAAACACTCATTTGTGGTGGATGTGAACAACAGATTCGTTAAAAAAACACTATAAAACATTGCATTATGAAAACCTTGAGTCGAAAAGACATTAGGCCTATGTACAAGTGCTTGAATATTACCAAATTGGGAACGAAAAGCTATAGCTGGGTTAAAAAGAAGCACAGGGGTTGGAAGTACACACCCAAAAGTTGCTTTACGTCCAGAGAGTCTACATAGAGATCGAGAGATGCTTGCACCACCTCCACCACCGTCACGGCCGTCACCAGCACCCACACCAACATTTTCCACACTCATGGGCTTCCTGGGGGAACACAGCATCCAGTGGCAGTAAGGACACCCCCCAGAGGTGGAGCGTTGGGCCGTCACAATGCAGTCCTATGAAGAGAAGAAGCTCCTTGTTCCTCGCCAGACGCCATCTTTGTTGACACCCGGCATCCCGATCCCTCCATTATAGGTACTGAGTTATCCGTCTTACCTTTGTGCAGTAATGTCTGTCCCAAATATTATTTATGAATTGAATGTGATTATTATCCATGTAAAACGAAGTGCACAAGTTTAATTATTAACTTATAATTAGGTCATATATGATCAGTCTAAGCCATATGAAATTTCGAACACAAACTTGTAAACAATCAAGAACATAGCATTTCTCTGCCCCGACAACAGAGACTCAGTATTGCAATTTTCCATGAAATTACCCCAGTTTAGAGTAATTTGTACTAATGGGTGGAGTTTAGTATCGTGCCATTTGTAGTGGACAAATTTTAGAGTAATGCGTGTAACTTAAAATATATTGTAGGCCTATATACATCATTTATTGGGGATATACCCCAAGGGAGGAGGGCAGATCATCACGCTCAACCTCTCCGTACTCTATAGTCTGTTCTCAAGGCTCAAGCCCCCAATTCCCCGAAGCCTGTGTTGCCACTTTGTGATAAAAATCCACAAATTTGTGGGAGAAACAGTCAGAAACTACATTTTGTGGAAGGACACTAACTTCTAATCATCTAAAGTCTCTGCCTTATTCGACTTCATTAGAGCGATTTCATCCGCCCGTTTTTTTTCCACGCGGTTTAGAAATCAATTAAGTTAAATGGGCCCGTTCAGACACTGTCAGACACAATAAAATTACCGAGCGAACAACGGTCAGCCTCCGCGACTCCTCGTGCACTGCCACGGTTCAGAAAAGAACACAAGGTTATGGTGTAGTCCTACTTCACATGAGCGATATTTTTTCGCGCGAACACATCAGTTGTGGATCATCTGATTCCAGAATTGATTATGTACTTTTTTAGCCTTTATTATTATTATTATTGTTATTGTTCATGTTGTTACTGCTATTGTTGTTATTATCATTATTATATTACTGTTATTTTGTTGTCTAAGGTGTTTGAGAGGCTGGTGGCTGTGCGTTTAAGTAACTTCATAGAACGTAATGGTGTATTCCCAACCTCACAGTTTGCATATCGAAGGGGACTTGGCACGTGTGATGCACTTCTGTGTGTATCTCATGTACTGCAGAATGCTTTGGAGTTGGGTCGTGAGGCTAGACTGGTGCAACTTGACTTTTCTGCCGCTTTTGATAGGGTAAACCATCTGGGTATCCTCTACAGACTTCGCTCTGTTGGTGTTGGCGGTTCAGTCCTGTCTGTTTTGTCGCAATTCCTCACTGCTCGATCCCAGTATGTTGTTGTGGATGGTGTGCGGAGTGAAAGAGTAGAATTAGTGTCTGGGGTGCCCCAAGGTAGTGTCTTAGGGCCGTTGTTGTTCCTGCTTTATACCTCTGAACTCTTTAACATCTTGGAGAATGACCTGTATGGTTATGCAGATGACTCCACTCTCATTGCTGTTGTGCCGACCCCTGGTGCCAGGATTTCTGTTGCTCAGTCATTGGATCGTGACCTGGATAGGATTAGTGATTGGTGCAGGTTGTGGGGTATGAGGTTAAATGCTGGCAAGACTAGGACAATGGTCGTCTCTAGGTCTCACATGGTGTGTCCTTTATCGCCACCCTTGATTCTTGATGGGATTGTATTGGAGGGGTCTGAGAAATTGGTTATTCTGGGAGTTACATTTGATGCCAAGCTGACTTTTGAGAGACATGTTCGGTCAATTTCAAGGTCTGTCTCCCAGAAGTTGGGGATAATGCGTAGAGCTTGGCGTGTGTTTGGAGATCACTCATTGTTACTGCGGTGTTACAACTCCTTTGTGTTGCCTCTGTTGGAATACTGTTCTCCAGTGTGGTGTTCAGCAGCTGATTGCCTTCTCAAGTTGCTGGATAGGATTGTTTCCAATGCTAATTTTCTTACCGGCGGTTTACTTGATTGTAATCTGAGTCACCGTCGTTCTGTTGCATCATTGTGCATGCTGTTCAAGATCAGAAGTAATGTGCTGCATCCTCTTAACTCCTCTCTGCCACCTCTGTATGTTCCAGCTCGTGTCACTCGTGGTGCATTGGACTCCCATATGTATGCTTACGTATTGCCGCGCTGTAGAACCTGTCAGTACAGTCGATCGTTTGTCCCTAGGTCGGTGTCTCTGTGGAATGGCCTTGGTGAATCTGTCTTTGATGGTGTAGGACTGGCTGGCTTCAAGAGTAGGGCTAATATGTTTTTATTAAGCTAACTGCTCATCTTTTTTTTCTCTAAGCTGTCTTCTTTTCTTCAGGTTGGATTCATGGGGCTGGGGTCCTCGGATTGATAGAATGCTTGCATTCTCTCCCAGCTTTGTGTCTCTGGTCTATTTTAATAATAATAATAATAATAATATTATAATTATTTTTGTAATTATTTTCTCCTTACTTTATGTTTTATTTTTAGCAGATATATATAATAGCGTCTATAGCATGTTGATATGTAATTCCCCAGATTGTGTATATATCTGTTGTAATAATAATAATAATAATAATAATAATAATAGTAATTAATGATAATATACTAAAGATAACGATAATCTATCTATTGCCAGACGCCGTAATCCCCGAAGGGGTGGCCACAAATGAATCGCCTCCATGATCCCCTGTTCCCCGTTAACTGGCGCCCCTTCTCCCACCCTCACATACATGGAGGTATAATAGTATAGTACCTCCATGCTCACATACCTCTCAACTCCATCCCTCCACCTCACTCTCGGTCTGCCCCTCCCCTTCCGTCCCTCCACCTCACTCTTGTACACTCTCTTAACCAACCTCTCGCTTCCCATACACTCCACATGACCGAACCACCTCAAGGTGTTCCTTTTCACACTCTCCAACACGTCCACACCCACACCACACTGCTCCATCAGTACCTCTTCATTCGTCAGTCTGTCTCTCCATGTCACTCCACACGCGCTTCTAAGGTAGCTCATTTCCACCCCTCTAACTCTTGATTTATGTCTTTCCATCATCGTCCACGTTTCACTCTCGTATGTCAGTGTTGGGATTAACACACTATCATGTAACGTTTTCTTCATTTCCATACTCATTGCCCTATTCCTTGTCATAATTGTATTTATCATTATTACTCCTCTATCACGAGCAGATGCAGATGAATTATGCATACCGCCTTCAAAGCTACCGCACGGTAGATTATCGTTCGTGTGAAGATATGTCCCAGGCAGCCTAAGGCTGGCTTCACACGAGCGATTTCAATCGTGCGAATTTTTTCCGTGCGGTTTAGAAATTAATTAAATTAAATGGGATCGTTCAGATGCTGTCCGCGTGATAAAATTACCGCATGGACGGCGGTCATTGTCCACGTGCACCGCCAAACCGCCATTTCGCGAGAAGGCTAGAATAACAGAAGTTTATAGTGTGCTTCACACAATTAAGCAGGTACTTTCCGTGTGAACACAAAAGTTGTGGTTCATCTGTGGTACTGGAGAGTCATTACAGTCCATATTATTTTATATCGGGTATGTACTTTTTTGGTATAAATTTTTAATATTAACAATATATTATTATTGTTGTTATCATTGTTGTTTTTAATGTTATTGTTGTTGCTATTGCTAATATTATTATTGTTGTTATTGTTGTTATTGTTGTTATTGTTGCTATTGTTGCTATTTTTGCTATTATTGTTACTATTGTTATTGCTATTGTTGTTGTTATAGTTATTGCTATTGTTGTCATTGCTATTATTGTTATTGTTATTGTAGATATTGTCATAGTTATTGCTATTGTTGTCATTGCTATTATTGTTATTGTTATTGTAGATATTGTCATAGTTATTTTTTTTCTTTTTTTCTTTACTCTATTAGCTGTACGTCCTCCATTACCAGCACAAGCAGATGAACAACCCTAACGTGACTTCAAAGCTCCCGCGTGGTAGTTTACCGCTTGTGTAAAAATAATCCTTTCTGAAGAGCGGTGACGCGAATATTTGACCGCGCGACAATAAATCGTTCGTGTGAAGCCAGCCGAAGTATACTTAAGGCCCGGGATATGTCTTTTTGACAAGCTGCGACGCAAATATTGTACCGTGCGGAAAAAAATCACTCGTGTGAAGCGGACGGTAGTGGGAAGCCTCTAATGTCTTTAAGAAATATATAACATTTTCGACGTATACAGGCCGATTCACATGACTCGTTTTGGTTCCGACAGGCAGTCCGTCGTTTAACGATTATGTATTCACACTGGCTGTTTGCAGCCCGACCGACAATCACTGCAGACAGTCATTCTCTTGGCACTCTGGCAGTGTTCCATCAGAAAATGTGTAGGACTGCAGGTAAGCTTACTAAGGGTCCATGTTCACACGACTCATCACCCATCCGCCGGGCGCCGTCAAGCCGCTGTTCAACGGTCCAGGTATTCTTGAGAAGGAATCCGATCCGTGTCGGTCAGCCCAGGATTAATAGAATATACTATTCTGTTAATCCTGGGTCGGCCGATGGATGTCTGCCGTCGGCAGGGCGACGGGTTGTGTGAACAGTTATACTACATTAAAATGCATTTAAGAATTGTTAATGGCGTCAAGCCGGCGGCCTGCCTGTCAGAACCAAAAGGAATCGGCCTTAAAGTCATGTATGAGCTATATCCTATTCTGGTCAAAGTTTCACAAATTTCCGAACATCAATTTGAGTTTCTGTGAACATTGGCTTGAAAATGTCATCCACTTTTCGTTTCACAAGTTCACCGTCGATAGCAGTTGTGACACTTTCAAGTTTAAATACTTGCTATTCCACAATTGTACTTCATCACACAAATTCTTTATTGCCTTATCTGTATCTTCTGGCAATGGTTACAAGATAATGGTGATTATGGTGATGTATTGCTTTCGCTTAGTGGTATTACAACATGAACTGCTCTTTGTTCACCTAATTGTTCATCTACACATGTTGAAAGATAGTTATTTTCCATTTCTGAGCTGCCACAGGGAATACAATCAATTGTGGTATAACCGTGTGTGGCTGCACCCCTTTCAAAGACCATAACTTAATTTGCTCTTCGCCACACTTACCTTCAGGTTCCGTTTCTCACACACGTCTCCAAACATATTCACCAAATCCTGCAACTCCCACTCCTCGTCAGTCAACAGAACTGTATCGTCAGCAAACAGAAACACAGGCAACTTCCACTCACTCCCTTCCCTTATCAGAGGTACAGTACACCAACATCCACTGCTCTTCCCTGTATTTCCTTCATGACTCCATCCCTATATTCACTGAACAACCATGTGGACATCACACACCCTTGCATCAATCCAATATTCAATTTAAAAAACTCACTCTTCTCATTCTCCACCCAGACTGCCACTCTTGCACCCTCATACAAGCTCTTCACTGCCTCCAGCAACTTTACAATCACTCCATATATTCTCAATACTTTCCACAGATCTTCTCTATCGACTTTGTCATATGCCTTTTCTAAATCCATAAATGCAGCATACAACTTCTTGCCTTTTCTAGATATTTCTCCACAGCACACCTCAAGGAGAAAATCTGGTCTACACACCCTCTTCCCTTTCTAAACTCACCGTGTTCCTCACCCACCCATTCCTCTGTTCTCACTCTCACTATCACTACCCTTCAGTACACCTTTCCTACAACACTAAGGAAGCATATCCCTCTGTGATTACCACATACTCCTCTCTCCCTTTTACCCTTATACAGAGGAACTATAATTCCTGATTTCCAGTCTTTAGGCACACTTCCCTTCTCCCATGCCAGTCCACACATTTTCCACACCCACTCAACCACTATCTCACCACACACTCCATCTATTCCTGATGCTTTACCCATCTTCAAAGCCTCACTCACTTCTACCATCTTGATCCCCACCTCATCCTCCATTACCTCTCTTCTTCTCCCTCCCAACTATGTTTGCCTGCGTTCCACTTCTTTCATTCAACAATTCATCAGTGTTCTCTCCATCTCTCAACTATACCATGCTTCTCTACAATCACCTGCCCATTCTTGTCTTTCACAACCTTACTACTTCCTTTGTCACCCTCCCTGACTTTCTTGACCTCTTTCCAGAACAATTTCTTACACTCGCTCCACTTCTCCTTAAATTCCTTCCTAGTTCCTCGTCTACTCTACTCTCTCTCACCACTCTCTTTTCTGTCACTGCAAATCATCATTTCCTCTACTACCCAACCACTCTCTGTATGCTTCTTTTTCTCTTCAACTGCTCCTTTCACCAACAAAAGATTATTAATATTAGTTATCAATATAAGGAAGCCGTAATTAGCTTAGACAGAAGAATGAAGAGAAGAAAAACAGAAGAAAGCCTTAGGCCTAAAGCCTAAAGTTAGAGGGAGAATATTCGAAGGTCATAGAGAGGAGGGATAGAAAGGAGGAATAGCGAGCACGAAGCTTTTGGGCGGAAGTTAGTGAGAAAGCAAATTCTGCATGGGAACTAAAGTACCCAAACATTTTATCTCTTGTACTGGCTCTGCTTTCCCTTCCCTTCTCTAAAGCCTCAGTAGAGAACATATTTTCCCAGATGAATGTGGTACACTCTAAACTACATGAGGAATTGTTTCGCTGTGCAATCAGTTGAAGCAATACTTCAGATAAGGGCACTTCAGGAGATTTCATGTGTGAATTTCACACCATCTAATGATATTGTAGCGAGGCAAGCCCAGACGCATCTCATTCGGCTGCTGTCGGCCCCAGCTGGGCATGCCACCTGCGTGCGCACCATGGAGGTATAATATAAAGGAGGCGGCATGACGTCACAAAGGTGAAGCCAACTCGCTATTGGTCGGCTGTCAAAACAAACCTCAGCTGATCACGTCGGACCATCAACTTCACCAACATTCTTTGTCTTTTTTTGTAATAATGCCGGCGTGTTCAGCATATGGGTGTACCCAGAGAGACAGGAGTCTTTCTACTACATTTCATAGGTATGTTAAGAAAGTCATACAGAAAAATATACGACAGAAATGGACAAATCAACGAAGTGAAATTCATCACCTGCCTCACACACCGTGACACGTACCCATGTCCTGTAGAAAATTAATACTGTACACACGAAAACTGCAAAGCCAAGGCTATTATAGTGTTGTGATATTAATTGTTAATGTATAACCTCACGTATATATGGCACTGACAGGGTTATAAAAGATAAACTGGCTCCATGGGGTGACCTACTTGTGCCCAAGTTAGGGTTGGCCTGTAGGATAACTCGAATGTTGAGAGATTGTATTATGAATGTTTTAGCATATTTCATAATGTTTTAAAGATAATGTTTTAAACCCACACCTTAGTGTGGGTTGAGAGGTTGATCTCAAACATTAGTTAATTAGGGCTGGTATTATCCTTTTCTGGTGTTTTCTTTTCCTCTTCCCACTTCCCCCCATCCTTGGGGGAAGTGGTCACTATGTTGCCTTCCCTCCCAACCCCTCCTCCGTATAGCGGAGGAGGCGGCCATGACCGACCACCACCACGAAACGACGGACGAACCGAGACTCGAACACCCCTTGACATAGACGTAAAAAATGTCTCATTTGTTATGCTTCATGCCACTGGTTCGGCCCCACTAGCCGGCTTCAATCCCTTCATTGTTCAAAAGGTAATTGATGGCTGGGCTGGTGAGGTTGAATCAGTTAAAAAACTTGCATCTGGAGACCTCGTAAAAACTTTCAATTCTAAACAAGTAGCAAGTTTGCTGAAATTACGTCAGATTCACAATTATGAAGTTGAAGCCAAGATTCCTCAAGCCATGAATTCCTGCAGGGGAGTAATCACCTGTAGGGATTGAATGATGATGGAAGAGACGGAAATAATTGAGGAAATGAGGAATCAAGATATCATTGATGCTAGATTTATTACACGTTTAGAGGATGGCATAAGGAAGAAGACTGCAACACTAATTTTGACTTTTGGCAAAGTTTCACTTCCCGAAACTGTCAAAATTGGTTATTAAATCGTTAAAGTAAGACCCTTTATCCCCAACCCTCTTAGATGCTTGAACTGTCAGATTTATGGACACGGAAATCGCACTTGTAAGGCTTCTTCTCCAGTGTGTGGCAGGTGTGCAACGCCTGGCCATGCTGAGGAAAAGTGCACATCAGTGGAGCTCTCCTGCTTTCATTGTAAGGGTACTCACTCCACTTCCTCGAGGGATTGTCCCAAGTGGAAGCTGGAGAAGGAGGTCTGCTCGGTGAAGGCAGTGCGAGGTATCTCCTATCATGATGCAAGGAAGGTGGTGATGGGATCGCAAGCGACCCCATCACTCAATGTCTCGTATGCATTGGCGGTGATATCTCGACCCGTGATGTGTACTATTAGTACTCAGACTGAGTCAGAGCCAAGCGAACAGGCTGAACAATCTATTTCTAAACCTACTATCACTACCCCCTCTAAGACTATTACCCCATCTACCAACTCATATTCTCGGGCTGCAGCTTCTATGCAGTCAGAGAAACAAAAGAAGAAGTCAGACAAGACAGATAAAGTTAACTACACCACCCTAAAACCTAAGTCACTTCCTTGCACACACCCTACTCCCACTTCATCGGGGGAGAGAAGGGATAGCTCTTCCTCGGTGGAGTCTGGGAGACTCACCATTGATGAGGAAGCAATGGATGTCTCCGGACGCAAGAACCGGGAAAGGTCCCCCGGTAGCCACTCGCCAGGCGGCGGGCGGCACAAGAAGACTAATAAGTGCTCAGGCCGACCCCGTAACTCTTAAACCGCCATGTTCACTGTACTACAGTGGAATTGTAGAAGTCTTGGGAATAAATTGAACAACATATCAATATTATTACACGCACACAGGCCAGACGTCGTCTGTTTACAGGAGACAGGGTTGGAGAATCACTCTGACCCAACACAATTTAAACATTACAACGCATACAGGAGAAACGATGGACACGGAGTAGCAATATACACACACAAATCACATCCACATACACAAATAACATTAAACACTACTCTGGAAGCCGTTGCTTGCAGAGTAAAATTACACAACACCTACATATCCATCTGCTCTCTTTACTGTCCGCCACACGGCCCCATTGACAGTGATTCATTACACAATTTATTTAGTCAACTACATGGTAAAAAATTGGTACTGGGCGGCTTTAATGCCCATCACTGTCAGTGGGGAAGCTTAAGAACTGATGCTCGCGGAGGGCAGATGGCAGACATTATAATAGAATCCAACCTCTGCCTCCTGAACGATGGTCAAGCCACCAGGGTTGACGATCGTTCTGGCAACTTTTCGTCAATCGATTTGTCTCTGGCCTCTCCGGATATACACCAGGATTTTTCTTGGCATCCTGAGTCCGACTCCCATGGTAGTGACCACTTTCCCATCTGTCTCTCTTATTCAAATCATACTATTTCGGCCCCTTTGGAACGAAAGTTTAATTATAAGAGAGCAGATTGGGGGTCTTTCGGGAGGATCGTCGACCTAGATATATCCGGGGAGACCATAGATGAAAAAATGCGAAATTTAACACAAAACATTTTACACGCAGCCGAGGTTGCTATTCCCAAAACCTCTATAATTCGAAATAAGCGTGAAGCACATTGGTGGTCAACGGATTGCCGAGAGGCATTAAGGAAACGTAATAGGAGATACAGGATTTTTGACAAACAGTCCACTCAGAACAACTTTATAGCTTACAAACGGGCGAGGGCTGAGGCAAGGAGAGTAATTAATAGAGCTAAAAGGGACTCTTGGCGGTAGTTTGTGTCCACGGTGAATCGTTTTACACCACTTACAAAACTCTGGTCCACCATAAAGATATTAAATAACAAACGCCCGTATACCCCCATCACCACTCTTCAAGTGGACAATAACATCTACGACGATCCCGTGGACGTAGCAAACGTACTTGCCAGGAGTTTCTCAAAAGTAAGTAGTTCAGCCAACTACGACCAACGTTTTCTCCATCACAAATTTATGGCTGAACTACAAGAGATAGACTTTGCCACAGAAGACGTAGACTACCCGTACAACCGGGAGTTTACGATAGATGAACTTCTCCTTGCCCTAAGATCCTGTAAAGACACCAGTCCTGGACCTGACACCATAACGTACAGTATGATCCGGCATCTTGGCCAGGATAACCTGGTCAAGTTGTTAGCGGTGTACAATGGGATTTGGGTGTTTAACACCTTCCCAAACTCATGGCACTTTGCGTGGGTCATACCGATGCCTAAACAGTCTGGTCGTCTTGTGAATCCCAGTTCATTTCGACCTATTGCGTTAACTTCTTGCCTCTGTAAAGTCATGGAAAGAATGATAAATAATAGGCTACTTTTTGTTTTAGAAGCGAAGGGTTTACGATCGACAATGTGGCTTCCGGAGACACCGGAGCACAGTTGATCACTTGATGAACCTGGAACATTGCATTTCAAAGGCATTTGCCAATAAAGAATTCATGGTAGGGGTGTTCTTGGACATCCATAAAGCCTATGACATGACATGGTGACACGGTATTCTGATGAAGCTTCACGGTTATGGTTTAAGAGGTAATTTGCCCGTTTTCATCAACAACTTTTTGCGTGACAGAATCTTTTCTGTCACCCTTCCCTGTAACGTAACATTGGACATTTTTGTCCAAGAGAACGGGGTGCCGCAGGGAAGCGTGCTTAGTCCTACACTTTTTAACATCATGATCAATGATATTCTGTCATCAGCTCTAGTTCCCAGGAATCTTAAATACTCGTTGTATGCTGACGATTGTGCAATGTGGCACTCGTCACGTAATGCACAGTTTTCAGTAGGACGAATTCAAGCAGCGCTTGATTCTGTCCACCAATGGGCCTTACAGTGGGGCTTTAAGTTTTCCGTTCCTAAGTGTACCGGAGTAATTTTTAGTAAACGTAGAGTACCTCAAATTAACGTAACGTTAGATGGTCAACCGGTACCATTTCATATTTGTTAAATTTTTAGGAATTAATTTTGACCAAAGATTAAATTTTACACATCATGTTAATAATTTGCTTGTTCGTTGTGAAAAACCTTTAAATGTCCTTAAGTACCTATCAGGTACCACATGGGGAGCCGACAGGAAATCTTTATTAATGGTGTATAAGACCCTCATTCGTACAAAGCTAGACTATGGCTCACAGGTGTATGGGTCGGCTTCAGATACAACACTAGGGAGATTGGATGTGTACCAGAATAAATGTTTACGTGTGTGTTTGGGAGCTCTGAAGTGTACACGTGTAGCTAGGATGGAGGTGGAGGCGAACATACCTCCTCTCCGACTTCGACGGGATCAACTCGCCATCAACACCTCTATGTCAACGATTCGGAAGTCGGAGATCGGCAATGTGGCCAGTGCCTCCCTCCAACAACATCACTACCTTCACCACGGAAGACGGAGGCCACTGGCTGTACGCCTCCACCAGCTAGAACAACAACTACAAATAGACCTCGGGGACTGCGACAAGTTCATCACCAGCGAGATACCACCGTGGGAGACACCCAACTTCGGCGTCAACACATCGTGGTTACCATCATTGAAAGAAAAGGCGCCGGAGTTGGAGATACACCACCTGTTTGGTGGTATAGTACGCAGTCACCTGGGGTCTCATCTCGTGTACACTGACGGCTCCAAGTCAGATGAATGTGTGGGTGCGAGTGTATGGTCGAGTGAATGTGAACTTAGGTACAGATTGCCGATACATACATCTGTGTTTACAGCTGAACTTTTTGCTATAGACAAAGCCATAGACTATGCACTAAATTCTCGTCATAATTCAATAGTAATTTTCTCAGACTCCAAGTCAGCCCTTCAGGCAATTAACTCATGTCAAACTATTTCTAATGAAATCCAGGGTCGCATCATTAATAAGTTGCACTTATGCATGCAACAAGTCCTTCACTCTGATCTGGGTGCCCGGGCATTGTCGTATTTATGGCAATGAACGGGCAGACTTTCTTGCGAAATCGGCTGTGGAGCTCGAGGAGACTTGGGACGTCCCTCGTGATCTACAGTCGTGTCTATCCCTCGGAAAGAAATCAATTAATCTTCTGTGGCAAAGTCAGTGGACCGGACTTAATATCAACACCATCAAGCCTTAACTGGGTGATTGGGCCACTGCCAACCGGCCCAACAGACTGGAAGAAAGGATTCTGGCAAGACTAAGAACAAATTGCACAAGGATAACACACCTAGATCCTTATATAGACAAACGCTTTCCACCGCATTGTAACACCTGCAATGCGGTGTTATCTATCAGTCATATCATCCTGCTGCTGCATTGTCGGCGATTTGTGGGGGAACGTGCTTCCCTCATAAGTTACTGTGATGCAGTAAAAGTCCCCTTCACACTCTCTTAGGTGATGGGGATGATGGTGTGACTGATAAATTGATGACTTTCTTGAGGGAGACCGAACTGATCAGAATGATGTGACTTTTTATTACTATTGTTACCATTTTGTATGTATTGTTTTCAATTATGAATGTTATAAATTATGTGTTGTATATATTGTAAATTATGATGTATTAGCGATTGTCTAATACAGGTTTAGCGATTTGTCTATCTAGGTTTAGCGATTGGTTTAAATAGGTATTAGTCTAGTTAGCTATTGGTTGATTAGTTTATTAGCTAGGTCGTAATATTAAGAAAATATTAATATTGGTATAAAATTACAAAAAAAAACAAAAAACAATTAGTATATAAGTTTAATTTTAAGATTTATTGTAATATTAAGAATAAGAATAATAAATGCATAAATAATATGCAAAAAGTTAAAATAAAAAAAAATAAAAAATAAATAATAAAAATAAGTAAAAATTACATAAAAAAAATAAAATAAATAAAATAAATTAAAGGCCTTAATGACCAACACTAAGGTCGATAGGCAAGGGAGAAAAAAAAAAAAAAAAAAAAAAAAAAAAAAAAAAAAAGCTTGCTGCCGCTCCATCTTCGCCACGCTCACCTCTGCTGCAACTCACCAATAGCACGGCTCCCTGCAAGATTTACCTTGTGTGTGTTCGCCCCGCTACCACGTGCTCCTTCTCCTTCCTACTGACCTGGTCCTGGAGTGATTCAATCGTGTGCTACTACTTGTGCTATCAACCTGTGCTACTAAGAAATAAACTACTGTTCTGTGTACCCTGTGAGTTTGAGCATCCCTTTGCAACTAGTAACAGCAACACATGTTACAATGTGCTAAAAACTTTTGCTGCTAAGGAGTGTAGAGACGCTCAAACTGAAAGGGAAGGAGGATGACCACCATGCTATTGTGTTTCTTGAAGTAGATGATCAAACCTTCGTTTGCTTGAATTATATTTGTTGCAAACAGTGCCTAATTTCCATTGTTTTATAATTCAATGTTATGGTTGAAAGATTTTAATTTACACATATGCCAGTTATGTTGTATTTACAAGTTATTGCAGTTTATTTTCATCAAATAACATGCAAGTTAGCATGAGTTTCTCAACAAAGTAATTTACCTTTTAGTTACAAATTTTGTGTTGGTAAGCATTGTAGTTGTTAATAAAGGTCCTGTTTTATACTGTATAAGTACAGTACAGTGTATATATAATATTCACACACTTCAGGGAACATTTTTGTCATATAAACAAGAGACTGGACACTTGGAGTCTTGGGGGTATTCCTAAATCCATAAGAGTTAAGAAATCACAAAATGGCTGCCCACAGGTTTCCTAAATGTTTTGAGAACGAGTACTTAACTCGATTGGGGAAGTTAGGAATTCCTAAGTTGTTTTGAGTATCCGGCCCATGGACAGCAACTGCAGTATTTTTAGCTCCATAATTTTACCTTAATATGCTCTTAGTGTAGGAGCATCTGCAACAGTGGATGTTGCAATGTATCTACTCTCACCAGCACTGTACAGTGGATTAATATTAGGGTTTAGTTCCACAGTGAGATGTTAATTCTAATGTAGTGCAACACACATTCCATATGGTGGCAGGGAGTACAGAAAGATATATAGATAGCTCTTACAATACAAATGAAACACTGTATGAATACCACCATATGACTTTTGTGGCAAGTAATATCAATCAATCTATCAATCAGTGTGAATAACAAGTTGGATCGATGGGGCTGCTCGGCCAGACAGCCTGAGGGACTTCAACAACAAGTTGGGCTGACCAACCAAAGAAGATTGAGCAACTACCATCCACAACTCCAGCCTCAGCAACAGTTAGCAGAATTGGTTGGTCGCTCCTGTGCAAGCAGCTTGATGTGTCAAAGCCAACTCTGGGTATTAGCATAGATCGGACCGACCTATAAGGTGTAGTTTGAAGTACATACTTACCTCTCCCAGTTAGTGGGAGGCCGGCTCAGAGTGGTCTTGATAAAGACAGAGTTTGGAACCTGTCTACACTAACAAAAGGGGAGTCAGCCCGAAGCGAATCCTAATGAGAGATAGGTCGGACCACCTCTACCTGTGGTTAGCTTAGCTGATACAACTCTGAAGACAGAATTCAGGATGCAATACAGCACCCCACACTATCAGAACTCTGCACTTCACATAACCACCCACACTAACAGTACAATATACACTCTGGTCCAATCCATGGCCTTCTCAAGGGACTCTGGGCTATTTGGCCCAGGCAGCTTGAGGAACATCAACAAGAAACAGATCAAAGATATACACTTTATTACACACAATTTGACAGCTACAGAGCAATCGGGCTTACTCTACGGATCTATGTATGTGTTCTAACCAAGACTGAACCCTTTCAGTGCTATGAGTGTCTCCTGATGACCAGCAGGTACCAGAAGCTTTGAGAATCTAATTTAGAATGAAGAATGGATTAGAATATTATCACAAGAGGCTATCAAGAGTTTAGATTATCAAAGATACTGACACATAAACAGCAAATAACATGCAGTGGAAGGGTTGACACTACTGTATATACATATATAACAGGGGAAACCCAACAATTAGTAAAAGAGGGATTCATTATGACTGCTGGATGATGCCCCATTCACCACTTTCAGGGGCACCTTGAGGCTATATACACTCAATTGGCCAATGTTTGAGGCTTATACTTTCACATAAAGTTAGAAGGGTAGCATCCTCTTGTTACCTAAGTATAAACTACAACAACTATGTGGCCTAAGTCTGATGGAATTAGTTTCAAGGTTAAGTATGTGTTTACTAAAGAAATCTATTTACTCTTTACATTAAAATGTACCACACCTGAGAAATGCAGGTCTGGACCACCCAAAGACCTTTCCTAGATTTACCTATATAAACTACAGTGAAGCCGGTACCATGTACAGCCAGCGGCAAAAGTCGTATCACCTCACTTACCGTTTCTTGAAGGATAACATAAAGGATAATCATCGAACCAACACATTCACCACCATACTGAATTACCATAACAACTACAGTCCTCTTGGATTTCATTTTACGAGCCTGTGAAGCTTATACTGTATTTCCATACTGTACTTCATGACTAGGCAGATGTGGCAACACGACTTTTGCCGCTGACTGTACAGTAATTGAACTTAAGTCAAATGCTAAGGAACTGAACCAAACAATCAGCAGTACAGTGACCAAATGCTGAAAATTATATGTACAACAGTCCTCTTCTTAAACTGACAGTACAGGCTTTGCAACTACAAAAATTTAATCTTGCATTAAGTATTATTACAATACTTATGATATCTAAAGTCCTGGACACACCTGTGGCCTCAACAAGTACATACAAATATATTTTTTCCAAATCAAGTACAGTCGGCAAAAAAAGTTTCGTTACCACCCCTACGTTAATTTTAACATGGGTAAGCCCGGTAGGGTTGGTACTCCGCCGACTGGGTAGCTGTGACTCGTGTCATCCGGGACATGCTGGACGGGAATCGTCATTGCCCCGGCAGTGTCAACTTTTTTATATCAAAAGTTTAGCTGATTTTAAATTAAATTTTGAGTGTTGAAGAACTCTTACTATTTAACTATTCATTATTAAACATAAGGAAATGCGCTTGAGTATTTTAGAACAAGAATAACCGTGAAATACCCAGAAATAATAGCACTGGCTGAAATGACGTCATTCCTACTTGGCTGCCCATGACACACTGAGGGGCAGTGGCCAGGGGCACAGACTTAATTGGAGGCCGGAGGGTGGCGGAGGTACGACACTCACCAGTCAGGTGTACCAGCATTACATCACACTGTTTTAGGGATGGTAACGAAACTTTTTTTGCCGACTGTACATAATAAAAGAGAGCACTGAGAACTATGACAAATTTAGTTACCTTTATCATGCTTAATTTTTAACAAATACATCACGAGTTTTCTAATTTCATCTCTTTTTGCAGGCCAATATCATTCTCTAGAAAAGCAAACTGAAAAATATATTGATAAATATTAAACAGCTTATATGCTACTATCCATATTATGTACAACTTACACAATTACAGATTACAGCTGAACTTTTTTGTAGTTAACTTTTTAGTGTACCCAGAAAGCCACTTAACATGAGATGCTAAATGCAGCAGATACTTACTCTTCCCTGCCTGTACACAAATCATTTTGTGGTGAACACCAGTCACCAAAGCCACTCCACAATAACATTTTCCTTACAATTATGTACAGAAGAGTACTGTTATATTTTTACTGTAATTATCAAAGAGAGGTTGAATTTCTTATAAGCAGTCATATCTTTACAATGCTAGCAGTTCATAATTTTGCTAAAATGTAAACAAATGTCATCATGAAATCATATAACAGTTCAGCGTCAAGTAACCTCCAGTGGAAACAATGAGCATTTAGTATCTCTACTTATAGAACCAGGTTTAGATTCATATACGTTAACTGGAATTTCATTCGGTACTATAGTCAGTATAGTAGAACCTCTTTCATTTGACATTATTAGGGATCTACAGGCCAGTTGGCTAGTACTTCACTAATTTGGCAAATCTGAGCTGCCAACAAAAATAATCTCCGTATTACAGGTTGTAAAAAAGAAAAATAGCCCAATTATGCAGTATTATGATATAGTGAATGCAGAAAAAGGGGTCTACCTCTCAATATCCTTAAAGACAGACAACTGTGAAACCACTACCCATCTGTAGGTTAATGGCATGCCTGTATGCCCAGATTTTCATACATAACAGTATTACAAACTCTAATAATGCATTTCAAACTCTATATTATTCTCTGAAAATATTGAATACTTGGAATACTTGTAAAATTAAAGTACTGTACTGCAGTTTAACCTACAACGAAAGACTCAAGTACAGGCTTCCACTATCAATGCTGGTGAATATGGATCCAGTTTACATTTTCTGGCTGTGTGCCTCCCTGACCCCTAAAATGATGTAGGCACAAACTACCAGAAAGGTACTACAGTATTCCTTTCTAGCAACCACTAAGCCATTGAAAGTTTCCCATGGACTTGGCAGATGTGGCGACACGACTTTTGCCGCCGACTGTAAGGACACTCTTAACCTTAAAATATAAAATTTACCAAAGTAACCCACACAGATTGTTAAATACTTGGACAATGCATTAGACTATTTCATATTAATTACCATTATCAATTACATATCCTAGCATGAGTTAGCCGAGATATATAATAATTTGTGTTTTATGTGACATACAGTATTAAAAAAGTACAGTAGTATCTTTGCTGCTATTACATACTCTACTGATTGTATAAAGTACAGTATACAGCTAATATGTCTCATAAGTGTGTACAGTGTATAACAATCCTAATATAACCACAAATGTTATATTTCTATAATGAATTATAAGCAGACTTTCATCTTACTTCTTGTTCTTTTGTCACAGTAAGCAAAATTATACAGTACAGTATCATAAGGTTAAAATGAGTAACAGAAAGATTAAATTATGACAAAGAATTATCCATACCTGTACTAAAATAGACATATAACTTGTTCCTGGGGCTGAACCTATTACTAAAGTTACAAAAAAAGAAAGGATCTGTTTACTGTGCTGTCTTGCATACATTAGTACAGTATATACTGGATTTGTAAAATGTACTGTAGCTACAAAAATAATGTATTGTGTTGAATATATAAATGCCATTATTCAAAGTAACATTGTAGTAGCACCTTATTTCTAAATGGGAAATGGTTAGAAATTGGGAGCTAGATTCACAAATACAATTTCAATCATAACACTGCCCAGGAGTCCAGACTCTGGTCACTTTCAGGTTGTTGGCTTTACAATACAGTATATGGCAAATAATGGAGGAAGAATGAAATAAAAAGAACTTGTTCAGGATAACCTGATAGTCCATGGAATGGTTCCTAGTGATAAGGTTAATCAAAATGTGAGGGGGAGCTGAGAATTTCATAGCTTGAATGTCAGAGCGACTGTTAGTGTATCCTGTTTAATGGGTATTTATGTACTTCCCTTTGAAATTTAAATTAATTTTTGGAGCCCTCCACCCCTTAAAAAAAGGAAAATTGGGTCTTGATGATGATTTCAAATCTGGTATAGCATAGGAGTGAAGCAGCATGGTATAATGTCCATTTGCTACTGGCATGCTCTAGCAGAAGGTGAGTTTTTCCCTGCGAACCTTTTATCCAGATCTGCCAGTAATGCAAGGCACTGACCCTCCAACCCTTTGAAAACTTGAGATGGTGAGTGGCATGTGTCACTACCCCTCATGTGGAGAGGGCCTTATGGAATTCTCTACTTTCTGAAATGGTGTACGATTAACACAAACAATCTCATCATCTTCAATATTATGCCTCACTGCTCACATTCATCATTCATCTGAATGCCACATTAATTGTGGTTAATTCCTATATTTTATTCTCCAAATGACAATCTCATTACCAAAGAAGCATTAAATTTTTCATTTTACATGTACAGTATTGGTATTACATTATCTGGGATTGTCATTGTTAATATTATTTAACACTCCAAATAAAGTCAATATTACAGCCTCCTTTCCAGGGAGAGGAGTATCAACTCTTCAAAGGACCACTCATTGAGGTGGTTCCAGAACCATTTTTCTCGCAAATGTACAGGGAGGTACTTTACATACTTTTACACAAAATGCACGCACACACATACAGTTGTGTAATAATAATAATAATAATAAGCATCTTGGTAGATAAGAATGGCTATATTATTGATCACGAGGGAATTTAACACAGGGATCTACTTTCACAATGACATGAGCAGCAGTAGTGATTTTTGGCAGAAGTACAAAATTATAGTAGAGTAGCCTATTCCTTTATCTCTGATAACTGCTAGGAAAGCAATACAGACAACCAAGCCAATATCATATTTACAGTGATTCAATTTTCATGCTGCTTTTTGGACGGAATTTTTATACAGTAAATATTGGTAGAGAGGCCAAAGACTTTCTGGAGTACTGGCAGGTGCATTCTGTGCGGACCCATTATCAAATTCAGTATCCTGATTTGCCTTGTTGATGGGCAACTCAGATTTCATGTTTCCTTCACTTAAGGTCGAACTATCTCTACTATCATGGTCATCCATTTTTATTGATGGATTACTAATATCAGGAGATGGATGCATAGCTGGAGGAACATTGCTCTGGTTAGCCATCCTGGCAGAAGCCCAGCTCAACCAAGTAGCTAATCCTATATTTGGACTAGTGTTTGTGTCCTGGCTTGTCATGTTAGTGGTGGTTTCAGGCTTCACAGTTGCTTCATACCTGTATGTACCATCATCCTCATCCTCATCCTCATTACTGGTAGCGAGTTCCCACTTCATTAAAGTTTCATCCATTACTGTACCATCACCACTGTCTTCATGTGATCTGCTTGAAATTGGGCCACAGCTCTCAACATCTGTATCTACTGCTGGATCATCTGTTCTGTCATTGACTGCTTTACTGATACTCGGCTCAGGCCTTCCAAGTGCTGTACTATCCCTGGTATCATCATCAGACATGTTAGTACTGAGCTCAGATCCCCCTATATCAGCAGCTTCATCACTGTCACTGTTATCCTCGTCTGACTTGTCTGCAGTGAGGTTTGATTTATCAGTACTGATAGGTAAATCCTTAGTTGCATCAGCACCATTATTTACTTGTGCCATCCTTGCAGCAACCCAAGACAGCCAGGTAGCTATACCCAAAGATGGTCCACCACCACTACCATTATTATTTGTCATGCTTGTTGCTGTAGTTGGCCAATCAGGCATATTTGTGGCTGGACTGTCCGTGCCTGGTATACTGATGGTGGACCCAGATGGCCAGTTGGCTGGACCAGGACCACTATACCAGTTTGCTACACGACCGGTGGACTTTGATATTTTACCACCACCATTTTTATGAGTTTTGGAGTGTTTGATCAGACTGCTTTGATGAACAAACACTTTACCACAAGCTGAGCACTCATGCTCCCTAACACCTCTATGAGTAACCATATGTCTTCGGACATAATCCTTTGTTTTGAATTCTTTATTACAAATGGTGCATTTAAATAGTTTCTGATCATTATGAGTTAGTGAATGTCTGTCAAGGTCACCCTTGCTAATGAATTGTTTACCACATTCCATGCATACAAAGTTTTTCACACCCGAATGAATCAGTAAATGCTGAGTTAAGTGACTTCTTTGATTGAAATATTTCCCACATTCATCACACCTGAACTTTTTTATACCTGAATGTATTAGCACATGTTGGGTTAAATGACTCTTTTGAGTGAAGTGTTTCCCACACTCATCACATTTAAAATTCTTTATACCTGAATGAATCAGTGTGTGTTGGATAAAGACACTTCTTGTAGAAAATATTTTACCACATGTCAAACACTCAAATCTATCAATATCAACATGAGTTGCCATATGTTTCTTATACCCAGCTTCTGACAAAAATCCCTTATCACACTTGTCACATTTGAGGTCTTTCTTTTCAGAACGAGTTGTGTGAGTTAATACATGCTTCTTGAGGCTATCTTTCTTGGCAAACAATTTACCACATTCACTGCACTCAAAATCTTTCACACCCGAGTGAACTAACATGTGTTGGGTGAGGTGACCCCTTTGTGTGAACTGCTTACCACACTCCAAGCACTTGAAATTTTTTATACCTGAGTGAATCAGCGAGTGCTGTTTAAGGTCTTTTTTGGTGTTAAACATTTTCTCACACACCTCACACTTAAAATACCGTCTGCTCTCCATCTTTTCAGAGACCTATGTATATCTTACAAATTAGTTGAAATAATACCACCTAAACCCATAGACCAGGACAACTGGTATAAACGGGTAGGCCCTATAGCCTTCTAACCTAATAGAAAAATGAGGGCATCTTTTACACTATGATGTTAAGATATTTCCCCCTTTCTATCAATGTAATGAAACATAGTTTATACAAATTCCAATCTGTATTTACTACAGGGAATCCTCACTTACTTAAAGTTCACTAGTGGTATGGGCAGAATTACACAAAGAGGATATTTCCCAAAAGATTTCTTTGCAAAGTACAGTATTATATGATTCACATATCTTGCTATACTGACCTGTGGTATACAATTTTTTATACAGTACAAGTCCACCCTTGCTGGATGTGGCTATGTTCAAGAAGACACGTGAAGTAACACTGCCCAGTGTGACCTCACAATAGTATCATTATTCCTTCATTACTAGCACATCTTCATTTTCTTCCTTTCCTGAAAAGTAAATAGAAACTGTTATAAATGTAAATGTATAATTAATCCAGTCTGAAACTTATACTGGACTATACAGTAAAGGTATAGCTTTGAAGTTTAATTTTCCATAATTTGTCTAATCTAACCTAACCTGAAAAACAATAAATTTGTATGAAAAACTAAAAAAAAGGTGGATATATGAATATTCAGTTGTACAAATCATTAATGGTATAGAGATATGACATCCCCATCACCCACCATTTTTGTGATGGTGCAGTCAGTCTCGTATCCCCTTCGATACAAGGGGGGGGGGGGAGGAGTGAAGGTTAGGGACCCAGTCCTCTAACCATTACCTCACTAAAGGTTCAAATAGCCTTGGAGATGGACCCCGGTTCATTCATCCATTATCACCCAAATCAATCCAACCCAATTTATCCTAATCTAAGATAACATTTGATTCAAGAAATATAAACAGTCCAATCCATTAGGTCTTGCACAATAATCATGCACATTCTGCAATGAATTTCTGCAAATGACATGATGAACATTCCAGTACTAACTATAAGATTAGCACCTATTTTCATGATAAACATTAAACCTTCATTATCATTCCAAAAGAATAAATACATCATAACTAATCCATATTAAGTTCAATCTCAGCTTGACCTCATTACACCCAAACAGATAGATTCTCCCCTAGTGAAATAAACAGTATTTATCTAGACCAGTGATTCTTAAACTTCTTTGCCTCACACCCCCCTCTGCATTATGTATAGATCCCGTGCCCCCCTATCCCTTAAAATGTTTATCAAACAGTATACTATGAATTTAAAATTACTTATGGTATGGGTGGGGTGGCGAGCGAAGTGAGCCGTATCAGCTGGGTGGTTTGGATTAGAAAATTTTGGAAATTTGTGCCCATTATGGAGTATTTCGAAACCATATAAGTCTTATAGAAAGAAAGAAGCTTGTGGAAACAATGGTAATGTTTTCGCAATTTTACAATAATTAACATCACAGATTATTTACCAAAAACCTGCTCGCGCCCTCCCTGGAAGCTTCTGGCGTCCTCCAATTTAAGAACCACTGATCTAGACTATTGCCGTTTTGTAGCAGTGTTGCGAGATCCGACTAGGTCCCAGTATTTTGCCCCGGTCAGGTCATGGTACTTTACCACGGTTAGTTCCAGGTAGTATGCCCAGGTTAGGTCCCGGTAGTTTGCCCAGGTTAGGACCCGGTAGTCTGCTGTAGTCTAGGTTAGGTCAGGTAAGGTCAGGCTAATTTCAAAATGCCCCATTTGAATATGCCCTATCTTGGAAATGGGGCATTTCCGAAGAAAATGCCATAGAAGAAAAGTGTCTTAGAATATTATAAATTAGTGGGTATAGAAGGTAGAAACATTGTAATAGAAAACAACAACAGAATAGATAATTACCAAATAATCATACATTAATGTAAAAGGAAGTAGTACCGAATTACATAGGCTAAAATGACTTCAACTGACACATAAACAATGGCTAGTACCTTATATAATATATTTGGATTAATGCCAGAGATATTAGGCCTACGTGACAGAGGAAAACAATCCTTGATCAAGGGTGACAACTTTATGATTCGAGACAATAATTGATGTCATACGCAATCAAAAGTTGATGGATTTACTTTTTTACCCCAAGTAGCCTATGACTTACTATAATATCCACACCTGACCTCACCGTCACCTGACAAACCCTCCTTTTAATCTTATTTCATGCTGTTTCTCCTTCAGCTTTCACTTCTCTGCATGCTATAAATATTTGCATGCCTCTACATCAGGCTTAAAACAAGAAAATTAGGCATAGAGTATAAACTTACAGGATCAAAAGAGGAAGGACATCTACTTGTTTACATCCTTGACCCTGGACACGTCGGCTCCCTTCACATCTCGCCAATCCAGTACCGCCACACCCACTCATTTTTATATTATACCGAGTAGGAATATTCATAATCACATTTCTTTATCAGTGTAAATAATTCAATAAGTCTTTTCTATATGGTAATATTGAATACAATTCTATCTTTTCACTAATTACCTATATTTGTTTAAATGGTTTCCCCTTTAACTATACACAATGACAAATGGGGAACTACACAGGATGTGAATGTTCTCAATGAAGATATATATTTGGATTCTTCTTAACTTGTTGTTTTCTATCTAATGAGAACATTATACAATATGAACTGAAAATTCGGGTTTTGATGGTATTGAAATATGAGCGGCGGAAGGGGACTTTTTTGTTTTGTTTGTTATCGTAGGAAGTGTGGCGAGGTGAGCAGTGTACCGAAATACAACTGGGAGTCTGGGACGTCACAGAAGGGCACTCCAACCACAACGCATGGTGCCATCATGCCAGGTACAGGGAAATTTATCTGTTTTAGAGAATTTTAAAACATTGTAAATTGCCGAATCGGTCCATTCGGCTGTAATCATTGTAATGTCACATGTCGAGAAGTTTGGCAGGCGTTTCGTACTCGCTATATTTTATCCATGTTTGGTAACAGTTTTATGTACAAAATTCTAGTTGGATATTTCACGCTGACGAAACAAATATGGGTAAAGTTTAAAAAGAGGGTATTAGTTGAGAAAAGCCACAGAAAAGGAAGTTACCAATTTCCTATATATTTTGGTTTTTGTCTGTTTTTGCTTTGAGGTCATTAGCCAGTGTGACAGTGTACTTTGACTATGTTTGATTTCCTCCCTATGTTTGCCCCGGTTCGGTCCCGGTAGTTTGCCCAGGTTACGTCATGGTAGTTTGCCCTGGTTCAGATTAGGTTAGGTTGGGGAAAGTCAGGCTAACCAGAACATACTAAGGTAATAGCCCCACTTGTAGCTCTTGTGGTAACGTGGACTTGGGCCCACAACACTGGCTGTGGGATCAAAGACCCTCCTAATCTCCCTGGCGGTCAGAAACCCCCAGACTCCCTGGTCCAGTAAGCTCTGGTCCCATCTTCCTGGGATTTGCTTAGGTAGCGCAGGCATATAGGGCCAGCCCCTCGAGATCCTTTATTTTAATTTGTTTTTCACTATGACCAGAGCGTACCGGGGGTGTGTGGGGCAGGAGGCCATTCTGCCCCAGGAGAACATCAACAACAACAAGAATTAGTAGTTTGAAGGGCTGCATCCAGTCCCAGTCAAGTATCTTCTGCAGTACTGTATGTGACTTGGATAAGTATATATTATGGTATAAGCAAGGATTACATCCAAACTGAGTAAAGCTGTGACCAGTTTTTCACATTGGAACTCAATGTGCCATAAAATTCAATGCCATATAATGGTGTTCACCCAACAGTGTATTCCTGATTTTTAAGACTACAGGTATACTGTAATTGAATAACACTTATGTTTAATATTTTAACCTGACAGTGACAACTCTTCGCTAGCTTGGAGCTGTAGTACAGTATTATATATTATGTAGTACTTGGAACATGTCCATTGACTGCAGATATCTCTATAACAAAATTGCAGTGAGCATTTTCAGTGAGCATATTACATGATGTTTATTGTATGTGTTTGTGAGTGTGCATGCTCTACCACTTGGTCTCAGGGAAACAGATCTTAGTTATAGAATATGAAGACCTTATCCACAGTCAGAACATAGAAAAAATACAATATGGATGTAAGTCAGTGATGGGATGCACATTAGTTTTATTGTCAATTATGTCAGTATGTCTGATCCAAGTTTCTTATTTTTATTAAGAATGCAATGGTAAACAGTGAAATTCATGTACAAAATGTTTCCACTTTCAACTGTAGCTACTGCTGAGCTAGTACCTTCTACTGCTAATACTTATTGTAATATATTTTGAACTACTTCTGTTACTATAGTGGTTGCACTGTAATCCCCTTTGGAAATAGGTCATTCAGATTAATAGGTCATTCAGAATAGGTCATTCAGATTAACTGCAAAAAATTCTTCTTGGTATTGGTAATTTATTGACTATGTTTTGGTACAAAATATTAATATCATAACTGAGTTGGGACACAAAGGGAGACAGCTGTAAATTTTGTAATTAAAATAAACTTTTGTACAGTAATTTGTCTTCTGAGAGAGTTGTAAGTGCTTTTTTGTCAACTGTAGATGGAGGATTTTAAGTGCACACAGTGTGATAAAACATTCACAAAAAAGAGGGATCTCATTCGACACTCAATGATCCACTCAGGTGTAAGAATTTCGAGTGCTTGAAGTGTGACAAACGGTTCACACAAAAGGGACACCTCACCCAACATATACTGTACTGGTCCACTCAGGTGTGAAGATCTTTCAGTGCCTGGAGTGTGGTAAACTATTTTCTAAGAAAGATAACCTCACCAGACATGCATCAACTCAAGCTACTGACAAGAGAGAACTCAAGTGCCATGATTGTGATAAAGAGTTTTTTGCCAGAAACTGAATTTAAAAATCATACGAAAACTCACTCAGATGTTGATAAGTTTGAGTGTTTGATTTGTGGTCAGCAGTTTTCACAGAGGAGAGTGTAAATTAAACACACACTCATTCACTCAATTATAAAAAGTTTTAAGTGTACAGTATGTGGTAAACACTTCACTCAAAAGTGCCACCTTTCCCAGCAATTACTGATTCATTCAGGAATTTATTAATTCATGCAGGTTTCAGTGCTCATTTTATGGTAAGCATTTTATTAGCAAGGGTGACCTTGATAGACACCAACTAATACATTATTATGATGAGAAATACTTTAAATGTGATATTTGTGGTAAGGAGTTGAAAACAAAAGACTGTACCAAAAGGCATATATGGTAACTCACAGAGGAGTAAGAGAGTATGAGTGCTCAGTTTGTGGTAAAGTGTTTGTTCATCAAAGCTATCTGATTAAATACTCCAAAACTCATAAAAATGGTGGTGGAAAAGACCTAAAGTCCACCGGTGGCATTGCTAGCTGGAATAGTGGTCCTGGTCTAGCCAATGGACCATCTGGGTCCACCATTGATATAAGAGGCTTGGATAGTTCAGTCACAAATATGCTTAATTGGCCAAATGTGTTAACAAATAGTAAAAATCATAATGGTAGTGGACCATCTTTTTCTATTACTAGTTTACTTTGGGATCATCTCCAGTCATTTTTGGCATAGGCCTAACACGTAGTTCTTTTTCTACATTACATCATCATGATCACCTGTAGATGGGTGGGTCACATCGGCTAGAGAATGAGATATCAAAGTAAAGAATGGTTGGAAATCGTTTCTTTGTAGTGTAATATTCAAATGAAACAAGTAGAGTCCAAATTATAATGCTGTGTTTATTTATAAGAAAATTAACTGTGCTTGTCTACATTTCTCAAGCATTTGATCATTACACAATATCTGTATGAAAACCAATTAAGGCCAAAGTATTACAGACAGTTAAAAAATACAGAAAAATGTTGTATTTACTGGTTCGATTACATCTAATCTACTTGTATAGTGATCAACACAAGGTTAAGTTTGCTCATACCTTGTGTAGCAATTTGGAGTTTGATTAATTTTAAAATTTTAACCTGATGCCTACATTTTCTTTTATAAAACAATAACATTTAGAGACAGGAATCATGAATCCAGATATGATAATCAGTAAGTTAATGGTACCTATTTTTCTTGTAGCTTCCAGAGCTATGGTGGGCACCTGAGCTGTGGTGAGTGGGAACAGGGTTGTGGTGAATACCAGCGACATGGTGGCTGCTAGCGCTGTGGTGAGTGGGAACAGGGTTGTGGTGAATACCAGTGACATGGTGGCTGCTAGCGCTGTGGTGAGTGGGAACAGGGCTGTGGTGAGCATCCAAGCTGTGGTGAGCAGAACTGTGGTGGACAGGGCCGTGAGAGATACCAGAGGTATGGTGGGAGCCGGAGCTGTGGTGGCTATGGGTGTTGTGAATGTGACCGCTTGCACCATACTTGTTCTTGGCAGGCCTACCATAATATGACCCATACCTTCTGTTGTGGTGGTCAGGCTCAGCCATCACCATACTCACCACCACCACAATCAGTACTACCGCTTTCATCATCATCCTGAAAATTAGTATATGCTCTGTGTTAGATTGTATCGTAGTAGTACACGAAACTGCTTTTATAATATGCAAATATATGGTCAGCATTTAAAGGCCAATTATTATGTTAGAACCTAATTTCGTTTGTTGACTACACGAGGGCCTTAATCAAAGGTTGACAACCATCCATCATGGACACAGATTGAAGACTATCCCATATTCCTTTCATACACAACTCTTGTTCTCACCTTGCTGCTGCTACTGCTGCTGTTGTTGCTCTTGATTTGAAGAGTGTGTGTGCAGTGACAGTACTAGTGGCCCAGGAACCTTTATATACAAGTAGGGTGAACCTGTCTGGTCCAGCTTAGCGGGAAGAACGTCCTCTGCTGCTAATGTGGCAAACTGGAATACCCCGGCCATGCTCTGACCTTGCCTGACCCATTACAAAAGGGATGGTTATGAATGATAGTTCTGTCTCACCTGCCAACAAAATTATAATCGTTCAGTTCTATCTTAAAAGCTAGGCAAGAGGTCAATATTCCCAGTCTGTCTCTCTTCTTTACTTCTGTTTCCTTCGTGCTTGCTGCCCTTCCTCTCTATCACCTTCCTCGTCCTATACAGGGTCGTTTAGGCCTAAGGCTGTCTTCATTCTACTCAAATCAAATAATATTTCGCTGGATTTTCTGAGCTTACATAACTTTCTCCCTCTCGCCAGCGTGAGTTTTCCTCCCCTTTTATTTGTGTTTTATCACGCAGGCCTGTGCCATCTTTAATTTTTTTGATAATATTTCTTTTGTGTTCTCGGTCCCATTTGAGAGAGAGAGAGAGAGAGAGAGAGAGAGAGAGAGAGAGAGAGAGAGAGAGAGAGAGAGAGAGAGAGAGAGAGTTGGTTCAATGGCCGAAACCCTTTGGGATTCCCAGGTGTGGCGAAAGGATGAGTTACTTTTTTCGGAGTGGTAGTATGTGTAATGTTATATTATTACTTCGTGTTTCGTCGATCTTTGAGCCTAGTACGTGTATGTGTGTTTTCCCCACCTTGCCTCACCGTGCACCTCTGACGCAACCGTGTAGGGTGACCGTGAATGAAGGAGACAGCTGAGACAAGGTGGTATAGACCAAGGTAGCTATATTTACCTTGGTATAGACCGGGAAGCATTTTTACGTTCTGTATGAGCATTCGGCATCGACCGTGCCAGCACTAAAAGGCAAAAAAAGTTGAAAAATGAAGCTTGGGTTGTAGTGATAAAACTAACCATAGGACATTATTTCAAATAGTCTTATTGTCTCTCCCAGGCATCCAGCCCATTTTACTGAACGCTCATACAGTTCGTAATAATGCAACCGGGAAACCAACTGCTGGAGGTACCGTGTTTCTCATATTCTTAGTGCTCTTAGTCCTAAATAACAACTGACGACTCGAACATGTTTCTCAAGTAACCAAAGTTCATGGCCTTAGCGGCGACGTTTTTCGAAATATTGTGGTTTGTACTAATGCTAAGTGAACAAAAAAAAAATTAAGAGGTCTATCTATAGCCAGGAAATTATGGTAACACAAGTATAAGATAGACATCTCTGAGGGAGAGGGAATAGGGAGGCAAAAAGGATATATATATATATATATATATATATATATATATATATATATATATATATATATATATATATATATATATATATATATATATATATATATATATATATATATATATATATTGGATTAACCCCGGGCAAACCTGTTTTTATCATCTTCCTCCCTGCCTCCCCCTCTTTCCTTCCACTGCCGTTATTCCTTTCTCCCTTTTTCCACGTATTTTCCTCCCTCGTCTTCGATGTACTTCCCCATTTTATTTTCCCCTCATATCTCATACTTTGCCTAACTTACTGATACTCTTGTTGCGAGATCGTGAGCTACTATATAATATGGCCATATTAATATGTATGTTCTTACATTGGAAGAACGGAAACAACTCAGTGGAAAGTGTAGATAAACGTATATTTGTGTGTGCGTGTGTGTGTGACACCGAGTGTTTTTCTGTCTCCTTTGTGGCTGTACAGCCCTGCTTATATTTGGCGGTACAATCAATAATCGAAAGTGGGAGGTCCTACTCTTATGTCGCCCACGTGTTCTACTTCTGTGTACGTGTATGTGTTTGTGCGACCTGCAGGTCTAGAAATCCAGAAAGGTTACCCTAAAATCCTCTAATCGACCCGGATAGAGAGCAGAGGTTAATCCTATAATTGTCTGTCTGTCGCTCCATGTGGGCTGATGTGGATGTGTATATTGGTGAATGAGTTTTTTTTCACTTCGACCAGAGCGTACCGGGGGTCTGTGGGGCAGAAGGCCATTCTGACCCGGGAGAACATCAATAACAGCAACATATATCGTTCTGGAAGAATTACACTCTCTCTCTCTTTCTTGCTTGCTTGAGGGCCCCTCCCTTCTAACACAGACTTCCTCGTCCTATAGGGTCTTTCAGGGCTAGGGTGATCACATTTCTCTCTCTCTCTCTCTCTCTCTCTCTCTCTCTCTCTGAATAACAGGCACACCCATATACGGTTGAAAATCAGGTTGGGACTCTTTGTGCCGGTAGGTGCTTTGTTTAGAGTTTAGACAATGTTATTATTTTGCAAGATTTTGTGAAGATTTGCGGAAAGCATTATTCGACTCACCAGTCATGTTATTGAAAAATGAGAAAATGGTTGGGATCTGATGTAATCCATATCCTATTATAGAATTGAGGAAAGTTATATCACTACATACAGAAGCAATTTATTAGACATCAAATTATTATAATGCAAATACTGATTGGTATATTTGGTTCATCACAGCTCTTGACCATAGCTGCATGTGTTGGTAACTTTCATCTGATATCACTCCCAATACAGCTGCAGAAGTTACCACCCCTTATATTGTAATTAAAAAATGTATCCAGGATCTGATTTTTGAAATGCTACTCATTGTGTTAAATGTCATGTTGAGTGTTCAGCGAGGTATTTCCTTCTTATGTTTTTAGTATCTAAGTAACTACAAAAAATCTGAGTTAAAAAATTCGCAGTAGTTTTGAAAAGTCTGGAGATCCGTAATATTTCTGGTCGCGGTTGGGGTTGTAGTTACTGTATAGTTAATGAGTGAATATTCTAATGTGATAGGTGCAAATTGAGTTCAGAGTAAATTAAGTGAGGACATGTGAAGGTTCAGTGGCAGGTCTAATGCTTATTACAGCAGTAGTAGTCTTTGTTATGATCAGAGTAACACCAGCCTGGGCAGGCAGGATGGGCGTCGACTCCAGCGCTCTTGGTGTCATAGAACGGGTAGCCAGCCACAATATTGGGGTAATGGGCTGGATCATAGTTCTGTGATTGTGTCCTCAGGTCGAATCCGGGGTTTCCCTGGGGGGTTTGTCCGTTGTTAAAGTGGATAGGGCTTAGGATGTCGATAGTGTGGTGGGTAGGGTTGTGGTGGGCAGGGTTGTGGTGGTTGTTGATATTTTGGTGGATGGGGTTGTGGTGGTTTTGATGGATGGGGTTGAGGTGTTCACTGGTGTACACTCTTGGACCGTCGTAGGTTCCAGAGTTGTATCGGCCAGAATTACGGTAGTTGTAGTAGCCGCGATTGCCATAGCTCTGTCGTCTGGTGTATCTGGTCGCGCCACTATAACTTCCACCGTATGGCTGGTAAGGGTCAGCATTCACCAAACCCACCACAACCAACAACATTAACAGTGATTTGTTCAGCATTCTGAAAGGCAACCAAATAAGATGATATAATTAAATATGAATGTGGGATCATTTAAGTATGTGCTAAGTCATACCTGGAACTGATTTGCTTTTAATTTTCACAATTATATTGTTCCACCTGTTGGCATCAGTAGTTAGGTAATAGGATACTGTTATTGTCTAACCTGAAAAATACTAGCAGTCGTAGCAGGAAGTACGATTAACCTGCTTGGTTCTTGGAGGAGCTCTTTCCTTACGAGTATGACAGATTGCAGTGTTCTGAAGGAATTATATTTCCTCAATCCTTATATACTATACTCGTACATCTGCCGCATCCTTGAAACTACAGAGACCGAGAGGAAGAGGACAGAGGGAGATAAGAATCGACGAACGGGGATATCCCACAGATAATTACCATTGGAGTTGCCAAGTGATGATTTGGTACTTATTATAATTCCTCGACCCCCCCCCCTCTTCCTCTTGCCTTTTTGTTGTACTAGTTGAAAGTTACAGAACCATTCATCTTTAGAAGATATTTATTTATTTATTCATATATTAATTTTGTTCACTCAGTGGACACATGTTGTATCATAGATCCTGTTTGTTGGAGTTTGAGGTCTTCATTAACCTCTAATAATTTAATGAACACCTTCACACGGCTACATTTTCTCTAAAGCCGGCCATACACGCACAGGCCCAGCCTGTCCGGTCATCTATAAGGGGCGGGGCTTGGGGTGGCCAGTGTGTTTAGGGTGGGGGGGAGTTTATCCGGCCAGGCCTGTCGCAACGGCCGGATGAAAATCGGAAGCGTCTGCAGACAGTTGGCGGCTGTTTGCCGATGACGTCTCCGATTGGTTCAGCCATCCCATCCAGTAAGCGCGTCTATGATTGGTCCATTGTGTCTCTCTTCCCCCTCTCCACTCTAACCTAACCAAACCAAACCAAACCTAACCTAACCTAACCTAACCAACCTAACCTAAACCCAACGTCATGAGCAATCACAATACCAGGAAATTTAGAGAAAAAATACGGTAGGTGTGCGCCTGCCACGAACCCACCAAGCTCAGCATTCCACACAGGTGCTGTAATCCTCTACACTATTATATCGTTACTGTAGAGTCAGTAGACCTTATATTTATAAATAATAAATACTTGTATCAACCAATCATAGACACGCTTACTGGATGCGCTGGCTGGACCACTCAGAGACGTCATCGGCAAACATAAGCCAATTTTCTGCAGACTCTTCCATGCAAATCAGCCAGCGCTTGAAAATTCGTCTGGCGCAGCCTGCCTCCTGCATGTGCGCGGGGACTTTCAACTCACTCGTAAGCAAAACGTCACAAGATAAAGTCGAATAAATGATAATAAACCAATGTAAAAAGTAAATACCTAAATATTCCAGTGCCTGCATATGTTAGATAAACTGTAGCAACGCAAATGAATAGATAGTCTGGTAATAGTTTGTGTGGATATTCATACTTTAAAAGCGACATGATTTCCCTTGTTGCTCGGCTCCATTATTGTCGTGTGAATTATTAGCCCCACACACCACCAGACAGAAAAATCTCACTGGTTAGGTGGAACGTTGAACAAAAGAAGTATTAGAGATTATAGGCCTGTGTTAACTTGAGGGAGAGTACAGAGCTGAAACAAAATGGAAATTGAAGGCGATAGCGTTGGTAACATTATTTAACACGACACCTGTCGACTACTGTTTCATAAGACAGACTTCCAGCAAAGGCTTAATGTGTAGAACGGGAGGGTTTGTGACCCCAATATCCATTAAAGATAAATAAAAGAAGAGGAAGAAAGAAAAGAGGGACGTGGAAGGAATAGCGACGAGAGAGGAAATATATTATTCAGTAGGTGCGGATGCATTTTGAAAGATGATAGAAAAAAAAATGGTTGTTTCATGTGCGACTTTTTAATAGCTTTGATATAGTTAAACAGTTATAATACTCCAACCTGCAAATATAGTTTACTGTACATAGATAAACACCATGTTATCCATCTATATTACCAATATTGTATGATTTGTCCATCAGCTCATTTGCTGTTTCCTAAATTCTTATATGCTGTTATGTTTGTCTACTCCAGCCCACTCCTGTGAACTTTCTAATCTTGTCTTTTTTTTTCACTGATACCTCTGTATACCTTAGCTTATTCCATAACAGGGTTGCCACTGTCACTCTAATGCCTCTCTATCTATTACAGATATATTTTCAAAGCAAAACGTGACCCTCCCAAGTCCATCTCTTTATTATTTTGGTGGTCATGATATCCTCACCTTAGACTGCTCTCTCATCCTCAGTGTTACTTCCAGCAATTTTCTCTCTATTCCTCTATGAATATTCCTAAGTTTTCGTTTTAGGGAATTTGAAATACACATAGAAATACACACATGTTTATTCTGATTAGGGAAAGTATAAAATCTGTACATCGTGAAGTTGATAACTGTAACGAATAACTTTAACGAATGAATGAATAATGAAATGGGATGTAAAGACCGTAGAGTCGATGTAGCAATGTACACATAAAATTATATAGTAATATGGATGTTGGAAACTTGTTAAAATATTGCTTTGTCGTAGTAATAGAAGTACAAAATGTTAAGTATGGACATATGGAGGTTCAGTGGCAGGTCTAATGCTTATTACAGCAGTAGTAGTCTTTGTTATGATCAGAGTAACACCAGCCTGGGCAGGCAGGATGGGCGTCGACTCCAGCGCTCTTGGTGTCATAGAACGGGTAGCCAACCACAATATTGGGGTAATGGGCTGGATCATAGTTCTGTGATTGTGTCCTCAGGTCGAATCCGGGGTTACTTTGGCTTAGATGTCCGTTGTTATGATGAGTTGGGTTGTGGTGGTCGACGTTTTGGTGGATGGGGTTGTGGTGGTCGACGTTTTGGTGGATGGGGTTGTGGTGGTCGACGTTTTGGTGGATGGGGTTGTTGTGTCCGACGTTCTGGTGGACGGGGTTGAGGTGGCCGACATTTTGGTGGATGGGGTTGTGGTGATCGATGCCGTGGTGGTCAGGGATGTGAACGCTGGGTCTACCATAGTTTCCAGAATTGTATCGGCCAGAGTTGCCGTATCTTCCAGAATTGTATCGGCCGGAATTGCCATATCCTCCAGAATTGTAGCGTCCAGAATTACGATAGCCGCCACTGCCGTAGCTTTGGCGTCTTCCAGCATAACCTCCATTGTAATGGTTGTGTGCAACCGCTACACTCACCACAACCACCAACACTAACAGTGATTTGCGCAGCATTCTGAAAGGCAAATAGATTAAATGATTAGGTTCAGTATTAAGACCATATGATATTGTACATAATTATTTGAAGAAACCTGAAACTAGTAAGTAATCTTTATCATGCTAGCCAATCCCTTAATTTGTTTAGTAATATGATCTAGATTTTGTAGTCTAATTAAATATTATAGCAGGTGTGACTACAAAGACTACTAAGTTCTCAGAGCAGCTCTTACCTTGTGTGTATGAGAGAAAACAGTGGTCTGAGAAAAGAATACCTCCTCAAGTCTTTTATACTGGGCATCTGCCCCAACACGGAAACTACAGAGACTGAGAAAGAGAGATATAAAAAACTAGATAGAGAGATATTAGAGTCACACTCCTGGGATATCCCACAGGTAGTTACCGTGGAGTTGCCAGGTGTCGTAATGTTGCTTAATATGTGTTGGTCTTCGACCCATCTTGTTTTTGCTTCCATGCTACTACCTGAAGGTCACGGAATTATTCTACCTCAGATGTTACTGTGATTTCTCTGCTGTTTACTTAGTATACATGAATACCATAGAAACACTTTTCTGCAGAATAAGCCAATTGATATTGTTTCATTATCTCTAAAATCGTATTTCCTCTAACAACAGATTGTTAATATTTGAGGGAATAGCTCATGATGTTCTAAGGGACAAGAGAAACCTTTAAATTCACCGAGAAGCAATAGCCTGAGTCACTGCTAACAAAGGCATTCTTACAGCAGATTAACATTAGACGATGAAAATTATGTGTTAAAAGTCATTACCTATTTAATTCAGTGTCTGCAAGTGATAGATGAATTGGAAAACAACTATAGAAAATAGAGACACTGCTTATCGGCGGCTGGGTTGAGTTTCGGCTCATCAAGTACTGTTCATTCTTCTTCAGTGTGACCTCTCCTTCCGTTTCCTTCGTGCTTGTTGTCCCGCCTCTCAATCACCGTGTCCCTCGTCCTATATTTAGAGTTTTCCAGGCCTAGGGCGGTCTTCTTGTGTGGATGATATAGCGTGTAGCCTACAAGGTGTCTCTGTTGTGGTGTGATGTGTAGGTGGTTCCATATACGTCACAAATAAGGAGATTAATGTTTACAGTCACGAGCTATAATAGGTATCCACGTCTTGTGGAATCATCTGACATAAGAGTGAACCAATTACAAATATTTTCCTGTCTCAAACCTGCTGGATGGAGCTTGTTTAATATACTCCATCGGGCTATTCGAAGCAGACCTGGATTCTTATTATGCCTCGTGTCTGTACAGTCGCTTCCAAAGCTATCTTTAAAGTGTGGTGCGAATCGTGGCATATTGAATAGTATGAAACATGCTGCCTGATCACGTGTCACGTCGTTAAGACTGGTATACGTGGCTTGAATTGTACTCATTGCCTATATTAAGCCTTTCTAGTGTTACTATGTATCATAACCAAATGAAACATATCCATTTATGACTCCGTAATCAATACAATATTACAAACAATAATATAAGGTACCGTATCAATTTCCAATACGACAACCAGTCCCCAGTGTGCAGGGTTACCAATTGTTTTCACTATTTTCACCAAGCGTGTCAAATAACATCATCCATTGTGACAGTATGTATACTATTTTTTTAAGATAGTTTGGGAGTGTCTGTAGTTGCTACCCACTTGGGCTATACAGTTTATTGTTGGCCTATAGTTCTTTGAGGTTGCAGGACAACGTTAGATATATATATACTCAACAACAAACTTGCGTGCAGTGATTAGTATCGAACCCTCTCTCTCTCTCTCTCTCTCTCGGGGGGGGGGGGGAGGGGGGGATCTGATCAAATATAACCAAATAAATTATCTAGGGTACATTACAGTCGCTATAAAAAATTTTACATGCCAAAATATTAGCTATGACATGATTAACCAGTTCCATATACTGTACCTGTAGCTTTTATGTATATTGTATATTGGTGGTACAGGATTACCCAATTATGCACTCATAAATGTATAAAAAGGAATGTGATGGGATGATGAAAAGGGGAAATAGTGGTCGCTCAAAGGTATATATTATAACAGGAAAAGTGAGAATGATGTAGAAGAGAGGAAGGGTAAAACACGCAGAGAAAGAATAATAGATTTTGAAGGACATTATGAAACGGTGCAGAGAGAGAGAGAGAGAGAGAGAGAGAGAGAGAGAGAGAGAGAGAGAGAGAGAGAGAGAGAGAGAGAGAGAGAGAGAGGGGAAAAATATGAGGAAAGTGAGGAAATGAAAGTGAGTAGTGTGCAGTGTGCATTGCAAGCCTTCATTCGTTGTGGTTTGTTGGGAAAACCAGTTAATCCTCTCTCTCTCTCTCTCTCTCTCTCTCTCTCTCTCTCTCTCTCTCTCTCTCTCTCTCTCTCTGGGGGTAATAGGTGTCGGGCTCTAGGCTGTATGGTTAACGGGCTCCATTTAAAGCCATTCAGAAGTTATATTAAATTGCACATTCATTTCCAACACACTGACACCCCTATCCAATCTCCCTCTAAAATATAGGTATACACCATAACAAGAAAAGACACCCAATTACAAGAATTTTCATCACTTCAGTCAGCGAAGAAGATTGAACCTCACACTGAATAATAAGTGTAAAAATCAAAGCACCAAAGACACGTAAATTGTGACGTAATCCTTTTGTCCTTGGTTTTATTGAGCAGAGGTGGGGTGGGGGGGAGGGATGGGGGTGGGGGTGGTAGGTAGATGGGTGGGGGGATTAGTAGGTAGGTTGGTACACAGTAGCATTCCCGTGGACGACGACGCCCTTCCCCTGACCTTCACTTTGTATTCTTTCTTGTATTGGGGAAACCTCCTCGTAGAACCTTGGTTGGTTTTCTTTGTTGTAATCAAATGTCAGAAGTGTTGAATTGCTATATATATGTATTGGCTTCCGGGGAAATTTGTAGTCTAAGAATAATTTTTGTTGGCCAAGCAGAGAGCTGTAATTATCTAGTACAGTAATCCATCGTTTTCCACTGGTGTTACGAGTGTGTTTTGTACTGTTTCTAGTGAATATGTGTACTGTAAACCACTAAACCCTCTTTGTACATTACACACCCATAAACCGAGTGGATAATTAGGGTTTACTGTACACAGATTCATTACCAACAGTGCAATATACATCCGTAACAACAGTGCACATGCATGGAACACAAGGGATTACCGTATATATACCGTGTTGCAGACACTATACTTTAATTATAGGGTATAATAATTGTTTGGTAATTTTGGAGTCTACGTAGCCTTCTGGACACTGCAACGAAACAGAGCCTCTAGTCGTATACTGAAGTGATCTGTTTAATGGAATAGTTTGGATGAATATTATAAGTAGATCTTCAAATCACCCCCAAAAAATGACCTCCCTTAACGATACGATAAGACTTCTGAAAAAAATAAACTTTGTGGGATTTTGAAACACCAAATATTTTGTGTATATTTCTTTGTTATTGCACTTTTTTGTAGCCTAATTATGAAAAAAAAAAAGATTTTCCGAAAATAAGTAAAATATAACAAAAATATCTTTTCTCTTTTGTTATATTATATTATATTATCTATGTGACAGTTTCATGGATACGGTATATAACCAATTGCCAACGTTCTCCATAAGTGACTGTTATGATTGTTTCATGTGCTTTCATCAGGGATACACCAGAAACTAGTCATAACCGGTTTCCTCTAGTTGGAATTTATGTTTTTATGAAGTGTCGGTGTTTGTGGAGACATTTAGTTACCGGATATCACAATGAATCTAAAGAAGTTTCTGATAAAGAGTAACCCCGGTGTAAAGATTTAATGATATTCTATCTTATGGGGATAGTATACATTTGGTACATTGGAGTACCTTGATTCCTCCAAAATATGCCAGGAAACAGGACTAGATGAACAAAAATAATTGTGGCTTGTTGTTTGAAATAGTGTGGAGGAACCAATTGCTCCAGATTTACCAGAACTATGCTGCTCCCTTAATTAAGTCATGCTATATATTTTCGGAAAGCTTAGAATGACGATAGAACGTCAGACATATGATAAGAACCTTTAGAACGACACAATTGTTTTGTTGACGTTTTGTTCATCAATTATTTCAGGTGCTTGTAATCCTCATCCTTCCTCTTCTTCTCCTTCGTCTTCATCCTGACTTCAATTAATGCTGGGAAAAGAAATCGAGGAGATAATCGTAGACGAGCTCCTTGGCGTGTAGTCCCCTGTGTGGTTTAGGGTACAGGTTAGTAAAGATTAAGTTGGGTTAGTTAAAGTTAAGGGAAATTGATGAGCTACTGATTCCTCCAAGCAATGCCAGAAAACAAAATGCATCAGTATACGAGTAACTGGTTTGTTCCATTGCATAACTTAGAGAAAGATGTAGCTCTCAAGTTGACCCATACAGGAGAGACGACCCCCATATATTTTTAAGTTGCGTTGGGTTGGGTCGGGTTGGTAAGTCTACATAGGTTATTTATGAGTGTTGTGTATGTTGGAATGTTAAAAATTATTATGGTTTGGGTCAGGATGATCAGCTTATATTCTGTCCGCAAGTTAAAATGGATTGGGGAAGTTAGTTTAGGTTAGGTTAGGTTGAGTTTAGAGAGAAGGGAGGGAAAAACCACTACTTCCTAAGGAGTGTGAAAATACCTATAAAGGGTCTGAGAACTTCATTTTTTTTTTGGTATAAAGTAGGGCTGTATATACTGATACCTCCAAACAATACCAGTATGAAAACAAATAACTTCATTGTTACTAATAGTGCATCTATTTCGTGACATAGTTAGTTTGGAGGATTCAGTAGCTCTACAATTTACCGTCAACAAGAATTTCTACCCTTAACTCAAACTTACCAGCCGAAATCAAAATGGTTGAATTGAGGCTTGGGGACGTTGAAGTTGAGAGCGACGTTGGGAAGTTCACTGGCGAGTCTGGCCACGTCCTGGGGAAATAGAGAGTGTGTACAGAGCCGGTGAAGTATTTGCTATATATATCTTTGGAGGAATCAAGGCGTTCCAAAAGTTTATCCCCTTATTATAGATATGAAAAGAGTAAGGGTTTGGTTGTCTACTCGAGGGTGTGCCGGGAAGGAAGATGGGAAAGCATCACTAGGAATTTTGTAAGAAGGTGGGAACACAGAGCATGGAAAGTAAATCCATTGCTGAGTTGTGGCGATGATAGATATAGTCTTATTCTATTAACCCATTTTCTGTATTATGTCAGATGCTGAGCATAAATTACCTCGGCTGTATCTCAATGAATTCATAATTCGTTTGTCCAACTGTAGAGTCGCGAGCCATAATAAGTATCTACAGTAGGTCTGCTTCGAATAGCCTGATGGAGTATTAAACGAGCTCCAACAAGTTTGATACAGGACATGGCACTGTAATTAGTTCACTGGTATGTCAGGTGATTCCGAACTTCAACAACAACATCTGGTATCTTATTATGACTTTTGATTGTACATATGCAATACCTGTGGTGTAGCAAGCCAGTCAGTGTTGCCCCAGAAGAGCCCCACTGGTGCCGTGACGTTGGCCAGGCTGTACAGGGGAGGTGTGTTCTGCCCGTAGTGGTTCAGGTTCCCCACCAGCCCATAGTCGTACTTCTGGAACTTTCCTTCGGGGACAGGTTGCAACACTATTAGTCTTGCTGTTGGTCATACGGAGGGTGTGTGTGTGTGTGTGTGTGTGTGTGTGTGTGTGTGTGTGTGTGTGTGTGTGTGTGTGTGTTGCACAAAGACTTATGGTTTGATTGTGGTAAACATGAAAAATAAATATATATTTATGAGTAGCCAGTTACAGTATAAATAATGTACAACGGCTTACGACATCACCCTGGTTATATATAATGAGACTTACAATGGTAGCTTGGTTATTATAAGGTATACAGTGAGTTATGATAATATTATATACCTGTGGCATACCTGAAATCATACCCTGAGCGTAATGGTTGATGGTGTGGACAGAGGAGCCAGCCGGCGTATGAGCCAGGATGACAGGCAAGTACTCCTGAAACACACGTCAATATGGGTGCAGTCCAGGCCGATAGAAAGTATATTATATCGGCCTGGGGTGCAGTAATGTTGGACTCCTGGAATAACTCCCTCGAGCTGTGTGACCCACAATGTCTAGGTTATTTCACTATGATTTGGTCAAGGTTCGAGAAGGTGGTAAAGTACTTTACATCTGTCATCTGCAATACTATCGACTGCAAAAACTGAGACGCCGTTTATTCTTTTTCACGACGGAGCATAAAATTAGTCTCGTGAATCCAAAGCACTTGGTGTAATAAGTTAATAAGCCTAATAATCCTACAAAATTGTCATCACTGCTAGAGTTGCTTCGGTGAGCTAAGGTGATTGACAAAGTTCGTAGAGAGAGACATGCCAGAAAACAGAACTACTGTATTACAGTCGTTCGTACACCAACCACTTACAAGCATTATGTGTCATCGCTCTCATATACAAAATGATAGTAGACCTGATGATTCCTTTTGATCCTCTCGTACAGTCAGCGGCAAAAGTAATGCCTATCGTCACACCTACCAAGTCATGAAGTACAGTATGGAAATAAAGCTTCACAGGTTCGTAAACTAAAAAAACAAGGAAAGTTTACTAGTTTGCCACCTGGATATTATAATTTAGTGAGGCGAATGTGTTTGTTCGATGATTGTCCTTTATGTTATCCTTCAAGAAGAGCTGAGTGAGGTGACAGGACTTTCTCTGATTACTGTACATGTCCTCTTTGACCCACCTTGTTCAGTTCATCAGCGTCTGGTCCGCCTATGAGGAAGAGGAGGTTGTAGCAGACCTCGGCTGTTTGGGTTTCGATGTCGCAGAAAGTCTCCACCATCGAGTCCATCCAGTCCGTGCTCGGTAGTAACTCTCCCATGCCAAGCAGTGTAAAGATAGTCTGGGGAAGAGTCATAAAGAAGCACAGAGAAAGTTGGGTTGGGTTGAGTTACGTTACAAAGAAATAGGAAGTGTGAAACGCGCACACAGTTATCACCACTACTCACATCCAAATCGTTAGCGAAGGGTGCCAGTTCCTTCAGAGGTCCCTTGGCGTGGTCGACATAAGCCACCGGAGCCAGGGCAGCCATAGCCTTGATCTTAGCATTGTATTCGGGCCTCTCACTCATGGTAGCAAAGAACCCTGTAGTGCCCATGCTCCAGCCCGTGTAGTAGACTCCAGTCGCGCCCGTCACCGAGAGCATGTAGTCTATCATGGCGGGTATGTCGTAGTAGGCCATTTCATCCCAGCTGTGTGTAAAGGACGAGGAGTTACGAATTGAGCGACGAAGAGAACCAACCTGAGAGTCGCAATTCGTTCCAGTAGTTGGAAGTGAAAATAATATGAAATTCGTATATGTAATGAGCTACTAAAGATTGACGTTAGTAAAGTTATTGGCCTTACTATGATTCGAACTCATTGAAATTTTACGTCGCTATGGCTTGATATCACTAAAGCTAACATCACCAGAACTAAACATCACAAAAGCTGACATCACTAAAGGTAACCCTCACTTAAGTTGACATCAATGAAACCAAGTCTCACTAAATCTGACTTCATTAAAGCTAGACCTCACTAAAGCTGACATCACTAAAGCTAGACCTCACTAAAGCTGACATCACTAAAACTAAATCTCACTAAAGCTGACATACTAGAGCTAAGCTTCACTTAACTAGACGTCAGTGAATCCTGTATCTTGGCCTTACCTGAAACTCCAGTAACTGAGCTTCTCTGGGTCGAGGGTAACGTGGCTGTGGCTGTAGGTGTTTCCTCTGTAATTACCCAACCACACGTCATACCCAGCGTCGGCCAGTAGGTAGGCTGTATGCATAGGGGATGAGTGGTGGTGTGAGGAGTGTTGAGTGGTGGGGGTACGGATGAGTGGCGGTGTGAGGAGTGTTGAGTGGTATGGGTACGGGACGAGCGGCCGTGTGAGGATTGTAAGTGGTGAGTGTGGGGACGAGTGGCCGTGTGAGGATTGTAAGTGGTGAGTGTGGGGGACGAGTGGCCGTGTGAGGATTGTGAGTGGTGAGTGTGGGGGAAGAGTGGCGGTATGAGGATTGTGAGTGGTGAGTGTGGGGGACGAGTGGCCGTGTGAGGATTGTGAGTGGTGAGTGTGGGGGACGAGTGGCCGTGTGAGGATTGTAAGTGGTGAGTGTGGGGACGAGTGGCCGTGTGAGGATTGTGAGTGGTGAGTGTGGGGGACGAGTGGCAGTGTGAGGATTGTGAGTGTTGAGTGGTGGGGGACAAGTGGCCGTGTGAGGAGTGTTGAGTGGTATGGGTTAGGGGACGAGTGGCAGTGTGAGGATTGTGAGTGGTGAGTGTGGGGGACGAGTGGCGGTGTGAGGATTGTGAATGGTGAGGGATGAGTGGTGGTGTAAGGAGTGTGAATGGTGAGGGTGGGTGACATGTGGGTGTGATGAGTGGTTAGTGGTAGGTATGAAGAGTAGTTCGTGGTGAGAGGTTGGTAGTGAATGTGGTGAGTGGTTAATGGTGGATGAGGTGAGTGGTAAGCAGTATGAGTGGGTGTGGTGGGTATGGTGAGTGGTTAATGGTGGATGAGGTGAGTGGTAAGCAGTATGAGTGGGTGTGGTGGGTATGGTGAGTGGTTAGGGGTGGATGAGGTGAGTGGTAAGCAGTGAGTGGGGTGAGTGGGTGTGGTGAGTATGGTGAATGGTTAATGGTGGATGAGGTGAGTGGTAAGCAGTGAGTGGGTGGTGAGTGGTTTGAAATAGGTGAAGTAAACAGTGAGTGGTTAGTAGAAAATGTGGTAAAATGTTAGACTGGGAAAATTCTCATTTTAAGATACTGACGAAAATAAGTAAATAAGTAAACATTCTCGCTCTACATCCAAATCAATCTTTGTTTCTTGTCGGGCAAATGTTATAACGTGTGGAGAAACTATTATTTATCCAACAAGAGTTATAGATTGTGGTAGACTCCCTCGCATTTTTCAAGTTTTCTCGAAAAGATTTTTATCCCCCCCAAAAATAGAAAGCTTCACTCGATGGGGTTTCTGTGGTTGGATAGGGAATATTTTGTTTATATTAATTAATTTTCATGAATATATGTGTATAATGAACTTAAGATGCGTAGGGAGCAATTAGTATGGTAAAAAAAAAAAATTTATTCTCACTTACCCAACTTAACCTCCTTTCTTCCTTCTTTTTGTTTTAGTCAGCAGTTCGGACTCTTTTCAACTCTGCTATGCATTGCTTTGGTAGGTTACAGCTATTTGTTATTTCCATTCACGATTGCGCAATTCCATCTTTTTATACGTTTGTTTATTGTGGCTGTGTGTGTTGTAGTATATATGCTTTTGTTGCTCCATAAGTAACTTCGCGCACACACACACACACACACACACACAGCCCGGTGGTGTAGTGGTTAGCGCGCTCGGCTCACATCCGAGAGGTCCTGGGTTCGAATCCCCGGTCGGGTGGAGACAATTTGGGAGTGTTTCCTTAAATGTGTAACCCCTGTTCACCTAGCAGAGAATAGGTACGGGACGTAAGTCGAGGAGTTGTGACCTCGCTATTCCGGTGTGTGGAAAAAGGTTCCAACCTTACCCAAAGATCGGTCACTACGAGCTCTGAGCTCATTCCGGGAGGGTAACAGTTGGTGAGCACGTGTCCAGGACGTGATCAAGACCAGGTGAAACAAAACAAACACACACACACACACACACTAGAGATGTATCGGATGTAAAAATATTGATATCCGCGGATATGTCCTTACTTTTTTGCAGATGCGGATATTTGCTTACTTTAAAATGCGGATGCGGATACGGATGTCACATCTTGACATCCTCGCAGATGCGGATATTTATTTTATCGTGAATGCGGATGCACATGTCTCATTAAAATAAATATGGATGAGGATGCAGATGTTCAATATTGTGCGGATGTCTGCGGATGCGGATATCCGATACATCTTTAACACACACACACTCTCTCCTCTCCCCCTTCATGCACCCCGACACACACACATACATACATACACACATGCACTCACCCAGAGCTCGGTCTGGATTGCCCATGATCCAGTCTGATGAAGAGCATAGGAGGCAGTGCTGGAGGTAGGCCACTCTCTTGCCCTCCGTTCCGCCCTCCTCAGTCTCGTTGATGCCTCGGGGAATACGGTGCAGCTCCAGGACATACCCGTCTGACGTCGTGACATGGTGCACCTCCACTGGGTATCCGAAGTACTCAATCAACTCGGGCTGTAAACGTGGGAGCGAGTGGGTTTGGTTGGGTTGGGTTGTGTTTCGGTGAAAGTCCCAAATCAATTCGGGCTGAATACGTGGGAGCGAGTGGGTTGGGTTAGGTAAGACTTGGGCTTGGGTGAACTGTAGTAATGATGTAGGGTGAGTGAGTGGGTGGGTTAGGTTGGCTTAAGGTGGACTGTGGTGATGGTATAGAGTGAGTGAGTTAGGGTGGGTTGGGTCAGTTTTGGGTTTAGGTGGTCTTTGGTAAAGGTCAGTGTAGAGGTGTGTTTACAGTAGAGGGGTGGATACTGGGCGAGTGAGTTAGCTTTGGGTCTAGGTGAATAATAGTGGGGAGGATACGGGGTGTGTGAGTGGATGTAGGTGAGTGAGTAGAAGGTCCAAGGAGGGTTCATTGGGTGTACATGGCTAGGTGGTGTGTATATTTATTTTTTATGGGGAGGGGTTAATAATAGATAAAATAGGGTGGTTTTGAATGGTAAAGGTAATTCTATTAACATTATATTTGGTGATATATTGTTGGAAAAAGGAAAAAAACAAACTTGAAGTCAATATATTTGTTGAAAAGGAGAGGAAGGAAATTGAAAGTGAAGAGTATACAGCTAGAGGTGCCGTAGATAAAGCAAAGCCCGGAATACTTTTGTGTGGCTGCATGTAGGATCGAAGCTGTTTGGAAAACAATGATGCTCTTGAATATCAGCCCTCAAAAGCGGTGGTGTGTCATGTCATTACTGTAGATCCTTAACTCTCTACCTTTGTGCCCCAGCTAGGGACGCTATTCATAAAACATCTCAGAGTTCGCATTTTTTCGTATTCTTGCATTACCAACCTATCTGAAGAGAGTCAGACTCATTTCGAAGCGCTGGACGATTTTCCTTCACTTGAAGTACGAGTCTTATTTTATGGTTTCAAAGCAGTACCGGGTTCTAGTCCTTTACACGAATGAACGCATACGAAGAAAACTTTACCTTAAGAGTGACCTATCTTATTGTTAATACGACCACAATGATCTCCAGGTGTGGTACTTCATACATACGGTGGTGAGGTTGGCTCCCGGGTGATGCTCCCTGATGAACCTTGCCTGGGAGGACCAGCTGGTCACTCCCATACTCCACACGATGGCCAACACCAGCAGTTGTACCAGTGGCGCCATCTTCTGTTGCTGGAACGTGCATGTTGTGCAGTTTTAGGTGGAGGAGTATGCATAGTATACCCATAAAACTATATCGGTATATATTTTGAAATTAAAGTACAGCTGTATTAGTAACTGCACAGAATGGTTAAAGAACAAACCCGTATTAATTTAATTGAGGATGAAAAAAGACCGCCTTAGACCTTGAAGATCTTGTAGCACGAAGTAGAAGGTGTTGGAGAAGTGAGACAAGCACGAAATAAACAGAAAACACCGTATGTGAAGGATTCTTTACTGACCCTAAGAAAAAGTGTAGTGAAACGTCGTCATTTTGGCTCCTCCTCATTCGGTGTTATTCTTTAACCAAAAAAATTATTGACAACCTCTTTCGTTCTGTTACACTGTAACAATGAAGTGCATGACGAGTTCGGTCAGTCGGCAATAAATAATTTCATTTGTTTCGATTATTCACTTATTTCATTACTGTCACACCGTAGGATCTTAACAGGATCTTAACTTATCATCGGAGTTCTCAGGTTATTTAACCTTTCAGTAAGATGACACCCATAATTATATAGCCTTGTTTTATATTCTGAGTAAAGCTTGACGGATTTATTCAGATGGAAAACCTTTCGAACCGAACCCATGCAGGTCTTAAGGGCAAAAGCAATTATTTGTAGGAAAAAAAAGTGTGTAATGTGTTGGTTAAAATGTAATTGAAAGTGTGTGTTCGTAAATGTGTGTGTATATCACATGAAGACTCAAAATGTATTCACTTACCAAAACCCTAACCTTGGAGGGACTAGCTTATCTGTGCTGGTAACACCAGGCTTTATATACAGATTTAAGGGTGAGGGAGGAGGGAGTGCGATATGGGGAAGAGTAGATTGGAGGGAGAATGTGAGTGAAGGTTTAGTGGATGACTACTTTCCCTTTAGTACCATGGCTTAGAAATACATACCATACTTAAAGCACTACAGTATCATATCTGCATAACTTTTTTTTTACAATATTTTACTCCAATTTAACTTTTCCGAAATATCTATTCGCTTTATATACTCTCATTTAGCACGTAGTGCATCTTCAGCAGAACACAAGCAAGACCATGGTGTTCATGTATTACAATGTGTTGCATGTGTGTGTACCTCTTTCTTATCCTTTGTACCCCATTCATTATGTAGTGAAGGGTCATGTTTCTTGTCGCCCATACAGAGAAATAATTATCCTCACTACCATTACACGTACTTTGCCTCCAACGTAGTCTATGCACTTTACACCTGTGAGTGGGGTTCCTTTGCTATGTCTGTAAAAAATAACTTCAAGGAAGGGGGAAGGATTGAAGGTTTTGGTACTGTGTTTGGGAATTGTGAAAGGGGGTAATTTACATTATTTAATCAAAAGAGGAAAACAATGTTTACAATAATTAATAGTTATATTGCAGTGGAAAGTAACAGAAACGAGAGAAGAGAGGGAAAGGAAGCAAAGCAGTTGAAAATTCAGTTGAAGAATAATTCAGTACTTTAGTTGCTATACACTGACGAGAAAGGAGAAGAGGTGGATGGGAATGCTAGGGAGAGGGAAGAGGGAGTATTGTGGGAATGAAAGCATGTTGTGTATCCTGTCATGTGTGTGGGTTCTCAGGGACAGCCATATCGCTCTCACATCAGATACACATACACGTAACGGAGTTCGAAGTTATGTAAGAGGAAAGGTAAGATTATTATTGAACGAGGAAAAGGCTTTTCGTAGCTTAATTCATATAGAGCGTCAAATTGTCTTTTCTTCGTTTAATTATACCACCCTAAATGTTTTCAAATTCGATAGAGAGGTGGGACAGCCAGCACGAATAATCATATAGAGAGCTAGACAAAACAATCGAGAAGCCTCATGATCGATGCAATACTGAAATAACGCGGCGGAGAGTTACATGAAACACCTTGAGTTGGTTTGGATAAATAGACAAAAATGGATGGTGAGACAGTTACGAAGAGAGCGTATGAAAGTGAAGTGAGAAACCTTAGAGGGAAATGAAAACCATGGAAGAGGGAGAAGGAGGAGAGAAAACGTGGAGGTTTACAGTACGGTACCCAATGCTGACTATCTACATGTGAGGTTTGAGGGTGGAGTCGAGTGTGGGATGTGGCGTCTGCTGACACAAAACTGAAGGTCATTGGGAATATTAATAATTCGTCACAAGGTGAGAGTTTAGGAAGTGTGATGGCAATACGCAGATAGACAGGTAAAAATTGTTATATTACATTATGGTAGCCGATTTTACGGTGTACATGGCCAAAAGAATGTCATTATCTCAGTCGCAAGTACATTACTCCGCACAGTATATAATCTACTGTTTTAATTATATTTATCATATCATAGTTTTTTCTATAGTGGTTTTCTGGCTGGTGAGAGCCATAATGATCTCAATGGGACGTGCCAAAAGTAACTAACGCTCAACGAGTCAACCTTCTCCGAATCTCCAGTCCGTTCTTTTGAGTTGTCAGAACTGGAACTGAGGGTCCCGCCAAATCAAGTCGAGAAGCCCAACAAACCGCCAAATGCCATTTTTGCCATGATTATGTGATATAGTGTAGGCTACAGTGGCAATTTATATGATTTTATAAGGTCATATCTGAAAATATAACTAATAACTGATCCTTAGACATGGAAAATTTTAAATACCTTGGTGTTAGTCTAAGCATAATTATTTATTTACTGATTATTGATGTAGTTTTTAACATTTAGACGTCAGTAGTGCTTTCCTCCGAAAAAAGATTATGCCTTCATGTAGCCAGAAATGTATAAGACGATGTTTAAATAAGGGTTAATCACTACCCATGTATTTTGAATTTCTATATACATTTATAGTAGTTAGATGTATGGCAAAGATAATTTCAGAGTAATCGAATAATCAACTGTGAGGTCGAGTAACAAATCCATGAATGTCAAGCCAGTAAACTGTTTAAAACCATCCATGGTTGTGTTACCTGGTTATTCTCTTTATTGGTGGATTATAATTATGAGGACAATGCCCTGTTCAAATCACACCAGCTAAAAAAAAAAAAAAAGACCCTTATAAAACTGCGTCTTGGTCTACGTGCGATTGCTAAAATTTACCTGTAAACTTTTTTCATTCCAGCCAAAAATGGAGGGAAAACCGCGGACCTGACAACACTAATCTCTCTCCCAAGTATTCTAGATTTCTCGCTTAGCAAGTTGAGTTGCCATACACTTCCAAAGCACCGTTTATAGTCCATATTCAGCACTAAACTATTATACCATAAACTAAAAATAAATCAAGCATTATAGAGCAAAGACAGTTGTACTTATGATTTTATATTACTGATGATCCATATACTTTTCATTAAATATATATATATACATGGGATAAATAATTATTTCAAACATAAAACAAAGCTTCTTAAAATAGGCTACATGGAAACTTTAAGCCGGGGACTCCCACTCGATTATCATTGCTGGATTTTACTCTTTGCCAAGTGGAAATTCCTGGTTGTCAAGGAGGGGAACAGTGGCTGAGTGGCGTTTCTAGGAAGTACAGTGGATGTTTTTATTAAAGGCTGTTGTTCCACTCGAGGTGATGGTGGGAGGGTGGTAGTTGGGGTAGTAATAGTACACTAGTAGTAGTCTTGATTATTAGTGTTATTGTTGTGGTGGTATATTGTTGGTGATAGTGGTGATAGTAGTGATGACAGGTGGTCTTGGTGATGGCGAAAGTAGTAGTAGTAGTAGTAGTAGTAGTGGTGGTGATTGTGATGGTATATAAGCCTTAGTGATGGTGCCAGTGGTGTAAACAGAGGTGTAATAAAAATGTTTCTCACTATTTTAATCATCACTCCCACCGCCTTTATTAATATTCCTCATTACCATGTTTTTATTCACCATTGCTGATGTTTTGTCTTGATAACATCCACTTATACATTGTCGTTCCCCTCATTATTATCTATTTTGGTTTCATCTCACTGCCACTATCATTTCTATCCTTGTGAAGTTCATGAGTGCATTAGTCATTATCATTTCATTTATTATTTGTCGTCATCTCATATATATCACTGCTTTATCCTCTATTGCCATCCTCAATTACCAGTTTACTTTTGTTGCTTTTCTCTTCTATTGTAAACACACACACACACACACACACACACACACTCTCTTTCATATGAGGTATCTTACGAGGAAATATATGTATATATAAGAAACTCGGTCTGGGGAAGTGTTTATTCAACTGAGTATAATGAGAGCTCTTGCATTAACATGGCCTATACAGTGTAAAGAAACATGGCTCTGACACGTATTGTAAATTGCTGAAATGAAATTTACGGGGCCTAAGATTTTGTCAGTAAATAGAGTAGCCTACAGATTCTTCCAAGCTATATGTTTTTAGTTAAAGTATATGAATGTGGTGTTGGAGACGTCGTAGGCTTTGGACACTCTATGACGGTACAGTTCAATTAGACCCTTGATTGTCTCACTTCGTCTCGCTGTCATTACCTGGGGAGATTATTGTGACGTCAGAGAGAGAGAGAGAGAGAGAGAGAGAGAGAGAGAGAGAGAGAGAGAGTGTAAGGGAAAGTGACACGTCGTATAGAAAAGAAAGGATGGGGAGTGAAGGAGGGAGAGATCAGTGGGTGGATGAGGGAAGGAGGATACCGCAGGTATGAACAAGCAAAAATATCAGTTCTCGGGGATACACAGGGAGGGAGAAAGAGAGATGTAGAAGAGAAACGGATTATCATGTACACATGGAGGAAAAGGATGAGGATAGAGGGACGTGGTGGGGGGAGGGAAAGGATGGAGTGTTGCAAGGGAAGAAAGGGAAAGGGAGGTGGGAGATAATATGGAACGGAATGATGGGAAGAAAGGGATATCGTTATTACAATGCATATACTAAATTCGCACAAACTTATGTACACTTCATAATAATATCAATTGCATTATATTATATTCCGATAAAACATAGAAATAAATGGTCTAACCATGATCTAAAGACAGAACAAAAAAGACTTAACGTGACCTGACACCCCTAACTGGAAAAAATACAGACACAACAGAGTGAATTAATCAGAGCTTGGAAAAACGTAAGAGCGTTCAGCTGATTATATATATATATATATATATATATATATATATATATATATATATATATATATATATATATATATATATATATATATATATATATATATATATATATATATATATATATAAAATGAAGTTTATAGTGAGAACAAAGTGCTGCCCTGACCCTGACCTTGACCTTGATGTGCGAGTTGGCCATGACAGGTTCGAGCTTGGTTGGATATAAGGTGTGGCCCAGCAAAAGGTCCACTGTGGTCCTCTTCCCACCACCCTCCAGGGCCAGCAGTAGGGAGGGCAGGGTGAAACATTGTTGACCCATGTTGTTCTGTACCAGGTCATTCATATTACATAGTATTAGTTTTCGGAACCCACCAACTCTCTTTCAGTTCTTCATTTCCATTTTATTCATGATGCTTTTAGAATAATGTAATTGGTTGAAAAGATGATCATGTATTTTGTATGTGCACTCGACCTAGTAAATGATTTTTCTCAAGTTTTCAATACAATATCCATGCTAGTTTTTCCATAAAATGTGGCATATTTTTGTTTCGGTCATATTCAGTTGGAGGAAGAGGTGAGTAGGGAGAGTCTTTACCTTTACTGTACTTTCGCTCATCCTAGTAAACTAATTAGGATAATATAGCCAAGCTGCCTCGCAAAGACCAACAGGTCTGGTTCTGTTTAGCACTCACTTATATTTCTCTGTAAAATAATATCTATCATATAACCCACTTTTCTCTTTATATTATCTTCGCCTTTATGCAGCCTTCTATCCCATTCCCCATCAAACACCATTAATTGATAGTTTTCTATCAATCCGTTAACTTTTTCTGTTAATATATCTAACCCTCTTTCAATCAGTGCATCCAACCTTTATACTACTCCTTCCCTACTTACCAATCCTCCACCAATCAATCAATCCACATAAATAAACAAAACGAACATCACTAAATATCCATCTTACTGGTTTATCCTTCATCAACCCACCATGTATGGGACGCCGGCGGAGATACAGGCGTGGGTGTACCAGAAATGAGGGACAGGTGAAGTGGCCGGCTGGTCCTCGGGTTGGGGGTCTATCCATAGTCCCTGGTTCAATCTCCCAACCTTCAGGGCCAGCAGGGGAGTGTCTCCTGACGTTGCCACAGTGAAGTTGGAATGCCCCAGCTGTAGAAGGGTATTAGTGATGGGTGGTGGTGGTGGTGATGGTATTGTGGCTCCTGGCATCTACCTTACACCACAAGAGTCCTACAGATCACGCTAGCCGCTGATTGGCTAATATTAGTGTAGCTCTGATCCTGTACATCGTGTGTGCCCTCCAGGATCACAAGCAACTACGACCCAGGTACGCTGGCCTGTGATTGGTCAATATTATGTAACCTCTGATCCTGCTCATCATGTGTGTTCTCCAGGATCACGAGCGACTATAACTCAGACATGCTAGGCTGTGACTGGCCAATATTATATCTCTTTGATTTGTATGTCCCTATATATATCGCGGACTGTAGCCACAGAGCTATACACATAGAGCGCGCAACCCCCCTCTCCCCTGGAGTGTCGCCACCGGAAGTGGGTTGGCGGCCATGATAGGTTGCCCTTCCCCTCAACCCGCCAGCCTGTCAGCTTATGCCAGGGTAAGATATTATTTCATTTATTCGGTCTTTCATTGATGATATGGTATATTAACTACATTATAGTGACTCACAATATATGAATAAGTATTTCTTTAACCGATATATCAGTGAATGGCTGATTAAATATAAATACATTTCGGTTAATAGGTGAAATGAGTTAGATAAACAAAACTATCATTGGCTCTCATCCACAGTCACCTTCTTATAATATATATATACAACGTACTTAATCTCTATTATGATCAGTATTTTATGTTCACATTGTTCAGTATGAATGTATGTATGTCACACTAGAGTAATATGTGTGTATATATGCATGTCACACTAGAATGTGTGTATGTATGTATGTCACACTAGAGTAATATGTATGTATGTATGAATGTCACACTAGAGTAATATGTATGTATGTATGAATGTCACACTAGAGTAATATGTATGTATGTATGTAAGGTAATTGGAGGGAGAGGGAGACAGGTTACAGTTATATAATTATATTTGTCTTGTTTAATAAACCAGTTTAAGTTTAATTTCTTTGCATAATTTTCCGTATGGACATTATCTTAGCCTTGTTAATTGATTTAACAAAGCCTGCATAATTAGATAACAAGATACAATGCTTTACAAATCAGGGAAATGTCAATAACTGTGGAAAGAAACATACTATACAAGTACGTACGGGAGTTCAAAGCATGCACCAAAGGGCATTCCAAGATGGCCACCGAGCAGGCTGGCTGGCGACACTCCTCCCCTATCTAATAACACAGGGTCGATCGCTCTATGTGTATAGCTCTGTGACTGTAGCTGCCTCGCTACAGTATAGTGGTAGTAATGGTGATGATATTGATGGTGGTGATGATGTTGGTGGTAGTGATGATATTGATGGTGGTGATGATGTTGGTGGTAGTGATGGTATAGTGGTCGTGGTGATGGTGGTCTATAGTGATAGTAGTAGTGGTGATGGAATAGTGGCGTTGATGGTAGTGGTGGTAATACTGGTGGTTGTGATGGTAGTAGTGGAGTTGGTATTGATGCTGGTAGTGTTGGTGATAATGTTGGTGGTATTGGTGTTGGTGATGTTACTACTACTAAATTATTGTTTACTAGGAGGGGCACCCTGCGTTGACAGGTACAAAAATGCAAGCACTCAAAGTTTGCCTGTTTTATTCATTTTTCCGAACATAATTAAGGAAAAAATTCCAAAAATTTTGTGCATTCTCAATTTTAACCTAGTGTCGTGAATCGTCCACAGAGTTTATAGCTCGCCTGGTACTCTAGCCTCCGAGAACTATATAGTATTGTATCAAATCCGACATCTTAAAGTATGTTCTACCTATCCTGCTGTTTTTTTCTTTTTTCTTGCCAAGTTACCCACGTGGACCAAAGTTTTTACTCTCCTGACAGATGAACATACAGACAGGTGATCAGACAGGCACAAACACCATATAATAGTACAGGGAGCGTACTTTTCACTCCTAGTTCAATGTCGTACACACATACAATACATGATGTTCGGTTGTATCAGGAAGGAGATCACAATTCGTATGACCGAATTCTAACTACAAATTTTGAGAGTGATGCTATTTCCAATCTCATATGTCCCTTTATACAGAGCAACAAGTAGGTACGCATGCGTACAGTCCGGAGACTTTTGTGGATCGTAGTCCGTGGGAAAATACTACAGATTCCTTACGCAAGCAAACACAAGCCACTCCTGCTATGTCACATACACCCTACCTTTTCCGTACACCACAACCGTCCTACCAATCCACTCCGTCCTAAGCCTAAGCCAGCGTGAATAGGTCCTTCCTTAGTATAGATACGTTCTGTCCTGCAGTAGAATATCATGGACACTACATTCTTCTTCTTTTTATCTTCTCGTCTAGTCATAATGTCAATAGATCTAATAACACAATACATCATATCTCGCTTGACTTACCTTTTTTCTCACAAAGTCAAGAATTGCCTTCTCTTCCTGTGTTAATTTGTTTGCTTGCGGCTTCAGGTCACCATCGTGTGGCTTTTGGTAGTCATCTATTTTGCTTGCATCTGGAGGCGAGACTGCTGGTGGGGTGAGGAACTTCTCCCTCACCACCTCCAGCAGGTAAGCGTCGTTCCAAGGAGGGGAGCCCTTCAACAGTTCAGACAGGCAGTCGTCCTCTGAAAAACAGAGTAACACGAGAAACACTTTATCATTTTGGGCCACTTGGAAAATTGTCTAAAATCACGCTACTGCTACTGATGATAGTGGCTAAAATACTGAACCGAAGATAATTTCAAGTCATGATTCCTTTGTACAGTACGTATAAAGAGAAAGTATATTTTATTTTCGTACATCTAGCGTTTTGTATATTTTACTCTGGGTATCACAAGCCGATGGTACTGTATTCGCACTTTAGAAACCCCTTTTACCAAAGGCATTGATAACTCTCACAATATTCTTCCCATCGTTATATACATCCTTTTAATTTCTTCTCTGCGTGTTCCTCCTTGAAGTAGAAAATAAGAAGTCGATATTTTACTGTGTTTACATCCCGTAGAGACGTGTATATGTGTAGTGTTCATTGTATGCAAACAGGGACAACAAATCAAGCCTACGGTAGTCTTTCCTCTTCTCTTCTTCAAAAAATAGTAGTTACAAGGGCCAATGTAGCCACAAACTGGTCATCATCATCCACAAGATCCATGTTGTTATTTACGTTTTATCGTCGTCGTCGTGTGACTCATCTGCTATATAACGTTCAGTGTTCTACATACAAAGAACTAGCCCGCGGTAGTGTGATAGCTACTGGCCCATCAGTTCTGGTACCTTGTTCCACCAGTCCCACGAAAACCTTGTACGCGGTGCTAGTGTGATATCCCCTTAATTAACGGACAAGTAAGCGAGCCGTTGTTGTAGAGTAGTCACCTTGGCCAATCAACAAAACGTCAACATTGCTGATACATCATTATATACATTATAAATTGGTAATACTGTGTGCTCTCGATGAAAACTATCTCGGTTCACTCGGAAGTCAATATTTTGTTGCTAAGTATTCATTCATGGCAAGGACTAGAACTCGGCACTGCCCTGTAATCGTAAAATAGACTCGTACTTCAAGGAGGAAATTTATCCACTGCTTCAAAAGGAGCCTGAAACACTTTGGTGACGTCAATAATGCGAACATACGAACAAGGGCGTATTCTAAGAGGTTTAATAAATGCCAACCCAGGATAAAGCAAGCAATCACTGTACTGTACATACCTTGAGGAGTGTCGCAGTCAAGATCTGCTAGGTGAAAGAGTTCAGGTGTTGTCGTTATTACCACTACACTGAGCAACACCACTGCCACCATTACCACTATCGCCACCCCTGTCGTATTGCATTTCCTGTTGAAGGAAAATCTATGTAAAACAGGTACTATTTATTACATTCAGTTGTGAGTCATTATTCAAAGCCTGTTCGTGACGGATGAAGGAGATATAACGTGTATTATCGATTTTATGCGACAACTTTTCGTGCCTGATAAAGGCGATTCATATCTAAATATGTACAGTCACGGTCAGAGGTCCTACATCGGGTGAACGAAAGTGAGCAGTGAGAGTGAATCTTACGGAGAACAACAAGAATAGTTTCGCTTTATATTTCGAGACCGTTTCATTCGAAGGTGTTGCAGGACTATTGACCGTGACTGTACATACTGGACCACCTCCTGGGAAGCTCGAGTGTATATTTGTGTAATTTCAATGCAGTAGGTCACCGGACAATAGGTTTTCCAGGCGTCGAATTAACGGTGGTACTTAAGGAAGTCGTTTGTTTGGGGTGAAATGGAGGTATAGTGATTCCTCCAAACTATGCCAAAAACAGACGAACTCAGTGTTATATATTTGGGATCTATTTTTTGGTTTTGGCTCAGAATATCAAACTGGCTTACATTTTAACTGGTGCCATGTAAATTTAATATGACAAATATAAATATATACATACATACTGAAAGGAACTCTGAGTGGAAAAGGTATATCTGTGGAGCAAGGTAGAGTGATTGCGCGTGACAGAAACGAGTGGAGGAGGGTGGTGGATGCTTGAAGAGTGGACGCGGCACCATCTCCATGCTGGAGATAGCCCCGTCACGTCGCACACCTCCGAAACACAAATGTAGAACTTCCCCTCCCCCCCCCCCCACACACACTCCACATCTTAACTCCCCAATCCCTATTGGAGGAGGGAGCCCCCCACTGCACAACCGCATCTCCTTGTGGGACTACAAGGGGTACAGTCATGTTTGCATCCATAGCAAGGCCTGACAGCAAAAGCTGGTTTACCCCTGCCACTTCACCACAGGGCAAACTTCCCCTCCAGCGTCCAGCCGGCCATGGACCACACTCAATGCAGGCCCCTCCTCCAAGGACCGTGAAGCCGCGTCCACTCTTCAAGCATTCACCACCCTTCTCCACTCGTTTCTGTCATGCGCAATCACTCTACCTTGCTCCATAGGTATACCTCATCCACTCAGAGCTCCTTTCACAGTGTCTATCCATCTCCTCTGTGGTCTTCCTCTCCTCCTTACACCTCCCACATCTGAGCCCCCTATCCTCTTTACCATTCTATTCTCCTCCATACTCTCCACATGTCCAAACCATCTTAACATACTCTGCTCTGCATGGCCTGCTAACTCTCTCACGACACCTGTCCTTCTCCTCACTTCCTCATTCCTGACTTTGTCCATTCGAGTCACACCACACATGCTTCTCAGACATCTCATCTCTACTATATTCAACCTTCTCTTCTCCCTTTCTCCCATATTCCATGTTTCCACTCCATACAATGCAGTAGGCACTGCTATCCCTTCGTACAACTTCCTCTTTACATCCCTTCTAAGTGACTTACACCCAAACATCCTATTCATTCATCCTAGCACCTTTCCTACCTCATTTACTCTAGATTATACCTCTGTCTCTATTTTGCTATCCACTGTCACCTTTGACCCCAAATACATAAAGCACTCCACCTCCTCCAATATTTCACTATCTAGCATTATATTCATCTTTCTATCCTCTGCTCCTCTCCTACATCTCATTACTTTGCTCTTTGCCACGTTCACTCTCAGTTTCCTCCTTCTGCACACCCGTCCAAACTCCTGCACTAACATACTCAGTTCCTTTTCTGACTCTCCCACGCCGTATCATCAGCAAACAGTAATTGGTTTAGGCCCAACTCTCTACCTCTGCTGTCCACCAATCTCAGTCCTCTCTTCATCACCCTATCATTTTTACCACACCGTCCATATAAATATCCTTGCTCTTACAGCCGGGTACCTACTTACTGCTAGGTGACAGGGACATAAATGGCTGGGAAAATTGTCCAACAACTCCACTGACTCGGGAATAGAACCTGGGATCTCTCGCTTGCTAGGCGACATGATATCCATTACATCATCAGCACCCCCCAACATGGCATCATCTCCCACTCCTTAATATACCAGTGGTGCGGATGCAACGTACCACCTATACCCCATATCCCTCTGGTAGGTGGTTGTAAACGGAAACTCAAGCGTAAGGTACGGGCGAGCTCTCCCCCCATGTCCCTTTGGTCCTTGGGTTTTCGCCACGTCGACGTGGGAAGCTCAGTAGGCTAAACACTCACTAGGCTACACTTACACAATAAATAACACGAAATAAAAATAATGACAAATCGGGCTTACATAACAACAACAACAGCTTCTACTACTACTACCATCACCACCACCACCACCAAAACATCACTACTACTCCCCGTAGGGGAGTACTGCCGGTAGTGATGTGGGCAATACTTTTGTATCGTAAAGGTTTTGGCGCCCCTTCGGTCCCAGCCTCTCCCTTTCAGTTCTTCAACTGTCCCTCTGTTCTTTCTATTTCCTTCCTATTTGCTCTCTCACCTTTCTATTACCCTCTCCTGGCGCTATAAAACCTCGCTGTTGTGGCGCCTATTATCGATCAATCAATTAATCATCACGACTACCACCACCACCACCACATCAATACTACCACCACCACTACCAACACATCACTACCACTACCACCACCATCACAGTAATACTAGTACCACTACCACCACCACCACCACCACCACATCAATACTACCACCACCACTTCCAACACATCACTACCACTACCACCACCATCACAGTAATACTAGTACCACTACCACCACCAACACATCACTACCACCGCCACAACCAACACGTCACTTCTATTACTACTATCACCACCCCCACCACCACCACCACCACTACCACCACCACACCACTACGATCACTCCCACCATTACCACCAACACACCATCACGACTACTACCCCTGATATATATATGTACCCTATCATCTCCAATCCATCCAAACTTGTATCGACGTCCATTTAATTCAATCCCATTTCAACATTATTCACCTATCCATCCATCCATCCCTGCACTCATCCAGTCCGCCTAAACTTATATCCTCTTCATCCATCCATGGGTTCAACTTACTTGTGTTTCTTGTGTTCCATGACTGAGGTCTAGCCGCAGCAGGAAAAGTCGTGAAATAATGAGAGAGAGAGAGAGAGAGAGAGAGAGAGAGAGAGAGAGAGAGAGAGAGAGAGAGAGAGAGAGAGAGAGAGAGAGAGAGAGAGAGAGAGAAGAATTATGAGTAGGAGGAAGATGGATAGAATTTAGACAGATGGATATATAAATATACAGACAGAGAGCCAGACAGATAGATACGGAGAGGGACGGAAAGGTAAACAGAGAGCAGTGACGTGGATAACACCAGTATTCCCTCAAAACTTTCCTGTATCAGCAAGATTGTTACCTCGAGTCTCCCTCTCGTCCGCATTGCCTTCCTTACTGCTTCACCAGAGCATATTTTTATCAAAATTATCCTCTTTCTCCTTATCATATTATCATTATCCTCCTCATAAATAATCATATTCTTCTTCTCATACATCATCATATCATAAATCCTCCCCCCCCCCATAATTCATCATATCCTCCTCATCATCAATCATCATAACATTATCCTCCTCCTCATCAGTCATCATATCATTATCCTCATCATCATTAATCATCATATCATTATCCTCCTCATCTTCATCAGTCATCATACAATTTTCCTCCTCATCATCATCAGTCATCATATTATTTTCCTCCTTCTCATCATCAATACCCCACTTTCCTTTTATTTAATGGGACGGTTTAGAGAGGGTCCCTCTCTCCCCAAACATCGTAGTAGAGGAGACGAAGTTTACTGGCTCATAATAATTATGAAAACAGTTCTCTCTTTCTCTCTCTATTTTATTTTTCATTTCATATCACTCCCTTCCCTCCACCAAGCCCTCCACTCCAATCTCAATCTGTCTGTCTGTCTCCTGCACTCGGCTACCTGACCTCACTCATTCCCTTTTACTCTTACCTTTCCGCCCACTCATTCTCTGTCTTTCACACCCTCTCTTTACCTGTTTCAATCTCCTTCCCTCTATCCTCTTCTCAGTCAGCTTTCCATCTCGCAGCCCACTCCTTATTCCCACGTCTTCACATGCTGCCTAGCCATTCAAGAACAGTCATCCATAATAATGTGTACTCTCTTTCTACTTTTATTTCATTTCAACTCAGGAAACGCCAAATCAGAGATACATATTATGATAGATCATCAAAAACCATCACTTTATTAATGAAAGGAAACGAGCTTACATTAACCTCTGACTCGTAGAACATATTGTAAAACACGCGTGAAAAACCTAAGGTTGGTACAGTGTTGGTAAATCTGAAGCAAGTGATTTCTCCAAACGATTCCAAGCAATAGGCCACCATTATTATTGTTTATCAGGTCCTGTTTCCTGGCATACATTAGAGGAATCTAGGCACTCCAATGTACCAAAAGTATCCTATCCCCTTAAGAAACTCCAACAGTATCGATAATTATGGAATTTAATTTTCCTTTATTGTGTTAGTGCAGTGCTGGTAAATCTGAAACAACTGATTCCCCCAAATTATTGCGGGAAACAAATCACCCCAATGTTACTAATAGGGAATCAGTGGATTCGTGGTATAGTTTAGAGAAATCAGTGGCACTTTAATTTATCGTCAAGAGTTTCTCGCCTTAATGGTAGTTGTGCAGTAAGGCTCAAGGACAGGCACGATTTTTTTTGAAATAGGAAGATACAATAACTTGACAGAACGGTTTATGAACAACACCGTAGAGGAGGAGACGACTTTAAATTTCTGTTCTGCTTCTACAGGTCCAAACAGAAGCAAAACTCGTCAATAAAGGCTCCTCCTCATACAGTGTTGTTCCTTAACAATTTCCTTTAATTCACAGTCTTCCAGTTCGATTCCTGTCCGGCTGTGTATGTAACTTTATACTTTTAACTTCTTTCGATATCTTTATTAAAGGACCGTTGCCCCTAAAACACATGAAGTTACTGGAATATGATTGTACAGTTATTCGTCCTGTGAAGTGTTTGCTATCGCCACTAGTCTTCCTTCAGCCATTCCTGCTTCTCCTCATTATCCATATCATCGACATCAAGAAGTTGTCTCTTTTCCTTCTCATTCTTGTCCTCATCCTCGGTATCATTTTCATCTTTGTCCTCCACTTCTTTCTCCTCCTTCTGCTTCTGGGCCTCTCCTTGCATTTGCCTCCTCTGGGCCTCGAAATTCAAACCAACCATGCTCGCTTGCTGCTCCAAACGCCGTCCCAAGCAAACCACGACGACGGAGCAGGTTAAAAGGAGCAGAGCGAGGCCAAGGAGGACCCAGTACAGCCAGAGGGGCAGATCGTAATCATCAACCATTGGGTGTCCTGTGGGGAAGAGGAGACCATGAAACAAGAGGAGACCAACATATGTTTTCTACCCTACATAAGTGTTATCAGTTTCGTGATGTTATACTGTTTGGTACATAAATGAGTAAACATGTATTTTATATAACCATTATGATGTCTGAATGAAAGTTGTCACAGAACAAGAGAGGTCTTGAGACCGCAAACCTCCGCCAAAGATATGTAATGAATCACCCTTCCTCAATTTCCAGCAAATGGCTAAAGGAACATCCACTCAATTTTTACCTTCCTGAGGCTCCATCTCTTGCGTGTTCCCTTGTGTTTCCATCGCACTGGCCTTCTTAATGACTATCGGGCACTTATTATCCTCTCCCGAGACAGTAGGATTTCCATCAGTTTGGGCTTGGTGAAGAAAGGAAAGGCCTGCAAGGAAAAGGTATGAGGGACTTGGGTAAATTTTTTTCGTATGTATGTGTGTGTGAAAGTACTGGCCAAGGATCCTCAGTAAATTATATAAATTCCGTATAGCCTAGGTCAGCTACCTATTTAGATTTTTAACACACACAAACACACACAGCAGTTCTAAAGAAACCGTACTAAAACTTTGTTGCAGTAGCAATAATAAGTGATCTCTAATGATGGCCTTCGCAGCAGCCAATGTTTGCACTGGTGTTTATCTTTCAATCCGTGTTTGTATGCATATGGTGACCGATATGTAGAACAATCTCCTCATCTCTTGCCACTTCATTCATTCTTCATCATGTGTTTTGCATTTTCATTTTCTTTTCTTTTTTTCTTGTGTTTGTTACATTTTATTCCATCCTTCATATGTGTATTTTTATCATTTACAAAGTCATCTGGTCCATAAAAAATTTAAGTTGTTTTTTGTGTGCCTTTAATTAATTAATGCTAAATTGTAGCCTAATGTTCATGTTATCGCTCTTGTGTTGAATGGGTTTCCGGGTAATCCATTTTATTGACGTGGTTGTTTCATTAGTGGATGTTGTCATGATTTTGTACACTCTAGCTCGTAAATTCCACTTCCCTAAATGTTCATGTCATCTGAGCTGGTAATGCTGTGTGGGGAAGGAGTCATTGTAGGTGAAAGATTGTATCATGTCGCTCTACTATGTTCAGCCTACTCTGATTCCTCCCCAAATAAATGTTACCAGCTCAAATGGCATAAATATTTAAGTACGTGGTAGCGAATTTACGAGCTCGGGTGTACATCTAATATGATTCATGCTTCATTCAATGAATCTTTATCATATATATACCCTTCAGTATAGATCTACTTCCAAACTGGCACCCAGCCACAACGGGAGGGAAGTGAGGGTAATTCCCAAATACTGTAGCTGTTATGGTACCATTTGTACATTATCGATGTCTTGTAATGAATCTCTCTCTATTTAATCTATCTATCTATCTGAGCATACTTATTATTGTATCCATGTAATCGGTTGTACTATCGCTTGTAAATTCACTGTCACCTCCACTCCACTTACATTATATATACATCATCATTCAGTACTCGTCGTCCCCTACCCTTCCCTTCCGCACTTTGTTTCACCAGTCTTAAAATAACTTCAATACATCCCTCCTTCATTTCCCCTCTCCACATCTTTCCTACCTTACCTTTTTCTTCGCAAGTTCCTATGCCATTTCTTCTCTTCCCTTCCCACTCCTTCTCTTCTCTTCCCTTCCTTCCCTTTCCCTTCCCTTCTCTTTCCCTCTTACCTCACCTGCAAAAACCAGCAACCACACAGCAAGGCCCTGAAACAAAAGAAAAATAGAACTATGGGATATGGAACGGTATGCAAGAATATCCTTGGTGTTGACCATGAACGGTATACCGGTAGCCTATATACGATGGTTATATTTGACTGAGGCCTTCAAACTATGTTACAAAACAGACCCCCCCAAATATAGACGGGGGTGGGTGGGTTATGGGGATGTCTGTTTCCTGGTATAGGTTGGAGAATATAGAAACCCTCAATTTCGTCAATATAAAATGGTCCTCTTAATCCTCAAACGCCACTTAGGAATATTATAATATATAATGACAATAAACATACATATTCCTTTGACTGTTAGTGATTTTATCTTTAGATATATATATAGTAATCATGTGGTGCAAGTGATAAAAGATGAAAGACATCTCCCTTCCAGGAAAAGGATTTAGTTACTGACAGATTTTCCACTCCTTGTACGACGTCTGTGTTCCTGTGAGGAGTTAAAATATCAGTCGGTAGTTGACTAGATTTTAAAGTATGTCAGACTTCAGCCACTTTTCTCATGTTCATTATTATTATTATTATTATTATTATTATTATATGTGCAGGTAGGGTTGTGTGTTGTGTTAGGTACCTATGACTTTACACTGTCTTCACAAATATCTCCAGAGAGGTAAACAAATCCTCGGGGGATTATCGATGTATACATCTATCTTAACTCTACCCACTTGTTTACTTGTACACTAAACTCAGCCCGTTTGTTTGTCACTCTGCAGGTCGGAAAAGAGTAACGTTGGTGGTAGGAAACTGAGTGCTCGTCATGAAGGTAAAAAAGAAAAGAAAAGAAAAATATATAATACAAAGAAATTCAACATAGTATATAGTCATATCTAGTTTTCATTGTAATCAGATGTACCATAGAAACTACAAGAGTAGACTGTTCGAAATTTTTTATATGGTCATACTGTGAGTTGGGTGTAGGGATACAAACTCAGTAGCAACACTTTACTGTATTTTTCTTAGCCAGGTCATTCAACAGAAACTCAATTAAACCTTGATCTCTTTTATACTGTGAAAATGAGAAAAGTAGAAAATTTAAATCTAGCGAACAATTTGGCCTTGCCCTGATATTACGGCCTTTCTTACCTTTGACATCATGGCTTGGTATCTCGTTGAATGTAAGTGACGTTTTGCTTGAACTTTGAGAATTCTTTTGTTTACAATCCTTCTTTTGTAAACTATTATCTCTCAGCCTCTGGTTCCTCACTGCCTCTCTCTCCCTCGTTCTGCTTTCAACTGAGGGGGAGGGTTGAAAAGATGGAGAGATAGGATAGAGGGGGCGTGGGAGGAAGGGAGAGAACGAACAAATATGCAGGAGAGGGAAAGGAAAGAGGGAAGTTCAGAACAGAGGAAGCGAAAATTGTTGTATTAAACAGGAATTTCTCATTACAAACGTACATAGAAATGTTAATTGCTTCCCTTGTATCATTGACAACTAATAATTCTTCCGAATGTGCTTTTCAGTCGTTGAAAGGTGTCTTAGAGGTTAGGCAAGAGGCCAGGTCCATCACTATCAGCCATGGCTGTACAGTACAATACAAAGGATTTTAAAATCTCTCAATGCTGGATGCCACTGACCAGTCTGTATTTCAAGTCCACTTGAACGAGACAAAAGAGCAGCTGATAGAAGAGTTACGAAAATATCCGTGTTTGTATGATATGACCACGTTCCCTGGGACCAATTGATTTCCTGTATTCGGTGTCCTGCTGAGGGAGACAGTCTGAAATATTGACTAAAAATCTCTTCATTCATTTTCAACTACTGAACACGATGATGATCATCAAATATATATATATATTTTTTTTTCATGAACTCACATCTTTTTTCTTGTGTTTCTCATGGCTACAGATAACATTAATAAATCCTCCTCCTTCTCAGGGGATCACAGAGTATACCATCTTTCAATCTTTCATTGCTGCAGCCAGGACACTGTGTTTGTTAGCTTCTGGTGTGAACACTCACATAGCCGACATCCATAGCGTTCGTCTGCATCATTGCGTGGCTAGCGTAGCATCGCTGGTGATGTGAGACAGGCTTAATTAACCCTTAAAGTGTGAGGATATTTGCATGTGTCTGCTCTCCAGCAAGGGCATATTTTGCAAAACATAAACAAACTTTGGCGACTAGTAGCTTATAAACTACTAAACCTACATGAATAATTGATACATGATATTGAAGTTCAAAAAATCTTTAGTTGTCTCCTGATGTACAGTCGTGGTCAATAATAATCATCCTCATATGGTATCTCACACAATTTGCTGTTTAATTTTCTCACATTCACATAATTATAATGATATTGTTTTAACCCCTTAACCGCGGGTGACGAGTGACGACATAATTTGACACCACCAACATGTGTGGGTTTGCTTGTGACATGCTTGTTTAGGCTCACAACAGAGGATGTGTGTGCCTAGAGACTCCCCGTGTCACCCCAGCCACTAGCAGTCAGTGTGGCAATAGCTGTGAGCGTGAGGATGTATTTTCAGCACTCAGCGTTTGCTCTAATTACCATATATGTACAAAAAACGACAGAAACTTTATATTTCATATTGTTGTGTTGAAAAGTATGATTCTGACAAGTTCCATGACGAAATCAGAGCGTGAAAACATACTTAGATATGTAAGGAGAGTGTAAAAGTGAATTTTGAGTTGTGGTCATTCTGGGTTGGCTACCTATCCTAGAAATGTCCATTTAGTCTTCACAAGTGCATCAGGAGACAACTAAAGGTTTGTACTTCAATATAATGTATCATTTATTCATGTAGCGTAAGTGGTTTACACGCTATTAGCCGTCAAAATATGTTGTTTTTGCTGTGAGTGCGAGGTGGGAAAACGACCACTCATTATTAGTGCATTTGTCGCGGCTTCTAGCCGCTTAAATTGTATTTATTGGTTGTGGAACCAGCACAGCTGGATTTGCTATAGAATACACCCCTTCTCCAGCCCAGGCCCCGTATAGGCATAATCTGGGCTAGAAGGGTCTATTCCGTGACGATCATCAGAAGTAAATTAAAATTCAAATCTGGCGCTGTACTGATAGTGGAGCCACCTGGTGGTGGCGTGATGAGGTATTAAGCCCGCTCCCTGCAGGTCGCCGCTCGGTCACTCCAATGAGAAAAAAAGTGAATGCCTGCCGCATCGGGAGGTGGGTGGGACAGTAAAAGCTGTGCTGGTTCCACATTAAATAAATACAATTTAAGCGGCTAGAAGCCGTGACAAATGCACTATTATTGGTATAGTGGAACCAGCACAGCTGGATTTGCTATGCATGCGATGCGGTAGGTGGGAGGTGAGGTGGAGGCAATCACGTGCTTAGTTAAGAGCGGTCGAGAGAGCGGGGAATCATAAAAGGTAACCGAGCTAAGGTGAGGCTGAAGCTAAAGCAACTTCCACAATAGCTAGGGACTAGCTGTGGTGGAAGTGTTGTAATAGCTATAATAAAATAATATATACCGTAGACTATTCTGTTATAGACCAGAATTGTTACCCAACTAAAGTCTTTATAGGCAGACTCGAGGGGTCGGGTACAGGAGAGGGGGTGCCCCCGGCCCCCCCCCCCCCTTTTTATTAAAGTCCTCTGAGCTAGGGCTATGGCCCCGGCTCAGGTCATGCAATCCCGAGGGGATGAAGGAGGACACAAGGATGCAGTAATCCTGTGTTTAATATGTATATCCAGTCAGTCATCCTAGTATAGTAAGTTTCGGAGAATGAATACTCAAGAATTCCGTAACAATGTAATTTATTAATCCAGCACCATATGTACACACATGAAAGACATGGGGATGAGCGTGAAACTGTACATGATGGGGGTGAAGTATGGGGTGACTAGTGACGGGAATTAAGTCGCCCGACCTTTTCCCTTCGGGCGGCCCCTCCCCCTCATGTGTCTCCCACGGGGACCCTGGGAAATGGAGGGTGGAGTACCCATAGCCACACAGGGGGTAGGGGAGAGCGAGTGGAACAGATACCTCGTCCTGAAGGAGGAAGTGGAAGTCCAGCCCCCCAAATCCCGAACCCTCTCCACCGAGTGAGTCCTGAGGAAGGCGAGGGAGGCGGCCACGCCCCTAACGCTGTGAGCCCTCGGGGCGTGTCTGGGATCCCCATTCTCTATCACTCGGCAGAGAAGGCGAGCGATTGACCTAGGGAAGAGAGGGTTACCGGACCTAGAGTTGTAGAAGAGGTGGTCCGGAGAAACCCCCCTCGTCGCCTCCACGTAAGTAGTAAACGCGTGGACTGGGCAGAGGGGGTGGAAAATTCCATCCCTCAGAAACGAGGGTACTGCGAGAGGGCCAATCCTGTCGTCAGCCTGCTCGTTCTTAGCTAGGAAAGCAGGAGAGGGGGAGATAGTTAAAGAAGTAAGGTTAGGGCTTACAGATGAAAAAGCTGTGTGATGGGTAAGGGCTGTCAATTGAGAGGCCCTGTACCCTGTAGCTAAGGCGAGCAGGAAGAGAGCTTTTTGGAGGAGGTGACAAACCTCCAGAGGAACCCCCTCGAAGGTCAGGTAGGAAAGGACGCGGTGAAGGGACCAGGAGGGAGTCTGGGCCCGGTGAGGTGCGGTCCCCGCCCGAATCCCCATCCTCAGGAGAGAGAGAGGCCTCTCCGAAACCTTAATGTTAAAACCTAGGAGGAGGGGATCAGACAGGGCTGCGTGATGCGCAAGCACCGTCGCCGGGGCCCTGTTGGTGGAATCGGCGAGCCACGTGAGGAATTCCAGGACCGTGTCCTCCGAGATGACCCTGGAGGGGTGTCTTCGTAAGAAGTCCTGGAATCTTTTCCAGCACGATTCGTACTGTCGCCCCGACGACTGACGATGAGCCCTCAGCATCTTGCCCACTGTCTCCTTAGTGAACCTTTTGCTGAGGACTCCCCGTAGAAACTCCAAGCGTGTAGTTTCAGTGACGCTTGGAGTGGTGCAGACAGGGTGCTGGAGAGGCACGGCGATCCCAACTGAAGAGGATGAGGGCACCACCGGGACAGTTCACCGAACCACGGCTGCGCTGGCCAGAGGGGGGCTATGAGGAGTACCCTCCCCCTGAATGTGCGCAGCTTGAGGATCGCCTTCAGGAGGACTGACATAGCTGGGGGTGGGCCTAGGTAGAGATACCCCCACCTGTTCCAGTCCTCTGTGAAGGCGTCCGGGCCTCCCGCCTCTGTCCTGGAAGAGAATGTTAGGAACAGAGGAAGTAGGGCTGTGGATGGGGAGGCGAACAGGTCCACCTCCGGTGTCCCGTAGCAAAGGCAGAGTGACTCGAACACAAGGGGACGCAGTTGCCACTCGACTGACGTCCCCTTGAACCTGGATAGAGCGTCCGCCCAATCGTTCTCCCGCCCTGGCACATAGCGGGCCGAGAGGTGAATGTACCTCTTGGCTGCTATCGAAAAAATCTGTTCTGACAGGGACAGGAGAATTTCCGACCGTGCGGTGCCCTGTTTCTGTAGGCACTGCACGGCCGCAACATTGTCCATATCGAAGCGGACGCCCATCCTGGAAAACTGTGGGTGTCTGTTGAGCCACTCCCTTTCTACCATCAACTCCCGGGCGTTGATGTGTAGTAGCCTCTCCTCTTCCTTCCATCCCCCGCACCGTTGATGTCCCAGGCAAGACTGGTATCCCCAGCCTACGTCCGATGCGTCTGTCGCCACCATGATCCCCGGGGGAGGGAACACCCAGGGGACTCGCTGACGCAGGGCACCGTGATATAGCCAGGGGCGAAGGAGACGGTGGAGAGAGGGGGACACTTGCCTGGGAAGGTCCCTGTGTGCGGGGGAAAGGTGGAGGTTTACCTCCCGCGTCAGCCTCCTGTGTTTCAGTCGTCCCAGGGGCATTGCAGGGGCCGCGAAATTTAGGGACCTGAGCAATGATTCCCACTGGCGGCGAGAGAAAGTACGGGAAAAATGCGCCTGGCGGACGTGGCGGAGGGTCCGGCGGGCGTTGTCTGGAGCGAGAGAGAGGGTGGCCGAAAGAGAGTCCCACTCTATTCCCAGCCAACACAGTTTGCGAGTGGGAGTGAGAGAGGACTTGGGGATGTTCAACAGGAACCCCATTTCCTCTAGCACCCCCCTCGCTATCCTGACGTTGTTTGCTACCTGCTCCTTGGAAGGGGCGTGAAGCAACCAATCGTCCAGGTACATGAGGGTGGGGACACCCGCCTCTGCCAGATGGGATGCCACCACCCTCACGAGCTTTGTGAAGACTCGAGGAGCTAGAGAGAGACCGAAAGGGAGCCTGGTAAACTGAAACGTCTCGGTCCCCACCTGGAAGGCCAGAAAACGGTGAATCCTGGGGTGGATCGGGACGTGCCAGTATGCATCCTTGAGATCCAGGGATGCTAACCAGTCTCCCTTCCTTAGAACTGTGCCGACCTGGGCAACCGAAACCATCTTGAAACGTAAGGTTTTCACAAATTTGTTTAGCTTGCTCAGGTCCATCACCAATCTCGTTTTTCCCTGGTCCTTTTTGGGGACCGTGAATAAACGAGAAAGAAAGACCCTCCCCGTCGCCTGCTCCACTACCCCTTTTTCCCGCATTTCTAACACATGCGGGACGACCGAAAGTGACACTTTGGTTGAGGCAGGAGGTAGACGTAGTGGCTGTAACGGAAAAGACAGGTGTCAGTGAGAGTACAGTTAATCCTAGACCGAGACCCGAGGGACCTGGGAATGGTTGGAGGGGTAGGATGACGGGTAGTGAGGGTGAGATTTTGACCGCAAAGGGAAACTCTGATTTTTTGACCTAACGGGAACCCAAGGTTGGGAGGAGGGTTATGTCATATGTCAGAAATGTCAGACTAGGAGAGTTAACAACAACATTTACTCACCGGAACAGATATCCAGGGCCAGGACAGGCCCTGACGGATCACCCTTGCTGCCCAGCCGTGGGAGGGCCAGACTACTGACCACCCCGTGAGGCAGCCCAGAGTGGGACCCTAAAGTGGAACGGTCCTTTTGGGAGGGGTGGGAGAAGGAGGTCTTGGGCTTCTGGAAGGGCTTGGAACCCTGTCCTCTCCCTCGAAATGGCTGCTGGCCCCTCTGGGAGAACCTGTTGTGCTGTTTTGGGGGAGTGGGGTAGGAAGGCCTTGGTAGTCTCGAAGGCTGGGAGGGCCTTCGAGGCTGGTACGCCGGTCTGGAAGGCTGTGGGGCACGTGGCCTACGGACAAACAGATTGATTAGGAAAAAAGGGGACCGTTATTTTCCTCTAATTTCACCTCCTGTGTAAGATTAACTCAGGTAATGGAACTAACGAGAGGTACTTACTTGGAGGTAGAAGGTTTCGGGAGATTAATCACTGCTGGGAGGGAGAAGATAGCGTCTGTCGCCGGCTGGTCGAAGAGGGCAGGGGAAAGAGGGGCAGCTCGCACCACTCCCCTCTGTGCCATCTCCAGCGCAGATTTCGCGGCTGCCTGGTGTGCTGCCAGTCTCGCCTCGGCGAAAATCCTCGCCTCCTCCCGCATGTTGTGGGTCGCCATCGCCGCGACGCCTTCCATGACGGTGGCCATGGACGAGAGTGTGTCACTGTAAGGAGTAAACACGGAAAACCGAGCGAACCTGGGGTAGAGACACGAGAGTAAACTGAGAGACCCTCTACCCTGTATCCCTCGAACAACACAACACAAGATGTAATAGTACTCACGCTAGCTGTAAACCCGACATCTCATGGTAGGTGTTGGTGAGGGCGTTGAGGCAGTCCCTGATGAGCGAGGCAGCCGTACCCGTGGAGATGGTATGTGCCAACTCCAACCTAGCTGCCGACTCTGCCTGCCTTAACTTACCGTCGGGCTCCTTCAGTTGATAGGGGACCGGAGGCTCCTTCTCCGTCTTCCACAGACATTCCCTCAAACCCGGCGGGGCACGGGAATGAGGGAGGACGACGGGGAAAGACGGAGAAGGTGGTTTCCTGGCCACGTTGTGTTTCTGGTGGTCCAGGGACTTAAGGAGAAGGGCTGGAATGTCCAGGTCCCCTTCACCCTTATCCCCTGGGAAGTACGCGTCCGGGGAAAGGAGGACTGCCGTGTTCCCGTGGGAGCGGTCAATCCTCCAAGCCTCGGACAGCTGCAAGTTACTGTACTCCACCAAAAAACCCATCGCGTCCAGGGTAGCCGCAGAGGATACCTTTGATGAAGTGGGTACAGGAGCAGAGATGGGACGGACCTTGTAGAAGGGAATAGCGTCGCCCTTCTCATCTGCCCCCCACCTCACCAGGACATCATCCCTCCGGGTCCACACGTCTGGTTGAGCGGTGTCCGGAGACCAAGCCACCAGTCTGCCCTCCTCCGAAGAGTGGGTCCAGGAAGGAGGAAGGAGAGCCCAAGAGTAGGGGAGATACCCGTCGTCCGCAGGAGGGGGCGACGGGGAAGGAGGGGAGGAGGTAGCCAACTCCTCAGCCACGTCCCCAGCCGGAGACTCGAGTCCCGGAGATAAAGGAGGGATGGGAATGTCTCCAACATCCCCGGGTGGACTCGCGCCCCCGACCGGAGCAGAAGCAGGAGGAGGGGCAAGGATGAGAGTAGGAGCGGGTTCCGGAGCACCAGCCGGAGGCTGCACAGGGGGACCCGCAGGAAGAAGGGCAGGAATGGCGTGAGGCATAAGGGTATGGAAGATCTTCACAATCTTCAACGACGAGGGGCTCACCTCACCCCGCTTACCCTTGCGGGGTTTGCGGACGGGCGAAGGGGAGTCCCCCGACGAAGACGAAGAGGATGAAGAAGACGAAGACGAGGAGGAAGGAGAACGGCGACGAGCCCGGGACTTCTTGGAGTGGCGGGACCTTTTTGCCGAACGCTTGTGTCCTCTAGAGCGACCCGAAGAGCCGGCTCTAGAGGGCGACGAAGCTGGAGGTTCCCTGCTGGGCCCTTGTACCGGTGAGGTAGGCAGGGTAACCAGCGCGACAGACTCGCTCGCTTCCCGGGGTGTGAAGCCCCGAGGAGTCGTAGTACCGTCTAGGGAAGGAGGCTCAATCTCTCGGGCCGCAGGGGGTTCTAGCCCCTGAGACTCCGAGAGACAAGTAGAAGGGTAACGGGACCTGGATAAACCCAGGTCCGTTCCCAAAATCGGGTCCGCCCACGACAAAGAAGAACCGTCTCGCTTGTGGGCCATTCTCCTAGCCCTCGTCCAAGCCATACGAAGAGAAGCAAGGGCGGGGAGTTTGGAGCGGGCAGAAGAGGAGGTAACCCGACACAACTCAGCCCAGGGGCGGCACACACCACACGCCAAGGGGTCGTAACCCAAGGGCGTGAAGCAGGGTGCATGAGGCGAACAGTGCAGGTGGCCGTTAGGCGAGACCCGCACAGTATACCCCGAAGAAGCACATAAGGCACGAGTAGGCTGATGGAGAAAAGAGAATACACAAACATGGGTTTGCACGTGAAATCACTGGAACACTGTAAAAACACGGGAAAACACAAAAACATGGAGAAGGTAGCGCGGGAGAAGTAGCCCACTGCTCCCGGGGGAACCAGTAAACACAACACAACACCCCACGCGCACCCGCCAGGGAAAAAACCCCGCCTCAAAAGAGCGGAGAAAAGACCCCCCGGTCTGTAGGACCCCAAAGGAGAGGCACAGGCCGCCTGAGGGGCAAAAACCCAGGAACACCACACTGGGAAAAAACAAAAACACACTTAAAAAACACGCAAGGGAGAGGAAGGGAGAACCTGGGCACAATTCTCGCTCCCCACAACCCGCGTGGACTTACACAATACTCAGGGAAGGCACAAGAGGGCTAACAAGCCCCCACACACACACCACGTGGGGAGGCAAGGGCCCCACGTGGGGAGGTCAAACCTCGCTAAAAACCTAAAAAAACCCGAGGAAAACACACCAAATAAGTGTACTAGTGGCAGGAGGAAGGGTGAGAGGGGGAAAATGGGAGAAAACTCCGAAAAAGGAGGCCCAAAAGAGCCCCCTGCACTAGGGAAGAAAATGAATTAGCCCCAGGAAAAGAAATATTCCCACACAAACACCCTAAAACTCCTGAAACACACACACACACACACCTCTGCAAAGCAGGCAAGCCACTAGAACACAAAAGAAACGATAGCAGGAACACGTGACACAATACCATAGCAGCGAGGAGCGTAGATGTTGACAGGTACGTGTTCCGCGACAGAGTGGCCGAGCGGCGACCTGCGGGGAGCGGGCTTAATACCTCATCATGCCACCACCAGGTGGCTCCACTATCAGTACAGCGCCAGATTTGAATTTTAATTTACTTCTGATGATCGTCATGGAATAGACCCTTCTAGCCCAGATTATGCCTATACGGGGCCTGGGCTGGAGAAGGGGTGTATTCTATAGCAAATCCAGCTGTGCTGGTTCCACTATACCAATAATATTATTATTATATGTGAAGGTAGGGTTGTGTGTTGTGTTAGGTACCTATGACTTTACACTGTCTTCACAAATATCTCCAGAGAGGTAAACAAATCCTCGGGGGATTGTCGATGTATACATCTACCTTAACTCTACCCACTTGTTTACTTGTACACTAAACTCAGCCCATTTGTTTGTCACTCTGCAGGTCGGAAAAGAGTAACGTTGGTGGTAGGAAACTGAGTGCTCGTCATGAAGGTCAAGTACAGGTCAAGTACAGGTACAGGTCAAGTACAGTCTGGCTTGTACCACTTCTGTATTGTTGGTCGTTTTCCCACCTCGCACTCACAGCAAAAACAACATATTTTGACGGCTAATAGCGTGTAAACCACTTACGCTACATGAATAAACGATACATTATATTGAAGTACAAACCTTTAGTTGTCTCCTGATGCACTTGTGAAGACTAAATGGACATTTCTAGGATAGGTAGCCAGCCCAGAATGACCACAACTCAAAATTCACTTGAGTCAAAATATGTTGTTTTTGCTGTGAGTGCGAGGTGGGAAAACGACCAACAATACAGAAGTGGTACAAGCCAGAACGTCCTAGGATAGAGGGTTAAGTATTGTGTAGCTGCTTGTACTTAACCTATATTTTATTGGAATGCTTATCAGCAAAGGAACAGAGGGAAGCTGTCAAACTCTTACGTGAGTTACCCCAATATGGATGAATATTTTTGACCACGACTGTACTTGTAAAGACTATATGGACATCTGTAGGACGGGTAGCTATAGCTCAGAATGACCACTACTCAAAGCACAGTTTTACATTCCTTTGACATTAAATTGCGTCATCACACACTCAGCGCGTTGGACCAAGAGAGGGCAGGGACTTGTGGTTGTGGTGGCTAGAGCCGTAGATATAGAAAGTTTGGCCAACTAGGTTCCAATCGAGCTGGTTGCTGATTGGTTGAACGGAGTCTCGTGACACACAGGAGCCATGTTGTTACCCAACGTCACCGTCAGCCTCCCTATAGCCACAGTAAAAAATGCCTTGTTGTGCAGCATGGGGTTATACAACGCACCCAGGAATGGGCAAAACAATGCACAGGTTCCCAAGAGATACCCAGAGGAGGCAGCTTTGGGCAAATAAAGTCAAACGACAAGATTGGAGCCCAAACAACAATTCGTTCCTCTGTTCGGTTAGTACAGGGCAAGCACTTACTATAGTTTTCTCTCAAACTTTTATATTCTTTTACATAGTTTTATAAATTATTATATACTTAATTAATTAACTTATCAGTGAATTGAAGCACCAAGCCCAGAGGGATTATTTCTTTTATATATAGGCCTATATGTATACCTTACTGTAACCTTATATACAGTACGTAATCTTTTAGTGTTAATTTTACCTTTAAGAAGTACTTATAGTTTATTCCCATATTTTTATATGCTTGCATTGAAATCACAAAATAACATTACAAATATAAAAAGCTCTTTAACATTGTAATTATACCAGTAGAAGTTGTACTGTATAATACAATAAACTGTACTACTAAATCCCCATTCTTTGGAGGAATGAAGGCACTCTAATGCACCAAAAAGAATATCTCCCCTTAAACATAGGTGATATTTTAACACAAGGTCAGTTTTGATACAGTTATACAACATTTGTGTATAATTATAATTATGGTATTGTGTGCACATCTTTTTAGTTCTAATGGATTTCTTAATGGTAGTTTGTATTGACAAATGTAACTACAGTATTACAATTCTCAAGGCATTGCCTATACTGTACCGGTACTTTATTTTTAATTTTTTCATATACCCTGCTTACAGTACTATAATAGGTAATTGTTGCTACTGATTTGTACTGTACCATACTGTATTTGGATTTTGTTAAACTGAAATATTTTATCTCTTACCCTCAAATAAGGGGTCTGTAGATGACATATAAAAAATCTTCGAACCTTGATTCTTAGTTAAAAAACAACAACTCCGTGTTGCACTTTAGTTTCGTAGGGTACATAATAAAATATAAAAAAGTCCCTTCAGGAATCTGATCACTTGCTTATTAAATGGCTCTAATTTAATGGAATACGGTTAGGTGAAAGTCATCACATTTGATACAGTTATCATAAAAAAAATTAAGTTAGGTTAATTTAATTCGATATTCAATAGTTAATTCACATATTGAGAATTACAGCAGGGAAGATCATGTTTACATAGATTGATAAGTCTAATATATTGTATAGATCTATTGGTCCTAATTAATTGTAATTTTTTTTACAGGATCATTTTGATGATGGCCAGTATGCAAGTGAGCGAGCAGATAACCTTCTGGAGCAAATAATTCCTCCAAACTATTCCAAGCAGCAGGACACAGGTATTATTCTCAATGCGGTCCTGTTTCCTGGTATACTTTGGAAGAATGAAGGCACTCCAATTCACTAAAAAGAACATTTTCCCTTGTGTTGGTAAATGTGGAGCAAATGATTCCTCCAAACTATTCCATGCAACAGAACACCATTATTTTTGTTCATCTGGTCCTGCTGTTTCCTGGCATACTTGGAGGAATCAAGACACTACAATGTAACAAAAATGAAGTACCCCCTTAAGCACAATGATGTAACATAAAATATAATTACTGTCTAATCATTTATTTTGCCTACAAAACTGTGACGCGTAATATAAGCTATGATTGTGTCTGTCTACTTGCGTAACATCATGGGACCTGGCCGATGGCTGGCCAAACTCTCTATATCTACGGCTCTGGTGGTGGCCAGCCAAGACTACCATCTACCATGAGTAAATTTAACTAGTCGGGAGCCGCGCAAATTTGAAAATTGCTCTAACGACATGTCATCACCCACGGTCACGACCTCTTTATTGTTACTCATGACGACATATGTTGCCACCTGCGGATTATGGATTAATACTATTCTGTCCGAAACGAAAAAAATCTGACAAAGCGCTGTTTTCATACAAACAGGCGAGAATGTTCATGTTCCTTGCATTTATCCTGATACAGTTCCGATATAAGTTTCTTCTAAAGGGGCTGTGATGAGTAATTATTGCCTATAATTTACACCTACTTAAATCTCCATCCAATAAAGGAACGATAACAGAACCAACATGGATCCAAAAAATGTTTATTAACGGCTACATGGAAATGCCAAGACCAAACTTGTCATAGGTTTGATATACAATGCAAATTTAGGTATTGTTTTATTATGCAGGTATTGCTGGTAGATTAAACTAGTTTTTTTATAGCGTGTCATTGAATAAGCAACCGGGTACATTAATTAAATTTTATATAACTTGAGGACACGATTATTACTTTTCTTTACTATAATCATCATCTTTTTTCGGTTTTATTGTTTACACAAAAGGATTAACTGGTGTCTCACTATATTCTTTCATTCTTTATATTGTATATTCATCAAACTATACGTACACGGTATTTATTAATTTAAATTTGTTTTCATTATCCAACCATCCATTTTCATGTTCAGTCATTCACTCAATCGCTGAATGTACCACTCACTTGTACAAGACATTTTCTTAAAATAATGAATAATTTCGATGTCATCAGACACTCCTTTTCACACTTTTACAATATTGCTTTGTCTCCCACCAAAATACATCATCCTTCTTATTCCAAAACACGCAATTAAAGTACTCTACACCTCTCCGAATAGGGGGTATATAGCCTGTAGTGATGTGGGCAATAGTTTAAGGGTTTGGGCGTATCTTTGGCCCTAGCCACTCTTTTTCAGTTCTTCAACTGTCCCTCATTTAATTGTTTCCTTGCTGCTTACTGTCTTACCTTTCTATTACCTTCTCCTGGCGCCTATATGACCTTGCTGTTGTGGCGCCTAGTATCAATCAATCAATCATTACTCTACACCTTTCCTACACCTATGCATTCACTCATTCCCCACTTACTCTACTCATTCATATTCCTTGGTCCACCACTCACATACCCACAACCTCAATTGACACTCGTGCCATCCAACTTGTCACATCACCTCACATGTACTGTACAGTCACTCATAATAGCAGAGACGCTCACACCGTTCCTGGCGAAACACTTTTCAAACCGTGTGATATCGGTTCTGAGAATATTGTACACCTGGCGTCAGAGGTGAGGGTGTTGGGTGGTTTTTAGGGGGACAGGCTGGTCAGCTCGAAACACTGCCTCAAGCCCTCAAATCACGTTTGTCTCATCTACAGTTTATTCATAGTATGACGAGTAGATCAACTTCCTCACTCAAACACGAGCACTAGCGTCAGTTACACTTTCAAAGCACACTCCATTATATCATTCTACTCGTTCTCTCACTACCCACTCATTCCCTCACTCATTTTGCACTTCAATAAGTTGTTACACCACATTCTCCGTTTCACCCACTGATTTCTCATTCCTCCACACCACTCCACTGCACCAACTTAGCTATATCTTCTTGATGGCACAGACGGAGCAGCAGAGGAGCCATGCTATGATCATAAGAGCCACGAGGATGATGATAATGAAGAATAGCACCCCAATGTAGAACCACCGCAGAGCCAGGTCCAAAATGTAGTCTGGTGAGGAGGGGGGATTTTATTAGAGAATAAATTTGGCTAGTATTTTAGGTTAGTATATAACCAACACAACATCCGCCAACAGACTGAAGTTATATCTTGAAATTGTAGGACATTGGTGTTCGGAAATAGAGTAGTTGAGGTTGTGGAACAATTTCCCAAAAGTAGAAGTGTGAAACAGTATAAATATAAATTTGGACTCAAGGGCTGGTAGTAAATCATGAGTTGCCCTTGAGTGGGCCAATACACATTTTGCAGTTTCCTCAATTTTAATAAACTTATAACATTATATACTTACAGCGAGCCCTCTCGTTGACACACTTGTCGTGAAAGTGCGGATGGCCGGTAAAATGTCTATCCCAGATCACCACCAGAAACCTTTCAAAGTAGATGTGGCCTTGATGTGCCGCAATTACTGTTACCTTGACCTTGCCCGCCTTATGGTATTTTCTCGAATCGTCTCTGTATGTGTAATCAGCTGCGGGTGGTCAGATAGATCACGTTAGGGAAGCAAGCAATCGTGAGCTTTGTGTGTGTGAGATTGAAAAGACTGTCCTAGAGTTAAGGAATCTATGTCTATTACCTGTAACAGATTTAAACAACACGTATTCCTTGTTAATGGTAACACAGACCTACTGTATTGTTTAGGGTTGTACACTCACAATCCACTATGGGTGTGTAAGGAAAGATGGGGTATTTTTGATGTTGGAATATTATTCTTGCCTGGTTGGGGGTTGGATAAAAACCTCATTGGATAAAGCACACGAACTAGTGTAAAAAAAGGATATATACTCATTGACGGGAAGTGCTTCATCGTATAATATAGATATTGAAAACTTTACACTGGAATATGTAGTATAGAAGATATTCACTTTTTTTTTTATAGAGAATTGTAGATATCAAGATCATTCAAAACTAAATGTGTCCAACAACTTCAAAGAAACAAGCCAAAAATTTAGAAAACTCGACAAACTTCAAAGAAATTTGTCGAGTTTTCTAAATGCGTCTGACGGTCCCCATACACAGACAGAAACATGGGGCGAATATTTGCGTACTGACGGTAGCCTATGCTGGTGAATCTTTGGCGAGGTTTTGGCGTTAAATATATGTTTAGTGGAGATTTGTAAATTAATTCTTTTTTATTTACTATGGTTGTGTGGATGAGTTCTTGTTTGGTGAAATTTTGTGGATTATGATTGATTGATTGATATTAGGCGCCGCAACAACAAGGTCATATAGCGCCAGAAGAAGGTGATAGAGAGGTGAGACAGAAAACAGGAAGGAAATAGAAGGAAAAGAGAGACAGTTGAAGAACAGAAAGGGAGTGGCTGGGGCTGAAGGGTCGCCCAAACCCTTAAAGTACTACCAACATCACTACATGCAATACTCCCTACTGGAAAGTTTTGTGGATGAGTCTTTGTTTAGAGAGTTATTGATTGACGAGGTTTTGTACATTGAAGTTGGATCTAATGAGCTGCGCAAAGTGAAGTTTTGTGTATTCGATATTTTTTCATACAGAATATGAGTACATTCGAGTAGGATACTTTCTATTGCCTTAGGTAGAGAGAAAAAGTTGGTTTAGCTCAACAAAAGGTGTGACAACAGGAGTCGAACCCTGGTTCCTTGGAGTTGCAAGCTCAGTGCACTATCCTCTATACTCCCAGTCCCATCCAGTGCGTATGTATACAATGAAAGGAAAATGAATAAATGGTCTCTGAAACTTGATATGTTAATAAACAGAACCTTTACTCATATCTTGAAATAGCCTGTACCCAACATAGTTTTATTGAATCAGGAACCCTTCCATACAACAACAACTGATAAGTATGTACCTGACATTAAATACAATGAATTTGACGTAGCATCCCTTTATATATGCAATATCATAGATCATGAGAGGCTTACATTCCAAAGTATGAAAATGAACATCGCCGTCTCCAAAGTCGATCACATGTGGTATATCATCTTCTGCATTAGTGGCCTGAAATGAAGAGGATGCAAATTTACCAAGTTATCAACATTGTCCCTCGTATGATGGAACAAAGTATAGTAAAGTTATGTTGTTGGAATACTTTTGTACTAGCTACACTATTAGGAAGATTTCTGGGAGATATAAAGGAAATATAAATCTATCTCTTAATTGAATTAGGATATATTTTATGCAGTGAGGTTTTGGTTGTTTCCTGCAGTACATGCAGAAAAATAGGTGCAGATTTTCCAATAGACCTATATTCTGACAGGAAGAGTCATATTTAAAACATTATACTGTACAATACACCAATACATGAAGGAGACCTATAATACATGGTAGCTCATATAACAAAACATTGAAACACAACATAAAAGTAAATACATTAACAAATGCAAAGTACAAAACGCATATTTCATATACCGTACACATCGACCTCGAGACGGTAGGTTGTCAGTAGCCTATGGCTCTTACTAGGCCCCGAGATTATTGAGTGAAGCTTTGAGATATTGAGTGTTTCACAAGTTTCACACTACATAGAAACAGTGGAGTTTCAAAGTCTTAGTTACTTCTTTTCTGCACGCTTTTATCTTACACAGTATTTTATGCTTCACTCTCTAGAGCGAGTAGCTATACCGTCGTTCACAGCATCTTGAATATAATAATATGGTGGGGCATTTTTTTACATAGACAGTATATTATATACAAATATACCGGTACATTAAATAAAAAATGTTTTCAGTTGAAATATGCATTTGCTAGACAGAATGGTTTTGAAACAGCTGGTGTCGGAGGTATTCATACAATATTTCAGAATTCGCACTTCGTATCTTTGCATCACTGACCTAGGCAAAGGATTTCTTGTTCGTTTCAAAGCAGTTGACGATTTTCCTATTGTGAAATATGAGCCATTATCATAAATTGAAATTTGCACCGGCTCCTAGTTCTTAACGAATAAAATTTTACATAACTTGGGAATGATTTTGAGTTATAAATACTGGCCCTTGGCTGGTCAGATCTGATGGTGGTAATGTGGCAGTACAGAGAGAGATCTTGATGCAACTTTTCTCAGATCTCAACAGTAGTCATCAATGTCTTCTTAGTTTGAGTGGGATACTTATCTTTGAAGGCGACCGTCGGTGAAGGTGGAGAGGGAGGGTAACAGTGACAGGCTCTCTTTCTGTAGGCTACCTGTGTCCTTCTCATGTATACCCAAAATACCCAGTAAAATGGGTCACACACACGTTGCTACCCCTTTCAAGTTCACCATATTCTCAGCTCCACCCTCCCACACCTTATTGCATTCACGAAAATTCCCTTCATATAGTTTTGGTGAAAGGAGTTGTTGAAGTTCCTCAAGCTGTCTGGCCGAACAGCCCCGAGCTCTTGAGGAAGGCTATGGCTTGAACCGCGCTTTCCCACAGTGCCCTCAGTGAGTGTATGTTGTGTTGTTGGCGAGTGTCGTTGTGTGCGATACAGTCTTCCATAATGTGTTTAATGGAATTGGGTGCTGTGTTGCATCCTGGGCAGGTCTCTGCAATGGCTCCATCTAGTTTCTTTTGATATGTCAGAATGGCCGGGTGATGGCCGCTTCTCAACCTGGCCAGGTGGACTCTGTCTTCGCGGGGAAGGGAGGATTCTGATGGGTGGATGTCTGGGGGTCGTGCATGCAGCAGGGTGTTGTTTTTAAGTTTTTTGATGGATTGGTGGGTGATTTGAGTGTGGATGTGTTTTTGGAGACTGGTTTGGGGTGGGCAGGGTGTGAGGGATGATAGTATTTGTGTATGGTATCGTGTACTGGGAGTTGTTTTGATGTTTCTTGGCATCTCTGGGTGTTTTGCCATGCAGTGTAGTGGGTGGCATAGATTTCTGGAGGCTGCAGCGAGTGTTTGTGTGCCTCTCATGTCGAGGTGGTCCTTAATCTTGAGGATTTTGGTTTCGTGCTGTAGGTGGTCTGTGGGTGTGGTAGCTGTGCAGCCTGTGGTTGTTCTTAGGGCTCTATTTTATATGGCCTGTAGGGTGTTGAGATGAGTCTCAGTGAGGTTTGAGGCCCAGGCGGGGGCTTGCATAGTCTATCACTGATCGGATGTATTGTTTGTATACTGTGGTTGTGGTTTCTTTGGTGTGTCCAAATGTTTTGCTGGTAAGTGATCTGAGGGCCTTAAGTCTTTGCATGCTTTTGTTTTTGATGGTTGTGATGTGTTGTTTGAATGTCATAGATGTGTTGTATGTTATGCCAAGTATTTTGGGTGTGTGTGTGTGTGGTATAGGTGTGTTGTTTATGGTGAGGTGTGGTGTGTAGCGGTGTTCGGTGTTGTGGTTGGTGAGAAGGGTGATTGTTGATTTGGTGGGTGCTATTTTAAGTTTGTTTATGATGATCCAGGCATTGAGTGTGTTGAGGTAAGGTTGGAGGATGTGAGTGGCTGTGTCTGCATTTTTGTGTGTACATGTGAGTGTTATGTCGTCTGCGTAGGAGGCTACTTGTATTTGTGGTGTCTGGGGTGTTGGTAGGTCGTGCATGTATAAGTTGAAGAGGCTGGGTGAGAGTACTGAGCCTTGGGGGACGCCGTTGGTGAAACTTTTTATGTTAGATGATTGACCAGCATGTGTAACATGGGCTATTCTTCCTCCCAAGAAGTTGGCTAGCCATCTTTTTGTATTGTTGTGCATATTTGTGTTGTATATTTTGTTTGTGGGGTTTTGGCGGGGGATGGCATCAAATGCTTTACTAATGTCCAGTGTGACTAGGAGTGTTCTGTGTTGGGGTCTATCTGAGTTGATGCCGTCATAAATTCTTTGTGTGAGGTTTGTAAGAAGAGTGTTTGTTGAGTGTAGTGATCTGAAACCATGTTGTGTGGATGCAAGAGGAATGTGTGGTGTGATGTGGCTGATGATGAGGCGTTCAATAACCTTGGAGGGGGTGCAGAGGAGGGTAATGGGACGATGTGATGATGGTAGTGTGGGGTCTTTTTTGGGTTTGGGGATGGTGATGATGTTTCCGTGTTTCCAGGTGTTGGGTATTGTGTTGTGTGAGTAGCAGTAGTTTGCTATGTTAGTGAGTGCCTGTATGCCTTGTGGTCCGAGGTGTTTGAGGTGAATGTTACTGATGTTGTCTGGACCACAGGCAGGTGAGTGTTTGAGGTTGTGGATGATGTGGTTTGTTTGATGGTTTGTGAATGGTGTATGGTCTGAATCAGTGGGGAAGCATCTCCTGCGGCTGATGACTCGTCGGTCTTCGGGGTGCGGGTGAAGGTGGCTGGTGTGAGAAAAGTGCTGGATGAGGGTGTTTGCTTGTTGTTTGTTTGAGGGTATGATGTCTGTTGTGATTGCTGCGTGTGATTGTGTAGTGATGTTGTTGGATACTGTGATGCTGTTTAGTGTTTTGTAAAGTTTTCTGGTGTTTGTTTTGTGATTAAGTGTGTTGACAAACCTTTGCCAATTTAGTGTTTTCTGTTCTTTGATTTTGTTGTTTATTTGTGTGTTTAGTGCTTGTATTTGGAGTATTGTGTGATGTGTGAGTGGAGTTGGGGGTGAGTGTTTGAGTGTGTCTCGTTGTCTGATGAGGCCCTGAATTTCTGTTGTAAAGATGGGGTTGTATTTTCTTCTGTTGCCTCTAGGGATGTGTTTGTTGTTTGCGGTTTGTATGATTGTGTTGAAGTTTTGTACAGTTGTGTTGATGTTTGTGATGGGTGTATTGTTCAGTTTTTCAAAGTGATCTTCTGTGTCTGTAGTGAAGATGTCCCAGTTGGCTTTGGTGTAGTTAGTGTATGTGTGTCTGTGGCCAGCTGGGGTGATTCTTGATTTAGTTGTGATGATGATTGGGAGGTGGTCGGAGCCAAGAGTGTTGACCACCCTCCATGATGTTCTGGGTGCTAGGTTGGGGGAGCAGAAGGTGATGTCGGGTGATGATGGTTGGTAGAGGGCTTGGTGAGGGATATGGGTGTGTTGGTGTGTGTTGTTTAGTGTGATGAGGTTGTCTGTTTGGGAGAGGATTTCAAGTCCTCTGTGTCTGGGTTGTTGGTATACCAGGCCGATGTCTTGGCGTTGAAGTCACCATCTAGGATGAGGTTAGGTTGGTTGGTGATTTGTTGGAGTTGGGGGGTGGTTATGGGGAACTGTTGGGCTGGTTTGAGGGGGGATGTATATGTTGGCTATTGTGGTGCTTGTTGTTTTGCCAGTGCGTATTTTGATGGCCTGAATTTCTGTGATGGTGTCGTGGTGGGGGAGAAGGGATTTGAGACGTGCACTGGTTTCTGTATAGTTGATGGATTTGTGGATTAGGGTGATGAGTCCGCCGCCATTGCTGTAGGTCCGGTCTTGTCTGATGGTGGTGTAGTTGGGGAATGTAGGTGTTTTGTGTGTGTTATGTAATCTGGTTTCTTGTACGAAATGTTGTGTTGTATGATGAAGTGTGTAAGTTCTTGTTTTTTGGTGTTAATGCCATCGATATTTATTTGGAGTATGTTTATGTTGTGGGTACGGTGTGTGTTGTGTGCTGTTGCGTTGGGGTGGGGAGGGGGGTATCTTTGTCGTGGTTGGGGATCGGGATGGTGGTGGCCGTGTGGGTGGTGGTGTTGGGAGTAAGGGTAGTGGGGGTAGGAGTGGTGGTATGGGTGATGGAGGACGAGTCTATGTGTTTGTGTAGTGTTGTTTGGGGGCAGGTGTTGTATTTGTAGGGTGGATCCAGTTTCTGCAAGGGCTGCGATGAACTGACCCCGTTGTCTGTTTGTTGGGTTTTGGGCATGTTGGACATGTGTGTTTGTTGGTGGGTCCTGGGTTGCTCTCAGTCTCTCCTGCTAGAAGGAGAAGCCGAGAAATGACAGCCGGAGGATCATTTCTCGGTGGTGGAAAAATGTGTAATTGTGTGTGTTGTGTGAGGGGTGTGGTAATTGCCCGGGTGACCGAAGCCGTTCCCAGGAACTCGCGCCTCCTTGATGGGGGTGGGGGGATTTTGTGGCGGTTTGGCCCCCATAGCTTCTTGCAGTTCTGAGGGGTGGTCCCACGACTTAGACGCCGCCACTCCAGGACCGGTAAAAGGAGTTGTTGTTGTTGATGATGTTCTCCCGGGGCAGAATGGCTTCCTGCCCCACAAACCCCCGGTACGCTCAAGTCGCAGTGAAAAGAAAAACAAAATAAAGGAAGGGCTCGCCCAATACGCCTGGACTACCGAAGCAAATCCCAGGAAGATGGGACCAGAGCTTACTGGACCAGGGAATATGGAGCCCTCCTATCGCCAGGGAGATTGGGGTGAAGGTCTTTGATCTCACAGCCAGTGCTGTGGGCCGAAGTCCACGTTACCACAAGAAATACAGTGGGGCCGCACCAGCCCTGCAAAGGAATAACACACTCCCGTGTGCTGGCAGTCCGGTTGCAGTACACCTCACGAGGGTTTTTAATCCATGTGGGCAGATCTCGTCAAATCCACTAGAAATTGACCAGATCCTACAACAATTTTTATTCTAGCCCTGTGGGGGTTGGATATTATTCACAGAGAATAATGTCAGCCCCCCTTTGGCAAGTGGTGAAAGGAGCCATTCAATGGTCTGACAAGATAAAACTGGGTTGCCAGCCCTAACTTACACTCTTAGCTAATCTCTTCTACTCTTCTCTATTATGCACATGTTCTTTTGCTTCATCCATTCTTAACCCCTCCGGTCTGGGCTATTTATGATAAACCTCCCACGTTAGCTGGGCTCCCTGCCCAGTTCCTCCTTCCCTGTCCGGGGTTTCTAGCCCAAAACACTCTATTTCACTTACTCCCTATGTCTAAACTACAATACCTAAAAACTTAATTTGGTTCTGCTCTCACCATCAACTCTTCTTTCAAATAAAGAACAACTCCAGCTCTCTAAGGCTCCTGGTTGTGGAGATAATAGGTGATGAAGATAAGTAACTTTTAGTGCGAGTGGGGTGGTGTTTGCGCCCACAGGAAAGCCAGATACGAACTGAATGTAGTGAATGAGCTTTGTTGTTCTATTGATAAGCTGCGGGCTATAGCCATCCCACCTGCCGGTCTCATATTCTTGAACTGTATACATGGTTGTCTCAATACCCAAGCCAGCCAATCAGCAGCCAAGAGTTGCAGCCAATCACGACGCATCCAGTGCGGGGTAATGACGTCTTGAACGGAGTTTCCATTAAACACAATAAATGCATATGAAATACATTACATCCCCCTAGATTGTTGTACTCCAGACCAGGTGAAGTCAGAAAACCACAGATCTAGCTGAAAAAAACTAGCAGTGGCATAACTATTTATACCCATTCGCCTGCCCGTGTTAAAGCACAAATTATTGTTCTTTGCGAAGCAGTCTTTCCATTTCTGCGCTGACTCATCATCCCAGCAATCCGTTTTCACCTGAACATACGAAAGTGAATTTTCAACGACAATGTTCATGGAACCTTCTTCCTCTGTAGGAAGTTTGTATGCCATGACAGCCATATTCAGAGTGGTACACGAGCAACACGGGGAGTTTTGTTTACAAGTATGCCAATCCAAAGTATAATTGTTGCCAGTTACCACGAATAACTTCGTTTGATCACAGCATTTTTACGGTATATCAACTCCATATGTGAGAGATAAACGAAGAGCTATTAACCAGTTTGATTTCAATACAGTATATTTCATATACATTTATTGTGTTACATAGAAACTCCCTTCATCGTAAGTAATACGAGAATAATAATACAGTATATAGTATATTTAATTGGTGGTGTGTTATGCAAACTCCCTTCATGACGTCATTACCCCGCGCTGGATGCGTCGTGATGGACTGCAACTCCTGGATGCTGGTTGGCTGGCTTGGGTATTGAGACAAGAATATGCGACCGGGCTACGTGGCTCAAGGAAACGGATCCCCTTCCGTGCATGGACAAGATAAAATCAGTTTCACTTTCTCTATGCTGTGTTGTTCATGAAAATGATGTTGAAAATACTTAAATACGATGTGAAGAACTTTGACATTATGATTGATATACAATGATGCATACCCTTGTTATATGAAAATTATATAAAAATAATTGTATCATATGCGATTGTTCAATTGCAAATTATGAGTGATTGGCATTGAAACTGAAATGTGGCACCAAAGCAATAATGTCAACGAGCAGACGACATCTCTTCTCGGAGACTCGGTCACGCTCAGCCTCATACACACGTGTACACTCGTCCTGGCTCACTTTCTCCACCAGTAAACACAAGTACACCAATCAGCAATAAATCCTCGTAATCCAACTCCATCTTGTTTTCCCATGCTTGCTTTGTATACAGACACTACACTGTGGACGGATCCGTCCAATCCATCTCCACCGTCATGTCCGTGCTCGGGGCTGTGACGTCAAATACTGACGTCACTGTTCTAGTGACGAACGTACTAGTGTGAATCTGGCATTACTGCTTATGACCTGCATGCGCGTGTGATGCTCCTGAATCCATAAGCCCAGAGTGTGCGCGTGTGTATTATTTATGCTTAAAAGTTTCCTCTCTCTCTTTTTCATTATATTATCAGGAAATGAACTTGAAGCTTTGTACATTATATATATCTATTGATCGTGCCAATGTACTGTACGGTATTATACGTACTTATGTTAAATCTCTATATATATCTCTCTCTCTCTCTCCTCTCTCTCATATAAATACTTTTCAAAATAACGAATCTAAAGCTTTGTATTTATAAATCTACTGATGGTTTATGTACTTTTTACGCTAAACACAGTTCATCATTCTCTAACATCTCATTACATTTTTAAGAAACGAACCTGAAGCTTTGTAATTTACAGATACGTTGATTGTGTTTTTATCTCTTACGCTAATATATTTCATCTCCCTCACTGGAAATATCTTGTCAAAAAACGAGCTTGCAGGTAGATAGATATATATCTATTGATCCTGCATACATTTCTTACGCTTAATATAGTTTATTATTCTCTCTCTCTCTCTCTCTCTCTCTCTCTCTCTCTCTCTCTCTCTCTCTCTCTGTGTGTGTGTGTGTGTGTGTGTGTGTGTGTATAAGCATCTTTTGAGCAACGATCCTGATGCTCTTTAATTAAATCTATATGTGCATTGATTGTGTTCGTATTTCTTACACTAAATATATTAATTCTAAATGCAGTGTTCATGAAACAAACCTGTACCTTTGTTATGCACATGGGGTCATCCAAAATAACCTCGATATTCCCAATTATATGGCGTATAATTATATACTGTATATATATATATATATATATATATATATATATATAAATATATAAATATATAAATATATATATATAAATATATATATATATATATATATATATATAAATATATAAATATATATAAATATATAAATATATATAAATATATATATATATATATATATATATATATATATATATATATATATATATATATATATATATATATATATATATATATATATATATAGATATATATAAATATATATAGATATATATAAATATATAGATATATATAAATATACATATATATTACTGCTGGGCCAAAATCACGGCGGTTGGAAGGAGAATAACGTTTGGGTTATAACGATAAAACCAACCATGGGATAATCTTTGAAATTGTTTCATTCTCTTTCCCAGCTTATTTTACTTAAGAAGAACATAACCTAACCTGACCTAACTTATATATATATCTTGCGGAGGAAATACAGGACCACCTACAACAGCTCTGTGACACGAGACAAGAGAAAATAGATGAAGCAGTCCTCGAGCGAGACGAGACTGAGGCACCGTTCACGCTGGGTGAACTCTTAAGAGCCAGGAAGAAGAGCAAAGACACGGCCCTCGGAGATGATGGCATAATGTACTCAATTATTTCCGGACTGGGTACTGGGGGTCACGCGGCTCTCCTAACCATCATGAATGAGTCATGGGGTGTAGGAAGATTGCCCCTGGCTTGGAAAAAGGCAGATATTCTACACATTCCAAAGCCCAAAGAGAAGGGCAAGTACAGACCAATAGCTCTGACGAGCTGTCTCTGTAAAACCATGGTGCTCAAACGACCCTTGTGGAAGATTGGTCCATGGCATCCACATCTCTTTGGATTTGTCAAGAGAACTGGGACCACAACTGCCATTGCATCTCTACTGAGCACGATAAAGGACCGAAAGGCCATTGTCGTGTTTCTCGACCTAGAAAAAGCCTTCGAACTAGCAAACTCTCTTGCCATACTAGAAGCACTGGCAGAAAGGGGAGTTAGAGGCTGAATGCTCGCATGGGTACAGGACTACCTCTCGGACCACAGTGCCAGGGTTAAGTAACAAGGTCGAGTATTGACTTACCAGTCCCTAGAAAACGGAACTCCACAGGGAGGGGTCTTAAGCTCAACCCTCGTCAATATTCTTATGTAGGAGCTAGTGCAACTCCAGTTGTCGGCTGGTGTCAAACTGATCAGCTATGCTGACGATCTGGCACTTCTGATTCAGGGGCGAAATATGAGAAAAGCTCAGAAAAGTCTCGACCTGATCGAGGGGAAATGCAAAAACCTGGGGTTGAAAATCTCCAGAGAGAAATCAAAGGCAATGTTCATCAGGGGGAGAGCTCCCCAAGAGCATTTGCACATACAGGACACCCAACTTGAATGGGTGTCAACTTACCTGTACCTAGGAGTCTGGATAACACACAGCCTCAATTGGAAAATGGAGATAGAGTATTTGCAAGATAGGACTAAATCCTGTCCTGCAGCCCTGAGGACCCTAGTGTCCTATGACAGCGGCGCCTCAAACAGAACTCTCACGATGTTCTACAAACAAGCCATCCAATCGATCATCGATTATGCTGCCATAGTGCTTCCAGGTATACCAAAGACCTTGGCACGCATGCTGGAATGCATTCAAAACAAAGCTCTGAGGAACATGTATGGTGCCCCAGAAGTGATGCAGCATGAATCTGGTCTGGGTTGTATTCAAGACAGAATTGACTTTGTAGTGTCATGTATGGTAGCTAGAACCATACATCACTATAGGGATAATTTTGTCAAAAGTGAGGTCATCAAAGAACTGAGAAAGGACAGGCAGGGTGCAAAGAGAGGCACCTAGATCCGAAGGGTGGCAGACATAGTACACAGCCTCCTCAACGTCAAATTTCTCTTGAAGAAGGGTACAGACTCACCAGCCCGTGAGTACCGTGTGCCACCAGTGTGGACCACACCAGCCATCAAAACAGAGTTACTGTAGTTCGGCTTCCGAGAGGTAAGAAAGACCTCAGCGAAAATGAACTCCTCCAGCATGTCAACAGAGTGATGGGCAGCAGGGATAACGAAGACACAGCCGTCTACTACACTGATGGCTCCGTGGACCCGGAGAGTGGCATTGCGGGTGCCGCTTTTGTACTTGGCAACAGGGTCTTTGGTTGGAGGACCTTTGACCACTGCAGCTCCACTCAGACTGAGCTCGCAGCCATAGCCCAGGCTATGCGGCATGCGAAGAGTAGGGCAGAGAAGCACATCCTCATCTACTCAGATTCAATGACGGCACTGCAGAACCTCAGCAAGTACATCCCGGAAGACAATGTCCAACTGACGACCCATGTACTTGCCACGGCACAAAGGATACAGGGACAAGGAAGGCACATCACAATCTGTTGGATCCCTATTCATGTTGGAGTGGATGGAAATGAGAGGGTTGACAAAGGGGCCAAATTGGCAGCCAGAGGACCTACTCCGGCATTCAAAATTCCTCCCAGCCTTAAGAAAACCAAGAGCATGGCTGGGGCTGCAGTCAAGGATAGAATAAATTCCAGACTTAAGAGACATCTCTGCAACCTTACGATCTGCCAGGTGGTATACCCTAGCAACAGGATTGATACCCCTCACAACCAAAGTTCCACGCCGAGACTGGACCAACTTACACCGGATCAGGATGGGATATGTAATGATGCGTCACTGCATTTTAAAAGAAGTGTCGGAAGAGTGCCAGCACTGTGGAAACAGGACTGAAGAGCCACTCAGTCACTACCTTTTGGAGTGCCCAAGCACAGCCAGCTTAAGGAGACCCCGAGCACAGACCGGCGATGACCAAGTCACCACAGGAGCAACTTAAGTGTGCTTCCTCATGGATGACATTGTAAGGACAGTCTGCTTCATGAGGGGATGCACCCCTCCACGGTAAACCAACACTGTAGGGACAATACAGGAGTATTGTAGGAGTAGTATTATGTAGGAGTGGCAGGAAATGAAAAGGCTGATAGAGGAGCCAAGAGCAGGGAACAGACTCCAAGAAGCTGTCTCCACATCAGTGACTGCAAGGTGGTACAGAGCGGCAACAGAAATGGAGCCACTAATGAACACCAAGTCAAGGAAAAATTGGGTTAACCTTCATAGGATCAGGATGGGGTACCCAACGGCCAAGAGGGTAGTGGAGAAGAAGAGGTCTGAGGAATGTCAGCACTGCCTGACTGATACCGACAGACCTCTAGTGCACTACCTAATGGAGTGCACAGCCATAGAAGAGCTGTACAGTCTGTGTAGAACAGTGCGCGAATCAGTAGAAAGCAACGACGACTGGGCCCCAGCGCTAGTAGCTCAATTAACAAGGAACCCGGAACGAGCAGGTGGTCTGTTGCATACATGGCAGCCACCACGATAATGTCTACTTTAAGGTTCTGAGGTGGTCCTAGCACAAACATACACTTGCAGCACCAAGAGTTCAAGGTGCTACCAGCCTGTGACGAGTGTAGGTCACTGAAGGTCTCACTTAGCGATGCCACTGCCCGGTTAAACCACATGATTTTGCTGGTGAGAGGCACTCCCTAATGGGGAAAAGCAGTGGACAAGCAGAGCCTAGGGCTATTTGTGTGCTTCCTTCCTCAAGCCTGGGTCCTACGATGGCTCTCGCCCCACCCTCCAAACCTAAACTACAAACACTATGCACAATACAAATACATGCAGCGCCCCGAGTTAACTGTACAACTCCTACTAGCAGCCTGTGATGGGTGTAGGTCACTGAGGGTCTCAGTGTCATGCTCAGGATTGATGTCTTCATATGGCATTTTTTGTTTAATTTTGTTTAGTACCACGTGGCACCAGAAACTAGAGGCAGTTCACCGAACTGCAGTGGACAAGTGGAGCCTAGGGCTATTTGTGTGTTTCCTTCCTCAAGCCTGGGTCCTGATGGCTTTCACCTCACCCCACAAACCTAAACCGCAACACACACGTTTTACACACACTACAACGAACGCCAACACCCATACAGTTGCATGCGTGGTGATAGGGACAGTTGCAATATAACACCAACAATGCAGGATTATTAATGCATGCTACATACATGTTTTATGTGATATATCGTAGTGCATGTTGATATACTGTGATATATTGTGATGCATGGTGATATACTGTGATATATTGTAATGTATATCATATGTTATAAGGGATATTATATATTATATGATATACTATATAATGCATGGTATAGTAAAGACAATATATATATATATATATATATATATATATATATATATATATATATATATATATATATATATATATATTCTCTGTCAAACAAACGAGGTTGAAGGAAATGGCTTGTTCTGCATTAATGAGTTTATTATTTATATTTTCAATATTTCTTACAGTTTTTCTTAAGTCTTCACTTAGATGGTGGATAAGTGAGGCAAAAGTTGAGTTGTTGGGGGAGGTCGACGTTTCGTCCAGTACATCGGACATCTTCAGGAGGAAGTGGCGATTCTGAGTGGGTGAGGGGTATTTATCTGTTTTCCGTATGTGGGGTGGGCGGGGCCACCATATCAGAGGCCTAGTGATTGGTGGATGGGGGGTAGCTTCTGATTCTGGCGCTACGTCTGAGTTGTTGGTTGGTTGTAGTGGTGGTGGGTAAGATGTTAAATACTTGTGGTGGGTCAGTAGGTGTTGGAGGTGTGGTGAGTCTCCTGACGGTGTTGGTGATGTGTCGTTTTCTGGAGGGCAGTATTTGAAGGTCTTGTGTCTGGTTGTTTATAGAGGGTTGTAGGGTTTCTATGTAGATCGCTTCTAGGTAGGAGAGTCTTCTGCTGTCTGTTTCTTTGTCTAGTATGGTGGTGTTATTTACTAGTTTGTCTCGTGTCACAGCTTGGTTGTCGTGGGTACGGTAGTGGTCTTTTATAGACCCTGACTGGAGGTGCATGGTGAGCCGACGAGACAGTGATGTTTGTGTTTTACCAACATAGTGGTGAGGCTCGCAGTCCACACTGTTACAGGTGTGTTGGTAAATCACGTGGTCACTGTTCATCGGTCTCTTGAAGGTAGTAGGTCGGTTGTGTAGGGTGAGGTTCGAGGTTTTTGGAGACTTGTAGTAAATTACTAGTTTGATCTCGCTGTCTGGGTCGGTGGGGTGAACATTCTTCTTTATTATGTCTCTTAGTATGGTCTCGTCAGTCTTGTAGTCGGTGGACATGTAGTTGCGGTAGTAAAGTTTGATATCACTGTTGGGTTTGGTGGGGGGATTCACCTCGTACCATTTTTCTAGCTAGAACAACTCAACTTTTGCCTCACTTATCCACCATCTAAGTGAAGACTTAAGAAAAACTGTAAGAAATGTTGAAAATATAAATAATAAACTCATTAATGCAGAACAAGCCATTTCCTTCAACCTCGTTTGTTTGAAAGAGAATATACTCCCTGGTTACACCAATATATATATATATATATATATATATATATATATATATATATATATATATATATATATATATATATATATATATATATATATATATATATATATATAACAACTGTGCTGCGCTTGCCTCTTCTCTCCCCGACTACTGTGACCAGAGGACGAGGGAGGGAGAGACATATAGAGGGGACCCCAAGCCAGAACGGAATGCCGCAGGAGCAGCGTCCCACCACCCACCATCAATCACCCTTCATCACTCATCAAACACCCACCACCCACCTTCGCTGCCATCATCATCCTCGACTCCATGACTAGAGAACAACAGCCAGGCTCACCGAACCGGCACCCAACCCCCAGCAGGGCCGGGGGAGAAGTTATGCGGGGATCTCACCAGTCCGTTTGGCTGAATCCCTCTCCGATCATCACACGAACAATGACGTCACTACTCTCTCCGTTGGACCCTGTAGTCGGCATCGGGCTACTTTGCTCAAGGAAACGGATGCTCCTCTGTGGCCGGACGAGATAAACTCAGTTTAACTTTTCTTATACAGTGTTGTCCGTGCTGATGATGATGTATATTTTTATATACGATGTGAAGTAGTTTTAAAATTATGACTGATTTTGAATAATGCATACCATTGTAATATGAAAATAATTGTATCAAATGCGATTGTTCAATGGCAAATTACGAGTAAATTAGTCATTTTATATGAAATGTGGCACCACAGCAGTAATGTACACAAGCAGACGACATCTCTCGGAGATGTATGGTAATGTTTAGTATTTGAGTTATGAGAGAAAGGATGGTGTGTAGCATACAATAATTCCAGTGTCTACTGTTGGAAAGAAAGAAAGGGGATAAAAGGAGGATATGTAGTTTATATAGTTTAACTATCAATGGAAGTGTTGTTTATGTATCAGAGAAAGTGAGTGGCTTGGGTGTGATTTTTTATGCTTAACATAAAGTTTAATGACCATTATCATTTCCTCAATAAAATCTGTGAACTAGAAGTTACACTACGGATTATCGTTTCTTTCGTGAAATACTGTGCCGGACTGCCGGATCCGTCCAGTCTATCTCCTCCGATTTGTCTGTGGTCGGGGCTGTGACGTCAATACTGAGGTCACTGTTCGAGTGACGATCGGAGAGGTATCCGGCCAAACGGACTGGTGTGAATCCCGCATAAGGGCCCTTAAAGGGTGCTGGGAAGCATATTATCCAAGTCTGGAAGGGTATATGTCAGTGCTTGATTTGGTTAGGTTAAGGTTAGGTCCAGTTTAGGTTAGGTTAGGTTAGGTCATATTATGTTATGTTCATTAAGGCATTATAGGTAAAATAAGATGGGAAAGAGAATGAAACTATTTTAAAGATTATCCCATTGTTGGTTTTATCGTTATAACCCAAACGTTATTCTCCTTCCAACTGCCGCGATTTTGGCCCGGCATTAAGCGGTAGCCCGCCAGACTTGGATAATATGCTTCCCGGCAGCAAGTAGAGGAAGCCAAAATCTGCCATCTTATAAAAAAAAAAGCAAAAAAAAAAAAGCAACTATTTTCTCCACGTATTTAACTTCTACCGACAATATACTATTCAACACATATCCCTTATGATTGATGTAAGACTATTGCATGAAAAATGTTGGGTGGACCTGCTTTCTTGCACAAATTTTATATTATTGGTATAGTGAAACCAGCACAGCTGGATTGCTTTAGAATACGCCCCTTCACAAGCCCAGGCCCCGTATAGGCATAATCTGGGTTGGAAGGGTCAATTCCGCGACGTTCATCAGAAGTAAATAAAATTCAAATCTGGCGCTGTACTGATAGTGGAGCCACCTGGTGGTGGCGCGGTGAGGTATTAAGCTCCTCCTCCGCTGAATACCGCTCGACCACTCTGTCGCGGAACACGTCTCAATCAACATCCACGCTCCTCGCTGCTACGCTATGGTATTGTGTCACGTGTTCCTGCTATTGTTTCTTTTGTGTTCTAGTGGCTAGCCTGCTTTGCAGATGTATCGTGTGTGTATTCTAGGAGGGTTTTAGGTGTTTGTGGGGTTTTTTCTTCGTTAGGACTGAGTTCTCTTTTCCTTAGCGAAGGGGGGCTTTTCAGCCCCTTTGTTCGGAGTTTTTCTCCGTCTTTCCCCCCTTTCACCTTTCCTCCTGCCACTAGTACATTCTTCGTGTGTATTTTATCGGGGTTTCTGGGGATTTTTAGCGAGGTTAGTGGGCGCCACGTGGGACTTCACCTCCCCACGTGGTGAGCACATGGGGTCTTTGCAGCCCTTCCTCTTGCCTTCCCCGATTATTATGTGTCCCCTCTCGGTAAAGGGGAGTGAGAATTGTGCCCTGGTTCTCTCTTCCTCTCCTGGGCGGGGTTTTTTTATGTAATTTTTGGTGTTTTTCCAATATTTTTAGCCTGGAGTGTTTCTTCTCAGGCTACCGGGTCCCCTCCTCCCCCTCCTTCTGGATCCTTCTGTCCGGGGGGCCCTCTTTTACCCGCTCCATGTGGCGGGCTGTTTTGGTTTTACGGGGTTTTTTCCTGGTCGGGTGCGCGAGTTTGGGGGGTCGTGTCCTGGTCCCCGGGTACAGCGGGCGTGTCCCGCGCTACTTTCCTTCGGGGAGGATGGGTTTCCGTGTCTTCTGTGTTCCAGTGTTTGCACGTGTTAACCCATGTTTGTGTATTCTTTTCTCCCTCAGCCTACTCGTGCCCTTTGTGCTGCTTCAGGGTGTACCGTGCGGGTCTCGCCTGACGGACACCTGCACAGTTCGCCTCACGCACCCTGCTTCACTCCCTTGGGTTACGACCCTTTGGCGTGTGGTGTGTGCCGCCCCTGGGCTGAGTTGTGTCGGGTTACCTCCCCTTCTGCCCGCTCCAAGCTCCCCGCCCTTGCTTCTCTTCGTATGGCGTGGACGAGGGCTAGGAGAATGGCCCACAAACGAGACGGTTCTTCTTTGGCGTGGGTGGACCCGATTTTGGGAGCGGACCTGGGTTTATTCAGGACCCGTTACCCTTCTTCCTGTCTCTCGGAGTCTCAGGGGCTAGAACCTCCTGAGGCCCGAGAGATTGAGCCTCCTTCATTAGACGGTACTACGACTCCTTCTCGGGGCTTAGCCCCCCGGGAAACGAGCGAGTCTGTCGCGCTGGTTCCCCCGACTACCTCACCGGTACAAGGGCCCAGCAGGGAACCCCCAGCTTCGCCCCCTGCTAGAGCTGGCTCCTCAGGCCTCTCTAGAGGACGCAAGCGTTCAGCTAAAAGGTCCCGCCACTCCAGGAAGTCCCGTGCTCGTCGCCGTTCTCCTTCCTCCTCTTCTTCGTCGTCCTCTTCCTCTTCTTCGTCGTTGGGGAGCTCTCCTTCGCCCGCCCGCAAATCCCGCAAGGGTAAGCGGGGGGGGGACAGCCCCTCGTCGAGGAAGATAGTTAAGATCTTCCACACCCTTATTCCTCACGCTTTTCCTGGGGCGTCCATCGCGCAGCCTCCGGCTGTCGCTCCGGAACCCGCTCTTTTTCCCTCGCCTCCCGCTGCTGCTCCCGTCGAGGGCGCGAGTCCTCCCGGGGATGGGGGAGTCCTTTTCGTGCCTCCCGTTTCCCCGGGACTCGAGTCTCCGTCGGGGGACGTAGCTGAGGAGTTGGTTACCTCCGCACCTCCGTCCCCGTCACCCCTTCCTTCGGGAGACGGATACCTTCCCTACTCTTGGTCTCTTCTCCCTCCTACCTGGACCCACTCTTCGGAGCAGGGCAGACTGGTGGCTTGGTCTCCGGACACGGCTCAACCAGGCGTGTGGAACCGGAGGGATGACGTCCTGGTGAAGTGGGGGGCGGATGAGAAGGGCGACGCTATTCCCTTCTACAAGGTCCGTCCTATCTCAGCGCCCGTACCTACTTCATCGAGGGTGTCCTCTGCGGCGACCCTGGACGCGATGGGTTTTCTGGTGGAGTACAGCCAGCTGCACTTGTCCGGGGCTTGGAGGATTGACCGCTCCCACGGTAACACAGCGCTCCTCCTTTCTCCGGACGCGTACTTCCCAGGGGATAAGGGCGAAGGGGACCTGGACATTCCAGCCCTTCTCCTTAAGTCCCTGGACCACCAGAGAAACAACGCGCCCAGGAAGCCCCCTCCTCCGTCTTTCCCCGTCATCCTCCCTCATTCCCGGGCCCCCCCGGGCTTGAGGGAGTGCCTGTGGAAGACGGAGAAGGAGCCCCCGGTCCCCTATCAGCTGAAGGAGCCCAATGGCAAGTTGCGACAGGCGGAGTCTGCTACCCGTCTAGAGTTGGCCCACACCATCTCCACGGGGGCAGCCGCCTCGTTGATCAGGGACTGCCTCAACGCCCTTACCAACTCCTACCACGAGATGTCGGGTGTACAGCTAGCGTGAGTACCTTACTCGTGTGTCATGTTTATTAGGGATACTGGGTAGAGGGTCTCTCTGTTACTCCCGGGTACTTATCCCCGGGTTCGCTCGGTTTTTTCCTTGTTTACCCCTTACAGTGACTCCCTCTCTTCCATGGCCACCGTGATGGAGGGCGTGGCGGCGATGGCGACCCACTTCATGCGGGAGGAGGCGAAGGCTTTCGCCGAGGCGAGACTGGCAGCCCGCCAGGCGGCGGCTAAATCTGCGCCGGAGATGGCACAGAGGGGAGTGGTGCGAGCTGCCCCCCTGTCCCCTGCCCTCTTTGATCAACCGGCGACAGACACAATCTTCGCCTCCCTCCCAGCGGTAATCAATTTACCAAAACCCTCCACCTCCAAGTAAGTACCTCTCGTGTTCGTCTTACCCAAGTTTTCACGGGGGTGAAATGGAAGGATTTTCGGGTCTACTTTGGTTCCTAATCATTCTGTTTGTCCGTAGGCCACGTGCCCCACAGCCATCCAGACCAGCCTACCAGCCCCGGAGGCCCTCCCAGCCCTCCAGGCTACCGAGGCCCTCCTATCCCACTCCCCCGAAGGCACACAACAGGCCCTCCCAGAGGGGCCAGCAGCCGTTTCGGGGAAGGGGACAGGGCTCCAAGTCCTACTCCAAGCCCAAGTCCTCCTTCAACCACCCCTCCCAGAAGGACCGCTCCACTTGAGGGTCCCACTCTGGGCTGTCTCACAGGGTGGTCAGCAGCCTGGCCCGCCCACGGCTGGGCAGCAAGGATAATTCGCCAGGGCCTGTCATGGCCCTGGATTACTGTTCCGGTGAGTAACTGTCATCTTTCCTATTCTGACATATGAATTATGCCTAATCCCGTCCTTGGGTTACCGTTAGGTCAAAATCAGATTTTCCCTTGCGGTCAAAATCTCTGCCTCTCCCGTCATTTACCCTCCAACCACCCCGGGTCCCTCGGGCCCCGGGGGATTAGGATTAACGGTACTCTCACTGACACCTGTCTCTTCCCGTTACAGCCACTACGTCTACCTCCTGCCTCAACCAAAGTGTCACTTTCGGTCGTCCCGCATGTGTTAGAAATGCGGGAAAAAGGGGTAGTGGAGCGGGCGACGGGAAGGGTCTTTCTTTCTCGTTTATTCACGGTCCCCAAAAAGGACCAGGGAAAAACGAGATTGGTGATGGACCTGAGCATGCTAAACAAATTTGTGAAAACCTTACGTTTCAAGATGGTTTCGGTTGCTCAGGTCCGCACAGTTCTGAGGAAGGGAGACTGGTTAGCATCCCTGGATCTCAAGGATGCGTACTGGCACGTCCCGATCCACCCCAGGTTTCGCCGTTTTCTGGCCTTCCAGGTGGGGACCGAGACGTTCCAGTTTACCAGGCTCCCTTTCGGTCTTTCTCTAGCTCCGCGAGTCTTCACAAAACTCGTGAGGGTGGTGGCATCCCGTCTGGCAGAGGCGGGTGTTCCCACCCTCATGTACCTGGACGATTGGTTGCTTCACGCCCCTTCCAAGGAGCAGGTAGCAAACAACGTCCGGGTAGCGAGGGGAGTGCTAGAGGAAATGGGGTTCCTGTTGAACATCCCCAAGTCCTCTCTCACCCCCACTCGCAAGCTGTGTTGGCTAGGAATAGAGTGGGACTCTCTTTCGGCCACCCTCTCTCTCGCTCCAGACAACGCCCGCCGGACCCTCCGCCACGTCCGCCAGGCGCATTTTTCCCGTACTTTCTCTCGCCGCCAGTGGGAATCATGTCCCTAAATTTCGCGGCCCCTGCAATGCCCTTGGGACGATTGAAACACAGGAGGCTGACGCGGGAGGTAAACCTCCACCTGTCCCCCGCACACAGGGACCTTCCCAGGCAAGTGTCCCCCTCTCTCCACCGCCTCCTTCGCCCCTGGCTACGTCCCGGTGCCCTGCGTCAGCGAGTCCCCTGGGTGTTCCCTCCCCTGGGGATCACGGTGGCGACAGACGCATCGGACGTAGGCTGGGGATACCAGTCTTGCCTGGGACATCAACGTTGCGGGGGATGGAAGGAAGGGGAAAGGCTACTGCACATCAACGCCCGGGAGTTGATGGTAGCGAAGGAATGGCTCAACAGACACCCTCAGTTTGCCAGGATAGGCGTCCGCTTCGATATGGACAACGTTGCGGCCGTGCAGTGCCTACAGAAACAGGGCACCGCACGGTCGGAAATTCTCCTGTCCCTGTCAGAACAGATTTTTGCAATAACGGCCAAGAGGTGCATTCACCTCTCGGCCCGCTACGTGCCAGGGCGGGAGAACGATTGGGCGGACGCCCTATCCAGGTTCAGGAGGACGTCAGTCGAGTGGCAACTGCGTCCCCTTGTGTTCGAGTCTCTCTGCCTTCGCTACGGGACACCGGAGGTGGACCTATTCGCCTCCCCATCCACGGCCCTACTCCCTCTGTTCCTGACATTCTCATCCAGAACAGAGGCGGGAGGCCCGGACGCCTTCACAGAGGACTGGAACAGGTGGGGGCATCTCTACCTCTTCCCACCCCCAGCCACTTCAGTCCTCCTGAAGGCGATCCTCAAGCTGCGCACGTTCAGGGGGAGGTTTCTCCTCATAGCCCCCCTCTGGCCAGCACAGCCGTGGTTCGGAGAGTTGTCCCGGTGGTGCCCTCATCCCCTTCAGTTGGGATCGGCGTGCCTCTCCAGCACCCTGTCTGCACCACTCCAAGCGTCACTGAAACTACACGCTTGGAGTTTCTACGGGGAGTCCTCAGCAAAAGGTTCACTAAGGAGACAGTGGACAAGATGTTGAGGGCTCATCGTCAGTCGTCGGTGCAACAATACGAATCGTGCTGGAAAAGATTCCAGGACTTCTTGCGAAGACACCCCTCCAGGGTCATCTCGGAGGACACAGTCCTGGAATTCCTCACGTGGCTCGCCGATTCCACCAACAGGGCCCCGGCGACGGTGCTTGCGCATCACGCAGCCCTGTCTGATCCCCTCCTCCTGGGTTTTAACATTAAGGTTTCGGAGAGGCCTCTCTCTCTCCTGAGGATGGGGATTCGGGCGGGGACCGCACCTCACCGGGCCCAGACGCCCTCCTGGTCCCTTCACCGCGTCCTTTCCTACCTGACCTTCGAGGGGGTTCCTCTGGAGGTTTGTCACCTCCTCCAGAAAGCTCTCTTCCTGCTCGCCTTAGCTACAGGTTACAGGGCATCTCAGTTGGCAGCCCTGACCCGTCACACAGCCTTTTCTTCCGTAACCCCTAACCTTACTTCCTTAACCATCTCCCCCTCTCCTGCTTTTCTAGCTAAGAACGAGCAGGCTGACGACAGAATTGGCCCTCTCGCAGTACCCTCGTTCCTGAGGGATGGAAATTTCCACCCCCTCTGCCCAGTCCACGCCTTTGTAGCATACGTGGAGGCGACGAGAGGGGCTTCTCCGGACCACCTCTTCTACAACTCTAGGTCCGGTAACCCTCTCTTCCCTAGGTCAATCGCTCGCCTTCTCTGCCGAGTGATAGAGAACGGGGATCCCGAACACGCCCCGAGGGCTCACAGCGTTAGGGGCGTGGCCGCCTCCCTCGCCTTCCTCAGGACTCACTCGGTGGAGAGGGTCAGGGATTTGGGGGGCTGGGCTTCCACTTCCTCCTTCAGGACGAGGTACCTGTTCCACTCGCTCTCCCCTACCCCCTGTGTGGCTATGGGTACTCCACCTTCTATTCCCCAGGGTCCCCGCGGGAGACACATGGGGGGGAGGGGCCGCCCGAAGAGAAAAGGTCGGGTGACTTAAGTCCCGTCACTATCATCCCATACCTCATCCACATCTTGTACAGCTTCATGCTCATCCCCATTCTTTACGTGTACATATGGTGAGGGAAAAACAAAAATAAATTACATTGTTACGGAATTCTTGTGTATTCATTTTCCAAACAATTACTTTACTATGATGAGTGACAGGATATATTATTACACAGGATATCTGGATCCTAGTGTACTCCTTCATCCCCTCGGGATCACATTACCTGAGCGAGGGCCATAGCCCTAACTCAGAAGACTTGAATAAATGGGGGGTGGGGTTGCCATGGTCACCTCCCCCCTCCTCTCCTAGACCCGAACCCTCGAGTCTGCCTATAATGACTTTATGTGTAACAATTCTGGTCTATAACAGAATGGTCTACGGGTATATGGTTTAAGCTACTACTACCCCACCACGGCTACTCACCTAGCCAGTGTCGGGAGGGGCGTTAGCTTCTGCCTCACCGGGCTCGGTTACCTTTCCTGCCCTCCGCTCTCAACCACTCTTAACTAGCACGTGATTGCCTCCACCTCACCTCCCACCTACCACATCGCATGCATAGCAATCCAGCTGTGCTGGTTTCACTATACTAATAATAGTGCATTTGTCGCAGCTTCTAGCCGCTTAAATTGTATTTATTGGTTGTGAAACCAGCACAGCTTTGACTGTCCCACCCACCTCCCGATGCGGCAGGCATTCACTTCTTTCTCATTGGAGTGATCGAGCGGTATTCAGCGGAGGAGGAGCTTAATACCTCACCGCGCCACCACCAGGTGGCTCCACTATCAGTACAGCGCCAGATTTGAATTTTATTTACTTCTGATGAACGTCACGGAATTGACCCTTCCAACCCAGATTATGCCTATACGGGGCCTGGGCTTGTGAAGGGGCGTATTCTATAGCAATCCAGCTGTGCTGGTTTCACAACCAATAAATACAATTTAAGCGGCTAGAAGCCGCGACAAATGCACTAATTTTACCACTCACTGCCCTAGCATCGTACGACATGTTTTTTTCCCTGAAATGTAACAAACACACGTGCAGTGTTGCTTCATCCGTGATTTTCGAGCTTATTGGGATATTTTGAAGCTGCAGGGAACAAATATTTCCTACTGTGATTTGCTTTAAATTGGGCTAATTTGAAATAAATTTAGTAGCAGAATGTAAATTTCCAAGAGTGCGAAATTACTTTGTAAGTTTTGCATTTTTGTGAATTATAACAGGAGACTTTGTTATCTCTTTGTTTTCAACATGCCGCGCGTGGGCTACTTTTGGACTGCTGCAGAGACTTATGTTGGCTGCCTACCATGAAGTGGCTACAAAATCTTGTGGCCCAATCACATCATGGGATATATATTTTAATGTCTCAGACTTGAGACAGACGTCCATTTGTGTTTTTTTCATCTCCTAAACTTAAGCCAAATTCTAGTCTGGCTGTAGCCCAGGTCTAGTCAAGTTTAGCCAACTCTGTAGCAGCATACGTCTGGCAGTGCTGCGCAGCCAAGGAAAATATCAATTGGAGAAAATGTCCTTATCTGTCATCGTTCTTTTGAAAACATGAAATTTTTAAATAAACTTTTAGGAATCTATTACCAGTTTATGAGCGTAAGATGAGATCATTTCCACATTAGTCCTATTTTTCCCCCCTAGGAGTGGCCTGACCAAGAAAATTAGTACGGACAATGTTGATCTTGTTTTTTCACTTTCCCACCATAATTCTAGTTCATGCATATTGTAGAACTCTTAGCTTTATTAGTGTAAACCTGTGTTAAACATGACAGCATTCAGCTCTTACTGTATTTGGAGAAAAATATATCTAAATATGGTACCTACAACCCTCTGACCCTGCTCCCGTTATCATATCAATGGTAAAATGAGCTGGGAAAGAGAATGAGACAATTTCCACGATTATCCCATGGTTAATTATTTCGCAATAACCAAAGCGCTATTCTCCTTCAAACCACTATGATTTTGGGCCAGCAGTAAGGGTATTGTGCCCGTAGCCGGTTAGTGTGTGTGTTTTTTTTTTTTTCTTTCTTTTTTGCCGCCCTGAGAATATTGGTAAAAAATTCACATTGAAGTGGAAAAACAATGGCTGGTAATAATGACTTACCGAAATTCTTACGGTAACTCGACGGCCGAGAAAGAGATAAGGTGGGTATACTTGGACGTCCACTAAACTTGGAGGTAGGTTCCTGTTGGTGGTTATTATTATTATTAATATTATTATTATTATTATGGGTTCCTGTGAGGAGCCCAAATAGCATAATGTTAAGTGAAGAGAGTGTTGAGAGTACAATTAATGTGTCAGACCATACGCTAAAAGGGAGTTACTTTCAGTACCTGAAAAGGGAAATATCTTAAATATACTTTCATAGACCCATGGAACCTTAACAAAATGGAAAAGAGGTGATGCATCAAGGGAGACAGGTGGAATAAGCAAGAGATCATATTTATCCTAGGAGTGAAACCACTCACTTTCACCTACGTCTTACAAAGATTGACACAGACAGGGTGCAATTGTGAAGCGACTTTATTCTCTGAACCTTGTGTACTGCCAAACTTTTTTTCCAGAGTTTAATGTTTTTTCATTCAATTTTTCACATTTGAAGCAACATCAGCCGTGAGGGGGAACCATAAGTATATATTTATTTCGCGAGTAGAATTTCATTGGATTGAAACTTTATAGGAAGGAAAGATTGATAATGCTAAGTTGGAAATGGAGGGAGTAATTTATAAACAAGCAAAAACTACAACGAAATATATAAATACACGTATAAATATAATGGAGTGACACAATATAAACATTGCTGTGGTATAAGCGAGTCCCGTTACATAAGCAATATGGTTGTGATTATATTCTTGCTAATTGGCCAGATGTGACAATTTACTTAATTTAATAGCCTATAACTCAGCTACTATTGTATCAACTGTGGTGTAGTTTTCGTCTTTGTGTAACTTGTGGTATCTTCAATTATGCATAGAAAATATATGTTAGCACTTTCTATTTATATAGCATACATGCTTCATGGTTTTGATACCATCAGTGTATGATTGCTAGGCTTAGAACAGAATAAACTGGCTTTCAGTCGGTATTACTAATAGTTTCAGAATTCGTTCAGTCAGATTTTAAGAGGAACTGAAATGGAAGTGGGATTACATCAAATTATCCATACTCAGTAATAATAAGTAGTTTGTGGTTATTCTCTGTTATGCGGGCCTCTCTCTCCCGCACTCCCGGTCACTATGTAAACAACAGATTTGACGGCTAATAGCTTGTAAATCACTCACCTTACTTAAATAATTTATACAGGATATTGAAATACAAACCTTTAGCTGTCTACTGATGTACTTGTGAAGACTAATTGGACATCTGTAGGATATGTAGCCAGCTCAGACTGACATCAACTCAAAATTCACTTTTACACTCTATTTACATATCTAAGTAAATTTTTACAATTTAATTTCATTATAAAATATGTCAGAATCACATTTTCAACACAAAATTATGAAATATAATGTCACTGTCGTTTTTACGTACATATATGGTAATTACAGGAAAAGAGGAGTGATGAAAATGTGTCCTTCCATCCTCACTGTTCGAGTAAAACTGACAAGTGGTAGCTGGGTGAGCTGGGGGGTGATCCTATGGCTCTCACCTTCACTGGTGCCAGCCCAAAACTAGCTTGTTAAGACCTCCATAGACTATCAATCATGCCTGTGCAAACTGGGTGGTTGTGCAGCCATAACCGTGGTGTGTGGTTGTGATTGATGGTTTGCGCAAATGACTGAACAATATCCAACAAGCTTTTGGTCAATCACACCCACCCCTGTACAGTGATGCATGATAATGAGTTGATTCCACAGTGGTATTGGTTTGTAGCTTTCCAACCAACCACACCTGTAAGGCTTCATTATTTTCCATAAGCTGAGTATCCACATTCACAAAATCTATCCAACAGTTAGATAATGATGATCACTGCATAGTTTACTCACCAAATTCATTAAATAATTCACTCATTAGTTATTTACACGGCTAACATTCTTTCGTTTGCGTGCTTACAAACCAATACCAACCACTGTGGAATCGACCCTATGTGTGGTGACTGCTTAGTCTTCTTGCTAGTGTGTGGCAAATTTAAATGATTGCACAGTCAACTAGTTTGCGCAGGCATGAATGATAGTCTATGGAGGCCTTTAGGGACCGTGCAAATTTAAAAACTGCTTTGACGAGAATTCTCCTCACATGCAGTGCTCCATACTTATTGCTAGTGTCGAGAATTCTCTACACCCGCGATTTAAGGGTTAATGACAGCACTAGTGCTAGAGATGTAAGGTAGTTTTGGGGGAAGTTAAGATAGGTAGGAATGTATTGGGTTAAGACTGTATAATATGTGGTAAACTGGGGTGAACGGTTCAATTTCTATTTTTGCTTGCCTTGCTTCAGCCACAGAGTTGTTGCCTGCAGGCAAGATGAGGGTAGCATCTCCATTTACAATGGCACCTGTAGAGATATGGGAATTTATAAGTAATGAACAAATAGACAGCCAGATAAAATGGTTGGTAAGCAAAGTGTAGCCCAGTAAATGAAGATACCAAGATGGATAAAAATATTGATATGTATTCCCAAAGATATGTAAATAGATATTAATTTGAATAGATAATAATAAATAGATAATACAAGATAACGATTACCTAACGAGTAATCCCCACCTCGCACTTTTCGTATCCGATTAATTCATCTCCAAGGAGGAGGGGGGGTATCATTGTCTTACCCTCCTCTGCACAGGTTACATGCTCCCGTAAAACACCTGTGCCAGGACCATAACCACACTGAATTATATTAACATTTATATCTAACTCTTATAATTTTTACACTACTGCAAGCAGTCGGAACTTATAATATGTATGTTGTAGAACAGTCATAGAATATGTTGTGTTTTTCCCAGTTTTCCAATATCTATTCCATACAAGTTTCTCTATACTACATGGCATCTCTTCCTTTCCAGCCAGTTTCAGCTGGAGGGAGTGGTGGGTGGGGAGGAGCCTTCTTCTTTACTATAATTTTCCTCACCCTGGTATGCTTGTTAAGGGGAGATTTTCTTGTTGGTGAATTGGAAGGCCTCTGATTCCTCGAAACTATGCCACGAAACAGATCCCCTATTAGTAACAATAAGTTCGTCTGTTTCCTGGCATAGTTTGGAGGAATGAGTAGTCCTCCAGTTCACAAAAAAAGAGAATCTCCCCTTAACTTAGCAAAACCATACAGCCTCTCTGAAGATCCTTTGTATTCCTTGATATATACTTATTGCAGAACTTAGCGTCAAAGTTAAAATAGTTATGGTACCCTGATCATTGAATACAAATATAAAGGGACGGGAGGAAAGGGGCCAGGGAGCCGTGAGGCACAGGACACATGCAATATAAAATTGTTGTGATGCAATGACACCAGCTCGAGACTATCAAGCCTTTAGTTACTACACAGTACATTCCATATTCTTTCCCTTTTTCTAATACAAAAATATCTTTGTTTAATCACATTTGTTCTACTGCTGTCTACAAGGAGGAAGCTTCCAGTCGTTACCGACGCCTTCAAAGTAATGAATCTCATGCTTTGTATACTTCTGCCTGGAATCATGCCAAATATGTTCTTCGACTAGCCAAACAATCGTTCATCCGTGCCAATTGCAATCCCTTTCCAACTCTTCCTTTTCTCGTTTTTTTCTGGTACCTTGCCAATAATCTCTCAGACCTTTGCCTCTAACTCCACCATAGATGATTCCTGTAATATCCCTCCATCTTCGCCTCCTTCTGCCTTACTAATGCTTGGTATCAGAATCTCTTCAAAGAAAGAATTATCTGTCTCTGGCCTTGACAATCGGAGGATGTACAAAATGGATTCCTCCTGTTCTTCTCAAAAACTGTACTTCCATGCTGACTCCCTGCTTAAACAAGCTCTTCTATCTTTGTCTGTCATCTCATACTTTCCTTTCTTACTACAAGTTTGTGCAGATCCAACCTGTTTCAAAGAAAGGTGACTGCTCCCAACCCTCCAACTATCACCCCATTGATCTGACCTCTTGTTCATCTAAAGTCTTCGAGTCTGTTCTTAACCACCAAATTCAATAGCGCCTTACTCGTCACGACCTTATTTCTGATCGTCAGTATTGTTTCTGTCTGGGACGCTGTGCCGGCGATATTCTATCCCTCCTTTCAGATTCAAGGTGAAACCATTGCTGCCGTTCTTTCCACAAATGACCTTAGCTGTACTTCCACCATTATCCACTCCTATGCTGATGATATCATTCTGCACTACTCCACCCGATTTCACAACTGCCCATCCCAGCAATTCCTCTCCACCTCACGTGATGATGCAGTGGTACGCCTGACTTATGACTTTTCCTTCATCTCTGACTAAAGCAGAGAAAACCTCGTGTAATTCAGTGCCTCGATAACACGGTTCCTTCAACTATCAACTCACACTATTCTTCCAAATGACTATTCCGTTTCTTCAATGGCATACAACTCGATCACTCTTCTTCCCTAATATTCTTGGAGTGTCTTTCTCTCGCAATCTCTTTGGAGAAATCATAATACCTCGCTCGCTAAAACCTCATCAAAGAATTTAGGTGTTTGGTGCAGATTCCATGAATACTTCACCCCCACACAGTTGCTGTCTCAATACAGGGGTCTCATCCATCCCTCTATCGAGTATGGATCTCATGTATTGGGTGTCTCAATCTACACAACATACTTGGACAAGGTAGAATTAAAGGCCATTTTACTTATCAATCCCCCCCCCTTTTGCCGCAATGTTGCATCACACTCTCTCTTCTATTGTCATTACACTGCATATTGCTCTTCTGAACTCTCTCAATGTATGCTTTCTCCCCTCATCAGAGCATGCAACACTCGCCAGGCCACTCTATCTCACCTATTATCTGTTCAACTCCCTGATGCAAGAGTTGACCGGTATTCTCAGTCTTTCATATACACAACTGGTCAACTCTGGATGCAATGTACAGTCGTGGACATAAGCTTTAATACACATATGGCCGAGTGAGTAGTGTTCTGGACCCGTAACCTACAGATCTGGAGATCGATTCCCCTCAGGTGAGGGCCTGATAATATTTACTCTTCCGATTTGAGTTTCAAGCACTAACTGTAAGGCCACCGAACGTCGTAAAACACCCTTGCTGGTACCATAACAGCTACAGTATTTGGGAATTACCCTCACTTTCCTCCCTCTCTGGCTGGATACCAGTTTGGAAGTCGTGACGTGTGTGTGTGAGTAGCAGTTGACCTGGGCCACGGTAATGGGCTTGATGAAGCCTATGTCCAGTGTTGGAACATTAAAAAAAACAAAAACCTGATGACAAATGTTTTCACGTTCTCCTATGATATTATTGTTCTGAATAGGGAGTACCTCCATGCAGAAAATTAGAAGATTGTACTTAAATTACTTATTGGAAAGTTTGTCAGACAACGAACAGAGGGAAACTGTCAAATCTTTACGTGAGTCACTCCAATGTGGATGAATATTATTGTCCATGACTATATCTAGGCATCTCGAACGAAATTGGACATGATTTTGGACCCCTCTCACTTGTAATGTTTCATAGATGAAGACAATAAGCACGCTCTCAAACTTTAGCCCTCATCTTTCTCAATAAAAAAAAAATCTCATACCGGTACATCTGAACTATGGTAAAGAGTAACAGAAAGATCATATCGTATTCTAGGCTCTCTAGGGCTTAAACTACCAAACCATTCTCTACAATACTCTGTCGTGCATAAAAGGTTAGAGACTCACATGCAGGCAATACAATACACACTACAACTGATCAGCGAAAACTGACTGCTGCTGGTGAGGATACTGTTTTATTCCTCGACATTGCTCAACATGAATAATCAAATGACTATTTCCCCTCACCAATAATACTTCAGATTGTCTTAAAACGGACAGATACTAACGGGATAGTAGTAAGGGCATGTTGAGCTAACACGAGTCCTCAAGACAGTGACTAAATGGGAAGTAATAACATGCAAGCGTCACAAAACAATAAGAAAATTGCAAACCATAATTAGTCAACTACTCGAGGGTAATGCACAGGACAACATCCAAAATACTATAAATAAAAATTGACTCATTTCTCATGTCCTGTCCATGACATTTGACGGCTGTGATTCCTGACATAATGACAATACTGTATTATGTTCTCAGTCAGAACATATTATGAATCCTCGTGTACTTACCAAGTACAGCCACAAGGACACCAGTCATCCACACCTGAAAAAAAAAAAAATAAAAAAATAAAAAAAATAAAAATAAAAATAAAATAAAAATAAAATGAAAATAATAATAATAATAATAATAATAATAATAATAATAATAATAATAATAATAATAATAATAATATTATTATTATTATTATTATTATTATTATTATTATTATTATTATTATTATTCTTTGTCTAACGCATTATTAACCCGCCTAAATGCGGAGTCTGCGTTGTATTTGGATGTCTATCCATGTTGGGTGCTGGCTGAGTTTTACACCAGGATGCCTTTCCTGACGGCAACCCTTCCCATTTATCCCGGCTTGGGTCCGGCACCGAGTTGGGCTGGCTTGCCCCCCCGGTGGCTGGATTAATATTATTATTATTATTGAAAATGTTCTTAATGATAATAATTATAATGTACTTTCATTCAATGTAAAGTGGATACTATTGATTTCTGGAAATTGTGACACGAAAAGGACTTCTTTAGTGGCCAGGAGATACATACCCTTGAGTTACCCGTTCGAATGTTTCTGGGACCTGGTGATATCTTATCATATAATGTACGGTGCACATCAAAATGAACTGCAAATTTTTTTCCTCATTTACTGGGTATCTTTCTTTTATTTGGTGTCCCGTCTACTCTCCAGGGCCAGTATTCACAAAACATCTGAGAATTTTGACTTGTTAGTATATTTGCAATGCTGACATCACCATAGTGTTTCAGGCTCATTTCGAAGCAGTGAATGGTTTTGCTATTCTATTAGTATGAGCTTATATTAGGATTTCGAAGCAGTGCCGGGTCCCAGTCTTTGCCATGAATTAACACTTAAGAACAAAATTTTAACTTAAAAGTAAACGTTGCTTTTGTTAATACGAGCCCTGATCCATGCAACTGGGCCTCATTTAATTGGTTTACACAAGCTTCTTTCCCACTTTACATATAATGAACTATTCCCCTACTGGGCAAGTCACCCTTTGTAACACTGTAGACCACATCTTCCCTGCGTGTCTTCACTCCTTGACAAAGCTTCCATCATATCTTCCCGAAAAACCACATCATTCCAACTCATTCCACTTCATGCATATGCATATCTTTACTTTCCTTGACAAAGCTTCCTTCACCCCTTCCCCTCTAGACTACATCGTACCAATTCATTCTACTCTCTACATGCCTTCCCTCAATTTGATAAAGTTTCCCTCATCCCTTCCCTTCATCGAGACCCACGATGCTTCAGTGTTGAAGTGACATGAGAGCCATCTCCCTTGAATGGTTGATATTTCACTCCAATATCGAAAACCAGAGATATTTTGTCTTACCTTGATGACTCCCATGTTGTTGTTATTAATACTGTTGTGTTGGTGGTCCTTTTCGCTTGGCAGCTTACGTAGGAATAAGGGGTGTGGGAACGTGTACAAGTAAGGTAACGGAGGTACTGGGGAAAGGGAGGAAGAGGGGGAGAGAATTGAGATGTAGGACACCGATTTGAGGTGAGAGGGGGAGAGAGTTGAGATGTAGGGCACCGATTTGAGGGACATGTGGAGGGAGAGGGAGTAAATGATCGGGAGGAGAGAGGGGGGATGGTGGTTGTGAGGTGAGAATGGGATAACAGAGGAGGATGGTGGGAGGGAGATGGGAGTTGGGTAAGGGAGGAGGAGAAGGGGAAAGTGGCGTGACGGGGAGAGGGAATAAGAGGTGAGAGATTTAGGTTAGTTAGTCAAAGTAGGTTTATTTCTATCGCATGTACTGAGGTTACTGACACGACCATTGTGTGAATTGTACATTCAGGAGAGTACAATAATATTCTGTCCTAATACTTGACACAATTAATCAGGCCATAAGGATTTCAATAACTAAGGTTTCGACCAGAGTAACATAATACTGTACATTTTCTATTACTTTTCGATTTATAATAAGACTTGCTTCATCCTTCAACCAGTTATCACAATGATCGTTCACCCTCTTGCAAGAATACTAACGGAGGTTTTAATTCAACTACTAGTCACCTTCCTTCCTTCTGTTTATGTGTATAATCAGGATATCTTTCTTTTATTCGCTGAAAAATTTATTATATATTAATCCATTAGTTATTTTACAACAATACCTTGCTCTAGACTACATAATAATATTTCCATCAATATATCGGCTTACATCACCTTACATCGAGGGTTATAGGTGCCTTTATCTATTTATAATATCATACAAGTTTGTACTTTATAGTGTTTAGCTTCGAGTGTCAGATATACTGTTTATACTACCATATTAGTTTCATCCATTGGCTCACTTCACTTCCCGACCTAATAATTGTTGTTCTATCCCATCCAATGCAAAGCTCTCTACATCCAATACAGATATTCTATCTCGCATTCCTTAACAAGCTTCTGCACTCCCAATACATACGGATGAGTCCAAGATGTGGAATGGCAAAAGATTTGCTGTACTTTTCCCTGGCTGTTGTTACATGTACAGTACAGTGTCTCTGCCGTTATTCGTGTCGCTACAGCTGGTCAAATATGTCTGACATTATATTTGCACTGCGACATAAAACTATTTTCCCTTCAGTATCATTTGTTCTGTGTGTGTGTCTTCTTTTTATCTCTCTTACTTAGATTGTAAGTTATTTTTTGCCGTAAAGAAGGCTGTGTCTATTTTTAATTTAAAAATATTTTATGTTCTTTAGTTTCCCTTGTGGTTTATTGCCATCACTTTGGAAGTACAATATGTTCTTTTGTATTTATTAAATAATTCAAGTCTCACATGGGGAGTAGAAAACCACATCAGAAACTATTTAAGTCCCCCATTGACCTATAAACAACAGCATCATGCTTCAATACATGCCTACAATAAAACTAGACAATATAAAATGTTCCAAGGTAAACTCCATTATTTGAAAATAACAGGAGGTAAATAAACTTATGCATCAAGTTTGAGATACAACATATATTTCTGTATATCTCGTAATGGTTCAGAAAGGAGAGTAATATACATTTGCTAGAGAGAGAAAAAAAAGGGATGATTATACATACACACAGGCATACATATGTACAGTATATACATACATGTATACATATACCGACTGGGACTTCCACAATCAGCATCAAATCTTCGTAACCTCATTTGCTAGTGACCTCATCAGATGACGTGAGATCAGATTGAAATAAAAACCAGCCTCCCTCCCTCCACCCGACCCCATCCCACCTTTCGTCAACTCCAGCGGTGCATCCGATGGTCAGACTCGGTCCAGTCGTCGTTTGTTAAGGATATCCACCTCTACCTTCAATTCCATCATGACGACTTTACGGGTAATGTTTGGCAGTTTTCTAAAATTCCCAAGTGCTACTGTAAGACTAGCACAATCTTCTCTTTTTTGCTTTACACTTTTGTACAGTAATTAGAGTGTATAAAGATAGCAATGTGATGTGTTCCTTACCGAGCCTTTCCTTTAAAACACGGAATGTGGAAATATAATTGTTTGTCTTCATGACCCTCGTGTGGTCAAAATGTATAAACTTGTATATTATTGAATCAATCAACTTAGACAGCAAGCCAGGGAATGCAGTTGGTCTCAGTGAACTCTCTCTATCAATATCTCTCTCTTGATATCTCCATCAAATCCTTCCAACACTCCTCTTCTAATTCTCTTCACACTGTTCTCAAACAAGTTGTCTTTTCCTTTTCATAACAATCAACTCAGATATATTTTGCATTTAACTGCCTTCCATTCTGTTAAAATACACCAACCACTTTAAGTAAGACAGTCTCATATATTTATTTATTGGTTGTACCTTCGCGATATACCTTTCCATTGTAACTATGTCCTGCGACCTTATCCCAAGAAACTTTCTCAGTAACTTTTTTTTTTCTTCAAATATTAACACTTTTTTTTATCTAATGCTGATAAACCATATGCGGTTTATGTAAATTCACATATATATAGTTTGAACGAGATGTACTGTACATTTTACAGTGTCTCTAAAGTCACTTTACATTTTTTAAAATTCTGTAAAATATTTTATCCAACAAAATCCAACCAAAGTTATATACAATAAAGTTATCTATCTTTTCTACTAGTTTGGAAGCCGTAGAATAGAATGGGAATTACGAGTGGACTCCCACATGTGTTCCTCCCTTTCATTGCACACTAGCAAATTCTTTACTCATGCTTCCCCGACTTTGGACAGCGTGTCAGGGGTGATGTTTGGTCAAGCGTCACGGATTCTCGCTTCGAGAGTTGGGAGGTCCCATGGGTTGGTTACGTAGCCCAGAGTCGCTAACTGAATATTTATCATGGTGCCTGATTCACTCTTAAAAAGCGCTAACAAATGCTCTGACCTCGTCAGGAAGCATGTAATAATGTGTGTTAAGAACAAGTTACCATTACTCTAAATCAGTCAACTCCCAATCACTACTTTCCTCTTCATTATTTTTTTCTATATTAAAAGGAGATAAGGACTAAAGGCTGGAAGCCCGTTAATCGACCTCATCTATAAATTCGAAGGAGTAGTCCAAAATCATGTCCAATTTCGCTCGAGATGCCTAGACACATTGAGTTTGAAGGAGCATAAGTCGTAGTAAGGTGGAAAGATGGATGAAGGTAGAGTGTTCCAGAGTTGACCAGTTGTGTATATGAAAGAATGAGAAAACCAATTAACTCTTGTATTCCATTGCTGTGTGTGTGTGTGTGTGTGTGTTTTTTTTTTTTTTTTTTTTTTTGTGTGTGTGTGTGTGTGTCTCTCAATATCACTTAATTTGGCAGGCAGTGTACAATGACATTACTTACAGAGACACTTTGTTTCATCTCCCTCTTTAAAAAAAATTGTGTGTATTCCTTACTCATTTTTAATATATGAATGGTTCACACTGCAGGGGAACGATTAACATAAGTGTAACGCGTTACTATTCCTCTACAATAACCAAATTACACACAATCTTCTGACTATTGTATGGGTTACAGGAAAACTGGACCGGAGAAATTCAACGGACAGAGTCTATCACGTCTACAAACGGTCTACCCTCAGAAATTGCACAGGAACTGAACCTGTTAAAAATAGTGTTGCATCTAATATTCTTTCTTATTTTTATTAATATCAAAATAAAATATCAGAATGATATTTCTACGAGTGAGGACTAGTTGACGACCAGAAAACATGAGAAAAGCACCAAAATTGGAGCTAGAATTGGCAAAAAGCGTTAAAATCCCCTAAGGCGCGATTCACGAAAAAAAAGGCGCTAGGCATGATGAAAAAGCGCTAAGTTGGCAACTGTGATATAGACCTGACTCTTGACGTAGCCTCACAAGAAGAAATCAGAGGGGGTCAAGTCTTGTTGGAAGATGGCCTCATCCATTTTGAAGCATGTAAATCACCGCAGTCACAGTGGCGGCGTCCCCATTTTCCTTCTTGAAAAAGTAAGGTCAGATGAGTCCCACACCAAACAACCAGCCTGGGGTACTCTCTCTGACATTCTTGGATATCAATAAGATTTTCTGTTCCCCAGAATAGAGCGTTGTGACGATTGACTCACCCAGAAAGGTGGAATAACGTCTCATTGGTGAACCACAACCTCTCCAAGATTTGCCTCATAATGATGATGTATTGTTATGCACATCTCCTCCCGCGAGTCGTAGTCCTGAGGTTCCTATACCTCTTTACCACTTGGATCTTGTAGGGGTACATCCACATATCCTTCCTCAGCATCTGTTGGATCGATGCCCTGCTGATGTTCAACCCCAGAGCAATGCGTTGGATTGATAACCCTTGACTTTGAACAAACGTGGCCTCAACAGTTTCCACATTTTCCTCACCGCACCTAGTGTGAGGTATTCCTGATCGAGGCTGGTCATTCACAGACCCGGTCTCCAAGAACATGGCGTGGATGGTGTAGATTATCAGCCTTGATGGCACGTAGTTGTTGTTGTTGTTGTTGAAGTTCCTCAAGCTGTCTGGCCGAACAGCCCCGATCTCTTGAGGAAGGCTATGGCTTGAACCGGGCTTTCCCACAGTGCCCTCAGTGAGTGTATCTTGTGTTGTTGGCGAGTGTCGTTGTGTTCGTTGCAGTCTTCCATGATGTGTTTAATAGAGTGGGGTGCTGTGTTGCATCCTAGGCAGGTATCTGTGATGGCTCTATCTAGTTTCTTTTGATATGTCAGAAGAGCCGGATGGTGGCCGCTTCTCAACCTGGCCAGGTGGTGGCACGTAGTTGTGCCGTGCACTAAACGAAAACGGCGGTGAACCTCCAAAGGAGTGAAACACCAGCTGTGAAATTGTAATTTTGCAGCGCTGTTCCTTCGAGAGCATAGTTTCTGATCCGAAAAAACGCAGAATGTTCTGGTGAGTCTCAAAAAAATTCTTAGACCTTGTGGTATATGTGTACTAAGTCTCATCAACTTCATGTGCATACCTAACAGAGAAAGAGAAAAGAAAGTGCAACAGGACTTTTGAGACATTTGGTATAAGCTTGTTACTCATAACAGTATTACATTTTAGTTCCCATAATTATTATTCTGGGGCAATCCAAACACTTTCTTTGACATTTTTCGTTTCACGCAAAGTTTGTGAATCATTATTACTTTGGTGTAATAAATTTTACATAATAATTCAAAGAATCTTTCCTGGGACAACAAGGTGGCCAAGTGTATTTGTGTGTTGCCTTTGACCACCAAACCATGAGATGCGATGTAATGATAAGTTTTGGGTTTGAGATTTCAACAGCCCTTCTTATATATATTGTTCATATATGTTCCATTTAATCATTGGAGAAATGTCTAAAAAACAAATAGGGAAGATTAATTGATAAAAGAATTATATACCTTATTGGGGGATGACTATGATTTTCTTGTTGAATTGAAGGCATTTGATTCTTGGAAAGTATGTCATATATCTGGTTACTTTACTAAGGAGGTCTGTCTGTTTCTTACTACAATTAACTGTCAATATTCTCCCCTTTTAAAATGTACAGTACAGCAAATATAATTATATGGCAGTGATGAAGACATAAGTTTGGTTCCCGAAGGATGCATTTTCATCCTGTATGATAAGTCTCATTAAACTATTTATAAATGTTCATATTATGTGTATAAGACTATGATGCCTTCAGTGAGTTCCAATTCACGTTTTCATAATGTTCATTAATCTATCAGTGAATACATTCCTCCTTAATGTAGTCACTCTTACAGCCAGTACCTTTCATTACCAAACTTTGTTCCTTTCTGTTCTTTTCAGGTGTTGGTAGCAGTGGGAATTATGTGTCTAAGTGAGTATATGTTAACATTGTGTATGCAATAACTGAGATATAATTAATTTGCATAATTATTCAAGTTGAGTATATGTGACCATTGTGTATGCAGTACCTGAGTGATTATTTGATTACGAGAAGCAAAATATGAAGCATATGCAAGACACCTGTACTTGGAAACAATTATGACAAAAGTCATCATAGCTGATAATTATGTATAATACTGTATTATAGATAGTATATGAATTAGCAGTATCTATAACATTTTACAAGGAACAGTGATTCATTTGGTCCTCTATAGCAATTTCCGTTATACCAAATATTATCTAGCAAGTTATTTTTGTCAATAGAATAATATACACATGTATACCATTTTGAGCTTAAATGCATTAAGGACCCTGTTATTGTGTATGAGAATTGGAGGCATTTGATTCCTCCTGATTAGGCCACAAAACGAGCTCCTTCAATATAGGTGTGTGTGTTTCGTAGCAATATTTGTAGGATTCATTTACCTCCAATATTCTGACTACATCACTGGGTCCCTTCAGCAATATAACGTTACAGCTCGGTGACGATATGCTTTCCTTGTCATAGGAAAGTATTTGGTGTTTGTCAAAATCCATTATGCAACAATTCAACTGTTTCTTAGTGCACAGAAATACCTTAAAGATTACTCTTTTATAATAGTTATTTGGACACTTATTGTATGCTAAAGCAATTTCTTGATCAATTATCCTTTGATATGACAGTTACAGGTGTGGGGTCCCATGCTGTTCAACTGATAGCGAGGTTCTTTTTTGACAATAGGTGACTTATAGTATAGTAGATATTGTCTGAGTCTCGTTATTCAAATGCCTTGGTTTGATCCCCAGGAATGGCAAGATGCAAATATTTAACTGGGTTCAAACACAACCGACTTATTAGCGTCCCATTTGGCCCGATCAATGAAAGCAGCACAAAACGTGTGGCATCGTGACCATGGTCGGTGGTGAATGTATACGGGCACGTGTGGTAACAACCGAACGGCGCCAGGCGGGAATTGGGCAGATTAATTTAACATTAAAATAATTCCAGCCCGGTCAGTACGTTTGGCTGTCAGAAATCGCCATAGAACGGGACAAAAACGTTATTATGCTGGGTCAGACGAAACTAAGCGAGGGTGAGCCTTCCTCTGGCGGGACGAAAACGGCATGATAAAACCATTGAAATTGCGCACCCTGTGTATAGGTAGGTTACATCACATTATCGTCTACCCACTCAGCTGACGAAATTATGCTCTCAGCAACACAGTAAACACAAAACTAAGGCCTATAGTATATATCAATGCTGCTATACTAGTGTTATTGACCTGACCTCGGCTCACCTCACCCCCAACCTGCAAAGCTCCTAACTCTCGTGTCACTCCACTTTCACCTTATTGAATTTTTTAAACAGTAAATTTGGTTTGGTTTTATTGTCTATTAACTTGCACATAATGTACATAATGGATCCATATCACGAAATAGCAAAGTTAAGAAAGATTATTAATACCAACGTGCTTGATATGTGAATTATGTCAGACAAGAAATATATACGGTACACAACTCGCATCTATTTGCTCTGATGTGGCCGAAAAGTTTGAAACAGTTTGAAAATGAAGACTCCAAAGAAGCCATTAAAGGACGGCAGAAAACGTTGTCTTCAATAAAGACAACTAATCCATTCAATTCTCTTCTACATAGCATGTGCTCGCAATCGAAAAGGGCCCAGATCATTTCGTGTTTAACCCACCTAAACTCATTCTCGTGTCACTCCACCTACACATTACATTTTTTTTTAATGTAAATTTTGATTGGTTCCAATGAAATGAGTGATAAAAATGGGCAGTAAATACAATTTGACATACTAGTGTAATGCAAAAGAGGAAGAAATCGATTACACATTAGTTACCACTTCTGGTACATCCTTGAGTGCAATGAGCAGAGCTATTCGGCCAGCCACTCACTGTGATTGGCTCTAATTTCTCTTGGTGCGATACGCTAAGGAAGTTGGGAAAGTCGATACTCGGTATAATGCACAACGGCTTCAGTCGTGGAAAGTCTGGAGATCAACGCTGTGGGCCGTGTGGGGACAAGTGCATTCAGGCCAAGTATGGCGTGAGACAGGGTGTTCCAGGGTACCATCGATCCCATTCTCAAGATTGTCATGGTCGGAATTGAATAGTACTGTACATTAGATTGGCAATGTGTGAACTGAGCATTAGTGTGAAAACGAGGAAGACTCGTTATTTATTTCCATTAATGACAATATTTAAGTAACTATTCCATTCTCCCCCTCCTCCTCTCAGCACTGACCCACGCCCAAGAAGGTGAAGATAGGGCCACACCAGCACCAACCGAGACAGGTAAACTCCAGGATGAGCAGCCCCTTCCACCACCAGTCCCCTCTCCTACCTCTGACCCAGTTCCAGCCCCTGATACCTTTCATATTCCCACCCGGTCCACTACCAGACAGTCTCTCCCAGTACAAACCCGGACCAAACAACAACAACAACAGACCAGACAGAGACCCGACCAACTCCATAGGGATTCTGAGGGCACCCGTTGGACTCCAGAGACACCACGTAGTGAAGACCCAATAAACCTCCGAAGCGGTAGTGAAGAAATAGGAAGAGAAGTAGCCCTTCTTCAGTCCTACCATGGCGAACATCATGACCCTTACTACGGCGGCACGAGGCCAGGTTAGTGTATTAACTCTCTACTTCCATAATTATATCGGTGTTTTGTATCACGCTCTACAAAGTGAAATTTATCTTTAACTTTACTTATATGAGGACTTGTAATTAAGAAACTGAAGATTTAGGTTGGAATATTACATTACTATCAGCTTAATATTTGTCAGTCTATGTGTTCATTTAACGTAAACGGGATGTCAGTTCAGATAAAAGCCAATTACACAACTGTTTTCGTGTATAGCAGCATAGTTTGTGCACCATACTTTAGTTTTTTATTATTTAGGTACGAGATATCAATTTGACATACACTGAATCCACCTACTTTCTCCATCCATTCACTTAGAATACGAGACCCCATCGTTTTATAATGTACAGTTTGCTCCACTTCCGCTTTTATCACTCAGCCTTGCCAAATTTGAGCCACCCATAAATTTGAATCCCGAACCACGTGTGATCATAATGCGAACCACTCACTATCGAGTGAGATGGAAAGAGGGGTTGAGTTGGAGAGAATGACTCTGATACAATGTGGGTGCTTGAAATCATTTCGGTTTCTCGGACACTGCTCAGGTCAACACCGGTGACTGGTTTGTTCATGCTGGCGTCTGTAAATTTGGCCTAGACATTAATCTCGGATGACTTGATCAGGGTAATTATTAGTTTTGCCATATGGCATGGATTGAATTGGTATACAAAATACCACATAATTTCTTTTCAGGTCCTGTTTTTATTATATTGGATTGATCATATTCGGCAACATGCAGAATGATGATAAAGGTGGTGAGAAGGAGAGTGAGGTGGGAAAGTGGAAGAGTGGAGTTTAGGATTGCTGGGAGGAGGTAGAGAGAGAGAAGCCGAATGAAATGAGCGAGAACATGGTGGGGGAGAAAAGGCAGAATGATCATTGGGTAGTTAAGACCCTCCACTACAAAACATTATCCACTGGTAACCACTAACACAAAGTAATTGATCAGAAAATAACTCGACTGCTGACGAGTAAAAAAATTTGCTTTGCTTGTAATATCTAACAATACTAAGTAGGTGGTGGAAGGATTGATTATATAATATGGTAATATTTTTACTAATTTAAGATACTTTAAATGGTTTGGCGCCCCTGTAGACTCAAGCCATTGTAATTAAATTCTTCAATTGTCATTTTTTCCTTTTAGTTTCTCATTGCTTGTTGTTCGTCCTATGCATCTCTTTCTTTCGCGTACTAAGGTTTTCCTGGACAATGAAGTATTTTCTCTTCCTCTCCATTTACTTCAAGATTCACAAACTCATCCATTACGTTGAAATTCCCTCCTTTTCTTCCCAAATTATTGGACGCCTAATACCTGATTATACTAGGAAATACAGCCGGATGAATATGTGTTCAGCTGGTATAGCCGTGTACGAACGTTCACGCTGCAATATTAACAAGAAATATAACAGTATTTATTCAATACAAAAACAATTAAAATGATTAAAGGAACATTTATAGTCTTCAGAAAACTCTCACTTGCAATACTACAATTGTCTACCTTGACAAATCAGAGCGACAACAAAAAAATAATAATGAAAGGTGCTCGGACACGACTTTTATGACTTATGGATGTAATAGTAATGATTACTCTCCCCCCCCCCCCTTACCTTTCCTAGTAACCGGCTGGGTAAGAATTATTTCTACATGACTTACTAATATTGCATTAAGTAATTCATTAGTAATTGCTGATGCGTGAATCGTATTGCTACATAATGTTTGTATCAGTTATTCATATTAAAGCAAATCTTTTAGAATGTAGCATTACACCTGAATTTCGATACCAGAAGATAACTTAATAAGGCGACAGTCAAGTTTATTGCATTATATCTATAACCTCAGGTACTTATTATTGTTAAAATTCTTTCCCTCTCCAATAAAACTACTCAATCACTGTTGAAGCTTTTGCTCTCCAACCCAACACCTCTTTCCATCTCACTCGGCAGTGAGTGGTTCGCGTCATGAACACACGTGGTTCGGAATTCAAATTACTGCATGGCTCAACATTGGCACCACTAAGTGGTAAACGCATAAGTGGAGCCAATTGTACATTACATGTAGCAATGGTCATTCAAGGTGTTTTTCACTACTACTACTACTACTACTACTACTACTACTACTAATAATAATAATAATAATAATAATCATCATCTCTCATTTCAATTATCAATATTGTTGGAAAGGTGTTAAAGAATGTCTGAATGTCCTTGAGATTACCAAATATCATTATTCCTAAATATCTTATTTTGACGTTGCTGTCTAAGTTCTAATAAGTCACCAACATTTCTCCTCTCTTCTATTGTGACAGTGGCTATGGAAAGACGCGTTCTGCTGTGGCTGATTGTGGCCTTCCTTATCATTGTCAGCATCATCGCTCTCGTTCTCCTGGCCATCATTTTCCGTCTCAAGATGGCCATCGAGTGCTTGGTGCAGAAGATTTGTTGCAATCAGACTCTCTGTTGCAACTGATCTCAAGATTCCTCTTGTGTTTATATGACCCTATGTTGCCTCTAAATAGAGTTTATGGGGAGGGACGAGAGGAGGGAGAGAGATGAGGGTTGCTTGGGTACGTGAGTGAGGAGCTCCTTTTGGGGAAACAAAGATATTAAAAAATTGAGGATTCTGTACAGTTAAGGGTTTTAGAACTGTGATATAAAGGTCCAGGATAAAACTAAATATAATATTGTTCTAATTTGATGAATATTCTGGTTAGGCATGGGTTCTAGGTAGGTGAAGGTTTTAAATGAAGGTAAATAAAAATTTCCGAAGCTAGGTTATCATTCTTGATTAAGGGTACTGTAGTTTGAGAAGTAAGGATTGGAAAGGGATGATTGTTTGTGTATACATATTAAGGAAGGGTTCCACGGGGATACTTTAATGCCAAGATGACGATTCTGAAAAAAAAAGGATAAAAAAACAGATGGCTTGTTAGAAGAAATTGTGTTATGTAGGGTAGAAAAAGGAGGATTCGATGGAGATAAAAAAAATTGGCAAAGAGATGAAGTTTGGAACTTTCAAATTACAGAGAAAGCGGGGAAAATTATATTTGACTAACACTTGGGGAAGGTGGTAGCAGAGTAGATAGAATGACGGACTGAAATATTCAAGAATTCAGGATCGAGTCCACGTCAAACTTCCTTTTTTTTTTTCGAGATGATCTTATATGTTTCGCTTTTTCTCAAGTATCCTAGCTACACTGACACATTAAGAAATTACCATTTATATCGTCATCAACTCGCAGCATTGAAGATACCCAACCATATTCCAAGATGCTGTGAGTGATGGTTTAGCCGCTCTAGTGGGACTGAAAAGAAGCAACCAGCACCATGAAGCTCCACTGTCTCCATCTAGTGCGACACACGTGAATCACCCAATACCTCGTAGCTTCACTCAATAATCTCAAGTCACAGGCTACAGACAGCCTATATTCCCGGGGTTGTGGTATAAAATAAATATAGAAATTATACAAATGTGATAATATTTCCCAAATATTGCACCATCTAAAGTACAGTCGTTGTAAAAAATAATCATTCATATAGCTTCCCTTTGTTCGTTAGCTGATAAACTATCCAGTAAGTAGGTTAAGTACCATAGTTTAATTCAGTGCAAACAGTTATACACTACTTAAAACAATAATTATGTGAACGTAAAAATATTAGAGAGCAAGTTGTTTGAGATACTCATATGTGGATAATTATTGTTGGCCACGACTGTACAAGAATACTTTTCAAACAGGATATAATATATAACGTTACTTTTTATGTTGGAAAGTTCAAAGGTCATAAATTTTCTGGCATTATGTGACAAAATGCTGACAATAGGATGCGAGGAATGAGACAGCATGAAACATCGAGACTCACCGGAAGTGACAGAGAGATCTTGGATATATAAAGCTGAGTGAATATAAAACTATATAAGCCTGAATGAATAAATCAAGAAACTCTGAGTATTTTTTCCTAAGATCTGGTTGCTATTGTTAATCTATGGTCTATATGATACTATCCCTGCAATAATGAATACAGGGGCTCATAATCTGCTACACTGTATATATATTTACGCGATCGTTGGGGGTGCTGATGGTATAATGGTTATCACACTCGCCCAGCACGCGAGAGGTCCCGGGTTCGATTCCCGGGTCAGTGGAATTGTTGGACAATTTTCCCAGCCCCCTATGTCCCTGTTCACCTAGCAGTGAGTAGGTACCCGGCTGTAAGAACAAGGATTGTAGGCTGGGGGAAGACATGTTGATGTAACAAGACTGCCTTAATGACCAACATCATGAGTCGATAGGCATAAAGCCCTAAATCTTCTTTTTCTTGTTGACCTTATCCTTGCATACTGATGTGTCCTTCATTGTTCACATGAGCCAGTATCTATGACTGGAGCGAACTACTAGGTTGGCATATTTGTTTACATTTATGTTATCCTGGGGTCGCAAGGTCATGGATGCTGGAGTTGCAAGCCTTATAGGCTACCCCCATCAGGGGTGATGGCTATTAAAGTAAAAAAGAAAAAAAAAAGTTGACCTTTCACTATCAATGGGGTAGCTTGAGGTCGGATGGACGTGGGAATCAGATTGCTGACCTTTTATTACTTTCCAACTTATGTTTACTGAATGATGATCATACCGGCCTAACAACATGCATTGACATATCTTTATCTTCCCCTGAAATACTAACAGATATCACTTGGACAACATATGACGACTCCCTGGGAAACGATCACTTACTCATCTGTCTTTCTTATTTATGCAGCAACTTTCGGCCACCACCACCATTACCAAAATTTAAATATAAGAAAGCAGATTGGGGATACTTCTCAGGGATTGCCAATCTAGATATCTCGGGGGGAAAATATAGATGAAAAAGTTGAACACATACAGACATCCATATTTACACAGCCGAGACTGCTATTCCTAGGACTTTGAGACTGGGTCGTGGAGAGAGAAGACGTATGTTTTGAGCTCTCCTCTAGCTGCCAGGGCCTGCCGCACCGGCAGTAGTTCTTTTTTTTCACCCTTCTGGTGACCACTAGGCTAGTTAGTATTCATTTCCTCCATAGCTGGTAGAAGATATAGTAGATGTCTATATCTTAACACTGAGATCAACTTTGCCTCCTACCTATGGTGGATTCCCTTACTGATCGCTCTGGGTGTGAAAAGACACAGTCGGACCACTTATTGTGGGTTGAGAGGTTGATCTGAAACATTAGTTAATTAGGGCTGGTATACATCCCTTGCTGGTGTTTTCTTTTCCTCTTCCCACTTCCCCCCATCCTTGGGGGAAGTGGTTACTATGTTGCCCTCCCTCCGTATAGCGGAGGAGGCGGACATGACCGACCACCACCACATAGTGACGGACGAAGCGAGACTCGAACACCCGTTGACATTGACGTAAAAAATGCTTCATTTGTTCTGTTTCATGCTACTGGTTCGGCCCCACTAGCCGGCCTCAATCCTTTTATCATTAAGAAGGTTATTGATGGCTGGGCTGGTGAGGTTGAATCTGTGAAAAAAATTTCCTCTGGAAACATCTTGATAAAAACATTCAATTTTAAACAGGTCACAAGTTTGCTAAAATGTCATTAGTTTCACGATTATGAAGTTGAAGCCAAGATTCCTCAAGCCATGAATTCCTGCAGGGAAGTATTCACCTGTAGGGATTTAATGATGATGGAAGAGACCGAAATAATCGAGGAGATGAGGACCCAGGACATAATTGATGCTAGATTTATAACTCGTTTAGAGGATGGTATGAGGAAGAAGACTGCAACAGTTATCTTGACTTTTGGCAAAGTTTCACTTCCTGAAACAGTCAAAATTGGTTATGAAATTGTTAAAGTAAGACCCTTTATCCCCAACCCTCTTAGATGCTTGAACAGTCAAATCTATGACATGGTACTAAAACTTGTAAGGCTGCTTCTCCAGTGTGTGGCAGGTGTGCAACGCCTGGCAATGCTGAGGAAAAGTGCACATCATTGGAGGTCTCCTGCTTTCAATGTAAGGGTGCTCACTCCACTTCCTCGAGGGATTGTCCCAAGTGGAAGCTGGAGAAGGAGATCTGCTCGGTGAAGGCAGTGCGGGGTATCTCCTATTATGATGCAAGGAAGGTGGTGATGGGATCGCAAGCGACTCCATCACCCAATGTCTCATATGCATCGGTGGTGATGACCCGACCCGTGATGTGTACTATTAGTACTCAGACTGAGTCAGAGCTAAGCGAACAGGCTGATCACTCTAACTCTAAACATACTATCATTACCCCCTCTAAAACTATTACCCCATCTACCAACTCCTATTCTCAGGCTGCAGCTTCTCTGTAGTCAGAGAAACAAAAGAAGTCTGACAAGTCAGATAAAGTTAACTATACCACCCTTAAGCCCAACAAGTCACTTCCTCGTACACTCCATACTCCCGCTCCAGCGCGGGAGAGAAGGGATAGCTCTTCCTCAGTGGAGTCTGGGAGACTCACCATAGATGAGGAAGCCATTTTCACTGTACTACAGTGGAATTCTAGAAGTCTTGGGAATAAATTGCACAACATAGCAATATTATTACACACACACAGGCCAGACGTCGTCTGTTTACAGGAGACAAGGTTGGAGAATCACTCTGACCCACCACACTTTCCCACAGTGCCCTCAGTGAGTATATCTTGTGTTGTTGGCGAGTGTCGTTCTGTGCGTTGCAGTCTTTCATAATGTGTTGAATAGAATGGGGTGCTGTGTTGCATACTAGGCAGGTATCTGCAATGGCTCCATCTAGTTTCTTTTGATATGTCAGAATGGCCGGGTGATGGCCAATTCGCAGCCTGGCCAGTTAGACTCTGCCCTCACGGGGAAGGGAGGATTCTGATGGGTGGATGTCTGGGGGTCGTGCATGCAGCAGGGTGATGTTTTTTTATTTTTTTTTGATGGATTGGTGGGTGATTTGAGTATGGATGTGTTTTTGGAGGCTGGTTTGGGGTTGGCTGGGTGTAAGAGATGATAGTATTTGTGTATGGTATCGTGTACTGGATTTTGTTTTGATGTTTCTTGGCATCCCTGGCCGTGTAGTGTAGTGGGTGGCGCGGGTTTCTGGAGGCTGCAGCAAGTATTTGTGTGCCTCTCATGTCAAGGTGGTCCTTAATCTTGAGGATTTTGGTTTCATGGTGTAAGTGGTCTGTAGGTGTGGTAGCTGTGCAGCCTGTGATTGTCCTTAGGGCTCTATTTTGTATGGTCTGTAGGGTGTTGAGATGAGTCTCAGCGAGGTTTGAGGCCCAAGCATAATCCATCACTGAACGGTTGTATTGTTGGTACACTGTGGTTGTGGTTTCTTTGTTGTGTCCAAATGTTGTGCTGGCGAGTGATCTGAGGGCCTTAAGTCTTTGAATGCATTTGTTTTTGATGGTTGTGATGTGTTGTTTGAATGTCATAGATGTGTTGTATGTTATGCCAAGTATTTTGGGTGTGTGTGTATGTGTGTGGTTTAGGTTTGTTGTTTATGGTGAGGTGTGGTGTGTAGCCGTGTTCGGTGTTGTGGTTGGTGAGAAGGGTGACTGTTGACTTGGTGGGTGCTATTTTAAGTCTGTTTGTGATGAACCAGGCATTGAGTGTGTTGAGGTAGGGTTGGATGTGAGTGGCTGTGTCTGCATTTCTGTGTGTACATGTGAGTGTTATGTCGTCTGTGTAGGAGGCTACATGTATTTGTGATGTCTGGGGTGTTGGTAGGTCATGCATGTATAATTTGGAAAGGCTGGGTGAGAGAACAGTGCCTTGGGAGACACTGTTGGTGAAACTTTTTATGTTAGATGATTGACCAGCATGTGTAACATGGGCTATTCTTCCTCCCAAGAAGTTGGCTAGCCATCTTTTTGTATTGTTGTGCATATTTGTGTTGTATATTTTGTTTGTGTGGTTTTGGCGGGGGATGGCATCAAATGCTTTACTAATGTCCAGTGTAACTAGGAGTGTTCTATGTGGGGGTCTATCTGAGTTGATGCCATCATAAATTCTTTGTGTGAGGTTTGTAAGAAGAGTGTTTGTTGAGTGTAGTGATCTGAAACCATGTTGTGTGGATGCAAGAGGAATGTGTGGTGTGATGTGGCTGATGATGAGGCGTTCAATAACCTTGGAGGGGGTGCAGAGGAGGGTAATGGGACGATGTGATGATGGTAGTGTGGGGTCTTTTTTGGGTTTGGGGATGGTGATGATGTTTCCGTGTTTCCAGGTGTTGGGTATTGTGTTGTGTGAGTAGCTGTAGTTTGCTATGTTAGTGAGTGCCTGTGTGCCTTGTGGTCTGAGGTGTTTAAGGTGAATGTTACTGATGTTGTCTGGCGGTTGTGGATGATGTGGTTTGTTTGGTGGTTTGTGAATGGTGTATGGACTGAATCAGTGGGGAAGTATCTCCTGCGTCTGATGACTCGTCGGTCTTCGGGGTGCGGGTGAAGGTGGCTGGTGTGAGAAAAGTGCTGGATGAGGGTGTTTGCTTGTTGTTTGTTTGAGGGTATGATGTCTGTTGTTGTGATTGCTGCGTGTGATTGTGTAGTGATGTTGTTGGATACTGTGATGGTGTTTAGTGTTTTGTAATGTTTTCTGGTGTTTGTTTTGTGATCAAGTGTGTTGACAAACCTTTGCCAATTTAGTGTTTTCTGTTCTTTGATTTTGTTATTTATTTATGTGTTTAGTGCTTGTATTAGGTGTACTGTGTGATGTGTGAGTGGAGTTGGGGGTGAGTGTTTGAGTGTGTCTCGTCAGATGAGGCCCTGAGTTTCTGTTGTAAAGTTGGGGTTGTGTTTTCTTCTGTTGCCTCTAGGGATGTGTTTGTTGTCTGCGGTTTGTATGATTGTGTTGAATTTTTGTACAGTTTTGTTGATGTTTGTGATGGGTATACTGTTCAGTATTTCAAAGTGATTTTCTGTATCTGTAGTGAAGATGTCCCAGTTGGCCTTGGTGTAGTTAGTGTATGTGTGTCTGTGGCCAGCTGGGGTGATTCTTGATTTGGTTGTTATGAGGTGGTGGTCGAGCCAAGAGTGTTGACCACCCTCCATGATGTTCTCGGTGCTAGGTACGGGGAACAGAAGGTGATGTCAGGTGGACACGGAGTAGCAATATACACACACAAATCACACCCACTGACACAAATAACACTAAACACTACTCTGGAAGACGTTGCTTGCAGGTGAAATTACACAACACCTACATATCCATCTGCTCTCTTTCCTGTCCCCCGCGCGGCCATTGTCAGTGATTCATTACACAATTTATTTAATCAGCCCATCACTGTCAGTGGGGAAGCTTGAAGACTGATGCTCTTGGAGGGCAGATGGCAGACATTATACTATAATCCAACCTCTGCCTCCTGAACGATGGTCGAGCCACCAGGGTAGACGATCGTTCTGGTAACTTTTCGGCTATTGATTTGTCTCTGGCCTCTCCGGATATACATCAGGATTTTTCTTGGCATCCTTATGACGACTCCCTTGGTAGTGACCACTTTTCCATCAGTCTCTCTTATACACAACATACTGTTTTGGCCCCTTTGGAACGAAAGTTTAATTATAAGAGAGCAGATTGGGGGTCTTTCGGGAGTATCGTCGACCTAAATATATCCGGGGAGACCATAGATGAAAAGATGCGAAATTTAACACAAAACATGAAACACGCAGCCGAGGCTACTATTCCCAAAACCTCTATAATTCGAAATAAGCGTGAAGCACATTGGTGGTCAACGGATTGCCGAGTCATTAAGGAAACGCAATAGGAGTTACAGGATTTTTGACAAACAGTCCACTCAGAACAATTTTAATAGCCTACAAACGGGCGAGGGCTGAGGCAAGGAGAGTAATTAAAAGAGCTAAAAGGGACTCTTGGCGGTCGTTTGTGTCCACGGTGAATCGTTTTACACCACTTACAAAAGTCTGGTCCATTATTAGAATATTAAACAATAAACGCCCGTATACCCCCATCACCACTCTTCAAGTGGACAACAACATCTACGACGATCCCGTGGACGTAGCAAACGTACTTGCCAGGAGTTTCTCAAACGTAAGTAGTTCAGTCAACTACGACCAACGTTTCCTCCAACATAAAGGTACGGTTGAACTACAAGAGATAGACTTTGCCACAGAAGACGTAGACTACCCATACAACCGGGAGGCAAATTCATGAACTGTACCCCACTATCACACCAGCCGCGAGAATGGCCTGGCTGCCAGTCGAACAAGGGGTAACTCGCTCAAACCTTCGCTATCGCACCGTTTTCCTCTTCACCCTCTCGCACTGTTTCGCTACTCGCGCAATAACTGCACCCTCTTATTGCTATTATTATTATTATTATTATGTTGGTGGCCTTTTGTGGCAGCGTAAATAATTGAACACTAAATATAAGATGACTCCAATTAACTAACTCCAAATCCAATCTCGCCTTGCATTAACCAGTTCAATATTTATGAAAGCGTAGACGAAATTGGATTCGTAAGTTTCAGAAATATGATAACGCGAATACCGAGAACACCCTGTGTTTCTAATAGATAAATGGAGTTATCGTACGTTTAGTGTACTATAATATATACTGTATGCGTGTTAAGAAATGTGATAACAAGTCATAATTATGCTATTATGTAGTGTCATAATTAGTTTACGGTCTAATCTTCATTCGTTTTGTCCACTTACTATATGCCATGCTTGCATATTGTCATCCTCCGCTAGCCTACACACTCACACTGTTTCGCTACTCGCGCAATTATGCACTCCCTTACCATCTTTTAAATTCTATGCTATTGATATTTTTACGAATATTATTGCTGTTATTATTCATATTGTAATGTTTGTGTCCTTTTGTGGCAACGTAAATAAATGAACACTAAATATAAGATGATGAATCCATGTTAAAGAGTATTCGTGCTCTCATAGCCTTTCCAATATCTTCTACACCATCTTTTGATCTGGTTATTGCAAAGCGATTTTATTCAATAAACACCTCACCTCACCTCACTTAACCTTTCCGTTTACGGTCTATTTTTCATTCATTTTTTGCATTTGCTATATCCAATGAGTGCATGTCATCATAAATTATGAGGATGTTACTACTACTATTCTGCCATAGTACAACGTGTGTGTATTTCATTTAAATATGTTTTGCTGCTGTTATTATGTGTAAGATATTATTATGTTGCTAAGTGTTTATTATTATGGTATCATCTTATGGTACCGTCATCATAATGCTCATCACTCATTCGTAGCAAGTATCTCTCCTCTCTTTATTTATAATAATGTATGTAGATGTGATATAAAGTGACATAAACGTTGTAATGACAGAATTAATGAAAGGGTCAATGACATCATTTATTATACATGCAGTAGTATAATAAACAAACTTATTAAATCACACACTCGTACCTCTCATTTATTACGCAAAGTATATTGCATCTCTCTATGTCTCTTTACTATTTAAATTACAGTGATGTAATACTGACACAGGAGATATGATGTAACACAATATTCAGTGCTCACTTCCATGTGATTTGGCATTGGCCACGTTGGCAGCAATATTTACTGATAAATTTCGTGGCTGTTTGGGTTTTCCATTCCTCAAGCTGCTTGGTCAGCGTCCTTTTCCAAGAGGGGCTGCTCCTCTCGGCTTCCCTGGTCCCCGTCTTGCTATGGATGTCGGCTGGCACCGAATTGTCAGTCATGAACGTATCTGGTGACAGTTTCCCATAAAACGCATTTCCTCCAACAGCTCTTTTTACCATATCAAAACCTGTAATGAGAACAATAGCCGATAAATCAATAACTCATTATATCTGAGATACATCCAGATGTAAATATGCACCTATAATGCAGATGCAAAGCTCGACACTTACTAAAATTAAGTTAAGGACACCTAGTTTTCAACTGATTTCTGTAATTTTTACCTCTCTCTCTTAGGCACACAGTGGAAATACATAGATCTAAAGATTTTGGGATCAACTATACATAACAAATTTCAGGCTCACCTTTCTTCAGAGATACTTCATCACCAGAGGAGGTAAACAGCAGAGCAAGAGGGGCAGCTCCTGCTGGTCCAGCACAGAGGAATGGGATTAGTGATGTATTGAGCTGATCAATACATCCTGTTGCATCTACTAACACTATTTCTCCCGCTTCTCTGAAATTAGTGTGAACTAATTATATTATAAACAAATATGATGAAACTAAGGCAGTAGATAATATTTACCTCGATTTTCAGAAGGCCTTCGATAAGGTTCCTCACCATCATTTATTAATCAAACTAAAAGCACATGGAATTAATGGCAATTTACTAGCATGGATAGAAAATTGGCTCAGCCAGAGAAAACAAAGAGTAGTTATTAATGGTAAAGCATCAGTATGGTCCAATGTAACTAGTGGTGTTCCACAAGGATCAGTACTAGGACCGGTACTATTCCTAATTTACATCAATGATATATACGAAGGCCTCACCTGTACAGTCTCAAAGTTTGCGGACGACACAAAAATAGCAAATACCGTCCTTTCAGACGAACATATTGTAGATATGCAAAATAATGTGAATAAGCTTTCCCAATGGGCAAAATCGTGACAAATGAGTATCAACGCTGATAAATTTAAAGTACTTCATATCGGAAATCGAAATAGGGGAGCGAATTATTCAATGAATGGAACCCAAATAAAGAGTGTAGACTCAGAAACTGATTTAGGGATAACGATATCAAGTAATTTAAAGCCTAGCCAGCAATGTACTGCAGTCGTCAAAAAAGCAAATAAAATAATTGGTTTAATCGGCAGCACATTTGAACATAAATCGAAAGTGGTAATTCTCACCCTTTATAACTCCTTAGTCCGTCCGATTCTGGAATATTGCATACAATCCTGGTGCCCTTACTATCAAAAAGATATAGACAAGCTTGAAAGAGTTCAACAAAGAGTAACAAAAATGATCCCTTGTCTAAGGAACAAAACATACGAAGAACGACTTAAAGAAATAAATCTATTTCCGTTGACCCAGCGAAGATTAATAGGTGACCTAATACAAGTGTTCAAAATAAGAAAAGGCATCAACAATATGAATTGCAACAAATACTTCATAATCGACCGCACAAATTACACGAGAGGAAATTACTGTAAAATCATCGGTAAATCCTTCAATTCACACGAGGCTAAAAATTTCTTTTTCAACCGAGTAGTAAATTTGTGGAACAGTCTCCCTCGTAAAACTGTATAATGCAACATCGTAGATTCTTTTAAGACCAGCTTAGATAAACACCTCGCCAGCACAGCAGTCCACGGATGTCTGCATATGTTAGAGAATAATTTTTTGTTGTGATTTAAAGACCCGACAGTCATATACCCAGCAGAGTGGTGCCGGCGGCACACCTCGTGCCCCTTGTCAGGCAGTCTAAGTTAGGTTAACTTTAGCTATAACTTAGGATAGTAGTGGGGGATAACTAGATGTGCAAGATGTGAGTGTCCCTTGACCCACAGAGGATGGAGTATTCCACCTCTATAGATTGTGGTCGCTGTCAAGGGAGACTTCTGGGAGTGCTTTCACAGTTCTCTGCCCACATGCATTAGTCTTGTTCGGACGATGCGGGGAGTTGTTGTCCACCCTGAGTCTTGCATGTTTTGGTGTCCACTACCCTTGGCATCATAGTATATGATTCTTCCTGCTGTCCTATATATATTCCATGCTAGTTTTTTCAAACTACATGGTATCTTTTCCTTTCCTGCCAGCTTAGGCTGGAGGGAGTGGTGGGTGGGGAGGATCTTCTTCTATACTATACTTTTCCTTACCCTTGTAGGTTAGAAAGAATAGCAAACTAAGGCAGCCTCGAAAGGACCAGTAGGTCTGTTGCTGTTTGAATGTCCTTTGTAATCCTTTGTAGAAACTCTCCCCATAAAAGGGGTTACAAGTACAGTCGGTAAAAAAAGTTTCGTTACCATCCTTTTAACAATGTGATGTAATGTTGGTACTGGCGAGTCAGGTGTGATGCGAGTGTCTTATATACCTCTGTCACCCTCTAATGGACAGGCAAGTAGGAATGATGTTCTTTCAGCCAGTGCTACTTTTTCTGGGTATTTCATGGTTATTCTTGTTCTAAAATACTCAAACGTATTTCCTTATGTTTAATATTGAATAGTTAAATAATGATAGTTCTTGAACACTCAAAATTTAGTTTAAAATCAGCTAAACTTTTGATATAAAAAAGCTGTCACTGCCGCGGTCCGCATATTATCAGAGGGGCAAAAACGATAGCCGTCTCGGATGACACGAGGCACGGCTGCCCAGTCTAGCAGAGTACCAATTCTACCGCGCTTCCCGATGTTAAAATTAATGTAGGGGTGGTAACGAAACATTTTTTGCCGACTGTACAGCAGAAAACCAAGTTTCGTCAATGGTTTGTAGTATGGTCACTTCTGGGTTGTTTGCGGCATACTTCTTGATAGAATCTGCCATGGATAGATTATCAAGTCCACCATGGTACTCACTGAGCCACTGTTTTCTTATATACTGAATAGCACGGGCCGATGGGTTTATTCCATGAATTGCCTGTCGATACAGGTCATCACACAACCCCAATTTCAATACACGATGTCTTCCTGCTTGAGGTACTGTCATTCCTGGCATTGTAGTATTTTTTTTTTTTTTATATATATCTTTCGACACAGGACATAGGCTTCATCAAGCCCGTTACCGTGGCCCAGGTCAACTGCTACTCACACACACACACACGTCACGACTTCCGAACTGGTACCCAGCCACAGAGGGAGGGAAGTGAGGGTAATTCCCAAATACTGCAGCTGTTATGGTACCAGCGAGGGTGTATTACGACGTTCGGTGGCCTTATAGTTAGTGCCTCAAACTCAAATAGGAAGAATAAATATTCTCAGGCCCTCACCTGAGAGGATCGATCTCCCGACCTCCAGGCTACGAGTCCAGAATACTAACCACTCGGCCACCTCCCCTACATTTATGGCAATGAACGGATAGACTTACTTGCGAAATCGGCGGTAGAGCTCGAGGCGACTTGGGACGTCCCTCGTGATCTACAGTCGTGTCTATCCCTCGGAAATAAATAAATTAATCTACTGTGGCTGAGTTAGTGGACCAGACTTAATATCAACACCATCAAGCCTCAACTGGGTGATTGAGCCACTGCCAACCGGCCCAATAGACTGGAAGAAAGAAGCCTTGCAAGAATAAGAGCAAACTGCACAAGGATAACTCATTTAGAACCTTATATAGACAGGCGTTTTCCACCGTATTGTAACATTTGCAATGCGGTGTTATCTATCAGTCATATCATCTTGTATTGTCTGCGAATTGTGGGGGAACGCGCTTCCCTCGTAAGTTATTGCGATGCAGTAAAAGTCCTCTTCACACTCTCAGCTCTCTTAGGTGATGGGGATGGTGGTATGACTGATAAATTAATGACTTTCTTGAGGGAGACCGAACTGATCAGAGTGATGTGACTTTTTATTACTATTGTTGTTACAATTTTGTATATATTTTTGAATTTATAAATATTTTTTGTGCTGTGTATAATGTATATATATGATGTATTAGCTAGGTTTAGCGATTGTCGAAGATAGGATTAGCAATTTGTCTATCTAGGTTTAGTGATTGTCTGAAATAGGTATTAGTCTAGTTAGCCAGTGGTTGAGTAGGTACAGCTCCGGACAGATCAAGGGTCTACACCTCTTCTACCAGCGACTTGGTTTGGGCCTGGTCGGATCTGGTAACAGTTGCAGGTGGAGGGAGGGGGGATGTTAGTGGGAGAGGAGAGAAATGTGGGCGGAGCTATATAGGAGGGTAACGAATGATCAGGTAGAGAGACGTGTGTCAGGAGGAATGAATGAAGCATACACTGTGAACGGTATCGAATCAACAACAGTTTAAAGCAGGGTTCTTCAATCTTTTTCAGTCGTGACCCAGTTTTTACTATGACATCATTCTCGCGACCCATACAGAAAGATATTTTACAAATTATCAGAATTATCAACCTAAGAAAATACAAGGCCAGACGCTGAAACATAATATTTATGATTAAAAGGCATTCTAACCAGAATTATAAACACTGCCTCACCTACCCCTCCCTCTCTCTCACACACACTCATTCAAGAAGGCTAATATTTGTGCAATGATTTTGTTTTATTTATAATTAAATATATGAATATTCGATTTTAAAAATATGTTAGGCGGATTCATGTATGAACTTCATATTTATTTTATTGTCACGAATATTATTATTCTATTTTATTCATGTATTTATTTTTGTGAGCCTGCGACGCAGTTTGGAGGAATTCGGGACCCGTAATTTGAAGAACCCTGGTTTAAAGAAGTGCATACTGCATTAACGTAAGTGGATATAGAAGAGAAGAAATGTGATGATTTGAGGCGAGGGTGAGGGGGAAGAGGGTAAGAAAAATGAAGGTGATTAGTTGAAAAGTAATAACAAACAAATATAATTAGAATATCTGTTACATTATATCCTTTAAATAAAGGCACTGTCTTTTGTTCACCATCGTAGTGGGATAGACTACTGAATATATATTATCCTTTGGATATTAGACAGCTATCCCTGTATTCCTTTTATCCCTCGTGCTTACCCCGTAGGCGAGTATTGCCTGTAATGATGTGGGCAATACTTTAAGGGTTTTGGCGCCCCTTCGGCCCCAGCCACTAATAAAAATAAACAAAATAAAATAAATTAAAGGCCTTAATGACCAACAACAAGGTCGATAGGCTAATTAAAAAAGAGAGAGATAAAAAAAACCAAGCTATTCCTAAAACTCCTAGTAGCAACCCACGATAGGCGAAGAGTTCTTGGTGGACACCAGAATGCCGACAAACATTTAGCGCAATAGGCGATACAGGATTTTCGACAGAGAGCCAACACAAACTCACTTCATTGTCTATAAGGCAGCAAAACGAAACTTCTGGAGGAGATTCGTGTCCACGGTGAATCGTACCACGCCACCAAGTTAGGTCTGGTCCACAATAAATATTTTAAACAACAAAAACACTCGAACACCCAATACCACCCTTGAAGTGGGCGGTAACATTATCGACGATCCCGTGGGCATAGCTAACACCATTGCTTTGCTGACGTAAGCAGCTCAGCAAACTACGACCCCTATTTTCATGACCACAACCGGGAGGCTGAGCTGCGAGAGATAGACTTTGCCACAGAAGACGTAAAATCTAGCTACAACAAAGAGTTTACGATTAACGAATTCTCGCCCTGAAATTCCAACACTTGGCTCCAGTCCCGGCCCCTCAGCCATCACGTATTCAGCATCTTACTCTGGACAACCTGAGTAAGCTGTTAGCGGTGTTTAATGAGATTTGGATATCTGGAACGTTTCCAAACTCATGTCATACCGATGCCTAAACGAGAAGGTCGCCTTATGAATCCCAGTTCGTTTCGTCCTATTGCGCTGACTGACTGTCTATGTAAGGTCATGGAACGTATGGTAAATAGAAGACTGGTTTTTGTTCTAAAGTCGAAGAATGTGTTAATTGTTCAACAGAGTGGATTCCGTCAACATCGGTCCACTCTACACCATTTAATGCATTTGGAGCATTGCATTGTCGAGACATTTGCTCGGAAACATTTCATGATAGGTATATTTTTGTATATTAAAAAATCATACGATATGACATGGCGTAATGGACTACTACAGAAACTTTACGTCATATATGGCTTACGGGGTAATTTGCCTATATTTATCAGTAACTTCCTTGCTGACAGGACATTTTCTGTCAGGTTGCCCTATAACGTAAAATCAGATATATTCATCCAAAAAAATGGGGTGCCCCAAGGAAGTGTGCTTAGCCCGACTCTTTTCAGTGTTGCTATTAATGATATTCTGTCATCAGCTTCTGATCTTAGATACTCACTGACGATTGTGCATTGTGGCACTCATCCCCCAATTTCAATTTTCGGCGAGGCAGATTCAATTAACACTTGACTCTGTCCATCAGTTGGCCTCGCAGTGGGGTTTTAAGTTTTCTGTTCTCAAGCGTGTCGGCATTGTTTTCACCCATAATCGTAGAGTACTGTACCTGATTTGCATATTACTTTTGATAATCTTAGACCTACATTTTGACATTAGGTTTAATTGGAGAAGTGATATTAATTATTTGCTATTTGTTGTAGAAAGAAATTAAATGTCCTCAAATACTTATCCGGTAAATCATGGGGAGCTAGCAGAACATCTTTATTGATGGTGTATAAGTCCCTCATACGTTCATAGCTTGACTATGGCGCACAGGTGTATGGGTCGGCGTCTGAGGCGACACTCAAAAGATTGGATGTATTTCAGAATGCATGTTTACGATTATGTCTTGGAGCTCTTCGATGAACTCGTGTGGAGCGGATGGAAGTAGAGGCTAATATACTTCCCCTCCGTATTGGTCGTGATACGGTATTACCTCCCACCAAAAACGATAGCTGGCCATCCCAGCTTGTGGGATCCTCCTGCAGTGGGAACATCTGCTGCATTGGGCTCTCAAGTCGGTGGCTGTGCGGCTTCACTTCCTCTGTCAAGCGTTAGGGTTCGACCTTTCTAATAGGGATCGACTCGTCCAGTTAAATAGTCTTACCAATATTACCATGAACTGGCTCCCCACCGCCAAGTCCCAGGCGCATGAGGTGGAGGCCAGACAATTGTTCCGGAAAATCCTCATTAGGAACCTAGCGTCATACCACTAGTACACCGATGGCTCTAAGACGGATGAATGTGTGGGTGCAAGTGTTTGGTCAGATGAGTGTCGTCTTAGATACCAGTTGCCCGCAAATACATCTGTGTTTACTACAGAATTATTTGCCGTAGCCAGAGTTATAGATTTTGCTGAAAATTTAAATTATTATAGTTTTGTCATATTTTTGGACTCACAATCAGCCTTCAGGCAATTAAATCTTGCAAAACGACTTCAAATGATCTCCTGGGCAATATATCAATAAATTACATGCATCTGCTAAGTCCTTCTCTCTGATCTGGGTGCCTGGACATTGTCGAATCTTAGGTAATGAACAGGTTGACTTACTTGCAAAGTCGGCGGTAGAACTTGAGGAGATGTGGGAAGTCCCTCGGGAGTTACAGTCGAGTCTCTCTTTCGGGAAGAAATCAATTAATCTTCTGTGGCAAAGTCAATGGACCGACCTGGCAATACCCACAATCAAGACCAACATAGAAGACAGGCCCTCAGCTTATCGTCTCCACCGTAGAGAAAAAGTTGTATACTTGCAAGATTAAAAATGAACAGCACTCTTTTAACTCATATGTTACCATATACCAATGATAGTTTCCCACCACAATGTAACACCTGTGGTGTGGTGCTATCAATCAGTCACATCATTTTGCACTGTAGTAGGTATGTTGTGGAGCGTCAGCCTCTGGCTGCCAATTGCAGGGTAAATCAAGTCCCTATGAATCTGAACTCTGTCTAGGGTGATGGGGATCCTGGTGTGACTGATAAATTGATGACTGTCTAAAAAGAGACCGGACTACTCAGAGAGTTGTGACATAGATTTTTTTATAATTTATGTATGGGATGGGTATTGGGCTTTTTTATACATATTTATATTTCTATGTATTGCAAGACGCCTTAATCCCAAAATGAATCACCTCCATGCACCTCAGTCCTCCGCCAACTGGCGTCCCTCCTCCCAACCAATGCCACAGTCTCACCCCAACCTTCCTGGAGTGAAGACGTGTTCCTGGCGCTCTGCCTGTGTTGTTGTTTGTCTTGTTTCAACGTTCTTGTTTGTGTGTTGTTGTGTCTGTGGTGTTATAGTGGTTGTTTATATTTTCTATCTCGTTTTTTTTTGTGGTTTTGCTGTTTGTGGTATTGTTGTTTGTGTGTGTTTTTTTTTTTATTGTGGTTCTGTGTGTGTATGTTCGTGTGTTCGTGTGTGTTCAGTTGTTCGCTTCCCATCTAGGCCTTGCTTGGCCTAATGGAGAGCGCGGATTCGGATGTGGCTTCCTGCCTGGAGGCCGACTTGGCCATGTCGGAGGAGGAGGAGTCTCCTATCGAGGATCACTGGCCTGAGCTGCCTTCTCACAACCCTCCCCCCCTCTCCTCGGTCACTCCGCAGCTCAGGTTGCAGCCTTCCACCTCCTCAACCTCTACCAAGCGACCCGTTGATGCCTCGTCCGACTCCTTGCAGGATTCCGATGGTGTGGACTGTTTGCCTCCGGCTGCCAAGACTGCCAAGGGTGCTTCAGCTGTGCATGACGTACCTTCTCTGCCTCAACGTGGTGTTTCTTCCTTGTATACCAACTCCTTGCCCTCGTCCAACCTTCCTGCTTTTGCCCCAAGAAATGCCTATGTCAAGCTCTCCTTCTCTGGGAACCCATCTACGGACACAAAGTTGCGTTGGTTGTCTGATGTCAACAGGGCCTTCCAGCTGCAGCGTGAACTGGCTGAAGTAAAGATGGCTGCTGTCACCTCCCGGTTTGTCTACATCTCTAGGAAGCGTCAGGATATCATTGATAGAGTGAAGGCTGGTGAATTTTTGTCTCTGCCTCTCATTCTTGAAGACTCGCCCGAGAGGCCTCGTAAGTTCCCCAGCTACATCCTTACCCGTTTTCCTATTGATGTTGACCCGAAACTTGCTAAGGGATACCCTGGTGTGTACTTTGCCCGTCGTTTTTTCCAAGATGGTTCCCCCATTAGCCGTATTGTTGTTGTCTGGAGTCAACCTGATCCACCTCCAAATGAAATTTCCTTTGATTTCCTCCCTTGTTTTCCACCGTGTGAGGTGAGGAAACTTCATAATGACCAGCCTTGGTGCTACAGGTGCTGGGGTGTGGGGCATATCTCCCGGTACTGTTCTGCCAGGCCGAAGTGTGCATGGTGTGCTGCCGACCATGATTCCAAGACGTGTCTTGTCAGGGACGAACCATCACGTCCTGCTGCCTCCACCTCTGAGCCTTCACCTCCTGAGGATATGTCTCGATGGAAGTGTCCACGATGCCTTCAGCCAGGGGTTAACATGTGGCATGGATGTACTCGGCGTCAGGTCCAGGCTCGTGTCACCACTATAGCTCCGCCTCCACCACCGCCACCTCCCCAGTCTGCTCCTCCTACCAGCCCTGCCTCACCTCCAGACATGGCCCTCCGCAAGTCTGTTGCTACCCTCATGGTACGATGTACGGCTCTCGAGAACCGCTTTTCTGCCCTTGAAGCCAGGATTGATGGGCTAGTTACCGCGCAGGCTGCCAATGACTCCAAACTCTCCACCTTGGTCGAGGCTCAGCAGGCCATCATCTCAACTGTCACTACCCTTACCGAAAAGATGGATACTGTTGCATCTCGCCTTGAAAAGCTTTTCGAGTCAGTCCCTTCTCCTGGTCCATCTTCTTCTCCAGGTCGCTCATGTGCCCCCACTCACCGGACTTCTACCTCCAAATACAGAGTTCGCTAGTGATTGCCGGCTGGATGTCATCTCCTGGAATGTATGTGGTATCACCAGTTATGCTAAGCTCACTCAACTAAAGGCCTATGTTTTTCGTCATCATCCCAGTGTTATTTTTCTCCAGGAAGCATTTCCAGGACGGTTGCTCGCTGCTGGGCAAGCTCCTCCTCTCTCAGGTTATGTGCCATATGTTCATCTGGTAAGGAATGGCCTCCTGACTTACATACATAGCTCCTTGCCACATCGCCTTCTCCGTACCTCCTCTGATCCTGACATGACCTTTCAGCTATTTGAGGTTCTACCTGGGAATGGAGTACTACAACTATGTAATGTCTATTCTGCCCCAGCTAGACTCACTCTTGAGGCTCTTCCTTCTCCAACAGTGCGTGGTATGGTTTATATGGGAGATTTTAATGCTCGGCATTCTGATTTGGGTGATGGTTCTGGCTCTATTAATCGTAATGGTGTTCGTCTCCTTTCATACATCCGCAAGCATCATCTGACACGCTGGGACACTGGCGGTGCCACTCATTGCCGGGGAGGTACTCTGGATTACATCCTCTCGTCTGGCCTGATAGCATCTCGGGTCCTGTGCACCTCCGTGCCAGACTTATTCTCTGATCACATCGCTCTTCGGTTTCATTATTCTCTAACTGCTGGGTCAAGTGCTTCAGCCACTCGTTTGCGTATTGCTGTGCCCCCTAAATATTGCCCGACTTACATCTTATTCATGGCCCATGTATTCCCTACATTTGACATATCATCAGCTGAACAGTTGTACTCTGATCATGTATCTGCTACTCATGACTTTTATAGGCTATATGTCTCCCGGCCACACCTCCAGCATCGCCCTACTGCCCACTCCTGGACGCTGGATGCACGTATACAGGAGGCAAAGGAGGAGGCTGAACGTGATGGCCTATTGTTTCAAGCCAACCCAACCCCTGACCTGCTCCATCGTTACCAGATGTCTAGGGACACTTTAGTTGCCCTGCAGGAGTGTGCTCACACTGAGTCTTGGCAGCGGTTCACGGACAGCATCAACCAGCAAACAAGTGTGGCTTCTATGTGGCACCTCATCCGTCGGGTTGTTAAAAAGACACCGGCCACTGATCGTCATCACACTCCCGCCGACTATGCCCAACAACTTGTCGATGCCTGGTCAGAACAATCTACCTCAACCAGTCTACCCATCCACATACAAGATGCACTCACTTCCCGTGCTGCTGTCCATCGGCTACGTCTAATGTCTGCTCTGTTGCAAGATGATGACGATGATGCAGAGGTGATAACTGAGGAGGAGTTGCGACGTGCTCTCTCTCGGGGTAGAGCTTCTTCCCCTGGTGATGATGGTATTACTTATGCTGTGCTGCGCCTACTTCAACAAGTTCCTGGGAACCCTCTACTTCTACTGTACAATCTTTGTCTTCGTGATGGTTGTGTACCACGAGCCTGGACCAGCAGCACAATAATACCCTTTCCTAAGCCCGGCACTGCGAAGTTCAGGCCTATTTCCCTGACTTCCTGTTTTTGTAAAGTTATGGAGAGAATCTTACTCAATCGTCTCATGTACAGACTGCAAGATCGCCTTTCTCCATGGCTGTTTGGTTTCCTTCCCCAGCGGAGCACACACCACTGCCTAGTCGACCTATACACTCGCCTTAACAGGGACAGTGTGGTGGCCTTCATTGACCTTCAAAGTGCCTTCGATGTTGCTAATAGAGACGTCATTTTGGATCAACTGGTTGACTTTGGGATAAAGGGTAATCTATTACGGTGGATTCGGGGCTACCTAAGTAACAGGACCTCCCGTGTGTTTTTCAGTGGTGCGCTCAGTCCTTTGCGCAGTTTTTATCTTGGTACGCCTCAAGGGGGTGTTCTGAGCCCATTGTTATTTAATATTCTGATGCATCGGCTGCTCACTTCTCTCCCTGATATACCTGGAACTACAATTACGTGCTATGCTGATGATATCTGTGTTCATTCTACCTCACCAAGGGATCTCCAGCGGTTTCTTGACTCCTTCTCTGTGTCCTCCTCTCACTGTGGCATTATTGTCTCCCCAGATAAGAGCAGAATATTCACCTGCCGCCTTCCTCAAGCTCGGCCAGTGTTCACCATTGGAGGGACTGTCATTCCCATGTGTTCCCAGTATCGCTACCTGGGCGCACCAGTCAATATTTGGCCAATTGTCCCTGCCAAACCTCAAGACCATCCCATTGTCCAGGACTTATTGGGTCGTCTCCAGCGCCGACTTACGCCACTTCAATGGCTCACTAACAACTCCTCGGGCATCTCCATCCCAGTAGCCAGGACTATCTATATTGCTTTTATCCGTTCAGTTGTTGATTACCTCTCCCCTGCTCTGATTCAACTTCCTAGGGCTACTCTGGAAACTTTAGAAAAGTTTCAGAATAGAGCAATGAGAATAATTCTCGATTGTCCAATGTCGACCAGGATAGTGAACATGCAGCGTGAGTTGCGTCTTCCCCCGTTAGTGGAGAGAATTTATTCTAATGTTACTTGCTTCACTGTCAAGTGCCTCCATTTCCCACATCTTTCACCCCATTACTCTCAGTTAGTCAGGACTTCTCTTAGACCAAACTACCCGGTCCCTCCCATACTGCCTGCTGGACGTACTCTTATAAGGTCTGTTTCCTCTATGCTCCGTAGTCTTAATATAGATATAATGGTGGCCGACGTCCCCCCTGGACCCCCTCCGTGGATGCTACCAACACCTGATGTGAGCTTCACACCTACTTCCAAGTCGGAACTGCCTTCTCTACAGCGGCAGTTGGCTCTGGAACACATAGAAACAGTGACGTCCTCCATCACAGATCCATACTGCCTCTACACTGATGGCTCATTGCAAGTGGATGGTGCAGCAGGTTGTGCCGTCTTCTCACCTGACATGGAGTCACCTCCAGGGGGCTGGGTTGGCCGTCGTCTCTGTAACCACTCTAGCTCAACATTGTGTGAACTGTATGCCTTTCTGGATGCTGTTAGTCTTGTTTGTCAACGTGGAGTGAATGCTGCCATTTTTTGTGACTCCAGACCTGCCCTTCATTCTCTCTCTAGTGTTCAGCCCACACACTCTACTGTTGTTTAGCAGATTTTATCGTTTTTGTCCTTATTGCGTCATCGTAACTTGACTGTCAAATTTTTATGGGTGCCATTCATGTAGGTTTACGTCACAATGGTACAGTTGACAGACTCGCAAAGGAAGCCTGCCATCTGCCTCCTCGTGGTGTTGGACGTCCTCTCTCCCTGACATGTTACCTCTCTAAAGTCCGCTCCGCCGCTTTCCTCCCTGTACGGCGATGCAGGGATGCAGAGAGGCCCTTCAGCATCTCCATCACACATTATGAGTCTGTCTGCCGTCACAAATATTCCTACCGTCGTCGAGGCCTCATGGTTCGGAGGCACAATGTAGTCTCTGCTCGTTTGAGGCTTGGCTACCGGCCACCGTGGCAGGTTGCTGGAATGCAGGGTGAGCCTCCCTTCACTGAGTGTCGCTTGTGTCGAGCGCCTCGTGCTAACACTGTAGAGCACTATTGCCTGGCCTGCCCCAATGTCCGACACTTGCTGCCCCGGGGCCTGCCACTTGATGTGATTTGTCGACACCTGCTGAACCACCAGGTTCTGGAGGAACTTCTGGTACGCCACCCTCGTTTTGGTGGATTTAAGTAGGTCATAATGTAATATTTGTCTGTATGCTTGTGCTCCATTCTGTTATGTTTTCGTGATGTGTGTGTGTGTGTGTGCGTGTGTATGTGTGGTTGTAGTCATTGTATTCTCATGAGTCCCGCCTACCTGTATGTATTGTTGCCTGCCTGTTGATTGACGCTACGGCGCAATTAATTAATAAAAAAAAAAAAAAAAAAAACAATGCCACTTTCATTCATACATCTATCAACACCAACCTTCCATCCATATAGTTATGTATCCAACCTTTCCGGTATGAATCGTACACTCCGTTCATGAACCTCACTCCGGTGCACTTTCTTGCCCAACATCTCACTCTCCATACGCTCCAGATGATCGAACCACCTCAAAATGTTCCTTTTCACACTCACCAGCGCATCTATATCAACACCATATCGATCACGTCCTGTACAGCCACAATCAAATATCCACCGACACTTTCCTTCTATCGTAGCAAATATCTTGGTAATAAAGAACAACATTTGTATGATTTTGCAGCACCTCATAACAATAATTGAGGGGATTGAGTTGACTTAAATTGTTGTATAACTATAATTTTATATGATACTGATTTATTTGCAAGATAGAATGAAAGTTTCAGAGGTTATTTGATTGTGGCTGTACTTCTCCATTCGACAATATATCTCTGTGACCATGTCACTTTACCCACACTACACAGTTAACTCATTCCACATATTCAATGTATATATTATATTGATGTACAATGAACTATAACTATCAGAACTAACGTTAAATGTATTTTATATATATATTTATTTGTGTATATTAGATTTATCTTTTATATTGTTACGTCGTGATGTAACAACGCTGTGAAACAGGGGTAGTCAAGATGTTAGTGAAGATGTTCTATTCACTTGGGGTAATGGCAAGTCAAGTAGTCTCTCTCTTTTATTACATTAGGATTATTACATGACTAAACAAATAATAAAAATAAAGACATTGCTTCCTTCAGGTTGTATATTGCATATGAAGCTTTATAGCTAACCTGGAAAGCCAAGCTAACATACAATCATGTAACACCTCCCCCCCTAAAAGAACGAAATTTCCCGTGAGAAATTTCGGCCTTTTTACAATCTCGAGGGGAAATAGAATACATGTCATAGAAAAGATGACAACAAGGAACAAGGAGAAACTGGAGACTCTTCTGCCATGGCCACGCCCTTGGTTGAACTGCTCGGAGGAAAATATCGGGCATGCCCTTGACCAGTTGTGCTTGGGATTCCCCACAAGTTGGCAGGTGTGTCTTCCATACCAAACGGGATAACGGTCCTCCTGTATGTTTTCCAAGTGCCAAGATACCCAGCCCTTCCACAACTTTTCCTATTTCCTGTATGCTTTCCTTATGCGAAGATGTCCAGCCAATCCCACTACGACCGCGACAGCGACAACGACAGCGACAGCGACAGCGAACACCAGCAACAGCGACAACGACAGCGACGGCGATGGCGACAGGGCTGGACACTATCTCCACCAAAGGCACAGGAAACTCAGGGACAGGTATACTGGGCTAGGAAAGACGGCACTGGAAACTCAGGGACAGGGTTTTTATCTTAACCCTCTTGTGGTCCTGGTAACTGGTATACACTCCACAGCAACAAGGAAGATAACTGTTCCCAATCCAAGCTGTCAAGTAGGCAAGTGCTGACACATATCATTCCAATTCGTCCGCCAAAGCTATTTTAACCCTTATGTAACCAGGGAGCATTGTTACGTGACATGAGGAAAACTACGAGTCTTATACACAGCTCGTCCCCTTCAGGGTCTTCCAGGCAAGGATAGTGTTGTATCCCTCTGCTTCAACATCAGCATTTTCTTCCAGTCAATCGATCTTCATCAGCACACATTTCGACATCCTTGATCATGCGGTCAATGTCCAAGGTAGTTGAAAAGATCTGGCTCTTTTGTAGGGATGACACTATTGGCATCAAGGGGAACACAAAGAACGAAGAGAGAGACAACAAAACTACAAAGAACGAAGAGAGAGACAACAAACTACTGACTGCACATTACCCCGACATCTTGACTACCATCCTGGCGAGGTCGCCATTTTGTTACGTCGTGATGTAACACCACTATTAAATAGGGGTAGTCAAGATGTTAGTGAAGATGTTCTAGTCACTTGGGGTAATGGCAAGTCAAGTAGTCTCTCTCTTTTATTACATTACAGGTTACATTACTAAACAAATAATAAAAATAAAGACATTGCTTCCTTCAGGTTGTATATTGCATATGAAGCTTTATAGCTAACCTGGAAAGCCAAACTAACATAAAATCATGTAACAATATACATTTATTTTTATATATGAGATTAGCTTGCTATAAATTGTAAGAAAAATTATTATTTGCCTTCGAATTAGCATAATGATGAAGGATTACAAATGACATATGCGAGGAGGTGCTTATCCTGAGGCAATTCTCGCATACTAATGTGTCCTTCATTGTTCACATGAGCCAGTATCTATGACGAGCCAACTACTGGGGTGGCATATTTGTTTACAATTATGTTATCCTGGGGTCGCAAGGTCATGGATGCTGGAGTTGCAAGCCTTATACCCCCATCAGGGGTGATGGCTATTAAAAAAAAAAAAAAAAAATGTTGACATCTTCTCCCAGTACACCTCACGCTACCGGGACCCCGACGTCTTCCACTCTCCAAATGGTCATCTTCACCGACCTCCAGCCTGCCAATTTCAAACACGCAGAGGAGGAGGAGACACTAACACACACACGCACACATCTTGTCACACACACACACACACCCTGACACACACGTACACTGCTCCACATACATACAATCAATCACTATAAATATATCGTCTTAATGACCATTAAATAGTTAATAAGCGTTAAATATAAATAACAACAGTTGCCGACTAGGGGTACTGATGGTGAAATTATTATCATACTCGCCCAGCACGCGAGAGATCCCGGGTTCGATTCCCTAGTCAGTGAAATTGTTGGACAATTTTCCCAGTCCCCTATGTCCCTTGTCACCTAGCAGTAAGTAGGTACCTGGCTGTACGAGCAGCCTTGTAGGCTGGGGGAAGATGTGTTGATGTAACAAGTCTGACTGCCTTAATGACCAACACCATGAGTCGATAGGTATAATTCCCTATTTTTTTATTATTATTTTTTTTTTTTGCGGCCTCACGCCTCACTTTTTGCTTGTACGCCTCACTCTTCACTGGCGTTGTAGACTTTTGCTTGATGTTGATGTCCTTCATTGGGTCTCATCGTTGTATATAATTTGTTGCTGGGATTAATTGTTTTCGTTTGGTTTTTGGGAATGAGAGTGGAGGTACAGTTACACTCATACACACCATACAACACACCACAGACGTAGTTATCCACTCTGATTTCCTGGTATCCTACATGTTTAATGTTTTTGGTTCTTAGGGGGTCCCCACACGTTTTCACTACCACAGTTGTTTTCCAGACTGACGTATACTTAGTACCACAGTTGTTCCCCCGACTGACGTGTTTAGTAATACAGTTGTTCCCCAGACTGGAGCGTTTAGTTCTACAGCTGTTCCTCAGTCTACAGTTGTCACACACTCTGGTGTGTTTTCGCCAGGGGGTACCTTTGTTAGGCCAGTTGTTAGTCGACATGTTGTGATCATGCCCTCAAGTGTACAGTCTGTCCCACTGACTTATCTTGGACCACCCACATTGTCTGGGGTGAGTCCTGGAGTACAGACGAACAGTATGCTCCCCTTTGTCCAGACTGGTGTGCCGTCATTGCACCCTACTGTCCTGCAGAACCCTACCTCATGTACTACTTCACCAGTGAGTGTGAAGTTGCATTCCCCTGAACTTGCTATGCAATTGAAATTGAAGAAGTTGGAAATGGAAGAGAAACGATTGGATAGAGAAGCTGAAAGAGAAACGAGATTGGCGGAAGTTCGAATGGTATACGAGTTTGTGTTGGAGAGATCTCGGCTTGAGGTTCAGGCAGGAGTACACAACATGTCACTGGAAGGATCAGGGAGGACTGTTGAGACAGAGGAACAAAAATTGACGAGGAGTTTGATGAGTCTCATGTTATGGCGTTGTTCGTGAAAATTGAAAAGTAGGCCGAGGAATTCAGGTGGCCCTGCTTGCAAATGTCTTGAGGGGTAAGGCCTTAGAGGTGTATGATAGTATGACAGGTGTTGAGGAGTATGAGAAATTGAAAGGTTTGATCCTCACGGTTTATGAACTATGATTGAGGCCTACCGACTCATGTTTAGGAATGCACGGAAGAAACCGGCTGATACATATTTGTTCTATCCCTGGTATCTCAGATATGCAATGAACAAATGGGTAGTCGAAACAGTTGATGATATGAACGAGTTGATATTACTGGAAGCTATGAGAAGCGGTGAGAAGCTATGGGGCCGAATTCACAGTTTAAACAGCTATTCACATACGAGGAAGTAGAGCCTAAAGTCGCCATTACTGTAGAACCTTACAGTTCCTTACGAAAAGAACCAGCTTCCTTCAACCTTGCTACCCTGCACATAGCCAGTTTCCAGATCGTAAAATATGAAAATTATGAATGAGAAGGAATAAACGTAACAATGGATATGATGAATAAAAATAACCTAAAATAACATTAACTATTTCTATCGTGGTTTTAATACATAGGGATAATGATTTGAGTATGAAAATTACAAAACTTTACTATGACATGGCACCTACTGTTTTATGGCTACCCACAATGCACTATTGTTGACAGATAAGGCTAGCTTTTCAACGTTTGATATGACGTGAGGTCATTGCAGTATTAGCTGTAGATTTTAGGGTAAAGTTTGGGGGAAATTTCATATTGTGAGAGAAACCAACCTGACGAACGTAACATAACCTACAGTTGGGTATCCTTGATATGTAATATACCGTAGTGTTTCGATGACGGATTTGCACTATGTTATGTTTTATGAGAATATGGTGACTATTATGGGTTCAGCCATGTTGTTTGTTGACATTCTGGACTTAGAAAAATTCAGAGAGTGAATACATGAAGTTGCATATTGTGACTTAACCAGATGCGACCGACAACTGAAACCTTCATAACGGTATTGTACAGTCGCGAGCTGATGGGATGGAGACACGAGCACACTCATCATGGGCTCGCTTCTACCTGACGAGTTATGGGGGAGTTTGAGAGGAAGAAGGGAGGGTATGGAGGGGCAGGAGGAGGGCGAAAGAGCAAGAGAGACGCCAATATCCGTGGCTGTGGGTCTTTCTTTATCTTAATTATTTACAGTATGGTTGACTTTGGGTAAAGGGACTATTGGAGATGGAGTTCACAATAACAAACCTATGTATTGAATTTTAGCATGGTCATCATACTTTTAAGAGTACTCTCATATATAAGTACTCGCGATATCAGAACTGTAATGACATCAGATGGGATAGGTGTTTATAAAATTTGACATATTTAATGAAATTGCTATACTCAGTGATAAATGTGTTTCAATAATAATTAATATTACACAAAATTATGAAAACTACAAGTATCCATATTTTTTATGTGAAAATAATATTCTGTGGGACGGAATGAGACAGAATCTCTCCTGCAGAATATAGGCATATTTCTGGTGAAATGAGGGTTCGAGTCATGTGAACCGCAGTTCCCTTTACACACACACTACAGGAGCTTGATCCCACACCTTGTAGCTTTCGCAGGCTTACCAACTTAACACACGGGGAAAAAAATAACTTGTTCTACGTTACATATAGTGTATTATTGGATTACAAGTAAATTTCTGCCCATAACAAGGAAATCATTAACATGTAGGCATAGCAGCATAAAGCTAGTTACTATTTGTGAAGCCTATGATGATCAGTGCTGACAACCTTTGAGTTGACAGCCTTCATGGCAAAGTTAGCGAAACTCAAAAAGTTATTACGCGTCCAATAAAATGTTCTAAATACTGTGTGTATTTATCCTTGAAAATAATGGCTACCGTCAAGTAACTACAGTGATAACATTAAATTATTATATTGTTGTTGATTACAGAGTGTTACTCACTGCTCGGGCTTTTTTTTTTTTTTTTGCTGTTGAAGCGAGCCCTACAAATTTATAATGACAAGTATTTAACTGCACACAATAATACAAAGGATTAATTCAATAGAAGACTACCATCAGCATCTTGCTATTACTTTTAATATTTACTTTATGATGATACTACTGCACCTTGTATGCCACAATATCTATATTATAAAACTCTTAATAGTGACAACATTAAGGTAAAAGACAAAAGACAAAAATACAAATTTCAGTTCCATTATATATAACATTACATATTTGTCTTCCATTATTCTTAGTGTTTATAATGATGTATTTAGATGCGGCCTATATATATACGTCTAGTTTTCACCCACAAGACTTAATTATTAATGTTGGCAATCTAGCAAACCAATGCATTTTGAGGGCCAGAACTGTAACATAATATTCTCCCGACAAATAGAATATATGATTGTCACCTTTGATTCGTCCAGGTTTAATAGAAACAGTGGATTTGCGGTAAACTTTAAGTTGAACATTTGGTTATGTTATTGGAGTGGTAATTCACAATGACGTGAAGAGCAGCATGCTAAGAAAAACCCACTTTTTATAGACAGAAAGTATTTAATATGGACGTTTCGGAGGCAACTACCTCCCTCTTTAGCAGTACAGAGTTGAATGAAACATGAAAGGAAAATAAGTAGCTGACAGGGGGAGGGAGGGACAAGGTGTGTTCTGATGACAGACAGACCACACCTCACCTCACCTCACCCAACCGGCCTGACCTGGCCATTCTTCAGGGACCCGACCCCACATCTGGGAGGGATTTGACCACTAGTGCTCTCATTAATGGATCTAGTTTGAACATACCTTCATTGAAGTTAAAGTTTTTATAGTGCTGTATACATACTGATTCTAATATTCAACGTTTCTTGAAATTGTTGCACTTAATTATCATTTTACCAGAATTCCAATCAATACAGTGGTTGTTGTCATATGTTTGGACAAAGTTAGCAATATTTGTGTTACAATTCGTCATATCACGTTTATGTTCTTTCATTCTAACATCTAAAGATATCCCAGTTTCACCTATATAAACTAAGTCACAGTCATTGCAAGGAATTTTGTATACTCCTGCTTGGGGCTGAACAGTGGCATTATTTCTTACAAGAATAGTTTTGATACTAGAAGTATATTTGAAGGCTATGTTTACATCAAGTTCTCTGCTAACGGACTGAATTTTTTCCAGACTTTTTACATAAGGAAGACATAAATATGGTTTCTTTTCTGACTGACATTTAGGAACATAGAAGGTTTTCCTAGCCTTATAATAAGCTTTTCTGATAAACCAATCTGGATATTTCAAGTTAAGGAATATAATCCAAATTTTGTTGTTTTCTACCTCTAAATATTGAGGGCTACAAATTCTTAATGCTCTGAGAAACAAGGTAGATATGACAGACATTTTGATTGAATCATTATGATAAGAGAAAAAATAAATGTACATATCACAATGAGTGGGTTTCCTGTAGACGGTGAAAGTAGGGAAGTAATTAATTTTAGTAATCAAAACAGCAAGGAAGGGTAAGGACCCATCAATTTCCCATTCAATTTTGAAATTGATAGATGGAACCAGGTCATTTAATTTGATGAATGTTATGTTTCGATGGATAACAATGTTTTTATTATTTTAAACTTTCAAGCTAAATATCACACAATTCACAATGGTGAGCTTAGTGTGGCGAAATAATATCAGTTATATATCCAACTCGAAAACATTTATCAGTTATTACATATCATTATCTCCGTCTAACTCGTATACACTACTATATACATAATTCAAATTCATCCTGCAATATCTTCACTCACGTCACTCATACATTCATCCCCAACCATAATCATTCCTCCTTCCCGTCTCTCCTTCTCACCAGTGAATGCTTCGAATGAAACTATCAGTGGATGGTGCGATAGTTCTGTATCAGTCAGAAGTGGGCAACACAGTCCAACACTCCACCAACCTGGTCTCGCCCCAACCTTGTTGGTGTGAAGACGTTCTCCTGGCGCTCTGCCTGAATTCTTGTTTGTGTTGCTTTTACACTCTTGCTTGTGTGTTGTTGTTTGTATTGATTGTGCATTCTTGTTAGAATAGAATAGAATAGAATAGAATAGAATAGTTTTATTTTCTCAGACTTTTACAAAAAAGTATGGAGCACAGCCCCAGGCTACTATACTTAAGCTATGATGCTTATCGTTAATGGTTAACTTAACCTATAACAAAGAATTATTACACAAATAAAAACACCAAACAAAATACACTCAGTAATACAAACTATCGATACAGGCTAAATATACTCTTCAAAAACTGCACTAAATTCCTTATTATTTTTAAGTCACTATTATTCATTAATAATATGTATTTATGCAGTGTTGGATTACATCTGTAATAATGTGAAATATATCTATTTCTGTACTGTATAATATTTTCATTTTGACAAGTAAATATCATATGATATTCATCTCCCACTTCATTGTTATTACATCTAGTACATACCCTATCTTCCCTATTAATATTTCTATGTGTACCAGTAATCACTGGTAATTTATTATTACCTGCTCGCAATTTTGTCATTATTAATCTATCTGCCTTATCTAATTTTACTAAGTAATCTTCTACACAAAAAACAAACTTATAAGTTCTATAGTTACTGCAAATGGCCTTATTTACTAAATTACTGTTCCATTTTGTTATCCATTGATCATTCAACTGGTGCTCTATTGTTAGTTTGGGTTTATCACATCTTGTGACATCCAAACTCCAGACATTCCACAACCATTGCAAATACTTTTAATGCTATTTAACCAAGGTGAAGTAAACACACCAATCTGGTCCAAATACAACAAACATCTATACATAATATAACTTAACTTATTTGTCTTACCAGTAACTAATTTTACCCAGTACCCAATCATTGCACACTTAATATTGATCTCTATAGGAAATTCACCAAGTTCTCCATATACAATATCATTACTTGTGTACTTATGAACATATAGTGTATATTTTAGGAACCTTAGATGTAATTGTTCTAATTCCCTAATACAGTGATATCCCCAGACCTCAGCACCATAGTATCAACATAACTGGTCTAACCATTGACTTAAATAATTCAAGTTGAATATCAACAGGTAAATTAAACTTTCTAATCTTACTAATCAAAGAATACATGGCTCTTGTCGCATGTTGAATCAATGCTAACTGTCCTTGTCGAAATTTGCCATTATAGTTAAATGTTATACCCAAATACTTATATTCCCTTACAACTTCTATGTCACTAATCCCCAATTTAAATTTATACCTTTCTGTTTCTACTCTACCTCTACTAAATATAACTACTTTTGTTTTACTACAATTAACTTTTAATTTCCAATTACAGTATTACAATAATCCTCTAAAGCAAACAAAGTTCTTCTCATCCCATCTTCGCTATCACACAATAATACCGTATCATCAGCATACATTAATACAAATAATTTTAGATATGCATCCACAACTTCATCGTTAAAACTTAGAAAGCTACAGTTATTTTGTAATAGTTGTTCCTCTATATCATTTACATAAAAAGCAAAGAGTAAAGGTGACAAGTTTTCTCCCTGCCTTACACCCTTATTGCATATAAATGTGTCAGAAAGTTGTTGCTGTAACATAACACATGATTTGATATTATTATACATGTTCTTTATTACCCTTAAAAATTTTCCATTTACATTATGACTTACTAATTTATACCACAGTCCTTCTCTCCAAACCATGTCAAAGGCTTTTTGATAGTCCAAAAATAAACAAAACAATTTTCTTTTCTTCCAGCAAAACAAGTCAATTATTGATTTAAGTAAGAAAATATGGTCTACTGTACCGTATCCTTGCCTAAAACCTGCTTGTGTATCATTTATTATTGTGTTTTCATTAGAAAATTTAGTCAATCTTTCATTTAGAATAGATGTAAACAGTTTCCCTATACAGCTCAACAATGTGATTCCCCTATAATTATTTGTATCATTGATGTCTCCTTTATTTTTATATAATGGAACTATAGTACCAATTAGCCATTCATTTGGTATATCTCCAGAGTCCAATATCTTATTAAATAATTGTACATATAATGGACACAATAAATGTTGGGTACTTTTAATGTATTCGTTTAATATATTATCATTTCCAGGTGACTTGTTGTTTTTTAACTTTTTAATATTCCTTAATACTTCATTTTCAGTTATTGGATCATTAAGAGAACCTGTATTATTCATATCAGGTTCACACTGTGCATATTCATTATCCTCATCTTCACCTGCAAGACTTTTAAAATGATCATAAAATTTATCAAGGGTTATGGTGATATCCTTGTTGCTTAGTTTTTTATTAAATATCCTCCAAAATGTCTGTGGATCTTTTTTCCTATTTTCTTTTATCTGTTTAATCAGATCATCTTTCTCCTTATTTTTAACCTTTTTTAATTTATTCTTATAATTTTTACTTTTACATAGCATATTATTATAATTAGAAGTATTTTTATTCTTATTATATTTATGTTTAGCCTTGTGATATTGTTTTCTACTCTGCATACATGCCTTATCATATCCATAAGTATTTACATTATTACTAACCTTTATATATTTTTTCCTTGTATTTGGAGGGAAGACTTTCAAGGCTGGGTCAATTAAAATTTGATTGAGTGCCTTGTTAATTTCTTCCACAGACATAGTATCTAATTGAGTAATCAATGCACGTATTTTACCTTCATCTATAGTCATTACATAATCATTCTTTTTATCTTTTATCCATTTTCCAGGTTTTATCTTATTTGTCATTTCAGTTTCATTATCATTATTACTATTATTATCATCATCATGAGCAATACCATTATTTCCAGCATCATCACTGGTATTTAGTGTTAACTGTAAATGTAAACCACAATGGACATCAGAATACATGGAATCAAAATCTAGTACTGTACCTCAAACTCACAAACACTTTTCATTAATTGAGGTGATCCAATCATATAATCCAAAGTTATATTAAAAGTTGTTGTTACCTTTCCAATACCACAATCTTTACCTAACCTTCCATTAAAAATAAGTACCTCATTATTTCTACACACTTCAATTAATTTTTTACCATAAGTATTTCTATCCTGGGTTACATCTTGATTGACTCTACATAATTCCATATTCAAATGACTTAGAACATTAGAAGCATGATTTAATAAGTGCATATCTACAACATCATTAACATTATCAATATTTACTACATCATCTATTGTTTCAGTATGTGCATTAAAATCCCCACACAAAATATGAAAGTTATCATTATTATATTGAAGTAAAAAATTATCCAATTCCTCAATATGTACCGTTGTAGCATATCTTGAATGGCTGGGTGGAATATATACTGCGCTTACAATCAAATCATTCTCTAAATTATATCCTTTACTGTTCTTACTAATTCTTACTGACATAAATGCTTCATAGTTATTCTTAACATATTTCCACTTCAAGCCAGAATCATTTTTAATAGCAATAATTATTCCACCAGACTTAAACCTACTCAATTCACTCCTATTCTTATACACTATATAAAAACCAATACTTTCCATTTTCTCACTTACATTAACCATGTCCACATCATCACACCTTGTCTCAGTCATACATAAAATATCATATCTTTTACACAAAGTACAAAATTCCTCTGATAGTAATTTACCTTTAATACCACATACATTTAAGGATAGTATTGTAATTGTGAGTGGTGGCTGGTTATTTGTCATGTTTGTGTGAGAGTTCATATGGTTATGTATGTTAGGTGTTGATTGTACAGTGGCAGGAGTATTGGCTGATGATGGTACAGTGTCAGGAGTATTAGTGTGTTGTTGTTTCTGTGGTGTTGCTGGTGTTGTTTGTCTGTTGTGATTCAGTGTATTGTATTGTTGTGATTGTCTGTGTGTGTGTGTGTGTCCTTGGCTGATTGAGTGTTCAGCTGTTCGTGTTGTTGTTTGCTTCCCATCTAGGCCTTGCTTGGCCAGATGGAGAGCGCGGATTCGGATGTGGCTTCCTGCCTGGAGGCTGACTTGGCCATGTCGGAAGAGGATGAGTCTCCTATCGAGGATCACTGGCCTGAGCTGCCTTCTCGCAACCCTCCCCCCATCTCCTCGGTCACTCCGCAGCTCAGGTTGCAGCCTTCCACCTCTTCAACCTCTACCAAGCGACCCGTTGATGCCTCGTATGACTCCTTGTAGGATTCCGATGGTGTGGACTATTTGCCTCCGGCTGCCAAGACTGCCAAGGGTGCTTCAGCTGTGCATGACGTACCTTCTCTGCCTCAACGTGGTGGTTCTTCCTTGTATACCAACTCCTTGCCCTCGTCCAACCTTCCTGCTTTTGCCCCAAGAAATGCCTATGTCAAGCTCTTCTTCTCTGGGAACCCATCTACGGACACAAAGTTGCGTTGGTTGTCTGATGTCAACAGGGCCTTCCAGCTGCAGCGTGAACTGGCTGAAGTCAAGATGGCTGCTGTCACCTCCCGGTTTGTCTACATCTCTAGGAAGCGTCAGGACATCATTGATAGAGTGAAGGCTGGTGAATTTTTGTCTCTGCCTCTCATTCTTGAAGACTCACCCGAGAGGCCTCGTAAGTTCCCCAGCTACATCCTTACCCGTTTTCTTATTGATGTTGACCCGAAACTTTCTAAGGGATACCCTGGTGTGTACTTTGCCCGTCGTTTTTTCCAAGATGGTTCCCCCATTAGACGTATTGTTGTTGTCTGGAGTCAACCCGATCCACCTCCAAATAAAATTTCCTTTGATTTCCTCCCTTGTCTTCCACCGTGTGAGGTGAGGAAACTTCATAATGACCAGCCTTGGTGCTACAGGTGCTGGGGTGTGGGGCATATCTCCCGGTACTGTTCTGCCAGGCCGAAGTGTGCATGGTGTGCCGCCGACCTTGATTCCAAGACGTGTCCTGTCAGGGGTGAACCATCACGTCCTGCTGCCTCCACCTCTGAGCCTTCACCTCCTGAGGATACGTCTCGATGGAAGTGTCCACGATGCCTTCAGCCAGGGGTTAACGTGTGGCATGGATGTACTCGACGTCAGGTCCAGGCTCGTGTCACTACTATTGCTCCGCCTCCACCACCGCCACCACCACCTCCCCAGTCTGCTCCTCCTACCAGCCCTGCCTCGCCTCCGGACCTGGCCCTCCGCAAGTCTGTTGCTACCCTCATGGCACGATGTACGGCCCTCGAGAACCGCTTTTCTGCCCTTGAAGCCAGGATTGATGGGCTGGTTGCTGCGCAGGCTGCCAATGACTCCAAACTCTTCACCTTGGTCGAGGCTCAGCAGGCCATCATCTCAACTGTCACTACCCTTACCGAAAAGATGGATACTGTTGCATCTCGCCTTGAAAAGCTTTTCGAGTCAGTCCCTTCTCCTGGTCCATCTTCTCCAGGTCGCTCATCTACCCCCACTCACCGGACTTCTACCTCCAAATACAGAGTTCACTAGTGATTGCCGGCTGGATGTCATCTCTTGGAATGTATGTGGTATCACCAGTTATGCTAAGCTCACTCAACTCAAGGCCTATGTTTTTCGTCATCATCCCAGTGTTATTTTTCTCCAGGAAGCATTTCCAGGACGGCCGCTCACTGCTGGGCAAGCTCCTCCCCTCTCAGGTTATGTGCCATATGTTCATCTGGTAAGGAATGGCCTCCTGACTTACATACATAGCTCCTTGCCACATCACCTTCTCCGTACCTCCACTGATCCTGACATGACCTTTCAGCTATTTGAGGTTCTACCTGGGAATGGAGTACTATAACTTTGTAATGTCTATTCTGCCCCAGCTAGACTCACTCTTGAGGCTCTTCCTCCTTCAACAGTGCGTGGTATGGTGTATATGGGAGATTTTAATGCTCGGCATTCTGATTTGGGTGATGGTTCTGGCTCTATTAATCGTAATGGTATTGGTCTCCTTTCATACATCCGCAAGCATCATCTGACACGCTGGGACACTGGCGGTGCCACTCATTGCCGGGGAGGTACTCTGGATTACATCCTCTCGTCTGGCCTGATAGCATCCCAGGTCCTGTGCTCCTCCGTGCCAGACTTATTCTCTGATCACATCGCTCTTCGGTTTCATTATTCTCTAACTGCTGGGTCAAGTGCTTCAGCCACTCGTTTGCGTATTGCTGTGCCCCCTAAATATTGCCCGTCTTACATCTTATTCATGGCCCATGTATTCCCTGCATTTGACATATCATCAGCTGAACAGTTGTACTCTGATCTTGTATCTGCTACTCATGACTTTTATAGGCTATACGTCTCCCGGCCACACCGCCAACATCGCCATACTGCCCACTCCTGGACGCTATATGCACGTATACAGGAGGCAAAGGAGGAGGCTGAACGTGATGGCCTATTGTTTCAAGCCAACCCAACCCCTGACCTGCTCCATCGTTACCAGATGTCTAGGGACGCTTTAGTTGCCCTGCAGGAGTGTGCTCACACTAAGTCTTGGCAGCGGTTCATGGACAGCCTCAACCAGCAAACAAGTGTGTCTTCTATGTGGCACCTCATCCGTCGGGTTGTTAAAAAGACACCGGCCACTGATCGTCATCACACTCCTGCCGACTATGCCCAACAACTTGTCGATGCCTGGTCAGAACAATCTACCTCAGCTCGTCTACCTATCCACATACAAGATGCACTCACTTCCCGTGCTGCTGTCCATCGGCTATGTCTAATGTCTGCTCTGTTGCAAGATGATGACGATGATGCAGAGGAGATAACTGAGGAGGAGTTGTGACGTGCTCTCTTTCGGGGTAGAGCTTCTTCCCCTCTTGATGATGGTATTACTTATGCTGTGCTGAGCCTACTTCAACAAGTTCCCGGTAACCCTCTACTTCGACTGTACAATCTTTGTCTTCGTGACGGTTGTGTATCACGAGCCTGGACCAGCAGCCCAATAATACCCATCCCTAAGCCTGGCACTGTGAAGTTCAGACCTATTTCCCTGACTTCCTGTTTTTGTAAGGTTATGGAGAGAATCTTACTCAATCGTCTCATGTACAGATTGCAGGATCGCCTTTCTCCATGGCTGTTTGGTTTCCTTACCCAGCGGAGCACACACCACTGCCTTGTCGACCTGTACTCTCACCTTAACAGGGACAGTGTGGTGGCGTTCATTGACCTTCGAAGTGTCTTCGATGTTGCTAATAGAGACATCATTTTGGATCAACTAGTTGACTTTGGGATAAAGGGTAATCTATTATGGTGGATTCAGGGCTACATGAGTAACAGGACCTCCCGTGTGTTTTTCAGTGGTGCGCTCAGTCCTTTGAGTAGTTTTCATCTTGGTACGCCTCAAGGGGGTGTTCTCAGCCCATTGTTATTTAATATTCTGATGCATCGGCTGCTCACTTCTCTCCCTGATATACCTGGAACTACAATTACGTGCTATGCTGATGATATCTGTGTTCATTCTACCTCACCAAGGGATTTCCAGCGGTTTCTTGACTCCTCCGTGTCCTCCTCTCACTGTGGCATTATTGTCTCCCCAGATAAGAGCAGAATATTCACCTGCCGCCTTCCTCAAGCTCGGCCAGTGTTCACCATTGGAGGGACTGTCATTCCCATGTGTTCCCAGTATCGCTACCTGGGCGAGCCAGTCAATATTTTGCCGATTGTCCCTACCAGACCTCAAGACCATCCCATTGTCCAGGACTTATTGGGTCTTCTCCAGCTCCGACTTACACCACATCAATGGCTCACTAACAACTCCTCGAGCATCTCCATCCCAGTAGCCAGGACTATCTATATTGCTTTTATCCGTTCAGTTGTTGATTACCTCTCCCCTGCTCTGATTCAACTTCCCAGGGCTACTCATGAAACTTTAGAAAAATTTCAGAATAGAGCAATGAGAATAATTCTCGGTTGTCCAATGTCGACCAGGATAGTGAACATGCAGCGTGAGTTGCGTCTTCCCCCGTTAGTGGAGAGAATTTATTCTAGTGTTACTTGCTTCACTGTCAAGTGCCTCCATTTCCCACATCTTTCACCCCATTATTCTCAGTTAGTCAGGACTTCTCTTAGACCAAACTACCCGGTCCCTCCCATACTGCCTGCTGGACGTACTCTTATAAGGTCTGTTTCCTCTATGCTCCGTAGTCTTAATATAGATATAATGGTGGCAGACGTCTCCCCAGGGCCCCCTCTGTGGATGCTACCAACACCTGATGTGAGCTTCACACCTACTTCTAAGTCGGAACTGCCTTCTCTACAGCGGCAGTTGGCTCTGGAACACATAGAAACAGTGACGTCCTCCATCACAGATCCATACTGCCTCTACACTGATGGCTCATTGCTAGTGGATGGTACAGCAGGTTGTGCCGTCTTCTCACCAGACATGGGGTCACCTCCAGGGGGCTGGGTTGGCCGTCGTCTCTATAACCACTCTAGCTCAACATTGTGTGAACTGTATCCATTCTGGATGCTGTTAGTCTTGTTTGTCAACGTGGAGTGAATGCTGCCATTTTTTGTGACTCCAAACCTGCCCTTCATTCCCTCTCTAGTGTTCAGTCCACACACTCTACTGTTGGACGTCCTCTCTCCCTGACATGTTACCCCTCTAAAGTCCACTCCGTCGCTCTCCTCCCTGTACGGCGATGCAGGGATGCAGCATCTCCATCACCCATTGCGAATCTGTCTGCTGTCACAAATATATTCGTCGAGGCCTCATGGTTCGGAGGCACAATGTAGTCTCTGCTCGTTTGAGGCTCGGCTACCGGCCACCGTGGCAGGTTGCTGGGATGCAGGGTGAGCCTCCCTTCACTGAGTGTCGCTTGTGTCGAGCGCCTCGTACTAACACTATAGAGCACTATTGCCTGGCCTGCCCCACTGTCCGACACTTGCTGCCCCGGGGCCTGCCACTTGATGTGGTTTGTCGACACCTGCTGAACCATCAGGTTCTGGAGGAACTTCTGGTACGCCACCCTCGTTTTGGTGGATTTAAATAGGTCATATTAAATATTTATCTGTATGCTTGTGCTCCATTCTGTTATGTTTTCGTGATGTGTGTGTGTGTGTGTGTGTGTGTGTGTGTGTGGTTGTAGTCATTGGATTCTCATGGGTCCCACCTACCCGTATATATTGTTGCCAGCCTGTTGATTGACCCTACGGTGCAATTAATAAAAAAAAAAAAAAAAAAAAAAAAATCCCCCAGGCCCTCCACAACCTCCCCCCATCTGTTCCTCTCTCTCTCTCTCTCTCTCTCTCTCTCTCTCTCTCTCTCTCTCTCTCTCTCTCTCTCTCTCTCTCTCTCTCTCTCTCTCTCTCTCTCTCTCTCTCTCTTCACCCCTTGACAACTCGTCAGATAGAAATGACCCCATGATGGGTGAGCTCGTGTCTCCATCCCATCAGCTCGTGACTGTACATTATGTCAACTATATGATTACTGATTTTCATTGAAATTCGTTATGGGAAACGCCTCCAAAAAAATGCCGCCAATAGCAATTTTCTCTGCTTTTTGTGGCTCTAATTATTATTATTATTAAAATAGAACAGAGATACAAAGCTGGGAGAGAATGCAAGCATTCTATCAATTCGAGGACCCCAGATAATTATACAGGCGTTGGCAGTGCTGACTATACCAGGAAATTCAGTCCGGAGCTGTGCAATGAATGAAAGTTAGTTAGGTTATTGTATTCAGTAACTTGACAAATGATGTCCGCACAAAGTTTAATACAAAGATTGTAACATCGCTTCTTTTCACTGTATCTCTAGTGTGAACAAACGCTTAGGATGAACTATAAAATGTTCAACTTCCAAGCGTCGCTAACAATAATTGCTCGACGTTTGTATTTCAATGTGGGAGAATAAAAGAAGAAGAAATAAGACCGCGGTGGGCGAGGAAGAAAATGAGGTAAGAGGGAGAAGGAAATAGGGAGGAAGGACAACAAACAAGAAGAAATTAAAAGGAAAGTAGGTAAAGCTGAATAATAGAAAGGGAGTAGTAGGATCAGAGTGGAAAAAGACAATTGAAATGTTCCAGCTTAACTCTTATGAATTCATGTCCCTTGCTTTTACCCATACACAATTCCGATACAATCTCCATCCAATAAATGAACGATAACCAAACAACATGGATCCAAATAATGTTTATTGACGGCTACATGGAAATGCCAAGACCAAACTTGTCATAGGTTGATATACAGTGCTAATTAAGTATAGTTTTATTGTGCAGGTATTGCTGGTAGATGAAACTAGTTTCATCCTTCGCAATGATAAAGATGATGATGATGTTTTGGAATTAATGAAAATGTTATTTAAATCTTGTCATATATAAAGCAACTGGGTACATTAAATTAATTTGAAAATTTGGATACCTTGAGGACATGATTATTACTTTTCATTACTAACATCATCATCTATATCGGTTTTATTGTTTACAACAAGAGGATTAACTGATCTTTCAAAATTTTCAATAATTCTTTATACTATATATTAATCTAACTGGACGTACACGGTATTTATTAATTTAAATTTGTTTTCATTACCCAACCATCCATCTTCATATTCAGTCATTCATTCACTCAATCGCTGAATGTACCACTCACTTATACAAGACATTTTCTTTTAATGATTTATAATTTCGATGTCATCACACACTCCTTATCACACTTTCACAATATTGCTTTGTCTCCCACCAAAATACATCATCCTTCTTACTCCAAAACACTCAATGAATGTACTCTACACCTCCCCGAATAGGGGGGTATAGCCTGTAGTGATGTGGGCAATACTTTAAGGGTTTTGGCGCCCCTTCGGCCTTGGCTACTCCTTTCAGTTCTTCAACTGTCATTTTCTTTCTATTTCCTTCCTGCTTGCTGTCTTACCTTTCTATTACCTTCTCCTGGCGCCTATATGACCTTGCTGTTGCGGCGCCTATTATCAATCAATCAAAACCCTTACGTCCTGTTCTACTCATTATTAATATGTTCACGGTACTCCCACATTATGCATTCACTCATTCCATACCCACTCCACTCCACTCATTTATTTTCCTTGGTCCACCACTCACATACCCACGTCCCCAACTGGCACTCAAGCCATCCAACTTGTTACATTACATCACATCAGTCCTGCACTCCAACACACCACACTTTTCAACACACTCGGCACTAAATGCAATACTTATTTCTGCAACACCTGTATACCTCACTCCATTCTTATAGAACATTCCACCATAAGAGTTACTAATCTTTTCACTATCCACACAGTACCGCACTTATTGTGCACTACACTGAGTCACTCCTTACTAACTCTAAGTTTCATTCACTCATTTGTCATTCCACCACAAAACTCCACTGCACCAACACACTATATCTTCTTGACGGAGCAGACGCAGCAGCAAAGGAACCATGCCATTAATAAAAGGGCCAGGAAGATGATGATGATGAACGTTAGCACTATAATGTAGACAGGCAGACTACCCGGGTCCAAAGACCTGTCTGTGGCGGAGAGGGGGAACTTTGTTAGAAGATATAATTTTTTTAGTAGTATATAACTCAGGCTCCACTTGAAAACGCATAAAACGTTCACCTTTTACTTTTTTCTATATATTTGTTACATTATCAGTGTTTCTGTTTATCTATTACAGTTATAGAGTTACTATCTCCTCCCCCCACAATAGTAAATGTGTGCAGTACAACCAGTTTAATTCTTAGTCTGTGTAGCTCATTCTTGCATAGATGAAGAATCAGAGCTTATGGGCGACAGTTGAAGAGTTGGGAGGGGTCATCCTTCTTTAGAACAGGTTAGATCAGGGCAAACTTTCAGCAGGAAGGAATAGTATTAAATAATAGGCAAAGCCGGAAAAAGTTTACTTGGGCAAGGAATCAGCAAGGAAGCAGTTCTTTTTAACAACAACAGGAATCCCATGAACACTGTTCGCCTTCCAAATGAGTGTCAAAGACAAGCAGGTAGGAAAAATACTTCATTTAGGATATATTCTAATGATAGGAATAAGTGGATGAAACGGGTAGAAATATGAGACCTATATAGGCAATTTCCTGAAAAGGAGACGCTGGTATATTCGTGATACGTAATTTCTGACCAGAGACGAACGGCAGGTACCACACACACACACACATACCCTGCATTCGAACTCAGCCTCTATAGGTGTACTAGGTGGGGAAATGAGTAATACCAGGCGATTCGAAGCTTTCTGCTCCTCACACTCTGGTCAGAAATTATATATCACGAGTGTACAGGAAACCCTCCAACACCACGTAAATATTTATCGAGATTGTAGGACATTGGTGTTCTGAAGGAGAGTAGCTGAGGGTGGAACAAGCACCCAAAAGTAGCTCTAAGTGCAGAAACAATAAATAGTTTTAATAGTATCCTTGATATGTATTTGGACTCAGGTCTAGTTGTTAATCATAACTCATGAGCTACGTATGGCTAGGCCAATTGGCTATTTGCAGTTTCCTTGATTCTAATTATCTTACTATATACTCACACAAAACGTTCTCGCCGATACACTTGTCGTGTACGTGTGGGTAGGCGTTAAATTCATCCTTGACCCACACCTTAAATTTTTTGTAGTTGACGAATTCTTCGGCTTCCACAACTACCGAAATCCAGAACACTCCCGGCTCTCTATATCTATTTCTTTCTGAAACACTGGTCTCGTTGGCTGTTGGTAGACGGTAAGATAAGGTCAGGTAAGTTGTGTGTGTGTCTGTGTGTGTGTGTGTGTGTGTGTGTGTGTGTAAGAAAAAAGGTTTTGTTAGAGTTACAGAATTTATATCCATTACCTGTATCAAATTCAAACAACAGGTATTCCTAATTAATTAATGGTAACACAGACCTACTGTCTTGTTTAGTATTTTACAGTACCATTTAAACTGTGAGTACTCACATTCTGTTTTACACAAATCAGACAATTACCTGTCTGCGACAGTCAAAGCTACACTCTCAATTATAACTGTACTTTGTCAATCTTTTCTCGCTCTGCATACTAGAAATTAAAAAGAAGATTAGTATTTTTTAAAGAATTCTCAAAACCAAGTAATCGATCCACACGTTGTTTTACGAGAGATTGAGAATGGTTGGGTAAGGAAGTGATGGGGTACCGTACTATTGAGGCAGTTGGAGTATTATTATTGGTTGGGGGTTGGATAAAACCTCCTTGGCCAAAGCTCAGGAACAAAAGTAAAAGGAAGAAATATACTCACTGGAGGGAAGTGCTTTCATCGTATAAAATATTTATTGAAAACTGTACTCTGAAATATGTACACTCGTGATACGTAATTTTCGACCAGAGACGAACGGTAGGCACCACACATAGGCTACCCAGCATTCGAACTCAGCCTCTATAGGTGTACTGGGTGGGGAAATGAACAATACCAGGCGATTCGTAGCTTTCTGCTCCTCACACTCTGGTCAGAAATTATGTATCACGAGTTTACTATCCAAGACAAAGCTAGTGTCGCTGTCTTGTCCAATAATTATATATAACTTGTGAAACATAGTGAAAGCCCCACCACAGTAACGTTCATGTTCAGTATGGTTAGCCCTCTACCATATCTTTTCACCAAATTTCACGACACGAGTTTTGTCTTTTATAGTACCTAGTCTATAAGTTATTAATTTTTTTTAGAAACCTATAGATATGAAACTGTTTAAGAATTGATTGTGTTCAACAACTCTAACGAAATTTGTCGAGTTTTCTCAATGCGTCTGACGGTCCCCAGACACTGGCAGAAGCATGGGGCGAATATACTCTATGTGTACTGATGGTATGCTGATGAATCTTTGATGACATTTTGACGTTAAATATATGTTTATTGGATATTTGTAAGTGAGTTCTTATCTATACAGGTTGTGTGGAGGATTTATTGTTTGTTGAGGTTTTGTCGGTGAGTAATTTGGTGAGGTTTTGTGGATGCATTCTTGTTTGGTGTGGTTTTGTTGGTGAGTTTTTGTTCAGAGAGTTATTGGATGGCGAGGTTTTGTTCAATAAAGTTGTATCTGGTGAGCTATGCCCAGTGAGGTATTGTGTTTACATCCCTGCATTAGTAGCCTCTGGTTGTCTAAAGGCGACTCTTAGTCACTATAATTTTCCTCTAGGATTATGCCACGAAGATGCACTGTAACCTGCTGATTCTGAGTATGTTTTGAGTTTTGCTGTGCGATTCGTACTTTTGAAGTGACACGCGAACGAACACATTTACATATACTTCTGTGTTAATATAATAAAACTTGGATAATTCACATAGCAAAATATTTGAGATGTTGATGTGGTAGTGATGTATAGTGAAGATATGCTAGAAATATTGCACGAACAGGCTCCCGAACCTACTGATTCCGTTAATGTTATTAGTTTTGCTGTGCAATGCGTAGTTTCAAGTGACGCGCCAACAAAAAATATACATTTCACTACTACACTGGTATATTATAGAGAGAAGAGACTTACCATCAATATGCCCAATATCTATATTATTGTAGCCACCTCCCCAATCAATCAAATATGGTCGATCATCCGTCAAGTCCAACGGGGTGATCTGAAAAGGAGCAGAGTCAATGCTATTTAATAAAAAACATTATCCATCAGGATGATCGAATAAAGTACAGTATTATTATGTAATCGTGTGTGTGTGTGTATGCAACATACTCTCGTACTTTATCATATCAAACAGTTTATACATACATATGAAAATTCTTGAGATAAAGGATATGCAAATCTAGAAGATAACTAAAACTTTAATTGGTTATTATTTTTAATACAGAAGTATGAACAATTAACATAGGTAAATGAACAGTAAATGGGAAACTTTGGAAAAGGCAGAAGGACCAACACAGGAAAAATATAGTATCGCTTGCAAGGATAAATACGGCCAAGAAAGAGACACGTAGAAACCAGACTTCGATTATCTACATTGGAAAAACAGAGAAGAATAATCAATGCATGCTAAGTTTAAGCAAAAATTATGCTGGAGCCAGGTGACTCCCTGGGATTAGGATGCAGACTGACTTGGATCAGAAAGATGAAAGATGATTTAGGGAACACGAAAAACCGAAATTTTTTGCAGTTTTGAAGGAGACGATTTTAGTGTCAAGATCCAAAATAACATTCACAGCTAATGATGGCATTACAGATAAAATGAAATACATGTAGTTACAGCAGCACTAGAAGTAGGAAATACATACCCAAAAACCACTGACCTTACGACAGCAACAAAGTACACTCTTGGACTTAAGTCATGTCAGTATGAAGAGTAAATATAAACTCCACAAACAAACCTTGAGGATATAGTGACAACTGGTGGTAACGGACACGACTTTAGTCCTAGAGTGTACATTATAAACAATGAAAGAACATAATATTTATAATTAGGAGAATTACAGCAACTTAAAAACCAATGATATTTAATTTCACAGCACAGAAACAGTTTAAAGTAACTAAGAAATATACGAAGAGTGAAGAGTGCTTTCCGAAATGCAGCCATTAATGTTACGAATAATGTGAATGTGGTTGATTAAATAATAATTTACGGACACATTTTATACGGCAATGACGATATGAATAAAAAAAAATAATGAGAAGCATGAACTTTGAGAGATATAAGAAGCATGTCACGCACCTATCAGCACCACTAGCGATGAAAGGAAAAACATCAAATTATTCTACAAGAACCACATGTCATCACTTTATAAGGATGAAGAACGAGCAGTCAAGGACTTAGTGAAAAAAAATGTGACACTTACCAATTCAAATAGCACCATCCAACTCATTATCTATTATCAATCAAGAAAAACGTTCCAACTTCTGATTAATTAAGAACAAGGAAGTCCCAAGGAAGTCAGCGACACAAGAAGATCACGTCATTTACGAACACAAATGCAACAGTGAGGGTTGTAGACGCGAACATCATTGTCAAGACGACTAAAGTGCCACCTCAAGAACCGAGCCATCCACGACCACTACAACGAACATCACCATAAGGCACCCGCCCAACATATCTCGTGAAAGGCATGATTGTGCTCGACAAAGAAAAAGACACACGTAGAATGACGCTCTTAGAAGCAATACACATAGCGGAAAACAAACCGACCATGACTAGCCAAACTAGTGCTTCTCACCGCCAGCATGCCTCAAAAACCAATCAGCCATGACCCAGTCAACACCTCCAACAACTAGGAAGGGCATCATTCTCTCTGCCGTCAACTCCTCACCACCATTACTGAGGGACGGAGAGGAGGTGCCTTTCACTGTGGAGGAAGGGCGTGGAGGCTACTAACGTAGCCGGACCTGATGGTGGACTGGTCCTAGGCTCACTCCACGCCCGTGGGAGGAGGACAACCGATACCCAGCCTTTGCAGCAACGGCAGCAGCAGACAGTCATCATCACCGTCTGCACCATTACTGCTGTTACTTTAGCTGCAGAAGGGTTAGGTCGTCTCTCTGACCTCCTCATGGACATCTTCAGGAGAAATGGCTTACCACCACCAATAGCCATTTTTCCTGATCTACAACCACCCACCACCACTACCACTACTACCACCACCACCACCAAGAAACAAGGCACTAAGACGGCGCGGAGAGGGAGGAGCAGAGCGGACGCGTCACCAACCCCAGCTCCAGCCCACCCCCGTCGCCGGTTAATGCTGCCTCGCCCACTCATCCGGGGGAATGTTGAGAAGGCACCACTATCATCATCACCACATCAACGATCCCAACAAGATCCTGAGACGGAGGAGGACTCCTACACCAGTTCCTGCTCCATCTCCACCACCAGCAAAGACACCACCGACACCGACGACAATATAGACCTGGAAGATGGATGAGGATGGCAGACGGTCGGGAAGAGGAAGAGGATGACTGACAGCCCATCTACCAGCCCACCACCCACTGTCACCGTGGACTGGTGGATGTCCGCCTCTTCTCGCCTCCACCTATTTCGATAAAACATCTGCTTTTGCCGAGAGTTCCAAGACCCAGACATCTTCCAGGTCAGGGAAGTTCGGTTGAGCAAGACGACACTGGGGACCAGCTTCACAAAGTCTAGAACGATAGTATCCAACAATAGGGAGGCATATCTGGAAAGAAAATCTCGTACAAAGAGAGAAAGAAGAAAAAAGTAATAGGCTGCCTTAATGCCCACAACAAGAGTGATAGGGGTGCTGATGGTGTAATGTAATGGTTAACATCCTCGCCTCGCAAGCGAAAGATCCTGGGTTCGATTCCCGAGTCGGTGGAATTGTTGGACAATTTTTCCACCCCCCTATGTCCCTGTTCACCTAACAGTAAGTTGGTTTTCTATTCCAACAGTAAGTTGGTTTTCTATTCCAACAGTAAGTTGGTTTTCTATTCCAACAGTAAGTTGGTTTTCTATTCCCTTCCTATGTTAGTTTGGTTGTGGGATGTACCCCAGCTAGACTGGGCTTATTATATTTTGATGGTTAATGGGGAATTTATTGACTGAGGTAGTGATGGAGGTTGGTGAGTTGTAGTAACCCCCTCCATATATAAGCATGGTTTGAGCTGCTTCATTTGTAATGTTTCATGCACTTGGTTCGTCCCCACTAGCCGGCCTCAATCCCTTCATAATTAAAAGGTTATTGATGGCTGGGCTGGTGAGGTTCAGTCTGTGAAAAAACGCGTCTGGAGACATACTTATAAAAACTTTCAATTCTAAACAGGTCACCAGTTTGCTTAAAATTCGTCAGTTCCACGATTATGAAGTTGAAACCAAGATTCCTCAAGCCATGAATTCCTGCAGGGAAGTATTCACCTGTAGGGATTTAATGATGATGGAAGAGACCGAAATAATCGAGGAGATGAGGACCCAGGACATAATTGATGCTAGATTTATAACTCGTTTAGAGGATGGTATGAGGAAGAAGACTGCAACAGTTATCTTGACTTTTGGCAAAGTTTCACTTCCTGAAACAGTCAAAATTGGTTATGAAATTGTTAAAGTAAGACCCTTTATCCCCAACCCTCTTAGATGCTTGAACAGTCAAATCTATGACATGGTACTAAAACTTGTAAGGCTGCTTCTCCAGTGTGTGGCAGGTGTGCAACGCCTGGCAATGCTGAGGAAAAGTGCACATCATTGGAGGTCTCCTGCTTTCAATGTAAGGGTGCTCACTCCACTTCCTCGAGGGATTGTCCCAAGTGGAAGCTGGAGAAGGAGATCTGCTCGGTGAAGGCAGTGCGGGGTATCTCCTATTATGATGCAAGGAAGGTGGTGATGGGATCGCAAGCGACTCCATCACCCAATGTCTCATATGCATCGGTGGTGATGACCCGACCCGTGATGTGTACAGTACCAAGGTCTTATTTATTGGTCAGCCCAGTGCTGGGCGGAAGCTCCCGCACGTGAAGGTAGTGACGTCACAACGGCCTCACTCACCCGGGCTTAGTGAATTTCTGCCATTTGAATACTACGATCGCACTCCTTGCTTCTGTTTCGAATATTTTTTACAACCAGAAGATGTCTTTTCTCAGGATATTTTTCTCAATGCTGACCTTGTTAGTGGCTGAAGAAACATGCCTAATTACTGTGCAGTGTTTGGTTGCAATGCCAACAAACGGCAAGATAAATATAAAGACCTCTCTTTTCATACATTCCCCTAAACAGATAACATTAGAAATGAGAGGATACAGCGATGCAAGAGAAAAGACAATTTTAATCCAGATAATGCAGTGATTTGCAGTGCACATTTTCAGTCAACTTCATATGAACCTTAAATATGAACTTCTTGGCCTGCAGTTGCCAAAGAAAATGCGGAAGTTGCAAGCCGATGCTGTTCCTACCCTCCATTTATCAACATCCGAAGGTGAGTACCGCCATTACTATTTACGATAGTAAGTACAGTTCATTAAGTACTTAGGCCTAAGCAGAATTAGTTTGTGCAAGCTAAATGAACTCTGATATGATATTATAGATGAAAATGATGCATGTAGATGCAAGTTTCGCAGGACTATATCTAACTGCATGCATGTCATAGTTTGCAGAATTATTTATAACCGTAGGTGGTGAATAAATGAAGAAGGGAATGTATAATGTGATATGATATTGACAAAGTAAATCTTATAGATGTCTGCGCTTTACACCCATACATACCTGTGTGTGTAGGTGGGGTTGTATTTAAGAAGAAATTAACAGTGACTGTTGTCATCAAGCTTCACTTTTATTCTAAGCTATCCAAAACAGTAAATAATAGCAAAGGATAGTAAACATAATACTTTAAGGTATTATTATATATTGATAACAATATGTGTGTGATGAGGAAACTTATCATCCTTTTTGCTGTCAGGCAACAATCTCTCTCTCCCTCTTCCTTGATCAGACTCTATCTCTTGATCTGACACTCCCCTTCCACCACCTCCCACACTTTCCCTACCTTCCCTTCTCCTTCCTTCATACGCATTTCCTCATTTCTTCTTACTGTCTTTCTCCCCTCTCCTACTTTTTTCCTTCACTCCTCAAATTCTCTCCCTCCAACACATAGCTCTCTCTCTCTCTCTACATATACTGTACAGTATATTATATTCTCCCCCATCCTCCCTCTCTTCCTTCTCCTACCTCTCTCTATTCCTTCCTCCGTCTCCCCTTCCTTTATGCATTCTCTCTCTCTCTCTCTCTCTCTCTCTCTCTCTCTCTCTCTCTCTCTCTCTCTCTCTCTCTCTCTCTCATAGCAATGAACAGTTAGAGTGATTATTAGATGTTTTCCTCAATCTGAATATTATTTATTATCAGTTTCACGCGAATTGTTGGAAACACCTGCTATGGAGCTTAGAAATGAAAAAAGGAGTCGGAAAAGGCTCTTTGAACACATTATGAATGAGCAGGACTGCCAGGAACATTAGAAAGCAGTGGCAACTATCAACAATATACGGCACCCGCTTGAGGAGACAAAAAGAGATCTTGAGTCTGTCAAGAAGGAAAGAGATGAGCTCCTCTTACAAAAGGGAAAATTGGAGATAGAAAATGCTACATTATAATTATGAAGATGTCACACCGTAACACTGGGCAACAAGCAATTGCAGGTCAATTTTTGTGTAACTGGGAAACCTATTACTTGATGGCAGGAAAATGATATTATTAATGATATTTATAGTAGAGTACTCCCACTGCGGTGTCTAAATCGTAAGGCTTATAATTACTTAAGAGAAACATGAAAGATTTTTCTACCATCTGTAAGTACTCTGAAACGATGGGCGGGAAAACTTGTTATTGAACTAGGATTGTTGACACCAATCATAAATATGTTGAAAAAAAAGAGGAGAATCCATGGATATAGCTCGTCGCTTATGTGTTTTATCCTTTGATGAATGTAGCATTGCAAAGGAGTGGACTTATGATAAGGGGGAAGACATACTTTATGATCCGAAAAGCAAAGTTCAGTGCGCTATGATCAGTGGATTAGTTGGGCCTTGGAAACAGTTGATATTTTATTATTTTGATTGTGACATGTCAAAAGAGACACTTTTTGATATAATCCACAAGGTTGAAGCTGCTGCATTTCCTATTTTACCTATGGTAAATTATCTTGCTCCAACAAATGTAAAACTATGGAACAGTCTGGGCATTGATGTTAGCAATACATCATTCAACAATCCAGCTGCTGCCAACAAGGACATATATGTGTTTGCTGATGTACCACATTTGCTTAAGTGTATCAGAAACAATTTTCTCAATCACGGTTATGAATATTACAAGGAAAGTTTGTCAACAGTGAATCAGTGAGAGAAATAGTTAGGAAGAGTGTCAGTGATCTTAATATCACTCATAGTTTATCTGAAAAACATATTACAGTGACTGGTGCACAAAGAATGAATGTGAAATTAGCGGCGCAGTTGCTGTCGGAAACAACTGCTACTGTCTTAGAATATTTTGGACAAAATGATTTGCTACATAGCAGGAGCTGGGAAGTCACATGTCAGTTCATCAAACTAACTGATGCATGGTTTGACATATTTAACTGTAGAGTGTCAGTGGATGCTAAGCAATCGAGAAATGCACATGGATTTAATTTTCAAGCCTAAGATAAGATTCTCAAGGACATGCAAGAAATAGTATCATCACTGAAAGTTTCTGGACCTAAGAACATGTATCAGTTCCAAAAAGGCTTGATAATATCATCCCAGTCACTGTTAAGTCTCGATAAAGTACTTAAGGAGGAGTACATCATATCGTACATATTAACACATAGACTTAATCAAGATATACTGGAACATTTCTTTGCTTGTATCAGGCAGATGGGAACACTGTATGATCATCATTCTGTGATATCAGTGAAACAGCGCATTAAAACTTTACTACAAGGAAGAAGTGTTGAACTTGTTTGTGAAAAATATAATACTAACAAAGAAAATGTTGGTGTAATATTTAAAGGTTCATTCAGTAATGGTGAAGGTTCTGTAAGTCAAAAGAATACGGTAATGATGCACGTGAACATGAACTTTGCTTATCAGCAATGATATTTTCAACTTTACCAGACGAGGACAGCCAGAACCAAGGATCCTATAATGTCCTTGGCCAAAACGAGAGTGTTCATAAGGAAGATGAGGAGCCGTACCAAATATGTGAACAGTTAAACTTAGAAACCTTAGAAATAAAAGGGTTGCTCTATTTCGGTAGCTTTTTTGCACATAAATTTCCTCCATATCCTTTCCTAGGAAAAAAGACTGACGAGAATGGTAACATTTGGGTGGAGAAAATTGACAGACATGGTGGGCTGATGCTAACTAGTGAATCTTTCTTTCAGCAGCTGCAAGTAATGGGGAATTTGGTTGAATGTTATCATGGACTTAAAAAACTTAGACCTGGTCCAGGAGCTATTAGACTGCATATATATAAAACCTGGTACAGCTTCGTAATCTCATATTATGTAAGATGCAGAACAGTCTTCCAAATAAGAGTATTCAGTAGAGAGATGCAGTCAACAAGAAAACAATCTAGACATTTTAGAAAATTAATAAACTGATGGAAAATGTGTATTTGTAATAAATAAATATTGTATACAGCACCACAATTCTTTGTTTGTCAAGATTATTGTACATACACACACACACACACACACACATATATATATATATATATATATATATATATATATATATATATATATATATATATATATATATATATATATATATATATATATATATATGAGAGAGAGAGGAGTGGGTGCGTGTGAAGGTAGAAAAGGGGGAAAAGATTAAGGGGTTATTAATGAGGGAGTGGCTAGATGAGGATAGGTAAATCTTGGAAGAGAGAGAGAAGACGGAGAGAAAAAATGTAGGCTGGAAAACTAACATAAACCACTGAGCGAGCGTGTGAGGTTGACGTGACAAGCTCTGGCTGGACTGACCTATACCTCTATAGTAGTATTCATTAGACCTTGATGTGTACTAGAGTACTCAGAATGAGTTCGAGCCTAGTGAACAGGCCGAAAGCTCTGTGTTTAAACCTACTATCATTACCCCTTCTAACAACTCTCATTCTCAGGCTGCAGTTTCTTTACAGTCAGAGAAACCAAAGAAGAAGTCTGACAAGTCTGTTAAAGTAAATTACACCACCCTTAAACCCAACAAGTCACTTCCTCGTACACTCCCTACTCCCGCTCCAGCGCGGGAGAGAAGGGATAGCTCTTCCTCAGTGGAGTCTGGGAGACTCACCATAGAGGAGGAAGCAATGGATGTCTCCGGACACAAGAACCGGGAAAGGTCCCCCGTTAGCCACTCGCTAGGCCGCGGGCGGCACAAAAAGACTAAGTGCGCAGGCCAACCCCGTAACTCTCAAACCGCCATTATTGGTATAGTGAAACCAGCACAGCTGGATTGCTATAGAATACGCCCCTTCTCAAGCCCAGGCCCCGTATAGGCATAATCTGGGTTGGAAGGGTCTATTCCGTGACGATCATCAGAAGTAAATAAAAATTCAAATCTGGCGCTGTACTGATAGTGGAGCCACCTGGTGGTGGCGTGGTGAGGTATTAGCCCCGCTCCGCGCTCTCAGGCAATCGGTCACTCTGTCGCGGAACACGTCCCAGTCAACATCTTCGCTCCTCGCTGCTACGCTATGGTATTGTGTCACGTGTTCCTGCTATTGTTTCTTTTGTGTTCTAGTGGCTGGCCTGCTTTGCAGATGTATAGTGTGTGTGCGTATTCTAGGAGGGTTTAGGTGTGTTTGTGGGGGTTTTCTTCTTTAGGACTGAGTTTTCTCTTCCCTAAGCGAAGGGGGCTTTTGGGCCTCCTTTTTCGGAGTTTTTCTCCTTCATTCCCCCCTTTCACCTTTCCTCCTGCCACTAGTACATTCATCGTGTGTGTTTTATCGGGGTTTCTGGTTTTTTTTAGCGAGGTTAGCGTCACCACGTGGGGCCTTCGCCTCCCCACGTGGTGTGCGTGTGGGGTCTTTGCAGCCCTTCCTCTTGCCTTCCCCGTTTATTGTGTGTACCCTCTCGGTAGGGGGGAGTGAGAATTGTGCCCTGGTTCTCTCTTCCTCTCCCGTGCGGGTTTTTTTAGTGATTTTTGGTGTTTTTCCAGTGTTTTTAGCCTGGGTTGTTACAACTCAGGCTACCGGGCCCCCCCGTTCCCCCTCCTTCGGGATCCTTCTGTCCGGGGGGTTTCTTTTACCCGCTCCATGTGGCGGGCTGTTTTCTGGTTTTACGGGGTTTTTTCCCTGGCGGGTGTGCGTGAGATTGGGGGGTCGTGTCCTGGCCCCCGGGTTCAGCGGGTGTTTCCCGCGCTACTTCTCCTTGTTTGGGGGGTTCCCGTGTCTTCTGTGTTCCAGTGTCTGCACGTGCTAACCCATGTTTGTGCATTCTTTTCTTCCTCAGCCTACTCGTGCCTTATGTGCTGCTTCGGGGTGTACCGTGCGGGTCTCTCCTGACGGACACCTGCACTGTTCGCCTCACGCACCCTGCTTCACTCCCTTGGGTTACGACCCTTTGGCATGTGGTGTGTGCCGCCCCTGGGCTGAGTTGTGTCGGGTTACCTCCCATTCTGCCCGCTCCAAACTCCCCGCCCTTGCTTCTCTTCGTATGGCGTTGACGAGGGCTAGGAGAATGGCCCATAAACGAGACGGTTCTTCTTTGGCGTGGGTGGACCCGATTTTGGGAACGGACCTGGGTTTGTTCAGGACCCGTTACCCTTCTTCCTGTCTCTCGGAGTCTCAGGGGCTAGAACCTCCTGAGGCCTGAGAGATTGAGCCTCCTTCCCTAGACGGTACTACGACTCCTTCTCGGGGCTTCTCCCCCCGGGAAACGAGCGAGTCTGTCGCACTGGTTCCCCCGACTACCTCACTGGTACAAGGGCCCAGCAGGGAACCTCCAGCTTCGCCTCCTTCTAGAGCCGGCTCCTCAGGTCTCTCTAGGGGACGCAAGCGTTCGGCTAAAAGGTCCCGCCACTCCAGGAAGTCCCGGGCTCGTCGCCGTTCTCCTTCCTCCTCATCTTCGTCGTCTTCTTCTTCCTCTTCTTCTTTGTCGGGTAGCTCTCCTTCGCCCGCCCGCAAATCCCGCAAGGGTAAGCGGGGGGGGACAGCCCCTCGTCGAGGAAGATAGTGAAGATCTTCCACACCCTTATTCCTCACGCTTTTCCTGGGGTTTCCACCGCGCAGCCTCCGGCTGTCGCTCCGGAACCCGCTCCTTCGCCCACCCTTGCCCCTCCTCCCGCTTCTGCTCCCGTCGAGGGCGCGAGTCCTCCCGGGGATATGGGAGTCATTGTCGTTCCTCCCGTTTCCCCGGGACTCGAGTCTCCGTCGGGAGACGTAGCTGAGGAGTTGGTTACCTCCGCACCTCCATCCCCGTCACCCCCTCCTGCGGGCGACGGATACCTTCCCTACTCTTGGGCTCTTCTCCCTCCTGCCTGGACCCACTCTTCGGAGGAGGGCAGACTGGTGGCTTGGTCTCCGGACACGGCTCAACCAGACGTGTGGACCCGGAGGGATGACGTCCTGGTGAAGTGGGGGGCGGATGAAAAGGGCGACGCTATTCCCTTCTACAAGGTCCGTCCCATCTCAGGGCCCGTACCCACTTCATCGAGAGTGTCCTCTGCGGCTACCCTGGACGCGATGGGTTTTCTGGTGGAGTACAGCCAGTTGCACTTGTCCGAGGCTTGGAGGATTGACCGCTCCCACAGGAACACGGCAGTCCTCCTTTCCCCGGACGCGTACTTCCCGGAGGATAAGGGCGAAGGGGACCTGGACATCCCAGCCCTTCTCCTTAAGTCCCTGGACCACCAGAGGCACAGCGCGCCCAGGAAGCCCCCTCCTCCGTCTTTCCCCGTCATCCTCCCTCATTCCCGTGCCCCCCCGGGTTTGAGGGAATGCCTGTGGAAGACGGAGAAGGAGCCTCCGGTCCCCTATCAGCTGAAGGAGCCCGATGGCAAGTTGCGGCAGGCGGAGTCTGCTGCCCGCTTGGAGTTGGCCCACACCATCTCCACGGGGGCAGCCGCTGCGCTTATCCGAGACTGCCTCAACGCCCTCACCAACACCTACCACGAGATGTCGGGTATACAGCTAGCGTGAGTACCTTACTCTTGTGTCATGTTACTTAGGGGATACGGGGTAGAGGGTCTCTCTGTTACTCCCGGGTACTTATTCCCGGGTTCGCTCGGTTTTTTCCTTGTTTACCCCTTACAGTGACACCCTCTCTTCCATGGCCACCGTGATGGAGGGCGTGGCGGCGATGGCAACCCACAACATGCGGGAGGAGGCGAAGGTTTTCGCCGAGGCGAGACTGGCAGCCCGCCAGGCGGCGGCTAAATCTGCGCCGGAGATGGCACAGAGGGGAGTGGTGCGAGCTGCCCCCCTTTCCCCTGCCCTCTTTGATCAACCGGCGACAGACGCAATCTTCTCCTCGCTCCCAGCGGTAATCAACTTACCAAAACCCTCTACCTCCAAGTAAGTACCTCTCGTTGTTCTACTTACCTGAGTTATTTTCAAGGGAGGTGAAATTGAAGGAATATTTGGTTCTACTTTGGTTCCTAATCAATCTGTTTGTCCGTAGGCCACGTGCCCCACAGCCATCCAGACCAGCATACCAGCCCTGAAGGCCCTCCCAGCCTTCCAGACTGCCGAGGCCCTCGTACCCCACTCCCCCGAAGGCACACAACAGGCCCTCCCAGAGGGGCCAGCAGCCTTTTCGAGGGAGGGGACAGGGCTCCAAGCCCTACAGCAAGCCCAAGTCCTCCTTCAGCCACCCCTCCCAGAAGGACCGCTCCACTTGAGGGTCCCACTCTGGGCTGCCTCACAGGGTGGTCAGCAGCCTGGCCCTCCCACGGCTGGGCAGCAAGGATAATTCGCCAGGGCCTGTCATGGCCCTGGATAACTGTTCCGGTGAGTAACTGTTAACTCTCCTAATCTGACATATGACTTATGCCTAATCCCGTCCTTGGGTTCCCGTTAGGTCAAAATCAGAGTTTCCCTTGCGGTCAAAATCTCTGCCTCTCCCGTCATTTACCCTCCAACCATCCCCGGGTCCCTCGGGCCCCGGGGGCTAGGATTAACTGTACTCTCACTGACACCTGTCTTTTCCCGTTACAGCCACTACGTCTACCTCCTGCCTCAACCAAAGTGTCACTTTCGGTCGTCCCGCATGTGTTAGAAATGCGGGAAAAAGGGGTAGTGGAGCGGGCGACGGGAAGGGTCTTTCTTTCTCGTTTATTCACGGTCCCCAAAAAGGACCAGGGAAAAACGAGATTGGTGATGGACCTGAGCAAACTAAACAAATTAGTGAAAACCTTACGTTTCAAGATGGTTTCGGTTGCTCAGGTCCGCACAGTTCTAAGGAAGGGAGACTGGTTAGCATCCCTGGATCTCAAGGATGCGTACTGGCACGTCCCGATCCACCCCAGGTTTCGCCGTTTTCTGGCCTTCCAGGTGGGGACCGAGACGTTCCAGTTTACCAGGCTCCCTTTCGGTCTTTCTCTAGCTCCTCGAGTCTTCACAAAGCTCGTGAGGGTGGTGGCATCCCGTCTGGCAGAGGCGGGTGTCCCCACCCTCATGTACCTGGACGATTGGTTGCTTCACGCCCCTTCCAAGGAGCAGGTAGCAAACAACGTCCGGGTAGCGAGGGGAGTGCTAGAGGAAATGGGGTTCCTGTTGAACATCTCCAAGTCCTCTCTCACTCCCACTCGCAAACTGTGTTGGCTAGGAATAGAGTGGGACTCTCTTTCGGCCACCCTCTCTCTCGCTCCAGACAACGCCCGCCGGACCCTCCGCCACGTCCGCCAGGCGCATTTTTCCCGTACTTTCTCTCGCCGCCAGTGGGAATCATTGCTCGGGTCCCTAAATTTCGCGGCCCCTGCAATGCCCCTGGGACGACTGAAACACAGGAGGCTGACGCGGGAGGTAAGCCTCCACCTTTCCCCCGCACACAGGGACCTTCCCAGGCAAGTGTCCCCCTCTCTCCACCACCTCCTTCGCCCCTGGCTACGTCCCGGTGCCCTGCGTCAGCGGGTCCCCTGGGTGTTCCCTCCCCCGGGGATCACGGTGGCGACAGACGCACCGGACGTAGGCTGGGGGTACCAGTCTTGCCTGGGACATCAGCGTTGCGGGGGATTGAAGGAAGGGGAGAGGCTACTACACATCAACGCCCGGGAGTTGATGGTAGCGAAGGAATGGCTCAACAGACACCCTCAGTTTGCCAGGATAGGCGTCCGCTTCGATATGGACAACGTTGCGGCCGTGCAGTGCATGCAGAAACAGGGCACCGCACGGTCGGAAATTCTCCTGTCCCTGTCAGAACAGATTTTTGCCATAACGGCCAAGAGGTGCATTCACCTCTCGGCCCGCTACGTGCCAGGGCGGGAGAACGATTGGGCGGACGCCCTTTCCAGGTTCAGGGGGACGTCAGTCGAGTGGCAACTGCGTCCCCTTGTGTTCGAGTCTCTCTGCCTTCGCTACGGGACACCGGAGGTGGACCTATTCGCCTCCCCATCCACGGCCCTACTTCCTCTGTTCCTGACATTCTCGTCCAGAACAGAGGCGGGAGGCCCGGACGCCTTCACAGAGGACTGGAACAGGTGGGGGCATCTCTACCTCTTCCCACCCCCAGCTACGTCAGTCCTCCTGAAGGCGATCCTCAAGCTGCGCACATTCAGGGGGAGGGTACTCCTCATAGCCCCCCTCTGGCCAGCACAGCCGTGGTTCGGAGAGTTGTCCCGGTGCTGCCCTCATCCCCTTCAGTTGGGATCGGCGTGCCTCTCCAGCACCCTGTCTGCACCACTCCAAGCGTCACTGAAACTACACGCTTGGAGTTTCTACGGGGAGTCCCCAGCAAAAGGTTCACTAAGGAGACAGTGGACAAGATGTTGAGGGCTCATCGTCAGTCATCGGTGCAACAGTACGAATCGTGCTGGAAAAGATTCCAAGACTTCTTGCGAAGACACCCCTCCATGGTCATCTCGGAGGACATGGTCCTGGAATTCCTCACGTGGCTCGCCGATTCCACTAACAGGGCCCCGGCGACGGTGCTTGCACATCACGCAGCCCTGTCTGATCCCCTCCTCCTGGGTTTTAACATTAAGGTTTCGGAGGGGCCTCTCTCTCTCCTGAGAATGGGGATTCGGGCGGGGACCGCACCTCACCGGGCCCAGACGCCCTCCTGGTCCCTTCACCGAGTCCTTTCCTACCTGACCTTCGAGGGGGTCCCTCTGGAGGTTTGTCACCTCCTCCAGAAAGCTCTCTTCCTGCTCGCCTTAGCTACAGGGTACAGGGCATCTCAGTTGGCAGCCCTGACCCGTCACACAGCCTTTTCTTCCGTAAGCCCTAACCTTACTTCCTTAACTATCTCCCCCTCTCCTGCGTTTCTAGCTAAGAACGAGCAGGCTGACGACAGGATTGGCCCTCTCGCAGTACCCTCGTTCCTGAGCGATGGAAGTTTCCACCCCCTCTGCCCAGTCCACGCCTTTTCAGCATACGTGGAGGCGACGAGAGGGGCTTCTCCGGACCACCTCTTCTACAACTCTAGGTCCGGTAACCCTCTCTTCCCTAGGTCAATCGCTCGCCTTCTCTGCCGAGTGATAGAAAACGGGGATCCCAGACACGCCCCGAGGGCTCACAGCGTTAGGGGATTTGGGGGGTTGGACTTCCACTTCCTCCTTCAGGACGAGGTATCTGTTCCACTCGCTCTCCCCTACCCCCTGTGTGGCTATGGGTACTCCACCCTCCATTTCCCAGGGTCCCCGCGGGAGACACATGGGGGGGAGGGGCCGCCCGAAGAGAAAAGGTCGGGCGACTTAAGTCCCGTCACTATCATCCCATACTTTATCCCCATCTTGTACAGCTTCATGCTCATCCCCATGTCTATCATACGTGTACATATGGTGCGGACAAAATAAATTACATTGTTACGGAATTCTTGTGTATTCATTCTCCAAACAATTACCTTACTATGATGAGTGACAGGATATTTTATTAAACACAGAATGACTGCATCCTGGTGTCCTCCTTCATCCCCTCGGGATCGCATTACCTGAGCGGGGGCCATAGCCCTAGCTCAGAGGACTTGAATAAAGGGGTTGGGGGTTGGGGGGGGGTTCATGGTCACCCCTCCCCTCCTCTCCTAGACCCGACCCCTCGAGTCTGCCTATAAAGACTTTATGTGTAACAATTCTGGTCTATAACAGAATGGTCTACGGATAATATGGGATAAGCTACTACACCCCCACCACGGCTACTCACCTAGCCAGTGTTGGGAGTTGCTTTAGCTTCAACCTCACCCTGCTCGGTTACCTTTCCTGCTCTCCGCTCTCAACCGCTCTTAACTAGCACGTGATTGCCTCCACCTCACCTCCCACCTACCGCATCGCATGCATAGCAATCCAGCTGTGCTGGTTTCACTATACCAATAATAGTGCATTTGTCGCGGCTTCTAGCCGCTTAAATTGTATTTATTGGTTGTGAAACCAGCACAGCTTTGACTGACCCACCCACCTCCCGATGCGGCAGGCATTCACTTCTTCCTTTCTCATTGGAGTGACCGATTGCCTGAGAGCGCGGAGCGGGGCTAATACCTCACCACGCCACCACCAGGTGGCTCCACTGTCAGTACAGCGCCAGATTTGAATTTTTATTTACTTCTGATGATCGTCACGGAATAGACCCTTCCAACCCAGATTATGCCTATACGGGGCCTGGGCTTGAGAAGGGGCGTATTCTATAGCAATTTAGCTGTGCTGGTTTCACAACCAATAAGTACAATGCCGCGACAAATGCACTATTTTCACTGTACTACAGTGGAATTGTAGAAGTCTTGGGAATAAATTGCATAACATAGCAATATTATTACACACACACAGGCCAGACGTCGTCTGTTTACAGGAGACAGGGCTGGAGAATCACTCTGACCCACCACAGTTTAAATTAAACACTACAACACATGGACACGGAGTAGCAATATACACACACAAATCACACCCACTGACACAAATAACACTAAACACTACTCTGGAAGACGTTGCTTGCAGAGTGAAATTACACAACACCTACATATCCATCTGCTCTCTTTCCTGTCCCCCGCGCGGCCATTGTCAGTGATTCATTACACAATTTATTTAATCAGCTCCCTGGTAAAAGGTTTGTACTGGGCGATTTTAATGCCCATCACTGTCAGTGGGGAAGCTTGAAGACTGATGCTCTTGGAGGGCAGATGGCAGACATTATACTATAATCCAACCTCTGCCTCCTGAACGATGGTCGAGCCACCAGGGTAGACGATCGTTCTGGTAACTTTTCGGCTATTGATTTGTCTCTGGCCTCTCCGGATATACATCAGGATTTTTCTTGGCATCCTTATGACGACTCCCTTGGTAGTGACCACTTTTCCATCAGTCTCTCTTATACACAACATACTGTTTTGGCCCCTTTGGAACGAAAGTTTAATTATAAGAGAGCAGATTGGGGGTCTTTCGGGAGTATCGTCGACCTAAATATATCCGGGGAGACCATAGATGAAAAGATGCGAAATTTAACACAAAACATTAAACACGCAGCCGAGGCTACTACTCCCAAAACCTCTACAATTCAAAATATGAGTGAAGCACATTGGTGGTCAACGGATTGCCGAGAGGCATTAAGGAAACGCAATAGGAGTTACAGGATTTTTGACAAACAGTCCACTCAGAACAATTTTAATAGCCTACAAACGGGCGAGGGCTGAGGCAAGGAGAGTAATTAAAAGAGCTAAAAGGGACTCTTGGCGGTCGTTTGTGTCCACGGTGAATCGTTTTACACCACTTACAAAAGTCTGGTCCACTATAAAGATATTAAATAACAAACGCCCGTATACCCCCATCACCACTCTTCAAGTGGACAACAACATCTAAGACGATCCCGTGGACGTAGCAAACGTACTTGCCAGGAGTTTCTCAAACGTAAGTAGTTCAGTCAACTATGACCAACGTTTCCTCCAACATAAAGGTACGGCTGAACTACAAGAGATAGACTTTGCCACAGAAGACGTAGACTACCCATACAACCGGGAGTTTACGATAGATGAACCTCTCCTTGCCCTAAGACACCAGTTCTGGACCTGACACCATTACGTATGGTATGATCCGGCATCTTGGTCAGGATAACCTGGTCAAGTTGCTAGCAGTGTATAATGAGATTTGGGTGTCTAACACCTTCCTGAACTCATGGCACTTTGCATGGGTCATACCGATACCTAAACAGTCTGGTCGTCTTGTGAATCTCAGTTCATTTCGACCTATTGCGTTAACTTCTTGCCTCTGTAAAGTCATGGAAAGAATAATAAATAATTAGGCTACTTTTTGTTTTAGAAGCGAAGGGTTTATTGAGTGATCGACAATGTGGCTTAAGTAGAAACCGGAGCACAGTTGATCACTTGATGAACCTGAAGCCTTGCATTTCAAAGGCATTTGCCAATAAAGAAATCTTGGACATCCATAAAGCCAATGCCATGAAATGGCGAAACGGTATACTGATGAAGCTACACGGTTATGGTTTAAGGGGTAATATGCCCATTTTCATCAACAACTTTTTCTGTCACCCTTCCCTGTAACGTAACATCGAACATTTTTGTCCAAGAGAACGGGGTGCCACAGGGAAGCGTGCTTAGTCCAACACTTTTTAACATCATGATCAATGATATTCTGTCATCAGCTCTAATCCCCAGAAATCTTAAATGCTAGTTGTATGCTGACGATTGTGCAATGTGGCACTCGTCACGTAATGCACAGTTTTCAGCAGGACGGATTCAAGCAGCGCTTGATTCTGTCCACCAATGGGCCTTACAGTGGGGCTTTAAGTTTTCCGTTCCTAAGTGTACCGGAGTAATTTTTAGTAAATGTAGAATACCTCAAATTAACGTAACGTTAGATGACCAACCGGTACCATTTCAAAATTCTGTTAAAATTTTTGGAATCCATTTTGACCGAAGATTAAATCTTACACATCATATTAATAATTTGCTTGTTTCTTTGTGAAAAACCCTTAAATGTCCTTAAGTACCTATCAGGTACCACATAGGGAGCTGACAAAAAATCTTTATTAATGGTGTATAAGACCCTCATTCGTACAAAGGTAGACTGTGGCTCACAGGTGTATGGGTCGGCTTCAGATACAACACTAGGGAGATTGGATGTGTACCAGAATAAATGTTTACGTGTGTTTCAGGGAGTACTGAAGTGTACATGGGTATAGCTCGGATGGAGATGGAGGCTAATATACCTCCTTTCACTGCCCCAACACCGCCATTCGTAAGTTGGAGATCGGCAACGTGGCCAGTGCCTCCATCCAATAACACCACTACCTACATCATGGAAGATGGAGGCCACTGGCAGAAAGCCTCCACTAGCTGGGCGTCTAGTGATAAACCTAGGTCGGGTACTGCTCCTCTTGTTCCTGTTGTTGGCAACAGCCAAGGAATACTGGACCACGCCCTCCCTTCAAGCGAGTTGTATGTTATCATTGTGGTGAGGCAGGGCATGTTCAGCCTCGGTGCCCAAAGAGGAAGCTTACTGTGACTCCTAAGGCTGTTCAGTTGGTGTAGGGACCCGAGGTGTAGGACTTGTCAGAGAACCTATCTTATGTTGTTGAGGGCGATACTTTTCGGGTTGCCTTGTTGGTGGAACAACCAGAGTTTAACAAGTTCCTGGATTGGTGTAAGGCTTTTCTCCATCAAGGGACTGTTGTTATAAATGGAGGGTCTTACCCAGTTACAGTTTTCTGTGATACTGGTGCACAACAGTCTGTGTGCAGGAATGACATTGGGAAGCCTGTTAAGACTGGGCAGTATGTCCTTATCATTATTTGGTGTCTGTCACTTTTAGTTGCCCTTTGGTTGAGGCAATTGCAGAGGTGGCTGTAGTAGATGAGTTACCAGTGAAAGGAGTGGATTTCATGTTAGGTTGTGATTTGGTTGGTAACACAGTTTTTCCTCCTTTAGTTCCCTCTGTAGTTGTGTTAGAGAAGATTCAGAGGAATGACACAGTAGTTGCTTACGAGCAAGGTAATGTTTTCCATGCTTGCGCTGTGACTGGGTCCATCTTTCAGCTGGCTCAACAGGAGGAAGGGGTGTGTCGTTATTTCCAGGTGGAAGAGCGTGTAGGCAGTAGTGCCACCCAACCTAGTGATGCCCCAGACATGATCCTTGCTGGAGAGAAAGAAGATAGTGACTCTTCCTGTGTTGAGGGTGTGCTTGTCGATCCTGAGGCCTCCAGGAACCATATTGTTGGTGAGTTGACGGGAGCAGAGCTTGGTCGAAATGTAATGCACCATGATCAGTTGGCGTGTGTTGGGCCGGACGAGCTTAGGAGTGCCCAGCAGGAAGATAAGAGTTTACAGAAGTTATTTGGCCAAGTTGGTAAAGTGAGGAAGTTGGAGGGTGGACAGGAGTTACTTGAGGTGCAGAACCATATACTGTACCGACGTTGGACCCCGTGTTGTAAGGGAGAGCTGTTGTACACTCAGGAGTGTAGTCAAGATATAGTACTGGTGGGTTATCGAGTTGGGCTGATCAAGTTGGCTCATGAGGCCCCTCTTGCTGGTCATCTGGGGGTAAATAAGACTGTTGCCCGTTTGCGCCAGAACTTTTGGTGGCCCAGTACGGTGCTGTCATGTGTGACAGGTAGTGGTAAAACTCAACCAGGTTATACAAGTCGCTCCCCTTTATCCCATTCCTGTGGTTGAACCTCCCTTTACTAGAGTCTTGATAGACATGGTTGGTCTTTTACCCCCTACCAGCACCGAAAACAAGTATTTGTTGGCCATTATGGATCTTACCTCTCGTCATGCTGAGGCAATTCCCATGTCGTCCATGAATGCTCGCACAGTACTTCAACACAAGATTCACTTCTTCACGCACCTTGGTTTCCCAAAAGAGGTCCAGTCAGACCGTGGCGTTAACTTTACTTGTAACTTGTTTCGTCAGACCTTGAAAAACATGGGTGTGCTTCGTATCTAGCGCTTACCATCCGCAGTCTCAGAGTGCCCTTGAACGCCATCACCAGACTCTTAAAGTCTTACAAGAGTTAACCATCATCATGTACCACATTATACAGGGGTAGCCACAAGAAAATTTGTAAGAGGGGTAAGATGAAAATTTATATAAGCATATGTGCGGTATTATAATGTATGAATATACACACACTTGAAATAGGCATATATTTACATAAGTTACATGACGTGCAATACATCTATAGGAGTGAGGGGTGGAACAGCCACCCCCCTCCCCCTTGTCCCTCTCCGGACGCCCGTGTACATATATTTCTTTTTTCTTTAGTGTATTATAACTTGCTACCCAATAACTATATTGTATGGTAACCACTACTCTCTCTTAACAAAGTATTGAGGCAGCACTGCATCTAATTAGGAGTAAAGAGCGGAATATTCACCATCTACGTATAGTTGTTTTTATTCATAAAATGGTGCCTTTGTATTGATGGGGCAACACCGTCCCATGCGAAACTCCAAGGCACTAACTAGCAGTTGTTCCCAATATGGCCGCGCCCAGTTCAGGTTTTGAGCATGGGTGCTTTGGGAAAAGGCGAGATGCAAAGGCGTCTTTGCATCTTTTGAGTATCTCGCACCAGGTGTGTGTAGGTTTGAATTCCGTCCATGATGGTGATCGTGTGTTACCTTGTTTTACCTGCTCAGTACATGAAGATTTCGGTACAAATGGAAAGTATATAAAAAAATGCAGTAATTTTGTATGGTTATGCAACCATATATATATGCATACAATGAGAAGAATACTCTTCTCAACACCAAATAGCAAAAGAGCTAAGATTACTAAGCGCCTTTATTCGATAACTGATCACTTTTCTATTATCAGAAAAGTCAGGTAAAGTGACCAAACTTTTGATCTTTCAGAGAAACGAAGAAGAAATACGAGATATCAACTCGTGCTTGTGCTCAATAGCCTTCTCGACACAAGCGGTAAGAAATTATCATATTCTATGGAACACATGATAATAACCTTAATTTAAGTGGGTCCCGTTATAATAGTGTACTCATAATGTTGTAAATGCACAAAGGGGCAGAGTGGCGACCCAAGACGTAACTGTAACCTGAGAGACAGAGACACAGAAGGAGAAATTACAGAACTGTGTTTGCTCGCCTGGAAGGCTGTAGCTAATAAAAAACAGAGATGTGGAGTATTATGGGAAAGCATTCACCTTGAAGTGGAAAAACAATGGCTGGTAATAACTTACTGTGATATCAACGTCGACAGTTTCGTAAAGAATAATCTCATGACTCGACAAGGTTATTTCCACTTCCAAATCCGGCTCCACGCAGCTTCTGTTATCATCATAGCTTGTATTATTATTATTATTACTATTATTATTATTATTATTATTATTAGATAAACTCCTTCTTTTGAAGTGCAGTTGTGGTGTGAAATTCTATTGCCTCTCTGGTAGGATGACGAACTTTGAGAATGATGTTGTCGTGAAAGAGACATAATTGTTAGGTTTACCCATAAACCATGAAAACAACGGTCAGAAGAAACAGTCACGTCTCATTCTAGACAATATTATTGTCAAAGTTTTACCATCATACCAGAATAGCTACAGAACCATAGACAGCGATACCAACCTAACCTAACCTAATCTACCCAAGAGCCAGCAAACTTAGCGTTGTAAATCTTCTTTTTCCATCAAGCTTGAATCAAGAAAGTTTCAATTTCTTCATTCGAAGCAATATCAACAAGGAAGGGGACCGTGAAAAAAAATTGTTTTTTAGTGAGTCGAATTTCATTGCAATGAAACTTTACAGGCAGGAAAGATTGATAACGCTAAGAAGGAATTGCAGGGAGTAATTTATAAACAAGCAAAAACTACAACGAAATATATAAATACACGTATAAATATAATGGAGAAACACAATATAAACATTGCTGTGGTATAAGCGAGTCCCGTTACATAAGCAATATGGTTGTGATTATATTCGTGCTAATTGGCCAGATGTGACAATTTACTTAATTTAATAGCCTATAACTCAGCTACTATTGTATCAACTGTGGTGTAGTTTTCGTCTTTGTGTAACTTGTGGTATCTTTAATTATGCATAGAAAATATATGTTAGCACTTTCTATTTATATAGCATACATGCGTCATGGTTTTGATACCATCAGTGTATGATTGCTAGGCTTAGAACAGAATAAACTGGCTTTCAGTCGGTATTACTAATGGTTTTAGAATTCAACCAGTCAGTTTTTAAAAGGGATTAATATGAAAGTGGAATTACATAAAACTTCCCATACTCAGAATAACAAGTAGTTTGTGGTTATCTGATACTAGATTGGTCAGACAAAAAAGACAATTTATGATATAATGCGAAATGTCTAACAACGTATTTGTTAATACCAGCTCTAGTGCATATGATGTAAGGTAGTTTTGGGGAGATTAAGATAGGTAGGAATTTACTGGATTAGGACAGTGTGATATATGGTAAACCTGAGGTGAACGGTTCAACTTCTATTTGTTCTTGCCTTGCCACAGGTGAGTTGCGGAAGCCACCTGCACAACTTCCGTCTACAGCAGCACCTGTATAGATAAAAGAATTATTAAGTAATCGATTCATAGCTGAGTAAAATGATTTATTAACGAATTTATATATGAGTACAGCTAGATAAAACGAATATTGGTTGGAGGGGGGTGCCGACGATGCAATGGTTATCATACTCGCTTAGCAAGCAAGAGATCCCGAGTTTGATTCCCAAATCAGTGTAAATGTTGGACAATTTTCCCAACCCCCTATGTCCCTGTTCACCAAGAAGTCAGTAGGTACCCGGCTGTAAGAGCGACGATTGCAACCTTGTAGGCTGGGGAAAAATGTGTTGATGTAACAAGGCTGACTGCTATAACGACCTACATAACAGTCGATAGGCATAAAACTCAAAATTTTCTTTAGACTGGTTGGAGAGTCATCATCCATCCACGAGCCCTTTAACATCTCCACCAGCCAAAAAACTTCTGCCAGCTGTCTCACTGGCATGGTAAAGTGGTTCAACGTCGTAAAGGGCTACGGTTTTCCGATATCAGACAACCACGACTACTTCGTCCACAGGAAGGGCATCCTTCTCTCTGCCGCCACCAATATTGAGGGATGGAGAGGAAGTGTCCTTCACTGTGGATGAAGGGCGTGGAGGCTATCAACGTAGTTGGACTTGATAGTGGAAAAGTTCTCAGCTCACTCCACGCCTGTGGTAGGAAGACGGCCTACGCCCAATCACCTCAGCGAAGGTAGCAGCAGGCAGGCATCGTCAGTGTCTGCACCAAGACTGCTCAGTCTCACCCCAACCTTGATGGTGTGCTGACGTTCTCCTGGCGTTCTGCCTTTCGTTGTTGTCTCTACGTTATTGTTTGTGTGTTATTTCTGCATGTTGTTTGTGTGTTGTTGTTTCAGCATTGCTGCTTGTGTGTTGTTGCTTCTTTATGTTACTTGTTTGTTTTCTTGTAATTTTGAGTTTTGTTCTGTTGTGGTTCCGTGTGTGTGTGTGTGTGTATGTGTTTTTATGTGATTCCCTTGCAGACAGTTCCTGAGGTGGTCACTGCTTGTTCAGTTGTTTGCTGCTTCCCATTGAGGCCTTGCCTAGCACGATGGGGAGCTCGGGGTCGGATGCAGCTTTCTGCTTGGAGGATGGCTTGCCATGTTGGAGGAAGACGAGTGTACTGTAAAAGACCCTAGCACCCCCCTCCCCCCACCACCACCGTCCTCGTTCACTCTGCAACGTGAGTTGCAGCCGTCCACCTCTACCAAGCAACCTGTAGACTTCTCTTCTGACTCAGAAGTTCTTAATATTGTGAACTGTTTGCCTCCAGCTACCAAGACTGCAAAGTGTACTTCAGCTGTGCACGACATACCTTCTCTGCCTCGCCCTGGTGTTTCTCGCTCTGCCCACTCCCTGACCTCGTTTGACCTTCCTGCTTTTGCCCATAGAGATGCGTATGTCAAGCTCTCCTTCACTGAGACCCCATCCAGACACAAACCTGCGGTGGCTGTCTGCTATCAACAGGGCCTTCCAACTGCGGAGTGAGCTGTTGAGGTCATGATGGTTGCCGTCACCTCCCTGTTTGTCTATCTCTCCAGAAAGCGTCAGGACATCATTGACAGAGGCAAGGCTGGTGAAAATTTGTCTCTGCCTCTCATTCCTCACCTCAGGTCTCACCGGACAGGCCTCATAAATTCCCCAGCTACATCTACAGGTGTGGGGGACTTAGACACATTTCCCTGTACTGTTCAGCCTCACCGAAATGTGCCTGGTGTGCAGCCAACCATGACTCCAGGATCCGTCCTGCCAGGAGTGAACCATCACGTCCTGTTGCCTCCATATCCTGAGGAGGTGTCTCGATGGATGTGTCCACGATGCCTTCAGTCAGGGATTAATGTGTGGCATGGATGTGCTCGATGCCAGGCTCAAGCTCGTGCCTCTACTGCCACGCCACCTTCACTGCCACCATCACCTCCACAGTCTGCTTCTTCCACTAGTCTTGCCTTGCCCCCGGATCTGGCCCTCCGGAACTCTGTTGCTTCCCTCATAGCACGATGGATTGATGGACTGGTTGCAGCTCAGGCGGCTACTGACTCCAAACTTTCCACCTTGGTTGAGGCTCAGCAAGTAATCATCTAAACTGTCAATATCACCGGAAAGTTAATACTTCTGCCTCTTCTTTAGTGTTCGCAGTTTTTGTGTAAGGGTTGGTACACCCATCTCTGCGCCCGTAGCACAGGAGGAGGCCATACCCCAGGGAAGCGTCCTCAGTATCACGTTGTTTGCAGTGGCAATTAATGCCACTTCTAGACGGTATAGCCAACTCAATGTACGTTGACGACCTGGCGTTTTGGTTTGCTGCTTCCCGTACATCAGTGGCAGAGTGGCATATGCAGCTTCCCCTTGACAGGGTGTCGCATTGGGCTGGTTCACATGGGTTTCGCTTCTCTCCTGCCAAGACGGTTGCTATGTGCTTCTGCCGCATCTGGGGTCTCCACCCTGATCCGGACTTTTTCATGTACGATCACCGGGGGTCTTCACGTTGGGTCTTCTTTTTGACAGACGGTTGACTTTGGTTCCCCATTTACGTTCACTTAAGGTTTCTTGTCTCCAGGCTCTCAACCTGTTGAGGGTTCTGAGTCATATATCCTGGGGGGCTAATTGGGCCACCCTCCTCTGCCTATATCGTGCTTTTATGAGGCCAAAACTCGACTATGGGAGTGAGGTGTACTCCTCTGCCACGGATGCCCGTCTCAGAGTGTTAGACCCTGTTCATCATGCTGGGGTACGTCTGGCGACCAGAGCCTTCAGGTCATCCCCAATCCCCAGTCTCCTGGTGGACGCTGATGAGCCACCTCTTGATCTCCATCGCCAGTCCTTGATGGTTCGTTGTTGGCATCACTTACATCGACTTCCTGACACCTTTCCCTGCTTGGCAGTGTCATCTGATATCATGTCTCAGTACTACCTTTCACATCCTCGCACACCTTGGCCCTTTGGCTTCCGGGTCAGGAAGGCTATGGAGGAGTTGGGTATTGATGACTTTCAGATTTGTCATGTGCGGGTCCCCGGGGTGGCTCCATGGCTTCTTCCAGAAGTTTACACCTGCACCTACTTTTAAGACAAGAAGGAATCTCTTCCTCCTCCAGTGGCCCGCTCCCTCCTTTTGGAACATGCCTCTTCTCACAGGGAGTCCCTCCCTGTGTACACTGATGGATCAGAGTCTGATGCTGGAGTTGGTTTTGGGGCTATCTTTCCTGACTTTTATCGTGGCTACGGGCTCCGTTCTGTATGTTAATTTTTACTGCCGAGCTCTCGGCCATTTTATGTGCCCTACAAATAATTTTTACTCTCCCTCAGCCTTCTTTTACTATTGGCAGGACAGATGGGATGCCATATGGGCTAACAAGCTCTATGCCATCCACCAGCACCTGGGTTTGTGGAGCTACAGAGGCCTGTCCCGCCGGTGGGAGACGGCTCTTACCCGTCTCGGCATTGGCCACTCACGTTTTACTCATGGATTTTTAATGGAGAGGGCTCCCCTTCCCTACTGTGAAGATTGTTTGGTCTCTTTGACAGTGTGGCATCTTCTTGTGGAGTGTCCCAGCCATGGGGACCTTCGTCTTAGGCACCTCTCCGAGTACCGGGAGGGGGACCGCTCTTACAGTCTCTCCCAGGTGTTTGGGGAGGAGGCTTGTAGTATGGGAGGGAGCACTCTCTCCTTTGTGGAGGAGGCTGGCCTCCTCCACAAATCAGTCTCTTTTCATGATCCGTCTCCTTCTCCGAAATCTTAAATACTCACTGTTTGCTGATGATTGTGCATTGTGGCATTCATCCCACAATGTTCAGTTTTTGGCAAGGCAGAATCAACTGGTGCTTGACTCTGTTCATCAGAGAAGTGTGTCGACATTGTATTCACTTGTATACGTAGAATTTCTGATATGCATATTACTTTTGATAATCACCCATACATTTTCAAATTCTGTGAGATTCTTAGGCATACATTTCGACTGTAGGCTTAATTGGAAATGTCATATTAATTACTTGCTTTTTGCTGTAGAACGAAATTAAATATCCTCAAATACTTAAAAATTTAAAAACTGCGCTGTCGACTTAAATAGTCACCTGCGGTCCCCCACATTTGTTGGTGGTGTCAACTTATGTTGTCACCCGTGGTTAAGGGGTTAATGCCTATCGACTGCGTAATGGTCATTAACCCCTAGAGTGTGGCTGATGGCTATTGTACCAGTCCTTAGCTTGTCTCTTCGAAGAATCTGGTACTTTGTTCTTGAGTGTGTGGTTGGTAGCGAAGCAGGCGTGGTTGGTGTTCAGTTGAGGTTGAAAGAAACTTCACTATTTAAAATAGACTTAATTTATTATATTTAACTCTATAGGAATTTTGTGCCTTGTCTTGAGGAGTCCAGAGAATATGCCTTGTGTCTGTGTTGTTCTAAATTCAGAGCTGTCCTGACTAACTGTGTTCTCGGTCAGATTATATCTATGTTCCCTACTCTGAGTTGCCAGCAGTGTCTGGATAAAGTATTACTGTCTTAGTGAGTTCTGTTATTTACTCATGGTCAATGTAGGTCAGCCAAGCCCAGCCCCTTCTCTCTCTCTCCTTTTCTTATTCTAATTCTCTCTCTTTCTCTCTCTCCCTGTGAGTGAAAGTGGAAGATGAGATAAGGAAAGGTATGGTTTATGACTCCAGCTGGGAGTCATCTGACCCTAGCTTGTGTTAATGGTCCAGGTGTTCCCTTCACAAACACCTGCATATGGTTTATGACAGAGGAGGCTGAGAGCATCTTGTGGAGAGATGTAAACAGATTAGAAAGGTATTTGACCTGGGATAATAGTCTAATTGCAGGTCAGGTAGTTTGGTGACCGTTGTAATCTGATCTTTTAAAGTGCTACTACCTTTACCTCCTATTTTAATGGCTTTGGTAGGTGTACACTATGACCATCATACACTAAAGCGCGGCTGACAGCTATGACTATCATTGCTATTGTCTAGCCCAATATGCGAAATTTGTTTCTTTCCACTTATAGCCTAGCCTATCCTATCACAGTACTACAGCGTGGGTCGCTAAGTTCCTACACTACTGTAGAGATGGCTAAAGGCGGTTTCACACCGGGCAATACGCAACTCGTTTAGCTACCCGCTAGCAAGATTTTTCCAGCCGCTAGCAAAGTTTGACGATGGCGGCTGAAGTTGCTAGCCAGATTGGGAAGACCGACCTGTCGGTGTTTTATCAGCCGAGTGGCGACAATAACTGAGTATGGTGCTCCCTTTATCCCAGTTCTTCGGCAAACCTCTTTCTCGTCCGTCTCTCTCTCTCTCTCTTTTTTTTTTTTTTTTTTTTTTGGCCTTCTTTTCGTCATGACCTTCTTCATCTTCTCTTTATTTTCCGGTTTCCTCATTTCCTTCCATTTCATAATTTTTCCATTATTATTATTAGTATTATTATTTTCATCTTTCGTTCATTTTGTCACTGGGTCTTTCTTATTTTTCTCCAGTGCTTCATCCTTTCATTCCTTTCGTTTCTTCCTTCCTTCCTTCTCGGAGTTGACCAGTTGTGTATAAACCAACAACCATCGATGTGTCCACAAACGTTTCTTCTCTTTCTTCTTTTTCATGGCCAAAATAACGGCAACAGCTAATAAGGCTTCCTCGTCGGTAGAGGTATCCATCTTCAATCTTGTTTGTTTACACGGCCTTGCCAGTGGCTAGTCTGGCAGCTCAGCTGCTGATTGCTCCCGCTCGTGTGTAGGCTTTTGTCGAAAATTGCCGCTAACTTCGACTAGACAGGGCTGGCTGGAAACTAGCGGGTAGCAAAACCAGCCGCGTATTGCCTTGTGTGAAGCCGCCTTAAGCCTCCTGACAATTTTTCCACAACATCCGTTTCTGTGCCCCCCACCGTACCACCTGTTATTTCCACTCCACGATTGCAACCTCCATGTTCCCGTCTCATTCCTGTAAGGTTATCCAACTTTTTAATTGAATGGGAACTGGATATATCTTTGTCACCATATGATAGTGATGAGTATCCACACAGAGTGGTATGAAGAAATGTTGACGGAGGCCACTGCCAGCCATCATGAGTGAAAACAACCCCACTCTCGCGCTGAAAGTGACTCCTCTTTATCACCTCCCATCTCCATAACCAAGAGTCGTAGAGAACTAGGGTTGGTCTCATTGGAAAGAGGAAGAGGTGATGGAAAGTACGAAATCAAAGCTATGTTTCTATGCATTGTAGTTTAGTAAGAGGGATGAAGTGAAATAGAGCCATTTTCGCATAATCGCTGCCCGGACACAGCGGTAATTTCTCGCCAAGGCTGGTAGCAAGATTTAGAATACCAGGACTGTTCGTCAGATGTCACCCCTCTGCGCATGTACAGTTGTCTCTATTAGTAATGAGCACAGCGTCTGGTGTTTTTGGTGAAATGTGGCACCACTGTGTTTGTTTCCTCGTAGCAATAGTAAATGAATAGACAGAACTCACTCCTGCTATAGTATCCACCACAAGGACGCTATGTAAACAAACACAGTGGTGCCACATTTCACCAAAGTCACCAGACACTATGCTCGTTACTAGTGGAGGCAACTGTACGTCGATTGGCCTCCAAACTGAGGCCGCCCTCTGTCTACCAAATATGGGCCGGAATAGTAGTCTCTATGGTTGTGGCACATTAGGGTCAATAATAGCGACTTCTCTCATTTCAGTGGCAAAAATGCCTTACTTTCTTGCCAAAATTCAGGGCGTAGACTTAGTGTAGGCGAATCGTTTTTGTTTCTAAAATTTCTTCATATGTATAGGTTTCGAAAGTTCTCAGTAGAAGTTTTCGAGAAATGACATATTGTAACGCTGTATCGTTCTGTATTCGTGTATCATTCAGCTGCTTCATAGTTCGAGAAGTGATTTTAAGTGTAGGCCTGAGCAAACAGTTAGGGCAGTCGTTCTGCTGCCGTCTTACCAGAACCATCTTCCTGCCTTCTGTGTAACAACCCCATCACCCCGTGTTAATAAAGGAAAGTGACAAGAATTCATAACGTGTTTCAATATAAGCATAGAAATAGCATATATACAGGAGAAACCCTTCATTCTGGCTGCGTATTCTAGATCTTGGCTGGTAGTAGGCAAGGTCTAGTTCTATCTCGACCGTGGTAGTAGGGTATGGTACGGAATATTTTTCCGTACTCCGTACCTGGTTCTCTTACCGTTCCGTATTTGTTTTTCCGTACCGTACAGTACGGAAATAAAACTGTACCGTAATTCCGTAATAATATTGTACCATCTACAGAATTAATTTACATAGATAAAATTATATGAAATATTGTAATTGCTGTTCAGCACTACCATTCACGTCCACATTTCAAATTTGCTATGTGTCACTTACAAATCATCAATCAACTCGGGCAAACTGTTTCAGAATTAAATGAGACGTACGTACAGTACATCTTGAGTTTTCAAACTGTTTATGTTGATTACTGTAACGGATGTATAGACTATGTTTTAAGTTTTAGGTTGATAGTAATATTATGAAACGAGAGCTGTGACTCATGAGCTACAGTTGCCATTAGCCCCGAGAACCAACAATCACACACCGACCACGTGTCCATCACTCAATTTATACAGGAATAGTTGGTATGACTTTACATGATGATGGGTACAGTCTGGTGGCCGGTACTGGTCAGTGATCACTGTCATTTCACTGATCACACAACCAAAGTACCCTCACTGAACGACTGAAGTGAAGCCTCAAATTGCTATTACTGAAGAGCATTAATATAGATAACGGGTCATAATTTTTGGTAAGGTCTATACAGTGTTATATGTATGAATAATATGGCCTGCATCTGGTCACGACTAGGTGTAATACTCCCTGGTCAGATATTATGTATCACGAGTGTACAGTCTCCTCCACTCCTGCTTCACCACATCAGTGTTGCCATCATGTGTCCCCCAAATTGTGTGAACCACCACCAGTTTTGAGACTCAGATTCGAAGCATATGCCAAGACCTTGGCATATGTTTCGGATCGGAGTCTCGAAACTGGTGGTTCACACGATATGGGGAGGAGGGGGAGACACCTTGGCAACGCTGATGTGGTGAACGCAGGAGTGGAGGAAACTGTACATAGTTATACTTGTTTTTAGTATATTATATGTACAGTTGCCAAAAAAGGTTTTGCGACAAAAAATGAATTAACGCTCTAAAAATGCCTGAATCCCAACAAAGGTGGCAGGGAAGCTATAAGATGCACTTCTTGGATAGTGAAAACCATAGAGTGTGGTCTCGCGAATATGAATACTAAATCAGCAGTTTGGTACAGTAATACCCATTCATTCATAAAATATTATGGTGTAGAGAAACAGTTCTCTTTGCACAGAAAGTAGGGTTGAGGACGATTCATTCACATAACTGGGGATGTTTACTACTGGTGGAGTTGCCAGATTTCGCCACATTGAATTTATTTTTTGTCGCAAAACCTTTTTTGGCAACTGTACAATAAGTTTTAATCTATTAGGACTTGTCTAAATGTATTTTACATATATATATTTTTTAATACTGTATATATTGGATTTATCTTTTATATATAATTAGTTATATATATATATATATATATATATATATATGAGATTAGCTTCTTTTGTTTTGTAACTTTCTTTTGGATTTTGCCTTTCGAATTAACATAAGAATGATGATTACAAATTACGTATGCGAGAAGGTGATTATCCTGAGGCAATCCTCGCATACTGATGTGTCCTTTATTATTCACATGAGCAAACATCTGTGACTTAAGGCGAGCTACTGGGGTGGCACCTACTGTATGTCTTCTTGGAGTGGCACGGTCATGGATGCTGGACATTGTCAGCCTAATACCCTCCTCAGGGTAACGTAAAGTGAAAAAAAAAGAAAAAAGAAAAGAAAAGCTGGTCGCAGTCTCGCAGGCATCACACAACACACGTTCATTTTTCCACATACACTCCCTGACTGCACCGGTGCCCTGGCCGCGGGGGAAGTAGAGTCAGTAGGTTTTACAGCGATCGAGTAGCCTCTCTATAATGAACGAAGTATACTCCCCTCCGATATTGCCGTGCGGTGTCTATAAATTCCAAGAGATAGTTTCCGTACAGTAGCAGTTAGCTTGTAGTAGAATGCAGATTAGAACTTGGGTTATACTGATGTGATTAGTCAGACATTTTATTATTTTCCGTTGAATCAGTGAGTAGTCGTAGCTCATTTCCTGTCGAAGGTGGCTTACCCCGGTTTGAATAGTGCCCCACAATTGTTTTTTTCCTGTGTGGTTGCCTTTGCAGTTGTTTTACGGAATAATAAAACTTTTGCTCTCAGTCAGAACATATTTCGAATCATCGGGTACTTACAAAGTGCAGCCAAGAGGACACCAATCATCCACATCTGAAAGATAATAATAATAATAATAATTATTATAATAATAATAATAATAATAATAATTATTATTATAATAATAATAATAATAATAATTTATTATTATTATTATTATTATAAATAACTTCGTCGTATGTAAACTGAATATCTAAAGACTGTGACACGAAAAGGACTTCGTCATTGACAGAATTTCATACCCTTGAGTTACTAATTCGATTGTTTGAATAACCAGGAAATATTATTATATACTCTCTTAAGTTACTCAATTGATGTTGTAATAATAATTAACCTTACGTCCGCCCTGATCAGTCAGTGACACCATCAGACAATAGTTTACCAATACACATAATAAATGCTTCCAATATATATATATATATATATATATATATATATATATATATATATATATATATATATATATATATATATATATATATATATATATATATATATATATATATATATATATATATATATATATATATATATATATATATATATATATATAGGGCAAAAGGTGACGGTGGATAACAAAATAGAGACAGAGGTAAAATCTAGAGTAAATGAGGTAGGAAAGGTGCTAGGATGAATGAATAGGATGTTTGGGTGTAAGTCATTTAGAAGGGATGTAAAGAGGAAGTTGTACGAAGGGATAGCAGTGCCTACTGCACTGTATGGAGTGGAAACATGGAATATGGGAGAAAGTGAGAAGAGAAGGTTGAATATAGTAGAGATGAGATGTCTGAGAAGCATGTGTGGTGTGACTCGAATGGACAAAGTCAGGAATGAGGAAGTGAGGAGGAGGACAGGTGTCGTGAGAGAGTTAGCAGGCCATGCAGAGCAGAGTGTGTTAAGATGGTTTGGACATGTGGAGAGTATGGAGGAGAATAGAATGGTAAAGAGGATAGGGGGCTCAGATGTGGGAAGTGTAAGGAGGAGAGGAAGACCACAGAGGAGATGGATAGACACCGTGAAAGGAGCTCTGAGTGGAAGAGGTATACCTATGGATCAAGGTAGAGTGATTGCGCATGACAGAAACGAGTGGAGGAGAGTGGTGAATGCTTGAAGATTGGACGCGGCTTCACGGTCCTTGGAGGAGGGGCCTGCATTGAGTGTGGTCCATGGCCGGCTGGACGCTGGAGGGGAAGTTTGCCCTGTGGTGAAGTGGCAGGGGTAAACCAGCTTTTGCTGTCAGGCCTTGCTATGGATGCAAACATGACTGTACCCCTTGTAGTCCCACAAGGAGATGCGGTTGTGCGGTGGGGGGCTCCCTCCTCCAACAGGGATCGGGGGGTTGTGATGTGGAGTGTATGTGTGTGAGTAAGGGAGGGGGGGCGAGTTCTATGTTTGGGCATTTTGTTTCGGAGGGTGGTGGTGAATGTTGAAATATCCTAAAATGGAGTTTCTGAGAAAGGAGAGTGGGATAGAATGTGTTCCACTTTTGAGGTAAGATAGCCAAAGAATTTTGGATAGTCAGTAGAGTTAGGAGAGAGATATACAGCACAAATGTATTTAGTTTGAGAGTAATAGGTGAGCCGAAGCCAGAGGGTTGAGAACTCAGAAGAGTCAGGTTCGGGAACACGAAAACAAGTAAGGTCGTTTCGTACGTTTACGCAACAGCCGTCTTTGGCACGAAACTGAGGATAGAGAAAGTAGGAGATGACAGAATAGGGGTTGCTGGCAGTTAATGCAGAGATTTGGGTTTCGGTGAGGAAGAGAAGATGAGGTTTAGCAGAGGACAGGTGGTGTTCGACAGATGAAAAGTATATTATATATGAAAGACAAATTATATCCCACATATATACTCACTCTCGTCCAATTTCACACATTCTGGCTTCAGTAGTTGTAGAATGATCCATTCAGTAGCACCAACTGGGCCTGTAGACCACATCTTCCCTGCATGTCTTTACTCCTTGACAAAGCTTGCATCATATCTTGCCCGAAAAACCACATCATTCCAACTCATTCCACTCCATGCATATCTTTACTTTCCTTGATAAAGCTTCCTTCACCCCTTCCCCTCTGTACATTAACTCGTTCCAACTCATTCCACTCCAGACATGTCTTCACTCCTTGAAAATGCTTCCCTCACCCTTTCCCCTCTATACTACTTCTTTCCAACTCATTCCACTCCATGCATATCTTTACTTTCCTTGACAAAGCTTCCTTCACCCCTTCCCCTCTAGACTATATTGTACCAATTCATTCTACTCTCTACATGCCTTCCCTCTATTTGATAAAGTTTCCCTCATCTCTTCCCTCCATCGAGACCCACGATGCTTCAGTGTTGAAGTGACATGAGAGCCATCTCCCTTGAATGGTTGATATTTCACTCCAATATCGAAAACCAGAGATATTTTGTCTTACCTTGATGACTCCCATGTTGTTGTTATTAATACTGTTGTGTTGGTGGTCCTTTTCGCTTGGCAGCTTGTGTAGGAATGAGGGGTGTGGGAATGTATACAAGTAAGGTAACGGAGGTACTGGGGAAAGGGAGGAAGAGGGGGAGAGAATTGAGATGTAGGACACCGATTTGAGGTGAGAGGGGGAGAGAGTTGAGATGTAGGGCACCGATTTGAGGTGAGAGGGGGGGAGAGTTGAGATGTAGGGCACCGATTTGAGGGACATGTGGAGGGAGAGGGAGTAATGATCGGGAGGAGAGAGGGTGGATGATGGTTGTGAGGTGAGAGGGGGAGAGAGTTGAGATGTAGGGCACCGATTTGAGGGACATGTGGAGGGAGAGGGAGTAATGATCGGGAGGAGAGAGGGGGGATGGTGGTTGTGAGGTGAGAATGGGATAACAGAGGAGGATGGTGGGAGGGAGATGGGAGTTGGGTAAGGGAAAAGGAGAAGGGGAAAGTGGCGTGACGGGGAGAGGGAGTAAGAGGTGAGAGATTTAGGTTAGTTAGTCAAAGTAGGTTTATTTCTATCGCATGTACTGAGGTTACTGACACGACCATTGTGTGAATTGTACAGCTCCGGACAGATTTCCGCGATACACTCATCACTGCCAACGCCAAAGTGTATGGGGTTCAGAGTTCCAATCTGTCGACTCATGTATCTGAAACTGTGTATGAGAGAGAGTGAATCATACAAGGTTTATTGGTACTCCCCCTGGCCTCCTCTATACCCTACCCCACAAGGTGAAGACGGAGGTGTAGAGAAGGAAGAGAGTTGAACATGTAACGACGGAGATGATTGGTTGATGAGTTTATTTCTTCATTTTCAGTACGATTTGTAAAATTGCAGTAATATAGATACAGCCAAATGAGATGAAAAACTTTGTTGTCTACAATAATACAACACTCCTCACCCAGTTAACGAATTTTAAGTAGTGATTATCCTTGTCCATATTTATTCCCCACTACTGTATCAGTGTGTTCGTGGAGACAGTGGTATCACTGGCAATAAGCGGCTCAGGTGAAGTGTGTTTTGTAAGTGGAGGTGATGAAAATTACAAAACATGTTAGAAAGATATGATGATTATGATGGTAGAACAGTTGGTTTGTTGTGAATGGAGAGGGCTTTTTTCTGCAATACTAAAACAGATTTACATTTATATATATATTTACAGATATAAGTTGACAAAAGTTAAACCAAGTTGCTGGTGGATCAGGCCGTATAGTTGCATGTGTAGTGTGTTCCTATGTTGCATAAACTATTGATTCATAACTTCTGTGATATAATGTAAAAGGCACACAGATAAGTGAACACATAACTATACAATTCCAACGTAAATATTTTCATATCTCAAATAAAAAGAAGCTTTTTATGCATCAGGCCTTTTTGTGGCAATAAAGAAATGCGTCTATCATATGAGGCGTATACATAGACAAGGGGCGATTTGGCCGGAGTCCCAAGTTTGAGCTTCTGCTTGTTTTGTCCTGTTCGAAGTTTCCTCACTGAAAAGCTAAGCGATATTCGACCTTCTTCCCTACCATGAGACTTTGAGCTCCGTTGTGATGGGGCAGAACGTTCAACATCGCTTAGCAATATAGCATTCGCATTATTATGCAAAAGTCTTTGCACAATAATATTCTTTATAAATGTTTTTTTAACAGTAACTTTGTTTTTTCGTATACATATAAACTCTTAGTTTTTACTGATATTACTATTTGCACTCTAGATATCCATAACTAAAGTAATAATTGAATTAATAAAATAGGCTAAAGAGTTTTGCCTAGTGGATAACATCCGAACTATATAAGCATACAATATATTATACACCCGCGAACCATAGCTTCGCCACCCCCTTTGCAGAGAGGAAGAAGTCAGGATTGGAGACGGGCCGGAGGGTGGGATAGACAGGCTGGTGTATACGAGACTGATGATGGGGTTCACATTCCACAAACCCCAAGATTCCCCTCCTCCCCCCCCCCCAAAAAAAAAAAAAAAAATGCACACGACCCTACGGTTAAAGGTTTTAATGGTTTCAGTATGCTATAACCTCGACTACTTGAAGAAATGTCTACTGATGGTCACACTGTCGCTAGGTCCACCTACTATTCAGCGCCGGAAAGACGCTGTTTTTTGCAAATAACTCCTAAATGACTCGTTGTATTAGTATAATATTTCAGCACACTATCTTTAACATCCGGACCTAATTTATGGCTGACATACCATATTCCTATATGTGTTATGTTAGGAGTTTACTTGTGAAAAATAACAAAGCTGGCCCCATTGGAGGGACTGTCATTCCCATGTGTTCCCAGTATCGCTACCTGGGCGCGCCAGTCAATATTTGGCCGATTATCCCTGCCAGACCTCAAGACCATCCCATTGTCCAGGACTTATTGGGTCGTCTCCAGCGCCGACTTACACCACTTCAATGGCTATCTAACAACTCCTCGGGCATCTCCGTCCCAGTAGCCAGGACTATCTATATTGTTTTTATCCGTTCAGTTGTTAATTACCTCTCCCCTGCTCTGATTCAACTTCCCAAGGCTACTCTTGAAACTTTAGAAAAATTTCAGAATAGAGCAATGAGAATAATTCTCGGGTGTCCAATGCCGACCAGGATAGTGAACATGCAGCGTGAGTTGCGTCTTCCCCCGTTATTGGAGAGAATTTATTCTAGTGTTACTTGCTTCACTGTCAAGTGCCTCCATTTCCCACATCTTTCACCCCATTACTCTCAGTTAGTCCAAACTACCCGGTCCCTTCCATACTGCCTGCTGGACGTACTCTTATAAGGTCTGTTTCCTCTATGCTCCCTAGTCTTAATATAGATATAATGGTTGCAGACGTCCCCCCAGGGCCCCCTCCATGGATGCTACCAACACCTGATGTGAGCTTCACACCTACTTCCAAGTCGAAACTACCTTTTCTACAGCAGCAGTTGGCTCTGGAACACATAGAAACAGTGACGTCCTCCATCACAGATCCATACTGCCTCTACACTGATGGCTCATTGCAAGTGGATGGTACAGCAGGTTGTGCCGTCTTCTCACCTGACATGGTGTCACCTCCAGGGGGCTGGGTTGGCCGTCGTCTCTGTAACCACTCTAGCTCAACATTGTGTGAACTGTATGCCATTCTGGATGCTGTTAGTCTTGCTTGTCAACGTGGAGTGAATGCTGCCATTTTTTGTGACTCCAAACCTGCCCTTCATTCCTTCTCTAGTGTTCAGTCCACACACTCTACTGTTATTCAGCAGATTTTATCGTTTTTGGCCTTATTGCATCATTGTAACTTGACTGTCAAATTTTTATGGGTGCCATCCCATGTAGGTTTACGTCACAATGGTACAGTTGACAGACTCGCAAAGGAAGCCTGCCATCTGCCTCCTCGTGGTGTTGGATGTCCTCTCTCCCTGAAATGTTACCTCTCTAAAGTCCGCTCCGCCGCTCTCCTTCCTGTACGGCGACGTAGGGATGCAGAGAGGCCCTTCAGCATCTCCATCACCCATTACGAGTCTGTCTGCCGTCACAAATATTCCTACCGTCGTCGAGGCCTCATGGTTCGGAGGCACAATGTAGTCTCTGCTCGTTTGAGGCTTGGCTACCGGCCACCATGGCAGGTTGCTGGGATGCAGGGTGAGCCTCCCTTCACTGAGTGTCGCTTGTGTCGAGCGCCTCGTGCTAACACTATAGAGCACTATTGCCTGGCCTGCCCCACTTTCCAACACTTGCTGCCCCGGGGCCTGCCACTTGATGTGGTTTGTCGACACCTGCTGAACCACCAGGTTCTGGAGGAACTTCTGGTACGCCACCCTCGTTTTGGTGGATTTAAATTGATCATAATGTAAATATTTGTCTGTATGCTTGTGCTCCATTCTGTTATGTTTTTCGTGATGTGTGTGTGTGTGTGTGTGGTTGTAGTCATTGGATTCTCATGGGTCCCGCCTACCCGTATGTATTGTTGCCTGCCTGTTGATTGACGCTACGGCGCAATTAATAAAAAAAAAAAAAAAAAACCTGTGTTAGTATTCATGCAAGAGTCCAGAGTAGACCATAATTCCCAGAAGTGAACAATCATTGTGATAATTGGTTAAAGGATGAAGGAAACTTAAAGAATATGCGAAGAGGGACAGAAAATGAACAGAATTACGTTACTGTGGTCAAAACCTTTGTTACTGAAATCCTTGTGGCCTGATTAATTGTATCAGGTACTGTACTCTCCTGAATGTACAGCTCCGGACAGATTTCCGTGATACAGTCATCACTGCCAACGCCAAAGTGTATGGGGTTCAGAGTTCCAATCTGCCGACTCACGTATCTGAAATTGTGTATGAGAGAGAGTGAATCATACAAGGTTTATTGGTACTCCCCCTGGCCTCCTCTATACCCTACCCCACAAGGTGAAGACGGAGGTGTAGAGAAGGAAGAGAGTTGAACATGTAACGACGGATGAGTTGATAACTGCAATTCTGAGGCGACCAGAAGGATGAAGTCAGTTTTGGTTTTGGGCAACCAAATAAAATCGTTCATGGATGCTACATGTGTTCTTTACCTTTTTAAATAAGCAATTTATGCCTTAATTGAATATCCAGTCTCCCGTATCCCCTCCCCCTCTCTGAGGTATGAGGAACACGAGTGATGAGGGAGGCGAGGAGCTAGGGGGAGAGAGAGGAGGGATAACGAGGGCGAGAAGGGGGAGAAGTAGTTGTGGTTAGGAATGGTTTGGGAGGGTGTTGGGGGGGGGGCACACTTTCCTTCGAATCCGTCAATATGACTGGCCAGCTTTTTATTTTATTTTTTTTATTTTTTTTATTAATTGCGCCGTAGCATCAATCAACCGGCAGGCAACAATACATACGGGTAGGCGGGACCCATGAGAATCCAATGACTACAATCACACATACACACGCACACACACACACACACATCACGAAAACATAACAGAATGGAGCACAAGCATACAGACAAATATTTACATTATGACCTATTTAAATCCACCAAAACGAGGGTGGCGTACCAGAAGTTCCTCCAGAACATGGTGGTTCAGCAGGTGTCGACAAACCACATCAAGTGGCAAGCCCCGGGGCAGCAAGTGTTGGAAAGTGGGGCAGGCCAGGCAATAGTGCTCTATAGTGTTAGCACGAGGCGCTCGACACTAGCGACACTCAGTGAAGGGAGGCTCACCCTGCATCCCAGCAACCTGCCACGGTGGCCGGTAGCCAAGCCTCAAACGAGCAGAGACTACATTGTGCCTCCGAACCATGAGGCCTTGACGACGGTAGGAATATTTGTGACGGCAGACAGACTCGTAATGGGTGATGGAGATGCTGAAGGGCCTTTCTGCATCCCTGCGTCGCCGTACAGGGAGGAGAGCGGCGGAGCGGACTTTAGAGAGGTAACATGTCAGGGAGAGAGGACGTCCAACACCACGAGGAGGCAGATGGCAGGCTTCCTTTGCGAGTCTGTCAACTGTACCATTGTGACGTAAACCTACATGGGATGGCACCAAGGAGGTTGTATGGGAGGAGGCGATGCGGAGCGGAGAGACTGAAGTCGCCGCCGCCATGTTTGTAGGGGCAAGAGGGTGGCCCAGCCGGGATGCATATTTACACTCATTCACTCACGCTCTCTCTCTCTCTCTTCATAGATTTCCCAGAGGAAAATTAATTCGGCTGATTAATTTCTATTTCTATCATCTGAATAACCATTAAATAATGTATAAAGAGAGAGAGAGAGAGAGAGAGAGAGAGAGAGAGAGAGAGAGAGAGAGAGAGGGGTTGTGAAGCCACAATAGAGTTCATTATAATCTTCAACACGTTGTTTGACATAATGAATACCAGGAACCTCAACGCAGGCAGCTACAAGTGTCCAATCCAACACAAGAATGCTAAGGAAATTAAAGATTTTTTAGTATCAGCTGAATCATATATCAGATCATTGGTGTTTCCTGATGGTCAGCTAGTTATTACATCTAATCGAAAGACTGGCTTTCTTGGGTTCCTCTTCTGCATACGTAGTTTGCAGTTTCTGTATGACAGCTTAATTGCTTCACCAAAGCCCTCCTTAAGGTTCTTGATGACTTACTATTTAAGTCAGGACCATATTGAATTGTTGTTTGGGTTAATAAGGAGCAAGGGAGGGTGGAATAACAATCCTACAGTGAGGCAATATTCTTCTGCTTACAAGAAGCTCTTTGTTCATAATGACTTAAGGGACACTACTCGAGGCAACTGCTTACCATTGGAGTCTGTTCCAATATTAACTGTATCTGGCAAGTATAAGGTAAATTCTAAGATTAATTCTCTTCAGTTGATAAATGAGTCTGTCCTGAAAAGAAATGTATTGGATGATGTGGGTAATGAGGAGACAGAGGATTATGTCTACGTTCCAAGCCATACCCACATCTCTAAGTGTGTAGACAAAATAGTTGTATACATTGCAGGATTTGTGGCTCATAAATTGATGAAGTCATTACATTGTGAGCCATGCATTGATGCCCTAAGCTCAGACCAAAGTGATAGCAACCATATACATTCACTTATCAAACTAAAGGATAAAGGAAACTTGGTGTATCCCTCTGATGATATCATTGACATTTGCATCACGGCAGAGAAACTGTTTAGACAGAGAGGGTCATGTAACAATTTCAAGAGGGTGGGTTTCTGTCAGTTAATAACATCAGTGCTAGAACATTACAAAAAAAAACAAAAAAACATAATTCCCACCTTAGCCAGACACATGTACGACACAGAGCCCATTGATAACCTCTTGCATTTATTGATAAAGGCAGTAGCTGAAACATATTTGCAAGTGAGGTACAAATATGATGCAAAGCAGGTAAATCAAAAGCTGGGAGCTAACTGTAAGGTGAAGAGTCGCCAGGTATATACTAAGCTGATTCATTTCAGTGGTCAGTAAGGTTGAAATACTCCATTCCTTTTCTGCATAGTTTGCAGTATCTGTATAATGTATATACGACTTGTGTATCTACTTGTGTACCGGCTATCTTATCAACATACTTTGTACAATTGAGAGGAAATTGATATTTTAATGTACTTTTTACTACTGATTGTATGATAGAAAATGTGTTATTTATTCATATTTAGGACAGCAATAAGTTAATCTTTAATAAAAAGTGGCACAGTTCATGCTGACTTTCAATAAAACTGTTGGTGAGGGACGTGGAGATGGTATATTTATGGTAAGGTTTGGTAGCGCGGCCAGTCTTTTTCCCTCGTTGGGCGTTGGCTCCTGCCACCAGACTGGGCTTCAGTCTTCTCCGCGCTTTCCTTAGCGCGCGTCGTCTCCTCCTATACAACCTCCTTGGATGGCACCCATAAAAATTTGACAGTCAAGTTACGATGACGCAATAAGGCCAAAAACGATAAAATCTGCTGAATAACAGTAGAATGGTGAACACTGGCCGAGCTTGAGGAAGGCGGCAGGTGAATATTCTGCTCTTATCTGGGGAGACAATAATGCCACAGTGAGAGGAGGACACAGAGGAGGAGTCAAGAAACCGCTGGAGATCCCTTGGTAAGGTAGAATGAATACAGATATCATCAGCATAGCACGTAATTGTAGTTCCAGGTATATCAGGGAGAGAAGTGAGCAGCCGATGCATCAGAATATTAAATAACAATGGGCTGAGAACACCCCCTTGAGGTGTACCAAGATGAAAACTACGCAAAGGACTGATCGCACCACTGAAAAACACACGGGAGATCCTGTTACTCAGGTAGCCCCGAATCCACCATAATAGATTACCCTTTATCCCAAAGTCAACCAGTTGATCCAAAATGACATCTCTATTAGCAACATCGAAGGCACTTTGAAGGTCAATGAAGGCCACCACACTGTCCCTGTAATACCATCATCACCAGGGGAAGAAGCTCTACCCCGAGAGAGAGCACGTCGCAACTCCTCCTCAGTTATCTCCTCTGCATCATCGTCATCATCTTGCAACAGAGCAGACATTAGACGTAGCCGATGGACAGCAGCTCGGGAAGTGAGTGCATCTTGTATGTGGATGGGTAGACTGGCTGAGGTAGATTGTTCTGACCAGGCATCGACAAGTTGTTGGGCATAGTCGGCGGGAGTGTGATGACGAGCAGTGGCCGGTGTCTTTTTAACAACCCGACGGATGAGGTGCCACATAGAAGACACACTTGTTTGCTGGTTGAGGCTGTCCATGAACCGCTGCCAAGACTTAGTGTGAGCACACTCCTGCAGGGCAACTAAAGCGTCCCTAGACATCTGGTAACGATGGAGCAGGTCAGGGGTTGGGTTGGCTTGAAACAATAGGCCATCACGTTCAGCCTCCTCCTTTGCTTCCTGTATATGTGCATCCAGCGTCCAGGAGTGGGCAGTATGGCGATGCTGGAGGTGTGGCCGGAGACGTACAGCCTATAAAAGTCATGAGTAGCAGATACAAGATCAGAGTACAACTGTTCAGCTGATGATATGTCAAATGTAGGGAATACATGGGCCATAAATAAGATGTAAGTCGGGCAATATTTAGGGGGCACAGCAATACGCAAACGAGTGGCTGAAGCACTTGACCCAGCAGTTAGAGAATAATGAAACCGAAGAGCGATGTGATCAGAGAATAAGTCTGGCACGGAGGAGCACAGGACCTGAGATGCTATCAGGCCAGACGAGAGGATGTAATCCAGAGTACCTCCCCGGCAATGAGTGGCACCGCCAGTGTCCCAGCGTGTCAAATGATGCTTGCGGATGTATGAAAGGAGACGAACACCATTATGATTAATAGAGCCAGAACCATCACCCAAATCAGAATGCCGAGCATTAAAATCTCCCATATAAACCATACCACGCACTGTTGGAGAAGAAAGAGCCTCAAGAGTGAGTCTAGCTGGGGCAGAATAGACATTACATTGTTGTAGTACTCCATTCCCAGGTAGAACCTCAAATAGCTGAAAGGTCATGTCAGGATCAGTGGAGGTACAGAGAAGGCGATGTGGCAAGGAGCTATGTATGTAAGTCAGGAGACCATTCCTTACCAGATGAACATATGGCACATAACCTGAGAGAGGAGGAGCTTGCCCAGCAGCGAGCGGCCATCCTGGAAATGCTTCCTTGAGAAAAATAACACTGGGATGATTACGAAAAACATAGGCCTTGAGTTGAGTGAGCTTAGCATAACTGGTGATACCACATACATTCCAGGAGATGACATCCAGCCGGCAATCACTAGCGAACTCTGTATTTGGAGGTAGAAGTCCGGTGAGTGGGGGCAGATGAGCGACCTGGAGAAGAAGATGGACCAGGAGAAGGGACTGACACGAAAAGCTTTTCAAGGCGAGATGCAACAGTATCCATCTTTTCGGTAAGGGTAGTGACAGTTGAGACGATGGCCTGCTGAGCCTCGACCAAGGTGGAGAGTTTGGAGTCATTGGCAGCCTGCGCGGCAACTAGCCCATCAATCCTGGCTTCAAGGGCAGAAAAGCGGTTCTCGAGAGCCGTACATCGTGCCATGAGGGTAGCAACAGACTTGCGGAGGGCCAGGTCTGGAGGTGAGGCAGGGCTGGTAGGAGGAGCAGACTGGGGAGGTGGTGGTGGTGGAGGCGGAGCAATAGTAGTGACACGAGCCTGGACCTAACGTCGAGTACATCCATGCCACACGTTAACCCCTGGCTGAAGGCATCGTGGACACTTCCATCGAGACGTAACCTCAGGAGGTGAAGGCTCAGAGGTGGAGGCAGCAGGACGTGATGGTTTGCCCCTGACAGGACACGTCTTGGAATCATGGTCGGCAGCACACCATGCACACTTCGGCCTGGCAGAACAGTACCGGGAGATATGCCCCACACCCCAGCACCTGTAGCACCAAGGCTGGTCATTATGAAGTTTCCTCACCTCACACGGTGGAAGACAAGGGAGGAAATCAAAGGAAATCTCATTTGGAGGTGGATCAGGTTGACTCCAGACAACAACAATATGGCTAATGGGGGAACCATCTTGGAAAAAACGACGGGCAAAGTACACACCAGGGTATCCCTTAGCAAGTTTCGGGTCAACATCAATAGGGAAACGGGTAAGGATGTAGCTGGGGAACTTACGAGGCCTCTCGGGTGAGTCTTCAAAAATGAGAGGCAGAGACAAAAATTCACCAGCCTTCACTCTATCAATGATATCCTGACGCTTCCTAGAGATGTAGACAAACCGGGAGGTGACAGCAGCCATCTTTACTTCAGCCAGTTCACACTGCAGCTGGAAGGCCCTGTTGACATCAGACAACCAACGCAACTTTGTGTCCGTTGATGGGTTCCCAGAGAAGGAGAGCTTGACATAGGCATTTCTTGGGGCAAAAGCAGGAAGGTTGGACGAGGGCAAGGAGTTGGTATACAAGGAAGAACCACCACGTTGAGGCAGAGAAGGTACGTCATGCACAGCTGAAGCACCCTTGGCAGTCTTGGCAGCCGGAGGCAAACAGTCCACACCATCGGAATCCTGCAAGGAGTCAGCCGAGGCATCAACGGGTCGCTTGGTAGAGGTTGAAGAGGTGGAAGGCTGCAACCTGAGCTGCGGAGTGACCGAGGAGAGGGGGGGAGGGTTGCGAGAAGGCAGCTCAGGCCAGTGATCCTCGATAGGAGACTCATCCTCTTCCGACATGGCCAAGTCAGCCTCCAGGCAGGAAACCACATCCGAATCCGCGCTCTCCATCTGGCCAGACAAGGCCTAGATGGGAAGCAAACAACAACACGAACAGCTGAACACTCAATCAGCCAAGGACACACACACACACACAGACAATCACAGCAATACAATACACAGAATCACAACAGACAAACAACACCAGCAACACCACAGAAACAACAAACACAAACAAGAATGCACAAACAATACAAACAACAACACACAAGCAAGAGTGTAAAAGCAACACAAACAAGAATTCAGGCAGAGCGCCAGGAGAACGTCTTCACACCAACAAGGTTGGGGCGACACTGTAACACAGGTTTGAATACTGCGGTTTGTCACCTCCCTCCCTTCAGTTCATGTTATCGTTCTTGTGCTTAATTGGTTTCGTGATATTCCATTTTATTGACGTGGTTGTTTCATTAGTGGATATTGTCATGATTATGTACATCTAATATGAATCATGCTTCACTCAATGAATCTTAAGACTATCTTTAATTATCTATCAATTTATCATATACACTTCAGTATTGCTCTATTTGTCCATTATCGATGTCTTGTCATCAATCTGTCTATTTAATCTATCTGTCTATCTATCAATCTATCTGAGCACAATAAGTCTTATTATTGTATCCATGTAATCGGTTGTATTATCATTGTAAATTCACTTTCACCTCCACTCCACTTACATTATATATACATCATTTGTACTCGTCGTCCTACTCTTTCCATCCGCACTTCGTCTCACTAGTCTTAAGGACCCCCATGATGTAGGCAGAAAATTGGAGGTTAGTGAGTCTTTCTGAAGACTAAATGGATATCTGTAGGATGAATAGCCAGCTCACTGTCGTTTTTACTTATATATATGGTAATTAGCACAAAAGTGGAGTGCTGAAAATATACTGGCTGTCAGTGGCTGGTGTGACTCGAGGGACTAGGCTCACACCTACTCTGTTGTGAGCCTAATCAAGCATTTAAAAACTGCGCAGTCAACTTATGTCGTCACTCGCGGTGTAAGGATTAAGGGTTATACTTCTTAACCCACCGAAATATTTGACTCTTCTGTGGATAGTTATTGAAATTGAACTTCCTGCGGTATTTGGTTGCAACGTTTTTTGAATGATTTTGTCTCTAAATAGGTAGTGACACAGAACGATTTTTGCTCAGTTGTCCAAGACAGTTTTCACATGATTTCAAACTAAGATGAACTTCTTTATCTAGATCTGAAATAGAACAAAATTATACATTTTCAGAGTTATCAGCAGATTCGAGTATTTCACCTTATGTGGCCCACCCTATATTTGTCTAAATGTGTCTGAAAAGATTATGTTGTGATACTGCTTGGTGATGGGTGAGTCTATCTAAGTGGGGATTGAGCGTCCTCTACCTCCCATAGCTCGCTCTTGCTTTCTCTACTACTTAATGTTCTTCCTTCCTACTGAGGAGGCGTAGGGATGTGGCGACCCCACCGCCCACTGTTTACGGTGCAATAGCCTCGGAGTGAGGGGCACGGGGAACCCCTCCTCTGTAAGTTTTCCCTAGAAATTTCGTCATGGAGCACATACAAAAGAAAAGGGGGGAAGGAAGTATTTGTACTTCCCGAAACCCCAAGAATATCAAAATTGGGACAATGAATGTGCGTGGATGCAGTACAGTTGTTGGTAAGATGGAGGAGATTGGGAGAGTGTTTGTTGAAAGAAAGTTGGATGTACTAGCATTGATTGAGACAAAGTTGAAAGGGAAGGGTGAATGCAAGTTTGGTTGTGTGAGTGGTTGAGTGTCAGGGGTGGAGAGGGGAAGAGCTAGGGAAGGAGTGGCTTTGATTCTTAGCGCAGAAGTGAATCGGAATGTGGTGGAGTGGAGGGAGTTGTCGGCAAGGTTGATGTGTGTAAGAGTAAAATTTGGTCAGGAGACATGGGTGTTTGTGAGTGTGTATGGGCCGGGAAGTGAGAAGGGTGAGGTGGAGAGAGGACAGTTTTGGAATGAATTGGAGGAGTGTATACAGAGTTTGGGGCAGAATGTGAACATCATATATTTGGGAGATTTGAATGCAAGAGTGGGGGATGAGGTAGTAGATGGGGTTGTGGGTTGGTATGGGGTGCCGGGAATAAATGAGAGTGGTGAAAGAATGATTGGGTTATGTGTAGAGAGAGAGAGCTAGCAGTTGGAAATAATTTTTTTAAGAAAAAGAAAATATATAAATATACGTGAGTAAGACAGATAAATGGGAGAATTGTAGATAGAGCTTTGATGGACTATGTGGTAGTGTCAAAGACTGCTTTACGGTGTTTGTTGGATGTTAGAGTATTGAGGAGGGAAGGGTGTGGTATTTCGGACCATTTCCTAGTAGAGGGTAGGTTAAGAGTGGGTTTAGGAGTGGCATCTATATACATAAAGCCAAGCTTCTGTGTGTGTGTGTGTGTGTGTGTGTGTGTGTGTCCGCGATGCACGCCTAAACCGTCCAACTTTGTGTCCTCAAAATTTGCATGTAGGTGAGTCTTGATCCCGTTCAGGTTTAGGGGGGGTCATACAACGAAACCACATATAACGAAACGTGCTAGCGAAATAATAATAAATTACAGGGGAAAAATCTACGGAATCACCATACCACAGTTCAGCCTTTCGCAAAAACACGGTCAATTTTAAAGTTTCATTTAGGTAAATTTTTTCTTACAGACTTGTAGAGCTTGATTTTACACACCAGAATCTGTAAACTAAAGCTTCCTAGGTTCATTGGTTTGCGTACAGCAGCGCCATGAGTAATAAAGTAGTTACCCCTAAAAATGAGAACACGTATTCTATTATTAAATTATCGGATACTGGTCCAGAAATCAACAGCTCATGAACATAATTTAAGGCTACAGCACGGATATTATTCGATTTGTTTATGCCTTATCTCAGTAAGTATATTGTCGTTTACCTATATTATTACATTTTATCCATTTTTATGATTGATTTCTACCATATTGGTATAATATTTTGGTAAATATTGAATGAATTACCGTTATTGCATACCGTTTTTCTACCTTCATTACCCACTTATTTAGACCATTCTAAGACTATTTTCTTCTATGGCATTTCCTCCACAAATGCCCCATTTCCAAGATAGGGCATATTCAAATGGGGCATTTTGAAATTAGCCTGACCTTACCTGACCTTACCTAACCTAACCTAGACCACATCAGACTACCGGGACCTAACCTGGCCAAACTACCGGGACCTAACCTGGGCAAACTACCAGGAAAACGGTAATTCTTTCAATAATTACCAATATTTTTGTACATTATTTTCTTGAGCTCTTGATTCCTGCTCCAGTATCAAACACCATTGTCATATTGATTCTCATTATTGTCCTATAGAGTTTCACTTTTGTCAAATTGATTTTCATTATTGCCATATTTATTTTCAGATTGGTAGAATATTTTTGTAATCCAGTATCAAACACCATTGTCATATTGATTCTCAGTATTGTCCTATAGAGTTTCAGTTTTGTCAAATTGATTTTCATTATTGCCATATTTATTTTCTGATTGGTAGAATATTTTTGTAACTTATTTTCTTGACGTCTTGATTCCTGCTACGGTATCAAACACCATTGTCATATTGAATCTCAGTATTGTCCTATTGAGTTTCAGTTTTGTCTAATTGATTTTCATTATTGCCAAGATAGGGCATATTCAAATGGGGCATTTTGAAATTAGCCTGACGTTACCTTACCTGACCTTACCTAAACCGCATCAGACTACCGGGACCTAACCTGGGCAAACTACCGGGAAAACGGTAATTCTTTCAATAAATACCAATATTTTGTACTATATTTTCTTGAGCTCTTGATTCCTGCTCCAGTATCAAACACCATTGTCATATTGATTCTCATTATTGTCCTATAGAGTTTCACTTTTGTCAAATTGATTTTCAATATTGCCATATTTATTGTCGTCAACCGGAGTCGTGAAAAATGTCGTTTACCAGGAGGCACTTCAGTAAAATGCTTAGTGACGCAATTAATAGAAAAAGAAGGAAATATTATTAATTATGCTAATATTAGAATGATGGAGTTATTGAATGAGGGAGAAAGATTGATATAATAAACATTTAAAAACGACTAATACCTCCAATTATTCACCCACCCACCTCTATTACTAATCATCCATCCATCCATTTATTTTATCTAACCACTAAACCATCCCTCCCTCTCCCCCTTCCTTCCCTCCTTCCCTTCCTTCTATCCACCCACCACCCGATCTGCTCCAAACCGCCCGAAGGGCGGTGGAAGGGCGGCCGCAGGCCGCCAGCCCTCCGCAGGAGCTAGCGGCTCCTAGCCGCCCGAAGGGCGGCGGAGCAGCTAGTCAAGAAATAGGGATGAAGTAAAGAGGGCTTTAAAAGTGAGTGAGTTGAGCAAGAAAGAAAAGATGTTGGAGTATCAGGAGGAGATTGCTAGGAATTGGAATGGAGTAAGGGAGAGGGAGACAGGTGAAGTAGAGGAGGAATGGGAAATGTTTAAAAGGGCAGTAGCAGGATGTACGGAGAAGGTTTGTGGTTGGAGACGGGTTGGGGGTGGTTTGAGGAAGGGTAGTGAATGGTGGTGTGAGGAAGTTAAGGCAGCTATAGTGAAAAAAAGGCGAGCGTTTGAAGTATGGTTACAAAGGAAAGATCAGGAATCATATGAGTGTTACAAGGAGAAGAGAAATAGAACAAGGAGAGCTGTACGGGATGCTAAAGTGAGGGCAGATGATAGGTGGGGGGGAAAACTAACTGAAAATGTCCAGGAAAATAAGAAAATGTTCTGGAAAGAAGTCAAGAGGATAAGGAAAAGGATATCAGCTAAAGAGGAAAGGGTGAAATCAGAGGATGGTACCATGCTGGTTGAGAAGAAGGCAGTTGAGAGGAGATGGGCCGAGTATTTTGAGGGATTGCTGAATTTTGATGAGGATAGAGAAGCTGTGATTGTTGTGTTTGGAAGGGGAAATGGAGTAAACAGCTTGGAGGGATTAAATGGGGAGCCGATAAGAAAGAAATAGGTGGAGGAGGCAATGAGAGAGATGAAAACAGGGAAAGCTTCAGGTTTGGATGGATGCGCTGTAGAATGTCTGAAATATGGCGGAACAAGTATGATGGAGTGGTTGGTAAGGTTGTTGATGGTGTGTTTTGATAGTGGTAAGGTCCCAATAAATTGGGTGAGTGCTTGTGTAGTACCTCTATATAAGGGAAAAGGAGAAAGATACCAATGTTAAGTGTAGGGAAAATTATTGAGAGGGGTGACAAGTTTCTATGTGAACAGTAGAGCGTGTGTTAGAGTGGGAAGTAACGTGAGTGAATGGTTACCAGTAAAAGTGGGACTCCGTCAAGGCTGTGTGATGTTACCATGGTTGTTTAATATTTATATGGGCGGTGTGGTAAAAGAGATAAATGCTAGGGAGATGGAGAGAGGACTGAGCTTGGTGGACAGCAGAGGTAGAGAGTGGGGCCTAAACCAATTACTGTTTGCTGATGATACGGCGTTAGTGGGAGAGTCAGAAAAGGAACTGAGTATGTTAGTGCAGGAGTTCGGACGGGTGTGCAGAAGGAGGAAACTGAGAGTGAACGTGACAAAGAGCAAAGTAATGAGATGTAGGAGAGGAGCAGAAGATAGAAAGATGAATATAATGCTAGATAGTGAAATATTGGAGGAGGTGGAGTGCTTTAAGTATTTGGGGTCAAAGGTGACAGTGGATAGCAAAATAGAGACAGAGGTAAAATCTAGAGTAAATGAGGTAGGAAAGGTGCTAGGATGAATGAATAGGATGTTTGGGTGTAAGTCACTTAGAAGGGATGTAAAGAGGAAGTTGTACGAAGGGATAGCAGTGCCTACTGCATTGTATGGAGTGGAAACATGGAATATGGGAGAAAGTGAGAAGAGAATGTTGAATATAGTAGAGATGAGATGTCTGAGAAGCATGTGTGGTGTGACTCGAATGGACAGAGTCAGGAATGAGGAAGTGAGGAGAAGGACAGGTGTCGTGAGAGAGTTAGCAGGCCATGCAGAGCAGAATGTGTTAAGATGGTTTGGACATGTGGAGAGTATGGAGGAGAATAGAATGATAAAGAGGATAGGGGGCTCAGATGTGGGAGGTGTAAGGAGGAGAGGAAGACCACAGAGGAGATGGATAGACACCGTGAAAGGAGCTCTGAGTGGAAGAGGTATACCTATGGATCAAGGTAGAGTGATTGCGCATGACAGAAACGAGTGGAGAAGGGTGGTGAATGCTTGAAGAGTGGACGCGGCTTCACGGTCCTTGGAGGAGGGGCCTGCATTGAGTGTGGTCCATGGCCGGCTGGACGCTGGAGGGGAAGTTTGCCCTGTGGTGAAGTGGCAGGGGTAAACCAGCTTTTGCTGTCAGGCCTTGCTATGGATGCAAACGTGGCTATACCCCTTGTAGTCCCACAAGGAGATGCGGTTGTGCAGTGGGGGGCTCCCTCCTCCAACAGGGATTGGGGGGTTGAGATGTGGAGTGTGTGTGTGTGTGTGTGCGAGGGAGGGGGGGGGGTAGTTCTATGTTAGGGCATTTTGATTCGGAGGGTGTGCGACGTGACGAGGCTACCTCCAGCGTGGAGAGGAAGGCCTGGTATATGGTACAGTCGCGGTCAATAATAATCATCCACATATGGGTATCTCAAACAATTTACTATCTAATGTTTTCACGTTCACATATGATGTTATTGTTTTAGGTAGTGTGTAGCTACTTGTATTAAATTAAAAGACGGTAGTTAACGTGTTTATTGGAAAGTTTATCATCTAAGGAACAGAGGGAAGCTGTCAAACTCTTACGTGAGTTACCCCTATATGGATGATTATATATGACCGCGACTGTACAGTATGTATGTACTGCTAACTACGTTTGCAGGCATGGAGGCCATTCCAAATATTTACCACGTGTTTAGCTTCATTTGTACAGAAACGTTTGCACATGATTTTATATTCTTTGTTTCATCTTGCATTTAAATTCGTTGATAGTGATATAGTAAAGAATATTTAGATCGCTAAAACATTTAATAAACAATTTGAAGACTATAATTAGGTCACCTCTTAATCTACGTTTTGTTAACCTGAATAGATTAAATAGTTATATTCTCAGTTCATACAGTGTATTTCTTAGTCTGGGAATCATTTTTGTTACTCTATATTTTCTGTGTCACTTTCGAACTAGGGTGACCAAAGCTGAACACAGTCTTCTAGGTGGGGACGCACTAGCCAGTTGTAGGCTATAGTGTAAGGATTTTTTTTTTTTTTCCCCAGTTGTGATGTATATACTACTTCGGTACAGTGGAAACTTGGTTTTAGGTCGCTTGCCACAATGATACCAAGATATTTTTACTTTTCCACGCATCCTTAACATTTAATATTATGTTGGGCGGTATATGACTCTAGCTGTTGCGCCGCCAAATGCCTAGTGGCATCTATTAATCAATCAATCAATCAACCTTTTCCACGCATGAAATTGAACGCCATTCAACTCCTAAATTATTTTTGGTTTGTTGTTTTCTATATGTAATACTTTACTTTTATCTGCATCGAAATTCATCTGGCAATTTTAGGCCCTGCTTGCTAAAGTGTCGAGATCAACTTGCCAGTCTTGTATTGAGGAAATTTTATTTGCTATTTTTGTATCGGCGAATTTGGATACTATGCATGTAAGGTTCTTGTGTGTGTCGTTTATATATATAATAAATAATTTGGTCTAATAATGAACGCCACTACTAACATTACACCAGTTTGATTTTCTGCTATTAACTATGGTACTACACGCTTTTTACATTCTGAATGCCAATCCTCAAGCCATTTTCGTATTTTGCCAGAAATACCATGAGAGTCAACTTGCTTCATTAACCGCTTTGGGGACTTTATCAAACCCTTTCTGCTAAATCGAGGTAAAAAATGTCGACAGCCCTGGATTCGTTATTCATTGTGTAAACATCATTGAAGAAATCTAATCAGATTGTTAGGCATGATCGTTTGTTTTTGAAGCCATATTGCTTGTCTTTAATTTAGTTGTTTGTCTCTAGTTAGTTTACTACTTTATATCTAATTATTGTTTCCATTTGATTGTAAACGAATTATGTTACGCTTATTGGACGATGATTTTCAGGCTGCAACTTTGGTGCCTCTTTTTTGTATAGTTATTAGCAAGTTTCCATTCGTTAGGTACAGGCGGCAGCACAAGTTTGCTTCATTTCCACCTGCTTAAGTATGACCCTAGTGATGTTGTCACTATTCAAATGCGTAGATAATAGATATACATATACAGTAAATTCCATATGTTGCTAGAACAGAAACTGGTTCAAAATGCTACTTTATCTGGTCATTCTAGCATTATTAACTTAAGGGAGAATTTTGTGTTCTTAATTCAGGAGCAACTGAATCCTTCAAACTATTCCAAGCAACAGCACATCATTATTTTTGCTCTTCTGATCCTGTTTCCTGGCATACTTTGGAGGAATCGAGGGGCTCCAGTGTAACAAAAGCGAATTACCCCCTTAAGAACATGGGGATGAAAGCGTATTTATGCTGCTGGCTGTACTTTACCACTATTTATTGACTTGCAGAAAAAATGGAGGGTGGTTAAGATAATTAATATTTGGCTTCTCTACGGTAAAGACGCTGCACAATAGTCATTCTGGATGTTTGACATCTTTACTTCCTTGTTTGTAAACACGCCACTCTGCTTTTCGAGGGGACCTACTGTACTGATGAAGTTAATACATCACTATTTTTCTTTATATAACTGAAGAATTCTCTAGGAATAGTCTTGCGTAATCTGGAAATGCGAAGTTCTGTTTTTTTTTTTCTTGCTCTTCTTTATTAGCTTTTTAATATTTCTGTGTATTCTATCATGTTCTATCTTGTCGTCTACATCATTTGTTTGTGTGTATTTTTTTAGACTTCTATATCCGTCTGCAGGATATTATTTATTTCGTTGTTCCATCAATTCGATTTAATTTTTCCTATTATACGCCTGTTACAATAGGGGATGCTCAAAGTTACAGCGTTGTTTTGTTTTTCAGTGAAAGCTTTCCACGATTTAGTTACATTTGACTTCCCTAAAATATCTGTTCATATTACGTTTTTGAGGTTGTCTCCATGTTCGTTGAAATCCGCCTTTTGGTAATTTGATACTTTTATATTTGTTAGATTTTTCCTTGTCTTTTATAGTTTAATAGCAAATGTAACAATTTCATGGTCGCTAGAGCTGAATTCCTTGCCAATATGTACGTTATCACTAGATTATCATCAGTGGAAAGAATAACATCGCGAATATTGTTTCCCCGACGTGGTGGGTTTAGGCCAGTGGTTCTCAACCTGGGTGCCATGGACCCCAAGAATTTAGTGGGGGAATGGCGGGCTGTCACAAATTATGCAATTCTTATGATCACAGAAATCTATCAAATATAAGATAATTACGACAGTGAACTTTGTATTAAACTTAAATAAAGCAAGTGTTCTCTTCATAAACATTTTGTTTTTATTTTATTTAAACCTTTTTTTTTTGGCGGGGTGGGATTTGGGAAAATATGCAGGGGAGCCACATGAATTTTGAGAATTCATGAAGGGGGGAATGGACTGAAAAAGGTTGAGAACCACTGGTTTAGGCACTTTCTCTGAGATTCGCATGTAGACTATTTTTCTAAGAGAGGAGTCCAGAAAAGAGGAAACGAAAATATTACACAAGAGTTCCACACTATGAGCGTATGGTACTGTACAGTACATAGAAATGTTCCTTCCCTTGCATCATTGACAGATACTGATTTAATTCCTCCTTATTTGCTGCATGCAATTGGGCCAGTAATACTATTCTGTCAGAAAAAAAAAAAAAAAAAAAATCTGACAAAGCGCTGTTTTCATGTAAAAAGGCGAAAAATGTTCATAGTTCCGATATAAATTTGTTCTGAAGCGGTTGTGATGAGTAATTATTGTCTATCATTTACAAATACTTGTATCTTCACCCAATAAAATAACGACAACAAAAACAACATGAATCCAAATAATGTTTATTGACGGCCATGTGGAAATGCCAAGACCAAACATATCATAGCATTGATATACAGTACTAATTTAGGTATTGTTTTATTGTGCAATTATTGCTGGTAGATGAACAAAGTTTCATATTTGGTAACGATAAAGAAAATGATGTAGTTTGAAATTAAAGAAAATATGTTTTAAATCGTGTCATAGATGAAGCAACTGGGTACATTAAATTAATTTGAACTTTGCATAACTTGAGGACACGATTATTACTTTTCATTACCAACATCATCATCTATATCGGTTTTATTGTTTACAACATGAAGATTATCTGGCCTATCATTATTTTCCCTCCATTCATTCATTTACTTTTACTGAATATCATTAAGTTAAGCGTACAGTACACAACATTTATTAATTTGTTTACATTACCTAGCGCCTATATGACCTCGCTGTTGTGGCGCCTAGTATCAATCAATCAATCATTACTCTACACCTTTCCAAAGCCTTACGTCCTGGGTGGTTTTTAGGGGGACAGGCTGGTCAGCTCGAAACACTGCCTCAAGCCCTCAAATCACGTTTGTCTCATCTACAGTTTATTCATAGTATGACGAGTAGATCAACTTCCTCACTCAAACACGAGCACTAGCGTCAGTTACACTTTCAAAGCACACTCCATTATATCATTCTACTCGTTCTCTCACTACCCACTCATTCCCTCACTCATTTTGCACTTCAATAAGTTGTTACACAACATTCTCCGTTTCACCCACTGATTTCTCATTCCTCCACACCACTCCACTGCACCAACTTAGCTATATCTTCTTGATGGCACAGACGGAGCAGCAGAGGAGCCATGCTATGATCATAAGAGCCACGAGGATGATGATAATGAGGAATAGCACCCCAATGTAGAACCACCGCAGAACCAAATCGTAATGTTGGGCTGGTGAGGAGGGAGGACTTTGTTAATAAATATATTTGGTTAGTATATTAGGTTAGTATAAAACGAAGACAGAACATCCACCAACTAACTGAAGTTATATCTTGAAATTGTAGGACATTGGTGTTCGGAACTAGAGTAGTTGAGAGTGAGGAACAATCTCCCATAAGTAGAAGAGCGTAATACAGTACCGGGATATATAGTTTTATTAATGGCCTGAATATAAATTTTGAATCAAGGGTTGGTAGTAAATCATGAGTTACCCTTGAGTGGGCCAATAGACCTTTTGCAGTTTCATCGATAATAATAGTCTTACAACAGTGTATACTTACAGCGAGCCCTCTCGTGGACACACTCGTCTTGAATGTGCGGATGAGCCTTAAGGTGTTTATCCCAGACCCACACCAGATTCCTTTCATAGAAGATGTGGTTTTGGGTTTGTACTGCTATTGTTATCTTGTAATCACCCGGGTCATGGTATAGGTGTGACTGATAAGCGGATCCATCGCTAACTGCGGGTGGTCAGTTAGGTCACATCAGGTAAGCAACCGTAAGCTGTATATGAGTGTGTGAATGTGTGTGTGATGGCGTGTGTACGTAAGAAAGGAGGTTGTTAATGAATCTATTATAGCCAAATCAGACAATTACCTGTCTGCGACAGTCAAAGCTAGACACTCAATTACAACTGTACTTTGCCAATCTTTTCACGCTTTGCATACTAGAAATTAAAATGAAGATTAGTATTTTTTAAAGGATTCTCAAAACCAAGTAATCAAGCCACATGTTGCTTTACGAGAGATTGAGAATGGGTGTGTAAGGAAGAGTTGGGGTACTATTGATGCAGTTGGAATATTATTCTTGACTGGTTGGGGGTTGTATAATACCTCCTGGGCCAAAGCTCACGGACGAAAGTAAAAGGATATACAGTCACTGAAGGGAAGTGCTTCATCGGATAATATAAACTGTACTCTGAAATATGTACCAAATCTAGAAGTTATTCAATTATTTTTAGAAACCGTTTATATCAAGATATTTTAAAACACTTTGTGTCCAACCCCTTCAACGATATTTGTCGAGTTTTCTAAATGCGTCTGACGGTCCCCATACACAGACAGAAACATGGGGCGAATATTTGTGTATTGAGGGTAGCCTATGCTGGTGAATCTTTGGCGAGGTTTTGGCGTTAAATATATGTTTAGTGGAGATTTGTAAATTAATTCTTTTTTGTTTACTATGGTTGTGTGGATGAGTTCTTGTTTGGTGAAATTTTGTGGATTATGATTGATTGATTGATATTAGGCGCCGCAACAACAAGGTCATATAGCGCCAGAAGAAGGTGATAGAGAGGTGAGACAGAAAGCAGGAAGGAAATAGAAGGAAAAGAGAGACAGTTGAAGAACAGAAAGGGAGTGGCTGGGGCTGAAGGGTCTCCCAAACCCTTAAAGTACTACCAACATCACTACATGCAATACTCCCTACTGGAAAGTTTTGTGGATGAGTCTTTGTTTAGAGAGTTATTGATTGACGAGGTTTTGTACATTGAAGTTGGATCTAATGAGCTGCGCAAAGTGAAGTTTTGTGTATTCGATATTTTTTCATACAGAATATGAGTACATTCGAGTAGGATACTTTCTATTGCCTTAGGTAGAGAGAAAAAGTTGGTTTAGCTCAACAAAAGGTGTGACAACAGGAATCGAACCCTGGTTCCTTGGAGTTGCAAGCTCAGTGCACTATCCTCTATACTCCCAGTCCCATCCAGTGCGTATGTATACAATGAAAGGAAAATGAATAAATGGTCTCTGAAACTTGATATGTTAATAAACAGAACCTCTACTCATATCTTGAAATAGTCTGTACCCAACATAGTTTTACTGAATCAGGAACCCTTCCATACAACAACAACAGATAACTCACTTAAAACTACTTGACATTGAATACAATGAATTTGACGTAGCATTCCTTTATATACATAATTTCATTGAACATAAGAAACTTACGAAGTAGAGTATCATGCAGAATGTCACCGTCTCCCCAGTCAATCACATAGGGTGAATCTTCTCTGCCATCATAGAGCTGAAATGAAGAGAATGTATTAATACATAATTATCAACATTGTCCGTCAGTATGATAGAACAAAGAACAGTATATGATGTTGGACCTGTGCATGTGTGTGTCATGGAACACTTTTGTACTAGCTACTTTCATACGAAGATTTCTTGAAGATATATAGGAAATACAAAATCTATCTAGTTTATTGTATTAGGAAATATTTTATGCAGTAAGGTTTTGGTTGTTTCCTGCAGTACATGCAGAAAATATGTGCAGATTTTCTATTTGACCTGCATTCTGACAAGAAGAGTCATATTTAAAACATTATACTGTACAATACACTAATACATGAAGGAGACATGAAACTAACTGTAGCTCATACTGTATAGCTTCTTTTCCTTTGTCTGCATATATTCCCATTCATCTCGATTTTAGGAGATTTCAACGTTCACCACCGCCTTTGGCTCTCATCTCCCTTCACTGATCTACCTGGTGAACAAGGTGAGCAGACTGCTTCTGGTTCGGGTTTTAGTTCCTTCATACATTTCTAGGACAATTTTTACATACTTCTCTGGTACACTCTTCTCCCTCATACATCTCCAGAGCTCCTGCCTTGCCACTCTATCATATGCTTTCTCCAGGTCAATGAATACCACGTGGAATCCTCTCAGTCTCTCTCGGTGTTTTTCCATCAGCTGTCTCAATGCAAACATGGGTTCCCTCGTCCCCCTGCCCTGCATAAACCCGAACTGTTCATTCCCTAATTTTTTTTTTTTTTTTTTTTTAATTAATTGCGCCGTAGCGTCAATCAATAGGCAGGCAACAATACATACGGGTAAGCGGGACCCATGAGAATACAATGACTACATACACACATACACACACACACACACACCACACACACACATCACGAAAACATAACAGAATGGAACACAAGCATACTGACATATATTTACATTATGACCTATTTAAATCCACCAAAACGAGGGTGGCGTACCAGAAGTTCCTCCAGAACCTGGTGGTTCAGCAGGTGTCGACAAACCACATCAAGTGGCAGGCCCCGGGGCAGCAAGTGTTGGACAGTGGGGCAGGCCAGGCAATAGTGCTCTATAGTGTTAACACGAGGCGCTCGACACAAGCGACACTCAGTGAAGGGAGGCTCACCCTGCATCCTAGCAACCTGCCATGGTGGCCGGTAGCCAAGCCTCAAACGAGCAGAGACTACATTGTGCCTCCGAACCATGAGGCCTCGACGACGGTAGGAATATTTGTGATGGCAGACAGACTCGTAATGGGTGATGGAGATGCTGAAGGGCCTCTCTGCATCCCTGCGTCGCCGTACAGGAAGGAGAGCGGCGGAGCGGACTTTAGAGAGGTAACATTTCAGGGAGAGAGGACGTCCAACACCACGAGGAGGCAGATGGCAGGCTTCCTTTGCGAGTGTGTCAACTGTACCATTGTGACGTAAACCTACATGGGATGGCACCCATAAAAATTTGACAGTCAAGTTACGATGACGCAATAAGGCCAAAAACGATAAAATCTGCTGAACAACAGTAGAGTGTGTGGGCTGAACACTAGAGAGGGAATGAAGGGCAGGTCTGGAGTCACAAAAAATGGCAGCATTCACTCCACGTTGACAAACAAGACTAACAGCATCCAGAATGGCTTACAGTTCACACAATGTTGAGCTAGAGTGGTTACAGAGACGACGGCCAACCCAGCCCCCTGGAGGTGACTCCATGTCAGGTGAGAAAACGGCACAACCTGCTGCACCATCCACTTGCAATGAGCCATCAGTGTAGAGGCAGTATGGATCTGTGATGGAGGACGTCACTGTTTCTATGTGTTCCAGAGCCAACTGCCGCTGTAGAGAAGGCAGTTCCGACTTGGAAGTAGGTGTGAAGCTCACATCAGGTGTTGGTAGCATCCACGGAGGGGGTCCTGGAGGGACGTCGGCCACCATTATATCTATATTAAGACTACGGAGCATAGAGGAAACAGACCTTATAAGAGTACGTCCAGCAGGCAGCATGGAAGGGACCGGGTAGTTTGGTCTAAGAGAAGTCCTGACTAACTGAGAGTAATGGGGTGAAAGATGTGGGAAATGGAGGCACTTGAGAGTGAAGCAAATAACATTAGAATAAATTCTCTCCACTAACAGGGGAAGACGCAACTCACGCTGCATGTTCACTATCCTGGTCGACATTGGACAACCGAGAATTATTCTCATTGCTCTATTCTGAAATTTTTCTAAAGTTTCAAGAGTAGCCCTGGGAAGTTGAATCAGAGCAGGGGAGAGGTAATCAACAACTGAACGGATAAAAGCAATATAGATAGTCCTGGCTACTGGGATGGAGATGCCTGAGGAGTTGTTAGTGAGCCATTGAAGTGGCGTAACTCGGCGCTGGAGACGACCCAATAAGTCCTGGACAATGGGATGGTCTTGAGGTCTGGTAGGGACAATCGGCCAAATATTGACTGGCGCGCCCAGGTAGCGATACTGGGAGCATGTGGGAATGACAGTCTCTCCAATGGTGAACACTGGCCGAGCTTGAGGAAGGCGGCAGGTGAATATTCTGCTCTTTATCTGGGGAGACAATAATGCCACAGTGAGAGGAGGACACAGAGAAGGAGTCAAGAAACCGCTGGAGATCCCTTGGTGAGGTAGAATGAACACAGATATCATCAGCATAGCACGTAATTGTAATTCCAGGTATATCAGGGAGAGAAGTGAGCAGCCGATGCATCAGAATATTAAATAACAATGGGCTGAGAACACCCCCTTGAGGCGTACCAAGATGAAAACTGCGCAAAGGACTGAGCGCACCACTGAAAAACACACGGGAGGTCCTGTTACTCAGGTAGCCCCGAATCCACCGTAATAGATTACCCTTTATCCCAAAGTCAACCAGTTGATCCAAAATGACGTCTCTATTAGCAACATCGAAGGCACTTCGAAGGTCAATGAAGGCCACCACACTGTCCCTGTTAAGGCGAGTGTACAGGTCGACTAGGCAGTGGTGTGTGCTCCGCTGGGGAAGGAAACCAAACAGCCATGGAGAAAGGCGATCCTGCAGTCTGTACATGAGACGATTGAGTAAGATTCTCTCCATAACCTTACAAAAATAGGAAGTCAGGGAAATAGGCCTGAACTTCGCAGTGCCGGGCTTAGGGATGGGTATTATTGTGCTGCTGGTCCAGGCTCGTGGTACACAACCATCACGAAGACAAAGATTGTACAGTAGAAGTAGAGGGTTCCCAGGAACTTGTTGAAGTAGGCGCAGCACAGCATAAGTAATACCAACATCACCAGGGGAAGAAGCTCTACCCCGAGAGAGAGCACGTCGCAAATCCTCCTCAGTTATCTCCTCTGCATCATCGTCATCATCTTGCAACAGAGCAGATATTAGACGTAGCCGATGGACAGCAGCACAGGAAATGAGTGCATCTTGTATGTGGATGGGTAGACTGGCTGAGGTAGATTGTTCTGACCAGGCATCGACAAGTTGTTGGGCATAGTCGGCGGGAGTGTGATGACGAGCAGTGGCCGGTGTCTTTTTAACAACCCGACGGATGAGGTGCCATATAGAAGCCACACACTAAAGCGTCCCTAGACATCTGGTAACGATGGAGCAGGTCAGGGGTTGGGTTGGCTTGAAACAATAGGCCATCACATTCAGCCTCCTCCTTTGCCTCCTGTATACGTGCATCCAGCGTCCAGGAGTGGGCAGTATGGCGATGCTGGAGGTGTGGCCGGGAGACGTATAGCCTATAAAAGTCATGAGTATCAGATACAAGATCAGAGTACAATTGTTCAGCAGATGATATATCAAATGTAGGGAATACATGGGCCATGAATAAGATGTAAGTCGGGCAATATTTAGGGGGCACAGCAATACACAAACGAGTGGCTGAAGCACTTGACCCAGCAGTTAGAGAATAATGAAACCGAAGAGCAGCCATCTTGACTTCAGCCAGTTCACGCTGCAGCTGGAAGGCCCTGTTGACATCAGACAACCAACGCAACTTTGTGTCCGTAGATGGGTTCCCAGAGAAGGAGAGCTTGACATAGGCATTTCTTGGGGCAAAAGCAGGAAAGTTGGACGAGGGCAAGGAGTTGGTATACAAGGAAAAAACACCACGTTGAGGCAGAGAAGGTACGTCATGCACAGCTGAAGCACCCTTGGCAGTCTTGGAAGCCGGAGGCAAACAGTCCACACCATCGGAATCCTGCAAGGAGTCAGACGAGGCATCAACGGGTTGCTTGGTAGAGGTTGAGGAGGTGGAAGGCTGCAACCTGAGCTGCGGAGTGACCGAGGAGAGGGGGGGAGGGTTGCGAGAAGGCAGCTCAGGCCAGTGATCCTCGATAGGAGACTCATCCTCTTCCGACATGTCCAAATCAGCCTCCAGGCAGGAAGCCACATCTGAATCCGCGCTCTCCATCTGGCCAGGAAAGGCCTAGATGGGAATCATACAACAACACGAACAGCTGAACACTCAATCATCCAAGGACACACACACACACACAGACAATCACAACAATACAATACACAGAATCACAACAGACAAACAACACCAGCAACAACACACAAACAAGAATGCACAAACAATACAAACAACAAGCAACACAAAGCAAGAATTCAGGCAGAGCGCCAGGAGAACGTCTTCACACCAACAAGGTTGGGGCGAGACTGTGAATGGGTGGTACCGCCCACGTGAATGATGGTCAATTTCTCCCAATATCAAGTTCCTTAGTGCCAAATAGGAGACATCAGGAGTAGAAGTCAGTATTGAGGATGGTAATAAAAAGCAAGTACGGTACCTGGTAATAGACAATGGTTACTGAAATGGGACAAGTATCTTTCACCTGGGCTGTACCACCCATTCATGTGTCCAACTGTACGTACTGTACGTATGGCAACTGGAAAGCGGCCTGAGATCGCCGAATATTTTTAACTAACGCAACAAGACTGAAATGCTTTCACATATTATAAAGTTAATATAACTCCATAACTCCATAGAGTGCATCTTCCGCGGGCAACGCCGGGTACCTCCGCTAGTAATTAATAATATGGTCGGGCAATTACTTTACACAGACAATATATTAAATACACATATACCGGTACAGCCATGGCTGATAGTGCTGGACCAGGGTCCAAGGAGTGTTGGCGAGCAACTGAACAGAGTTCGAACAAGTGAATTTTCCAAACCATTCTCAACATTGAGAGAGGTTTAGGAGACTCACTTTTTCGAACTCTGTTCAGTTGCTCTCCAACACTCCTTGGACCCTGGTCCAGCACTATCAGCCATGGCTGTACATTAGATATAAGATGTTTTCAGATGAAATATCACAGTCCACACACAGCCACGGCCCAGTCAACACCTCTACCTGCCAACACCACTTTCCCTGCTGATCGTCTTGTTGGCAGGGTGAAGTGGTTTAACCATCTACAGGGCTATGGCTTTGTTACCGCCAGCAATCAGGACTACTTCTCTCTGCCGCCACAACCTCACCACCATCCTTGAGGGACAGAGAGGAGGTGTCCTTCACTGTGGAGGAAAGGAGGAAGGGGCGTGGAGGCTACCACCTTAGCCGGACCTGATGGTGGGCAGGTCCTGGGCTCACTCCACACCCGTGGGAGGAGAACGGCCGACGTCCAACCACCTCTGCAGCGACGGCAGCAGCAGGCAGACCTCGTCACCATCTGCACTAAGACTGCTGTTGCCCTAGCTGCCGAAGGACTAGGTCATCTATCCGACATCCTCCAAGACATCTTCGGGAGAAATGGCTTGCCACCGATCGCCATTTCTCCTGAGCTACAACCACCCACTACCACCACCAACACCACCACCAAGAAACGAGGCAGCAAGAAGGCATGGGGGAGGAGCAGAGCAGATGCGGCACTCAACCGGGGCGAACAGCAGGAGGGCGCCACCACCATCACCACCGTCGTCATCGCCACCACCGTCGTCGCCACCACCGTCGTCGCAACCACCACCACCGTCCCAACCACCACAGGAGATGGAGACGGAGGAGGAAGATGATAAGGAAACAAGGGCCTCTGTAACGTTTGTTACGATGTAGTGAAGATGTTATCTTCACTTGGGGTCAATGGGAAACAAGTTTGTGTTGGTTCTTTATTGTTGTGCTGTTCATGTGTTAGTGTGTTACATATAAAGTTCTCTAGCTAACCTAGAATATGTTCAACTATATACATAAAGGTTGTCTGCTACTCCTCCACCACCACCACCGGAAGTGAGAGTGAACTGGAGGACAAAGGGGAACGCCGGAAGAGGAAGAGGAGGAGGAGGGGGAGTAAGGACAGTAGGACAGCTGAGCCACAGTTTGTCACCGTGCGGTGGTATCTGTCTACCTCACCCCGCCTCGACCTCTTCCGGCAAAACATCAAGAAACACCAAGACCCCGACGCCTTTTAGTTCAGGGATAGGTGGACGCTGTGCAATCCACCAATAAGACCGACGCCATTTTCCCAATACCAAATGACAACATCAACAACAACAAAAGAGCACCACCACCACCCACTTAATAAAATTACTACCACCACTACCACCGCCATCACCACCACCGCCACCACCACTACTACTAAAGCTGCTGCTACTATAATTGACCATTACTACCACCACTACCACCGCCATCACCACCGCTACTACCACTACAGCTGCTGCTACTAAAACTGCTACTGAGACCATTATTACAGATTACAGTGTAAATTGAAAAATATGGTGATGCCTTAATGCCGCGAAGGGAGGTAATAGGCAAAATCACAAACAAAAACAACAACAGATGAAATATGTATTTGCTAGACAGAATAGTTTTGAAACAGCTAGTGTCGACAGTCTCGCTCCAACCTTGGTGGAGTGTGGGCGTTCTCCTGGCGCTCTGACTGCATTGTTGTTTGTGTTGTTTTTGCATTCTTGTTTGTGTGTTGTTGTTTCTGTGGTGTTGCTGGTGTTGTTTGTCTGTTGTGGTTCTGTGTATTGTTTTGTTGTGATTCTCTGTGCTGATTGCATGTTCAGTTGTTCGCTTTCCATCTAGGCCTTGCTTGGCCTGATGGAGAGCATGGATTCCTGCTTGGAGGCCGACTTGGCAATGTCGAAGGATGATGAGTCTCCAGCTGAGGATCACTGGCCTGAGCTGCCCTCGCGCAACCCTTCTTCCCTTATCCTCAGTCACTCCGTAGCTCAGGTTGCAGCCGTCCACCTCCTCAACCTATACGAAGCAACCCATTGATGCCTCGTCCGACTCCTCGCAGGATTCCGATGGTGTGGACTGTTTGTCTCCGGCTGCCAAGACAGCGAAGGGTGCTTCAACTGTGCACCTTGGTGTTTCTTCCTTGTATACTCACTCCTTGCCCTTGTCTAACCTTCTTGCTTTTGCCTCGAGAGATGCTTATGTCAAGCTCTCCTTCTCTGGGAACCCATATATTGACACAAAGCTGCGTTGGTTTTCTGATGTCAATAGGGCTTTCCAGTAGCAGCATGAACTGGCTGAAGTCAAGATGGCTGCCGTCACCTCCCAGTTTGTCTACATCTCTAGGAAGCATCAGGACATCATTGATAGAGTCAAGGCTGGTGAATTTTTGTCTCTGCCTCTCATTCTTCAAGACTCACCCGAGAGGCCTCCTAAGTTCCCCAGCTACATTCTCACCCGTTTTCCTATTAATGTTGACCCGAAACATCCCGAAGGATACTCTGGTGTGTACTCTGCCAGTCGTTTTCTGTAGGATGGTTCCCCCATTAGCCGTATTCTTGTTGTCTGGAGTCTTCCTGATCCACCTCCAATTGAGATTTCCTTTGATTTCCTCCCTTGTCTTCCACCGTGTGAGGTGCTGGGGAGTTGGGCACATCTCCCAGTACTGCTCCGCCTCGCTGAAGTGTGCCTGGTGTGCAGCCGACCATGATTCCAAGACAAGTCCTGTCAGGGGTGAACCATCATGTCCTGCTGCCTCCGCCTGTGAGCCTTCACCACCTGAGGATACGTTTCGATGGAAGTGTCCACGATGTCTTCAGCCAGGGGTTAACGTGTGGTCCAGGCTCGTGCCTCTAATATTGCGCCGCCTCCACCACCATCACCTCCACAGTCTGCTCCTCCCACCAGCACTGCCTTGCCTTCGGACCTGGCCCTCCGCAAGTCTGTAGCTACCCTCATGGCATGATACAAGGCCCTCAAGAACCGCTTTTCCGCCCTTGAAGCCAGGATTGATGGGCTAGTTCCTGCTCAGGCTGCTAATAACTTCAAACTCTCCACCTTAGTCGAGGCTCAGCAGGCCATCATCTCAACTGGATACTGAATGGATACTGTTGCATCTCGCCTTGAAAAGCTTTTAGAATCCGTCCCTTCTAGTCAACCTTCTTCTCCAGATCGCTCATCTGCCCCTACTCCCCGGATTTCTACCTCAAAATACAAAGTTTGCTAGTGATTGCCAGCTGGATGTCATCTCCTGGAATGTATGTGGTATCACTAGTTATGCTAAGCTAACTCAACTTAAGGCCTACATATTTCGCCATCATCCCAGTGTTATTTTTCTCCAGGAAGCATTTCCATGATGGCCGCTCACTGCTGGGCAAGCTCTTCCCCTCACAGGTTCACCTGGTAAGGAATGGTCTCCTGACTTACATACATAGCTCCTTGCCACATCGCCTTCTCCGTACCTCCTCTGATCCTGACATGACCTTTCAGCTATTTGAGGATCTACCTGGGGATGAAGTACTCCAATTATGTAATGTCTATTCTGCCCCAGCTAGACTCACTCTTGAGGCTCTTCCTTCTCCAACAGTGTGTGGTATGGTATATATAGGAGACACTGGCGGTGCCACTCATTGTCGGGGAGGTACTCTGGATTACATCTTCTCGCCTGGCCTGATAGCATCTCAGGTCCAGTGCTCCTCCATGCCAGATTTATTCTCTGATCACGTCACTCTTCGGTTTCATTATTCTCTACCTGCTGGGCCAAGTGCTTCAGCCACTCGTTTACGTATTGCTGTGCCCCATAAATATTGCCCGACTTACATCTTATTTATGGCCCAAGTATTTCCTACATATGACATATCTGCACCTGAATAGTTGTACTCTGATCTTATATCTGCTATTCATGACTGTTATAGGCTATACGTCTCCCGACCACACCTCCAACATATCCATACTGCCCACTCCTGGACGCTTGATACACGTATACAGGAGGCGAAGGAGGAGACTGAACGTGATGGCGTTTTGTTCAAGCCAACCCAATCCCTGACCTGCTCCATCGTTACCAGATGTCTAGGGACGCTTTAGTCGTCATGCAGGAGTTTGCTCACACTGAGTCTTGGCAGCGGTTCATGGACAGCATCAACCAGCAAACGAGTGTGGCTTCTATGTGGTACCTCATTCGTCACGAGTTGCGCCGTGCTCTCTCTCGGGGTAGAGCTTCTTCTCCTGTTGATGATGGTATTACTTATGCTGTGCTGCGCCTACTTCAACAAGTTCCCAGAAACCCTCTACTTCGACTGTACAATCTTTGTCTTCGTGACAGTTGTGTACCACGAGCCTGGACCAGCAGCACAATAATACCCATCCCTAAACCTGGCACTGCGAAGATCAGGCCTATTTCCCTTCCTGTTTTTGGAAGGTTATGGAGAGAATCTTACTCAATCGTCTCATGCACCAACTGCAGGATCGCCTTTCTCCATGGCTGTGTGGTTTCCTTCCCAAGCGGAGCACACACCACTGCCTAGTCGACCTGTACTCTCGCCTCTCCAAGGACAATGTGGTCGCCTTCATTGACCTTCGAAGTGCCATCGATGTTGCTAATAGAGACGTCGTTTTGGATCAACTAGTTGACTTTGGGATAAAGGGTAATCTATTATGATGGATTCGGAGCTACCTGAGTAACAGGGCCTCCCGTGTGTTTTTGAGTTGTGTGGTCAGTCCTTTGCGCAGTATTCATCTTGGTATGCCTCAAGGGGGTGTTCTCAGCCCATTTTTATTTAATATTCTGATGCATCGGTTGCTCACTTCTCTCCCTTATATTCCTGGAACTACAATTACATGCTATGCTGATGATATATATGTTCATTCTACCTCGCCAAGGGATCTCCAGCGGTTTCTTGACTCCTCTGTCGCCTTCTCTCACTGTGGCATTATTGTCTCCCCAAATAAGAGGAGAATATTCACCTGCCGTTTTCCTGAAGCTCGGCCAGTATTCACTATTGGAGGGACTGTCATTCTTATGAGTTCCCAGTACCACTACCTGGGTGCACCAGTCAATATATGGCTGGTTGTCCCTGCCAGACCTCAAGACCATCCCATTGTTCAGGACGTGTTGGGTCGCCTCCAGCGCCGACTTACACCACTTCAATGGCTCACTAACTGCTCCTCGGGCATCTCCATCTCAGTAGCCAGGACCATCTATATTGCTTTTATCCGTTCAGTTGTTGATTACCTTTCCCCTGCTTTGATATAACTTCCTAGGACTACTCTGGAAACTTTAGAAAAATTTCAGAATAGAGCAATGAGAATAATTCTCAGCTGTCCAATGTCGACCAGGATAGTGAACATGCAGCGTGATTTGCCTCTTCCCCCATTAGTCGAGAGAATTTACTTTAATGTTACTTGTTTCACTGTCAAGTGCCTCCATTTCCCACATCTTTCACCCCATTACTCTCAGTTAGTCAGGACTTCTCTTAGACCAAACTCCCCTGTCTCTCCCATACTGCCTGCTGGACGTACTCTTTTAAGTCTATTTCTTCCATGCTCCGCAGTCATAATATAGATGCTACCAACACCCGATGTGAGCTTCACACCTACTTCCAAGTCGGAACTGCCTTTTCCACTGTGGCAGTTGGCTCTGGAACACGTAGAAACAGTGAAGTCCTCCATCACAGATTCATACTGCCTCTGCAATGATGGCTCATTGCAAGTGGATGATGCAGCAGGTTGTGCCGTTTTCTGACCTGAGTTGGAATCACCTCTAGGGGGCTGGGTTGGCCGTCGTCTCTGTAACCACTCTAGCTCAAAATTGTCTGAGCTGCATGCCATTCTGGATGCTGTTAGTTTTATTTGTTAACGTGGAGTGAATGCTGCCATCTTTTGTGATTCCAAACCTGCCCTTCATTCCCTCTAGTGTTCAGCCCATACACACTCGTGGATAAGTGAGGCAAAAGTTTTGTTGTTTGGAGAAATCGACGTTTCGTCTAGTACGCTGGACATCTTCAGGATGAAGTGGTGTTTCCGGGTTGGTGAAGGGTACATAATTATGTCCTTCCTTTGGTACGGGGGCGGGGCTGCCATGTCAGCCGCCTAGTGACTGGCGGATGGCTGGTGACCCCTGATCCGGGTGCTGCGTCTGGTGTCTCGCTGGTTGGGGGTGGAGCTGGTGCTGGATACCTCTGGTGTGTCAGTGGGTGTAGGAGGTGTGGTGTATATTCTGACGGTGCTTGTGAGGTGTCATTTTCTGGACGGTAGTATTTGAAGGTCTTGTGTCTAATTGTTTATTGATGGTTGTAGGGATTTTATGCATATGACTTCTAGGTAGGAGAGTCGTCTGCTGTCAGATTCTTTGTTTAGTATGGTGTTATGTTTAACAAGTGTTTCGCGTGTCAGAGCTGGGTGGTCGTGGGTACGGTAGTGATCCTTAATGGCTCATGACTGGAGGTGCATAGTGAGCCGACGAGACAGTGAAGTTTGTGTTTTACCAACATAGTTACAGATGTGTTGGTAAATCACATGGTTGCTGTTCATTGGGCTCTTGGAGGTGGTAGGCCGGTTGTGTAGGATCAGGTTTGAGGTTTTAGGGGACTTGTAATAAATTACAAGATTAATTTCACTATCTGGGTTCACGGAAACCAATCAATATTCCAAAAGGTAGAAACACTGATGCTCGACATAACAAAATATAAAACTATGGCATTTATAATTCAATGGAATTGTCGTGGTATACCTGCTACCTGGAATGAATTGCGCCAGCTTCTGGAGAAATCTTCACCAGTGTGTGTCTGTCTGCTGGAAACTTTGGTCAGTGATGCAATTCCTTCTGTTCCTCCTGTATGGTTACCAAGGTTTTTTTTCTGATGGTCTTCCTGATGAGGAACGCTGTGGTGGTGCTGCTATCCTCTTCCGTCAAGTCGTTCCATTCAGAATTTTACATCTTGACACCCTATTACAAGCTATTGCTGCTCAAATTAACTTTTGCCGTCAGTATGCTCTCTTTACCTCCCTCCGAGTGCAAATTAGACAACTTAGTTAACGTTTTGTCGTCCCCATTTCTGTAGATGGGGGACATGAATGGATACTATCCACTCTGGGGTGGGGGTACGGTTAATATTCGAGGTACTTTGTGGGCTTCTTTGGTAAAGGATGAGGGATTGTGTGTATGAAACACTGAGGAGGTGACTTATTTTCATAGCCATATTGGTGTTTTTACTGCCATTGACCTGACGCTATGCTCTGCCGATGCTACTTTGGACTTTGCCAAAAGAATAGATTTCTCGGCTGTCATCACCGTGGGAATTGCCATTACTTGGATACTTTTCGAAGGGACCGAGCTCATGCTAGAACATTAAAAGAGGATAGAAGAAAATCATAGAAAGAATTTGGCTCCTCTATTTCATATAAGACTCCTCTCCCAAGCATGGAACCGTGTTGGGATAATTTCTGGCAAATATTTGGTCCCGTCACCGCCTGTTCTGATGGCTACAGGTATGAAGGTATCCGACTCCTATGATGTGTATGAATTATTTGTTAACCACTTTGCTGAAATGTAAAAAAAGAACACATCTTCATTGTCGGCACACCACCGGTGACAAATGGAATAATTTGGTATTGAATTCAATTCTTCTGTGGAACTTTTATACAATGGATTCTTTTCCATATCAAAGCAAAAAGCAGGCTTTTCACAGTGTCAGGATTCGTCTCAAGACAAACGAAATCCCCTATGCCTTTATACGACATAATTATACCAGAAGAATTACCTGCCCTTTCGCTGGTGTTCTATAATATAATTTTGTGTACAGGTGATTTTCCAAGGCGTTGGGGTGTTGCTGTGTTTATTGCCATCCCTAAGACAGGAACGGATTACCTTCAGGCAACTAACGACCGCCCCATCTCTCTCACATGATGTAATTGTAGTGTTTTAGAAAAGATGGTGAATGATTGACTCATGTGGCATTTGGAGCAGGATGGTTACTTGTCTCCGGGTCAGTATGGTTTTCGTAAGTTGCGATCGACATCAGATGCACTCCTTACCTTAGAGTCTTCCATATGCAAGGCGTTTGCCACTAAGCAACACCAAATCAGTATTCTCTGATATCGAGAATGCATACAACACTGCAAGTCACCATGGTGTTTTATAATCACTCTTCGATTTTGGTCTCAGAGGTCGTTTATCAACTTTTATTCAGCAGTTTTTAACAAATAATTGTTTTTCGGGTTTTCTACTGCGAGATATCTAGAGGAAGTGGTGCCACAGGCGAGTATGTTAAGTGTCACACTGTTTGTTGTGGCCATTAACAGTGTCATTGATGAGCTTCCTGATGGTATATAGTAAGTGGAACGCTCTATGTAGATGACCTGTCAGTCTCTGACTATAAAATATAGTCACATGATCATATTCCAGGTTAGCTTCCAGGTTAGCTATGACAGCATCTTGGATGTCTATGGCTGAAAGGAGACTGCAACTCGGCCTTAATAAAATATCTCAGTGGGCAGATGCTCGTGGCATCAGCTTCTACTCCAGCAAAACTGTCACCATGCACTTCCGTCGTGTTAGCAGAATCCACCCTGATCCCGATCTAATTTTGTGTGGAAAGCGAATTTCCAGTGTAGAGGAGACAAGATTTTTAGGTCTTATTTTTTTATATAAAGCTGACTTGAGTTCCTCACCTGTGTTACGGGAAAAAGAAAGGAGTTATGATGGTTTGATACGCCAATGACAGACGGCTTTGTGCTGCCTTCGCATCGGCCAGGGATTTTTAATGTAGAGACGACCCTCTCCTTTTTGTGACAATTGCCTTGTCCCTTTGACTGTTCGGCACCTCCTAGTGGAGTGCCAAAGTCTAGGGGAGGGGGTTGGATGGGACCTACACCTACTATCCTTGGTGCTTTAGGATGCCGGTAGATTTCGTGGGGGAGCCCTCTTCTTAATAGAGGAGGCAGGTATTATTCAAAAGCTATAGTTTGGTATCAAAATTTTAAGCATTATTAAATGGACACATTATTAGACATTTCCGTTATTCAGATTATGGTTATATTATTATGTCAACTTTTATTGTTTTGTGTTGTGATTGAGTATATGATATCTAATGTAGGTATGTAGGTAAATTGATTCTGCGGCATATGACCTTTCCTGTTTCGTCACCGGTAAAACTCTTAAATCAATCAATCAATCAATCCATCAATTACTGCGATTATAGAACTAAGGCTTCGGAGGGTCAAAAGGTTTACGAAATAATAGTGCGACTAAATAAATGAAAAACAGTGGGAAGAAAAACGAAAGAAAACTTGTTTTTGCATTCATTATAGCATTCTCGAGACAAATGGTAAAAAATGATAATTTTTAAGGTACAATTTGGGGCTAAAGTTATTCTGAACACAAAGAAAAGAACTTTAAGTGGGTCTCGTTATGTAATAGTGTATTTAAAATGCTGTAAATACACAGAGGGCCAGAGTGGCAACCCAAAGATGTAACTGTAACCTGAGAGATAGACACAGAAGAGGAAATTACATACGGTAGCTGTACTTGCTCGCCCGGACAGGCTGTAATTGATCAAAAACAGAAATATAGGAAAGCATTCACCTTGAAGTAGAAAAACAGTGGTTGATAATAATAACTTACCTCAATATATATGTCGATGTAATGGTTCGCAAAGAGCTGAACTGGGGCTATATCGATGAGGATTGCAGCGTCAGTTCCGGACCTGTTGATTGGCATCACAAGTATAATTTTTATGTTCAAATTATGAAACACTAAAATTTTACTAATAATCCAATAAATACAACCTATTATCACCGTCAAGAACACCATCAGACCCACCTTCCAACATTACCATCACCATAAAGTGCATTATCACCCACCTACCACCATACATAAAAACTCAACTAAGACTATGCATATCCACTCAGCTGAGACTATGCATTACCACCCTGTTAAGACCATACATAATCACCTAAGCTAACGTCTACTACCATCACCGTCCACACTTAATTGTCATCATCTTCATTATAGAATTTGGTCACAGAATATGATCTCGTTTAATAGTAACGGCTGCATAATCATATAGGAAGTGGTAAGATTGAAATATTCTGTATCAATATAACTCGGTGTCTATAATGCTTTCATTTATTGGAAATCTGTGGTAGTGTTATAATATACTGTACTTTAGTCATTTATAAACAAGCAAGAGCTACAACGAAATATATAAATACAAACATAACTATAATGGAGTAACACAATATAAACATTGCTGTGTCATAAGCGAGTCCCGTTACATAAGCAATATGTCTGTGATTATATGTGACAATTTACTTAATTTAATAGCCTATAACTCAGCTACTATTGTATCAACTGTGGTGTAGTTTTCGTCTTCTTGTAACTTGTGCTATCTTCAATTATGCATAGAAAATATGTTAGCACTTTCTATTTAAATAGCATACATGCGTCATGGTTTTGATACCATCAGTGTATGATTGCTAGGCTTAGAACAGAATAAACTGGCTTTCAGTCGGTATTACTAATGGTTTTAGAATTCAACCAGTCAATTTTTAAAAGGGATTAATATGAAAGTGGGATTACATAAAACTTCCCATACTCAGAATAACAAGTAGTTTGTGGTTATCTGATACTAGATTGGTCAGACAAAAAAGACAATTTATGATATAATGCGAAATGTCTAACAACGTATTTGTTAATACCAGCTCTAGTGCTAGAGGTAGTTTTTGTTAGTTTAAGATAGGTAGGAATGTATTAGGTTAAGACTGTATAATATGTGGTAAACCTGGGGTGAACGGTTCAAGTTCCATTTTTTCTTGCCTTTCTACAGCCACGGAGTTGTCGTCTTCAGGCAAGCTGAGATATTCATATCCATTTACAATGGCACCTGTAGAGATAGGGGAATTTATAAGTAATGAACAAATAGACAGCCAGATAAAATGGTTGGTAAGCAAAGTGTAGCCCAGTAAATGAAGATACCAAGATGGATAAAAATATTGATATGTATTCCCAAAGATATGTAAATAGATATTAATTTGAATAGATAATAATAAATAGATAATACAAGATAACGATTACCTAACGAGTAATCCCCACCTCGCACTTTTCGTATCCGATTAATTCATCTCCAAGGAGGAGGGGGGGTATCATTGTCTTACCCTCCTCTGCACAGGTTACATGCTCCCGTAAAACACCTGCGCCAGGACCATAACCACACTGAATTATATTAACATTTATATCTAACTCTTATAATTTTTACACTACTGCAAGCAGTCGGAACTTATAATATGTATGTTGTAGAACAGTCATAGAATATGTTGTGTTTTTCCCAGTTTTCCAATATCTATTCCATACAAGTTTCTCTATACTACATGGTATCTCTTCCTTCCAGCCAGTTTCAGCTGGAGGGAGTGGTGGGTGGGGAGGAGCCTTCTTCTTTACTATAGTTTTCCTTACTCTAGTATGCTTGTTAACTTAGCAAAACCATACAGCCTCTCTGAAGATCCTTTGTATTCCTTGATGTATACTTATTGCAGAACTTAGCGTCAAAGTTAAAATAGTTATGGTACCCTGATCATTGAATACAAATATAAAGAGACGGGAGGAAAGGGGCCAGGGAGCCGTGAGGCACAGGACACACGCAACATATAATAGTTGAAATGCAATGACACCAACTCGAGACAATCAAGCCTTTAGTTACTACATAGTACTGCCCGCTCCACTGCCGTGAGCCACTGTAGTGTTGTCAGCTCTCCGTCTCCCAGGCGTGAACCACAAACTTCGGTCCGAGACACACCTCTGAAGCACTCACTAGTGAAAGAGATGGTAATGGGGGTTGGAAGGCTCGTATGCTGGGCAAAACGAATGACAATGAAATAATAATCTGTATGTGAGCAATTTTGTTTTTATGTGGATACAACAATAGGCACCAAATGATTTCTGATATAATAATTTGCTATATATCATGGTGCAGAATATTTCATTGCAATGCTCCATAAATTAGGTTTTGATTAATCAATAAGATGATAAATGGAGGAGATCATAGTATGGGAACATATTCCATGCACCTGTGGCCAGTTTATGGATGTTCTGTTAATATTGACATATTAGGTAAGCAGGGATAAATATATCCTATATATTGGCTGCAAGGACGGAAGAATGGATACTGTTGCATCTCGCCTTGAAAAGCTTTCCGAGTCAGTTCCTTTTCCTGGTCCATCATCTTCTCCAGGTCGCTCATCTGCCCCCAATCACCGGCCTTCTACTTCTTAACACAGCTGAATGTTATCTCTTGGAATGTATGTGGTATCACTAGTTATGCTAAGTTCACTCAATTCAAGGCCTATGTTTTTCGTCATCATCCCAGTGTTATTTTTCTCCAGGAAGCATTTCCAGCTCACTGCTGGGCAAGCTCCTCCCCTCTCAGGTTATGTGCCATATGTTCATCTGGTAAGGAATGGTCTCCTGATTTACATACATAGCTCCTTGCCACATCGCCTTCTCCGTACCTCCTCTGATCCTGACATGACCTTTCAGCTATTTGAGGTTCTACCTGGGGATGGAGTACTCCAATTATGTAATGTCTGTTCTGCCCCAGCTAGACTCACTCTTGAGGCTCTTACTTCTCCAACAGTGTGTGGTATGGTGTATATGGGAGGTGATGGTTCTGGCTCAATTAATTGTAATGGTGTTCGTCTTCTTTCATACATCCGCAAGCATCATCTGACACGCTGGGACACTGGCAGGGAGGTACTCTGGATTACATCTTCTCGTCTGGCCTGATAGCATCTCAGGTCCAGTGCTCCTCCATGCCAGATTTATTCTCTGATCACGTCACTCTTCGGTTTCATTATTCTCTACCTGCTGGGCCAAGTGCTTCAGCCACTCGTTTACGTATTGCTGTGCCCCATAAATATTGCCCGACTTACATCTTATTTATGGCCCAAGTATTTCCTACATATGACATATCTGCACCTGAACAGTTGTACTCTGATCTTATATCTGCTATTCATGACTGTTATAGGCTATACGTCTCCCGACCACACCTCCAACATATCCATACTGCCCACTCCTGGACGCTTGATACACGTATACAGGAGGCGAAGGAGGAGACTGAACGTGATGGCGTTTTGTTCAAGCCAACCCAATCCCTGACCTGCTCCATCGTTACCAGATGTCTAGGGACGCTTTAGTCGCCATGCAGGAGTTTGCTCACACTGAGTCTTGGCAGCGGTTCATGGACAGCATCAACCAGCAAACGAGTGTGGCTTCTATGTGGTACCTCATTCGTCACGAGTTGCGCCGTGCTCTCTCACGGGGTAGAGCTTCTTCCCCTGTTGATGATGGTATTACTTATGCTGTGCTGCGCCTACTTCAACAAGTTCCCAGGAACCCTCTACTTCGACTGTACAATCTTTGTCTTCGTGATGGTTGTGTACCACGAGCCTGGACCAGCAGCACAATAATACCCATCTCTAAACCCGGCACTGTGAAGATCAGGCCTATTTATTTCCCTTCCTGTTTTTGGAAGGTTATGGAGAGAATCTTACTCAATCGTCTCTTGCACCGACTGCAGGATCGCCTTTCTCCATGGCTGTGTGGTTTCCTTCCCCAGCAGAGCACAAACCACTGCCTAGTCGACCTGTACTCTCGCCTCTCCAAGGACAATGTGGTCGCCTTCATTGACCTTCGAAGTGCCTTCGATGTTGCTAATAGAGACGTCATTTTGGATCAACTGGTTGACATTGGGACATCGGGGCTACCTGAGTAACAGGGCCTCCCGTGTGTTTTTGAGTTGTGCGGTCAGTCCTTTGGACAGTTTTCATCTTGGTATGCTTCAAGGGGGTGTTCTCAGCCCATTGTTATTTAATATTCTGATGCATCGGTTGCTCACTTCTCTCCCTTATATTCCTGGAACTACAATTACATGCTATGCTGTTGATATATGTGATAATTTTACCTCGTCAAGGGATCTCCAGCGGTTTCTTGACTCCTTCTCTGTGGCCTCCTCTCACTGTGGCATTATTGTCTCCCCAGATAAGAGGAGAATATTCACCTGCCGTTTTCCTCAAGCTTGGCCAGTATTCACTATTGGAGGGACTGTCATTCCTATGTGTTCCCAGTACCGCTACCTGGGGGCACCAGTCAATATTTGGCCGGTTGTCCCTGCCAGACCTCAAGACCATCCCATTGTTCAGGACTTGTTGCGTCCCCTCCAGCGCCGACTTACACCACTTCAATGGCTCACTAACTGCTCCTCGGTGTGGTACCCAGAAATTGATCTCTTTAAAAATCCCAGGGTGTATCCACCCGGTACCAGACCGACATCAGGCCTTAACTCTACAAATGAGCCATAAGGGTACCCCACTGGTCCAGACATTTGTCATGTCTGATCCGGTCACTACATCGGGCATCTCCATCTCAGTAGCCAGGACCATCTATATTGCTTTTATCCGTTCAGTTGTTGATTACCTTTCCCCTGATTTTATTCAACTTCCTAGGACTACTCTGGAAACTTTAGAAAAATTTCAGAATAGAGCAATGAGAATAATTCTCAGCTGTCCAATGTCGACCAGGATAGTGAACATGCAGCGTGATTTGCCTCTTCCCCCATTAGTCGAGAGAATTTACTTTAATGTTACTTGCTTCACTGTCAAGTGCCTCCATTTCCCACATCTTTCACCCCATTACTCTCAGTTAGTCAGGACTTCTCTTAGACCAAACTCCCCTGTCTCTCCCATACTGCCTGCTGACGTACTCTTATAAGGTCTGTTTCCTCTATGCTCCGTAGTCATAATATAGATATAATGGTGGCAGACGTCCCCCCAGGACCCCCTCCGTGGATGCTACCTATTATTTTAGTTTCTCGTCAATGCTGAGTAAGAGTTACCGCAATTGTTCCACAAATAAATTGGTGTGAGTGCTCTTACAAATTGCATTAAGTGCTCTTACATATTGCAGTAAGCGCTCAAAATATTATTGTTATTATTATTATAATAATTTTTTTTTTTTTTTTTTTTTTTTTTTTTTTTATGTTCCGACACTGGACATAGGCTTAATCAAGGCCGTTACCGTTGCCCAGGTCACCTGCTGCTCACACACACACGTCATGACTTCCGAACTGATTCCTAACCACAGAGGGAGGGAAGTGAGTGTTATTTTAAAATACTGCAGCTGTTATGATACCAACAAGGGTGTTTTACGACGTTCGGTGGCCTTATAGTTAGTGCCTGAAACTCAAATCGGAAGAGCAAATATTCTCAGGCCCTCAACTGAGAGGATCGATCTCCCGACCTCTAGGTTATGAGTCCAGAACACTAATAAATATAAACACTAATAAAAATAAAGTACTGATGCCTCAACAACCAGTAAATATAAAAACTTGTAGTGCTATTGTAGCAGCTGGTACAGTACAGTTGCCAGCACTTTTAACTAGTACAAGAAAGGAAGACTGACAATGCTAAGACTCCTAATTATAAGTGCTGGCCACTGAACAATTTGTGGCCAATATTTCCGTACTATCACTAATGCCGAGACTTTATTATCTTCACTTGCCCACCAATGATCACAGTATGTTTGGTGGTAGGTTAGTGTCTCATCATCAAATGGATGTGTGGTACTGAAGCTTGCATGTAATTGTACCAAAATATAATGTTGCATTGCAAGGAGTCGTATCTTATGTAAATAGCATTGACAGTTATCCCTACATCTAAAGGAAAGGCCTGCAATTTTTTTAAATGATTATCTGGAGAATGGCTAAGGCAGAAAAATCTCGTTCAACTTTTTCCATGCTCTTTCTACTCTCAGTCAAACCTTTCCCTTCCATTCTCATTTTTCTCCCTCATGTCTTTCCTCCATCCTGTTCACCCATTATGATTGGTGGTCTGCCGCTCACTTCAGGCCTCTTAATCTCACTCTCACTCACATTCTGTTGTATCTCCCATCTTGCATTCTTTGCACATGTCTAAAACCCCAGTATATATTGAATAACTGCTCAACCCAGTCATTACCGAATTGCTCTAGCAGCAAAATCACATTTTTCATACACATCCCATTGCTATCTCCATCTTACCTCATCATGCCACATGCTCCTTGCAAGTTTACACATCACTTATTCTAGACTGTTGCTTCCTATGCCATGAATAGGTTTTTATCAATATTGGCAGGACTGTGGTATGCTACAGTTCTCATTTCGTTTTCATGCTCACTCCTCCCTTTTTGTAGATTCTCTCCAGTGATCCTGTCACTTGTCGACCACTACTGCTCTCTCTCTCTCTCTCTCTCTCTCTCTCTCTCTCTCTCTCTCTCTCTCTCTCTCTCTCTCTCCGATTTCCCCTTTCATATTGCCATGCTTACAAAGGACTGGTACTGTGCCAATTTTTTGTATTTGAAGCTCATTTACGTCCTCAATATTCACAATTCCCAAGACTCGAGAACCCAGTATTCATTGGCATTTTCATTCAGTAATTTGTTGTATAGTAAATAGAGTAACTGCAGTCCCTCTCTCTAAAGCCAAAATCTTACTATTACTGACGTTCATCTTTAATTTCCTTCCCTTACTTACACCTGGAATCTCATCCACGACTCTCAGCAGCTCCTTTTCACTTTTTACCAACGGCACAGTGTCATCTACAAACAACCTTGTCATCACAAGACCACCCTTCTCCATCCAACCTTAATGTGACTGTCACATTAACCTCCCTCGTACAGTCATCCTTAATAATCATTGAACACAGCGACATCACACACACTACCCTACCTCTGCCTCACACTGTCAAAGGTCACACTTAAGGGGAGAACCTCTGTTTGGTAAATTGTAGTCCTTCTGATTTCTCCAAACTGTTTCCTGGGATGACTTGGATGCCTCAGTAGCCCTTTCTCATACCGGTACCGACATTGCTCAACATGAATAATCAAATGACTATTTCCCCTCACCAATAATACTTCAGATTGTCTTAAAACGGACAGGTACTAACGGGATAGTAGTAAGGGCATGTTGAGCTAACACGAGTCCTCAAGACAGTGACTAAATGGGAAGTAATAACATGCAAGCGTCACAAGACAATAATAAAATAGCAAACCATAATTAGTCAACTACTCGAGGGTAATGCACAGGACAACATCCAAAATACTATAAATAAAAATTGACTCATTTCTCATGTCCTGTCCATGACATTTGACGGCTGTGATTCCTGACATAATGACAATACTGTATTATGTTCTCAGTCAGAACATATTATGAATCCTCGTGTACTTACCAAGTACAGCCACAAGGACACCAGTCATCCACACCTGAAAAAAAAAATAAAAATAAATAAATAAAAAAATAAAAAAAAATAAAAAAATAAAAATAAAAATAATAATAATAATAATAATAAAAATAATAATAATAATAATAATAATAATAATAATAATAATAATAATAATAATAATAATAATAATAATAATAATAATAATAATAATAATAATAATAATAATAATAATAATAATAATAATAATAATAATAATAATAATAATAATAATAATAATAATAATAATAATAATAATAATAATAATAATATTATTATTATTATTATTATTATTATTATTATTATTATTATTATTATTATTATTATTCTTTGTCTAACGCATTATTAACCCGCCTAAATGCGGAGTCTGCGTTGTATTTGGATGTCTATCCATGTTGGGTGCTGGCTGAGTTTTACACCAGGATGCCTTTCCTGACGGCAACCCTTCCCATTTATCCCGGCTTGGGTCCGGCACCGAGTTGGGCTGGCTTGCCCCCCCGGTGGCTGGATTAATATTATTATTATTATTGAAAATGTTCTTAATGATAATAATTATAAAGTACTTTCATTCAATGTAAATTGGATACTATTGATTTCTGGAAATTGTGACACGAAAAGGACTTCTTTAGTGGCCAGGAGATACATACCCTTGAGTTACCCGTTCGAATGTTTCTGGGACCTGGTGATATCTTATCATATAATGTACGGTGCACATCAAAATGAACTGCAAATTGTTTTCCTCATTTACTGGGTATCTTTCTTTTATTTGGTGTCCCGTCTACTCTCCAGGGCCAGTATTCACAAAACATCTGAGAATTTTGACTTGTTAGTATATTTGCAATGCTGACATCACCATAGTGTTTCAGGCTCATTTCGAAGCAGTGAATGGTTTTGCTATTCTATTAGTATGAGCTTATATTAGGATTTCGAAGCAGTGCCGGGTCCCAGTCTTTGCCATGAATTAACACTTAAGAACAAAATTTTAACTTAAGAGTAAACGTTGCTCTTGTTAATACGAGCCCTGATCCATGCAACTGGGCCTCATTTAATTGGTTTACACAAGCTTCTTTCCCACTTTACATATAATGAACTATTCCCCTACTGGGCAAGTCACCCTTACACTGTATACCACATCTTCTCTGCATGTATTCACTCCTTGACAAAGCTTGCATCATATCTTCCCGAAAAACCACATCATTCCAACTCATTCCACTCCATGCATATCTTTACTTTCCTTGACAAAGCTTCCTTCACCCCTTCCCCTCTAGACTACATCGTACCAATTCATTCTACTCTCTACATGCCTTCCCTCTATTTGATAAAGTTTCCCTCATCTCTTCCCTCCATCGAGACCCACGATGCTTCAGTGTTGAAATGACATGAGAGCCATCTCCCTTGAATGGTTGATATTTCACTCCAATATCGAAAACCACAGATATTTTGTCTTACCTTGATGACTCCCATGTTGTTGTTATTAATACTGTTGTGTTGGTGGTCCTTTTCGCTTGGCAGCTTACGTAGGAATAAGGGGTGTGGAAATGTATACAAGTAAGGTAACGGAGGTACTGGGGAAAGGGAGGAAGAGGGGGAGAGAATTGAGATGTAGGGCACCGATTTGAGGTGAGAGGGGGAGAGAGTTGAGATGTAGGGCACCGATTTGAGGGACATGTGGAGGGAGAGGGAGTAATGATCGGGAGGAGAGAGGGGGGATGGTGGTTGTGAGGTGAGAATGGGATAACAGAGGAGGATGGTGGGAGGGAGATGGGAGTTGGGTAAGGGAGGAGGAGAAGGGGAAAGTGGCGTGACGGGGAGAGGGAATAAGAGGTGAGAGATGTAGGTTAGTTAGTCAAAGTAGGTTTATTTCTATCGCATGTACTGAGGTTACTGACACGACCATTGTGTGAATTGTACATTCAGGAGAGTACAATAATATTCTGTCCTAATACTTGACACAATTAATCAGGCCATAAGGATTTCAATAACTAAGGTTTCGACCAGAGTAACATAATACTGTACATTTTCTATTACTTTTCGATTTATAATAAGACTTGCTTCATCCTTCAACCAGTTATCACAATGATCGTTCACCCTCTTGCAAGAATACTAACGGAGGTTTTAATTCAACTACTAGTCACCTTCCTTCCTTCTGTTTATGTGTATAATCAGGATATCTTTCTTTTATTCGCTGAAAAATTTATTATATATTAATCCATTAGTTATTTTACAACAATACCTTGCTCTAGACTACATAATAATATTTCCATCAATATATCGGCTTACATCACCTTACATCGAGGGTTATAGGTGCCTTTATCTATTTATAATATCATACAAGTTTGTACTTTATAGTGTTTAGCTTCGAGTGTCAGATATACTGTTTATACTACCATATTAGTTTCATCCATTGGCTCACTTCACTTCCCGACCTAATAATTGTTGTTCTATCCCATCCAATGCAAAGCTCTCTACATCCAATACAGATATTCTATCTCGCATTCCTTAACAAGCTTCTGCACTCCCAATACATACGGATGAGTCCAAGATGTGGAATGGCAAAAGATTTGCTGTACTTTTCCCTGGCTGTTGTTACATGTACAGTACAGTGTCTCTGCCGTTATTCGTGTCGCTACAGCTGGTCAAATATGTCTGACATTATATTTGCACTGCGACATAAAACTATTTTCCCTTCAGTATCATTTGTTCTGTGTGTGTGTCTTCTTTTTATCTCTCTTTCTTAGATTGTAAGTTTTTTTTTGCCGTAAAGAAGGCTGTGTCTATTTTTAATTTAAAAATATTTTATGTTCTTTAATTTTCCTTGTGGTTTATTGCCATCACTTTGGAAGTACAATATGTTCTTTTGTATTTATTAAATAATTCAAGTCTCACATGGGGAGTAGAAAACCACATCAGAAACTATTTAAGTCCCCCATTGACCTATAAACAACAGCATCATGCTTCAATACATGCCTACAATAAAACTAGACAATATAAAATGTTCCAAGGTAAACTCCATTATTTGAAAATAACAGGAGGTAAATAAACTTATGTATGAAGTTTGAGATACAACATATATTTCTGTATATCTCGTAATGGTTCAAAAAGGAGAGTAATATACATTTGCTAGAGAGAGAAAAAAAAGGGATGATTATACATACACACAGGCATACATATGTACAGTATATACATACATGTATACATATACCGACTGGGACTTCCACAATCAGCATCAAATCTTTGTAACCTCATTTGCTAGTGACCTCATCAGATGACGTGAGATCAGATTGAAATAAAAACCAGCCTCCCTCGCTCCACCCGACCCCATCCCACCTTTCGTCAACTCCAGCGGTGCATCCGATGGTCAGACTCGGTCCAGTCGTCGTTTGTTAAGGATATCCACCTCTACCTTCAATTCCATCATGACGACTTTACGGGTAATGTTTGGCAGTTTTCTAAAATTTCCAAGTGCTACTGTAAGACTAACACAATCTTCTCTTTTTTGCTTTACACTTTTGTACAGTAATTAGAGTGTATAAAGATAGCAATGTGATGTGTTCCTTACCGAGCCTTTCCTTTAAAACACGGAATGTGGAAATATAATTGTTTGTCTTCATGACCCTCGTGTGGTCAAAATGTATAAACTTGTATATTATTGAATCAATCAACTTAGACAGCAAGCCAGGGAATGCAGTTGGTCTCAGTGAACTCTCTCTATCAAAATCTCTCTCTTGATATATCCATCAAATCCTTCCAACACTCCTCTTCTAATTCTCTTCACACTGTTCTCAAACATGTTTGTCTTTTCCTTCTCATAGCAATCAATTCAGATATAATAATTTGCATTTACATTCCTTCCTTTCTGTTAATATACACCAACCACTTAAAGTAAGACAGTCTCCTTTGTAACTTTGTCCTGCAACCTTACCCTAAGAAACTTTCTAAGTATTATATTTTCAAATGTTAACACTATTTTCTAATGCTAATAAACCATATACGTTTTTTGTAAATATATATATAAATAGTTTGAACGAGAGTTTACATTGATCCTGTTGGTCTCTAATTTCCTACAACCAAATGGCTTCAGTATTTTAAAACTATGTTACTCAGATCAGGAAGACACTTTCAGTTTCCAAAAAAATGTTCCCAGGGGTAATCCAAACTTTTATTTTTATTTTTTTTCGTTTCATGTGATGTTTGTTAAGAATGCTTATTTAGCGATATACATTACTTAATAGTAATAACCTTTCTGGTTGCCAAGTGTATGCGTGTGACGACCAAACCTTGCGATGCGATGTACTGATTAGGTTTAGGTTGTTGTTGTAGTTCCCCAGACAGTCTGGCCGAGCGGTCCCGAGTGTGGTTGACTGAAGCTGCACAGACGCTCGGGCCCCCAAAAGAGAACCAGATTTAGGTTTGAAATTTCAACGGCCCTTTTATTGTTCCTTTACTCCCATTTTAATCCTTTAATTTTTGTTAATAAGCTTTACAAAATTAATAAATAAATTAATTATCTTATTGAGGGATGACTATGATTTTGTTGGTGAATTGAAGGTATTTGATTCCTGGAAAGTATGTGTATTTTTATCCAGTATCAGAACGGTTTATAAATGTTCATATTATATGAATAAATTTATCCATCACAGAATACATTCCTCCCTAATGTAGTCACCCGTACAGTACACCTTACATTACCTAACTTTCTTCCTTGCTATTCGTTTCAGGTGTTGTTGGCAGTGGGGATTGTGTGTCTAAGTGAGTATTAGTGAACATTGTTTAAGTAATTTAAGAGAGATAATTTGTTTACGAAAACCAATATATGAAATACAGCCATGGCTGATAGTGCTGAACCAGGGTCCAAGGAGTGTTGGAGAGCAACTGAACAGGTTTCGAACAATTGATTTTCCAAATCATTCTCAACGTTGAGAGAGGTTTGGAAGACTCACTTTTCCGAACTCTGTTCAGTTGCTCTCCAACACTCCTTGAACCCTGGTTCAGCACTATCAGCCATGGCTGTACAGTCACGAGTACTAATAAGTATACACCTTTGGTTGAAACTTGAACAGTTCAGGTCACTAACGAACTAATTCCAATGGAGATCTTATTGTGCCTTTTTTTTTTTTACTGTATCTAGGTATTCGAAGCACACCTGGATAATTATTAGTGAACAAAAACATATAGTTATAATTATGAACTCATAGATATCTTCTGAGAAACTCATATATTTGTACTTGGATAGGTTTATTATTCACGGAAAATATATTATAATTATCCAATGCAGTTCAAACTTTAGAATCATGATTCAGTTTTTTTTTTTTTTTTTATAATACTTGAATAACGAAGATTATTTTGTAATATATAGATATTGCGACATAATATATATTCCATTTTGTTGTGGCCTTGTACACAATTGCGTATTTCTCGAATCCATGAACACTGCTTGTCTCGGTGAAGCAGGTGAGGCGACAGGACTTCTGCCGCCGACTGTACACTCGGGTGGGAGGTGTGAGACCGATATACTGCCTGACTTGCAGTAATTGAAATGTTGCGTAGCCTGCTTTTTCCCGTTTATAACAGCACTTTGTTTACTTCTTGCCATATTTAAATGTATATTTATATAAATTTCCACTGTTTTCTATAAATAATATTAACTAAATTCGATTGTATCTAAGCCCATATGCGGATGGTGCAGCTGGTGGTGCCGTTTTCTCACCTGATTTGGAGCCACCTACAGGGGATTGGGTTGGCCATCGTCTCCGTGACCACTCCAGCTCCACATTGTGTGACCTGTATGCCATTTTGGATGCTATTAGTCTTCTTTGTCAACGGGGAGTAAATGCTGCCATCATTTGTGACTCCAAGCCTGCCCTTCAGTCTCTCCAGTATTCAGCTCACACACTCGCAGTTGTTCAGCAGATTTTATCGTTTTTGGCCTTATTGCGTCATCGTAACTTGACTGTCAAATTTCTATGGGTGCCATCCCATGTTAGTTTAATTCACAATGCCACAGTTGACAGCCTCGAGAAGAAATCCTGCTGTCTGCTCTACTCCCTCTCGAAAGTCCGCTTTGCCGCTCTTTTCCCTGTACGGCGTCGTAGGGATGCAGAGAGACCCTTTAGCGTCACCACTACCCACTACGAGTCTGTCTACCATCACAAGTATTCCTACCATCGCCGTGGCCTCATGGTTCAGAGGCACAATGTTGTCTCTACTCGTCTGAGGTTGGGCTACCGGTAGGAGGGTGAGCCTCCCTTCACTGAGTGTCACTTGTGCCAAGCGCCTAGCTCTGACACTATAGAACACAATTGTCTGGCCTGCCCCTCTGTCTGACACTTGCTACACTGGGGCCTGCTGCTTGGTGTGCTTTGTTGACACTTGCTGGACCACCATGCTTTGGAGGAACTTCTGGTGTACCACCCTCGTTTTGGTGAATTTAAGTTGTTTATAATTTATTTTTTTGTCTGTATTCTCGTGTTTTATTTTGAATATATTTCCGTGCGTGTGCGCCCGTGGTCATTAGATTTTTAAGGATTTTGTCTACCTTTATGTTTTGTAGCCTACCAATTATTTAACGCCATTGCACAATAAAATAAAATAAAAACCTCATGATTTATAAAACTAAAAGTATTTTTGTGAAGTCACTTACTCTGCCTCCCACATCATGCTTTACCCCCCCGCCCCCTTGTCATTCCCATCCCCTTCCTTCCCCGAATATGCTTCGATACTGTGAAACTCTGAACCTCAAGCAGTCACCAGATTGACAATGTTGAGTGTACTGCGCAATTGTTTTTTTTTTTTTTTTTAAATTGCGCCATAGCGTCAATCAACAGGCAGGCAACAATACATACGGGTAGGCGGGACCCATGAGAATACAATGACCACAACCACAAATACACATACATACACACACACACACACACACACACCACACACACCTGCGCAATTGTGTACTCGGCTGTACGTTCAGGCCAAATTTGGCGTGAAACGGGGTGTTCCAGGGCACCGTCGATCCCCTTCTCGAGATTACCTTGGTCGGAACAGAGTAGTACGTAAAGTCGGCAATGTTTGAACAGTGCACGAGTCTGAAAAAGAGGAGGACCTGTTATCTGTTTACATTAATGACAATATAAAAGTAACTATTCCATTCTCCCCCTCCTCCTCTCAGCACTGACCCACGCCCAAGAAGGTGAAGATAGGGCCACACCAGCACCAACCGAGACAGGTAAACTCCAGGATGAGCAGCCCCTTCCACCACCAGTCCCCTCTCCTACCTCTGACCCAGTTCCAGCCCCTGATACCTTTCATATTCCCACCCGGTCCACTACCAGACAGTCTCTCCCAGTACAAACCCGGACCAAACAACAACAACAACAGACCAGACAGAGACCCGACCAACTCCATAGGGATTCTGAGGGCACCCGTTGGGCTCCAGAGACACTACGTAGTGAAGACCCAATAAGCCTCCGAAGCAGTGGCCCCGACGAAGAAGAAGAAGAAGATCTTGAATTACAAGAAAATCGATTCTTCCATGACCATAATTATGACCCATACCACGGCACGTGGCCAGGTTAGTGTATTAACTCTCCATTTCCATATATCGGTGTTTGTATCAGGCTCTTCAAAGCGAAGTTTATCATTAACCTTCACTTATGTAGACATGAATTTAAGAAGCAAAAGTTTGGTTTAAACATTACATTACTATCAGCTTAATATTTGTCACTCTGTGTGTCCATTTAACGTAAACGGGAAGTCAGTTCAGATAAAACTGTTTTCGTGTATAGCAGAATAGTTTGTGCACATACCATACTTCAGATTTTAATTATTTACTATCGGTTTCAGAAGCCTTGTCGCCACGTTTTTCAGGTTTTACTCAGTAACATTTGGATCAGTATGTTATTTTGCTACAGCTTGTTTCACATCTTGAGCTAATTATTGGCATTATATTGGATTACCATATGTGAATAATTAAGGAACTTGTCCCCGAGAAGTGGGGCTTATTCCCGAAGTGAAGGACAAGGATACCAACTATTTGTGTGCGAGTATGACGTCCAGTCGGCGGCAGAAGTCCTGTCGCCTCATCTGCTTCACTAAGACACTCGTGTTCATGGACTCGAGAAATACGCACTTTTTCTACACCTAATAATCTCGAGTCTATGAACATCGCGTGCCTCGGTGAAACAAGGGAGACGACAGGACTTTTGCCGCCGACTGTACGTACTGTACATACCTGTGACGTAGAGAGATACGACCAAACCCCCCATCTCTCTCTCCCACCCCTACTCTCTCTCTATCTTCGAAACCTTGTTCGAACTACTTTATATATAGAAGCATGCATTATGGGTTAATGTTGTTGTTATATTTTTATCTGATAATGACACATAACAGTGTGAGAGTAGGGTAGAGTGGTGGATGATGACACACATGCTTGATGGGAGAGCAATGCTTTGGTGGAATTGAATCAGGAATTGTGTGTTTCATTCGTGTGAAAAAGGCTTCTAGCAGAAGTTTTATAAGTTACGTTGGTTCCAACAGTTTCGGTCATGGCGAAAATGCTACGTTGTCCACGTGACTATAAGAATATACCAACGACATTAACAGTGACACATAATGCATGCTTCCATTTCATATATATAGATAAAGTAGTTCGAACAAGGTTTTGAAGAGAGAAAGATAGTGGTGGGGAACCTCCCTACATCACAGGTACAGTAAGTAACACTCGCACACAATTCGTTCGTATCCTTGTCCATCATTTCGGGAGACAAGTGCCTTCATTATTCACATGCGGTAATTCAGAATAATAATAATAATAATAATAATAATAATAATAATAATAATAATAATAATGATGATGATGAAGATTCCTCATTTCAATCACCATTGTTGTTGGAAAGGTGTTAAAGAATATCTGAATGCCCTTGAGATTACCAAAACATCATTATTCATTCATATTTTATTTTGACGTTGCTGTCTAAGTTCTAACACCAACATTCCTCCTCTCTTCTATTGTGACAGTGGCTGTGGAAAGACGAGTGCTGCTGTGGCTGATTGTGGCCTTCCTTATCATTGTCAGCATCGTCATTCTCGTTCTCCTGGTCATCATTTTCCGTCTCAAGATGGCCCTCGCGTGCTTGGTGCAAAAGATTTGTTGCAATAAGACTCTGTGTTGCAACTGATCTCAAGATTCCTCTTGTGTTTATAATAAGACTCTATGTTGCCTCTGAATAGAGTTTATGGGGAGGGTCGAGAGGAGGGAGATAAAGGTTGCTTTGGTACAGTTAGTCAAGCTGGAAACTCCTCTGCTGCAGCCACTGAAGGCTATTTAAGTTGGCAGACCTGTCGCCCGGACACAGAAGGGTTGTAATATTGGCTGAGAAAGGTTTCTGGTCACTCCCATCAAAGGCGGGTGCGCAGGAGGAAAAGGGGAGGGGGTAACAGAAGAGGAGGGAAGGGGAGCACTTCAACGTCACACACACACTCTTCTTCAGCTACGTTGACTCAATTACCAATTAAAAGTAATTAATTAGACGTTACTGCCCTCCTCGGCTAAGACAACCTTAAAGTGTATTTTTTTTAAGAGTCAATGTCATATATTTTCTTAGAAATATGACGTTTTGGGTCTCCCAATGACATTAAATCTATAAAAGCACCATGAGGCCACCTTACACGAGAAGGGCAGTAACGTCTATTTTACTTTTAAATGGAAATTGAGTCGACGTAGCTGAACAACAGTCTGTGTGTGTGTGTGTTCCCCCTCCCTCCTCCTTTTCTGTTACCCCCTTCCCTTCTCCTGCGGACCCCCCTTTGATGGAAGTGACCAGAAACCTTTCTCAGCCAATCATACAACCCTTGTTAGCCTGGGTGACAGGTCTGCCTTCTTTGGCTGCAGCCGACGACACGATTTCAAGCTTGAATAACTGTACGTGAGGAGCTCTTTGGGGAAACAAAGATGTTAAGAAATTGATGATTCTGTACAGTTAAAAGTTTTAGAACTGTGATATAAAGGTCCGAAATAGAATTTTGGATATGTCTAATTTGACGAATACTTTGGAGAGGCAATGGTTCTAGGTAGGAGTGGGTTTTAAAAGAAGGGAAGGTTTACACTCTAGATTGAGGGTAATTTGTAAGGATGGGAGAAGGATGAGTGTTACAGCATATGCATTAAGGAAAGGTTCCACGGGGATATTTAAATGCCAAGATGATGATTCTAGAAAAGGATTTGAAGCAGATGGCTTGTTAGAAGAAATTGTTTTAAGTCGGGTAGAAAAAGGATTCGATGAAGACATAGAATATTGCGAACAAATGAGGTTTGGATTTTTTTAAATTTGAACATATCCTTCCAGAAACACACACTAATTTTCTTGCAAAATGGAGAGGAAATATGGAAGTCAACATTAGATAATATATAACGTTACTTTTTATGTTGGAAAGTTCAAAGGTCATAAATTTTCTGGCATTATGTGACAAAATGCTGACAATAGGATGCGAGGAATGAGACAGCATGAAACATCGAGACTCACCGGAAGTGACAGAGAGATCTTGGATATATAAAGCTGAGTGAATATAAAACTATATAAGCCTGAATGAATAAATCAAGAAACTCTGAGTATTTTTTTTTTTCCTAAGATTTGGTTGCTATTGTAAAACAGGTCTTTATGTTACTATCCGACAATAATGAATACCAAGATCTAGAATATTCTAGATCTTGATGAATACAGGGGTTCATAATCAGATACGATAGTGGGAAATCATTATATATATATATATATATATATATATATATATATATATATATATATATATATATATATATATATATATATATATATATATATATATATATATATATATATATATATATATATATATATGGCACTTACTGTTTGTTTGCTAACTAACAACTCTTTCAATTATCACTTTACCTGGCCTTAACCTGCATATTTGGAATCATTATGACCCAGAATAGGTGTTGATACCAAAATGACAGAACCACGAGGTCATCCGAGGTCACTGGAGGTTATGTGAGGTCACTGGAAGTCATGTGAGGTCACTATTATTATTATTATTATTATTATAGGAAGCACTGATTTGGCCCCGCTGAAGAGTATTGTTACTATACACCCAAAGAGTCCCAGCGAGGGTCATGTCAAAGCTCAAGAAAACTATATATAAAAAAAAAAATAATAATAATAATAAAACGCAAAATCGATTACCGAAGCAAAAAACTATTTATCCCTCTCATAAATATAAGTAAATTTTCAGCATTGACAACATTATTAATTTGTGAGTTCATTCCACAATTTAGTAACAAAGGGAATAAAATTTCAAGAATAATGTGTAGTGTTATTACGAATAGGTGAAAATGCAAGATTATTTTGATTTAGGGAATACCTAGTTAACCGAAATGGCTGAAAAGGCGGCGGAAGCGTTGAATGAAAGGGATGGTTAACTTTTTAAAAGATTTTATACAGAAGATTTAGACAACCAACATTCCGACGGTGTCCAGGATTAATGTTAGTTACATGGGAGTTAGAGTTATGTATTGAGAGTGATAATGTATTCCCATTACTTTACTCAAATTGTAGTCATTGTTTGGTACCAGTTGTTACGAGAGATGGGAATGAGAATGACTATCTGACTATCAAAAATAAACACTATTAAGTAAAGCAAGAAATATCAATAATCCCCTCTTGCAACAAATCAGGTTCTATATTACTTGGTGTTGCATCAAACACGAAATAAAACATTAATAAGAATTATTAACACTAAAGTAGTTTGACAAACACAATACAATTAATGAAAATTAAATCAGGTACTCCCGTACTGTACCGAAGAGAACCTATTACTCACTCAACACTTGATAAATACACAGAACAAAAATAATATCATGTGTTTGTGGGCCAGAGTTACAAAAATCTACAGATAAATGCACTGAACATTCACGGTAAGAAATGGCACTGGTAAATCACTATGAAAAATGACACGTTAATAATGATAATAACAGTTACACAATATTAATAAACAATTACACTAATATTAGTAATAATGATGATGAGACCACTTAATTACACTATAATTCTATATATATAACAGTTCTGAGTTATGACAGAGTTAAATACTTTCCTAAATTGCTTGCCAGTATTCTATATTGACTCTACTTACTTAAACTTATATTGACTTGGATGAGTTTACACACTGAACACCAGCATAGGAGATAACAAAATAATACTTAATTAGGGGCGGGAGACGACGCTCAGATCAGACACTCATGGAACTTGGTAGTGAATGTTGGATTGTGCTCGGTCCAGAGAGGGAACTTAGGATACGTCCTTGGTGTACATACACTGTAGAGTTAATAACAGTGTAAAATATATTAAAACACACTTTCTTTCTGTCTGTCTCTCTCTGCTATTGTTTATAGAGCGGCGCCACTTCAAAATCAATCTGTGGTCCGCACCCCTGTCTTCAGTCTCACCCCAACCTTCCTGGAGTGAAGACGTGTTCCTGGCGCTCTGACTGTGTTGTTGTTTGTGTTGTTGTTTGTCTTGTTTCAACGTTCTTGTTTGTGTGTTGTTGTGTCTGTGGTATTATAGTGGTTGTTTATATTTTCTATCTCGTTTTTTTTTGTGGTTTTGCTGTTTGTGGTATTGTTGTTTGTGGTTTATTTTTTTTTTATTGTGGTTCTGTTTGTGTATGTTCGTGTGTGTTCAGTTGTTCGCTTCCCATCTAGGCCTTGCCTGGCCAAATGGAGAGCGCGGATTCGGATGTGGCTTCCTGCCTGGAGGCCGACTTGGCCATGTCGGAGGAGGATGAGTCTCCTATCGAGGATCACTGGCCTGAGCTGCCTTCTCACAACCCTCCCCCCCTCTCCTCGGTCACTCCGCAGCTCAGGTTGCAGCCTTCCACCTCCTCAACCTCTACCAAGCGACCCGTTGATGCCTCGTCCGACTCCTTGCAGGATTCCGATGGTGTGGACTGTTTGCCTCCGGCTGCCAAGACTGCCAAGGGTGCTTCAGCTGTGCATGACGTACCTTCTCTGCCTCAACGTGGTGGTTCTTCCTTGTATACCAACTCCTTGCCCTCGTCCAACCTTCCTGCTTTTGCCCCAAGAAATGCCTATGTCAAGCTCTCCTTCTCTGGGAACCCATCTACGGACACAAAGCTGCGTTGGTTGTCTGATGTCAACAGGGCCTTCCAGCTGCAGCGTGAACTGGCTGAAGTGAAGATGGCTGCTGTCACCTCCCGGTTTGTCTACATCTCTAGGAAGCGTCAGGATATCATTGATAGAGTGAAGGCTGGTGAATTTTTGTCTCTGCCTCTCATTCGTGAAGACTCGCCCGAGAGGCCTCGTAAGTTCCCCAGCTACATACTTACCCGTTTTCCTATTGATGTTGACCCGAAACTTGCTAAGGGATACCCTGGTGTGTACTTTGCCCGTCGTTTTTTCCAAGATGGTTCTTCCATTAGCCGTATTGTTGTTGTCTGGAGTCAACCTGATCCACCTCCAAATGAGATTTCCTTTGATTTCCTCCCTTGTCTTCCACCGTGTGAGGTGAGGAAACTTCATAATGACCAGCCTTGGTGCTACAGGTGCTGGGGTGTGGGGCATATCTCCCGGTACTGTTCTGCCAGGCCGAAGTGTGCATGGTGTGCTGCCGACCATGATTCCAAGACGTGTCCTGTCAGGGGCGAACCATCACCTCCTGCTGCCTCCACCTCTGAGCCTTCACCTCCTGAGGATACGTCTCGATGGAAGTGTCCACGATGCCTTCAGCCAGGGGTTAACGTGTTGCATGGATGTACTCGACGTCAGGTCCAGGCTCGTGTCACTACTATTGCTCCACCTCCACCACCGCCACCACCACCACCTCCCCAGTCTGCTCCTCCTACCAGCCCTGCCTCACCTCCGGATATGGCCCTCCGCAAGTCTGTTGCTACCCTCATGGCACGATGTACAGCTCTCGAGAACCGCTTTTCTGCCCTTGAAGCCAGGATTGATGAGCTAGTTGCCGCGCAGGCTGCCAATGACTCCAAACTCTCCACCTTGGTCGAGGCTCAGCAGGCCATCATCTCAACTGTCACTACCCTTACAGAAAAGATGGATACTGTTGCATCTCGCCTTGAAAAGCTTTTCGAGTCAGTCCCTTCTCCTGGTCCATCTTCTTCTCCAGGTCGCTCATCTGCCCCCACTCACCGGACTTCTACCTCCAAATACAGAGTTCGCTAGTGATTGCCGGCTGGATGTCATCTCCTGGAATGTATGTGGTATCACCAGTTATGCTAAGCTCACTCAACTCAAGGCCTATGTTTTTCGTCATCATCCCAGTGTTATTTTTCTCCAGGAACCATTTCCAGGACGGCTGCTCGCTGCTGGGCAAGCTCCTCCTCTCTCAGGTTATGTGCCATATGTTCATCTGGTAAGGAATGGTCTCCTGACTTACATACATAGCTCCTTGCCACATCGCCTTCTCCGTACCTCCACTGTACCAGACATGACCTTTCAGCTATTTGAGGTTCTACCTGGGAATGGAGTACTACAACTATGTAATGTGTATTCTGCCCCAGCTAGACTCACTCTTGAGGCTCTTCCTTCTCCAACAGTGCGTGGTATGGTTTATATGGGAGATTTTAATGCTCGGCATTCTGATTTTGGTGATGGTTCTGGCTCTATTAATCGTAATGGTGTTCGTCTCCTTTCATACATCCGCAAGCATCATCTGACACGCTGGGACACTGGCGGTGCCACTCATTGCCGGGGAGGTACTCTGGATTACATCCTCTCGTCTGGCCTGATACCATCTCGGGTCCTGTGCTCCTCCGTGCCAGACTTATTCTCTGATCACATCGCTCTTCGGTTTCATTATTCTCTAACTGCTGGGTCAAGTGCTTCAGCCACTCGTTTGCGTATTGCTGTGCCCCCTAAATATTGCCCGACTTACATCTTATTCATGGCCCATTTATTCCCTACATTTGACATATCATCAGCTGAACAGTTGTACTCTGATCTTGTATCTGCTACTCATGACTTTTATAGGCTATACGTCTCCCGGCCACACCTCCAGCATCGCCATACTGCCCACTCCTGGACGCTGGATGCACGTATACAGGAGGCAAAGGAGGAGGCTGAACGTGATGGCCTATTGTTTCAAGCCAACCCAACCCCTGACCTGCTCCATCGTTACCAGATGTCTAGGGACGCTTTAGTTGCCCTGCAGGAGTGTGCTCACACTGAGTCTTGGCAGCGGTTCACGGACAGCATCAACCAGCAAACAAGTGTGGCTTCTATGTGGCACCTCATCCGTCGGGTTGTTAAAAAGACACCGGCCACTGCTCGTCATCACACTCCCGCCAACTATGCCCAACAACTTGTCGATGCCTGGTCAGAACAATCTACCACAGCCAGTCTACCCATCCACATACAAGATGCACTCGCTTCCCGTGCTACTGTCCATCGGCTACGTCTAATGTCTGCTCTGTTGCAAGATGATGACGATGATGCAGAGGTGATAACTGAGGAGGAGTTGCGACGTGCTCTCTCTCGGGGTAGAGCTTCTTCCCCTGGTGATGATGGTATTACTTATGCTGTGCTGCGCCTACTTCAACAAGTTCCTGGGAACCCTCTACTTCTACTGTACAATCTTTGTCTTCGTGATGGTTGTGTACCTCGAGCCTGGACCAGCAGCACAATAATACCCATCCCTAAGCCCGGCACTGCGAAGTTCAGGCCTATTTCCCTGACTTCCTGTTTTTGTAAAGTTATGGAGAGAATCTTACTCAATCGTCTCATGTACAGACTGCAAGATCACCTTTCTCCATGGCTGTTTGGTTTCCTTCCCCAGCGGAGCACACATCACTGCCTAGTCGACCTGTACACTCGCCTTTCCAGGGGCAGTGTGGTGGCCTTCATTGACCTTCGAAGTGCCTTCGATGTTGCTAATAGAGACGTCATTTTGGATTAACTGGTTGACTTTGGGATAAAGGGTAATCTATTACGGTGGATTCGGGGCTACCTGAGTAACAGGACCTCCCGTGTGTTTTTCAGTGGTGCGCTCAGTCCTTTGCGCAGTTTTCATCTTGGTACGCCTCAAGGTGGTGGTGTTCTCAGCCCATTGTTATTTAATATTCTGATGCATCGGCTGCTCACTTCTCTCCCTGATATACCTGGAACTACAATTACGTGCTATGCTGATGATATCTGTGTTCATTCTACCTCACCAAGGGATCTCCAGCGGTTTCTTGACTCCTTCTCTGTGTCCTCCTCTCACTGTGGCATTATTGTCTCCCCAGATAAGAGCAGAATATTCACCTGCCGCCTTCCTCAAGCTCGGCCAGTGTTCACCATTGGAGGGACTGTCATTCCCGTGTGTTCCCAGTATCGCTACCTAGGCGCACCAGTCAATATTTGGCCAATTGTCCCTGCCAGACCTCAAGACCATCCCATTGTCCAGGACTTATTGGGTCGTCTCCAGCGCCGACTTACGCCACTTCAATGGCTCACTAACAACTCCTCGGGCATCTCCATCCCAGTAGCCAGGACTATCTATATTGCTTTTATCCGTTCAGTTGTTGATTACCTCTCCCCTGCTCTGATTCAACTTCCTAGGGCTACTCTGGAAACTTTAGAAAAGTTTCAGAATAGAGCAATGAGAATAATTCTCGGTTGTCCAATGTCGACCAGGATAGTGAACATGCAGCGTGAGTTGCGTCTTCCCCGTTAGTGGAGAGAATTTATTCTAATGTTACTTGCTTCACTGTCAAGTGCCTCCATTTCCCACATCTTTCACCCCATTACTCTCAGTTAGTCAGGACTTCTCTTAGACCAAACTACACGGTCCCTCCCATACTGCCTGCTGGATGTACTCTTATAAGGTCTGTTTCCACTATGCTCCGTAGTCTTAATATAGATATAATGGTGGCCGACGTCCCCCCAGGACCCCCTCCGTGGATGCTACCAACACCTGATGTGAGCTTCACACCTACTTCCAAGTCGGAACTGCCTTCTCTACAGCGGCAGTTGGCTCTGGAACACATAGAAACAGTGACGTCCTCCATCACAGATCCATACTGCCTCTACACTGATGGCTCATAGCAAGTGGATGGTGCAGCAGGTTGTGCCGTTTTCTCACCTGACATGGAGTCACCTCCAGGGGGCTGGGTTGGCCGTCGTCTCTGTAACCACTCTAGCTCAACATTGTGTGAACTGTATGCCATTCTGGATGCTGTTTGTCTTGTTTGTCAACGTGGAGTGAATGCTGCCATTTTTTGTGACTCCAGACCTGCCCTTCATTCTCTCTCTAGTGTTCAGCCCACACACTCTACTGTTGTTCAGCAGATTTTATCGTTTTTGGCCTTATTGCGTCATCGTAACTTGACTGTCAAATTTTTATGGGTGCCATCCCATGTAGGTTTAAGTCACAATGGTACAGTTGACAGACTCGCAAAGGAAGCCTGCCATCTGCCTCCTCGTGGTGTTGGACGTCCTCTCTCCCTGACATGTTACCTCTCTAAAGTCCGTTCCGCCGCTCTCCTCCCTGTACGGCGACGCAGGGATGCAGAGAGGCCCTTCAGCATCTCCATCACCCATTATGAGTCTGTCTGCCGTCACAAATATTCCTACCGTCGTCGAGGCCTCATGGTTCGGAGGTACAATGTAGTCTCTGCTCGTTTGAGGCTTGGCTACCGGCCACCGTGGCAGGTTGCTGGAATGCAGGGTGACCCTCCCTTCACTGAGTGTCGCTTGTGTCGAGCGCCTCATGCTAACACTGTAGAGCACTATTGCCTGGCCTGCCCCACTGTCCGACACTTGCTGCCCCGGAGCCTGCCACTAGATGTGATTTGTCGACACCTGCTGAACCACCAGGTTCTGGAGGAACTTCTGGTACGCCACCCTCGTTTTGGTGGATTTAAGTAGGTCATAATGTAATATTTGTCTGTATGCTTGTGCTCCATTCTGTTATGTTTTCGTGATGTGTGTGTGTGTGTGTGTGCGTGTGAATGTGTGGTTGTAGTCATTGTATTCTCATGAGTCCCGCCTACCCGTATGTATTGTTGCCTGCCTGTTGATTGATGCTACGGCGCAATTAATTAAAAAAAAAAAAAAAAAAAAAAAAAACCTGTCTTCCCAATAATGTTAAAATTTATTTATTCTAATTCCTGATTCAGCAAGAAAGTGTTAATGAAGAAAAGGAGCTCCTTCACAAATATAGCTATTCATGTTGGACTGTGTGTACTGAGGTTAAAATTATGAATTTATTTTCTCCGTATACTGTAGGGGACCAGGTATTATTTTATTACACTTGTAGCAAAACGCAGAGGTATCAATATAGTGTTAGGCACTGCCATGATAGGTTTCTTGTTTTTTTCTTAAATGTATAAATATTATAATATATGTTATTTCTAATTTTATTGCAGCTTATTTCTTGAGTTTTACACTTGTTCTTTAATGGTTTCAAACATTTTATTTTACATATGAATTTGGTAATTGAGTTATAAAAATTGGTTTTTATAATGCTATGGAGAAACGGTAAGCCAGGCACGGACTGACCAGAGGTGATTGAATCACATTTGTTGTTGACTTTGTTCGAGTCTCTAGAGTTGAAGCCTAAGGATTCATATTCATTGTAATACTGTTCTCTGTCCTTGGCTGCCGTCATTTCCCTGCCTGATAAGCAGAGTTTTTCAGGATAGAATACAAGGGAACTACACATTTGTAGGATCATAAACCCGATTAAATTACGATACTAGATTACAATATTACAGCCAACATGGAGGGGCTTAACTTATCTGAAAACGATCCAGTAGTTGTATTAACCATTTTTCCGAGAATAAATGGTTTTGAGCTTACTCATGTTAAGAATTTTTCCCTGATTTTATATAAGTTCAATGAAACCAGACAATACCAATGTCTAATATGTGACAAGTAATACTTGTGTAGATATGTTGAGCAAATGTATTTATGCTAAAAAGTAAACATTCATAATAATTTGGCTATGGGAAGAAAGGATCATATGCTTTAACCAGGGTTGTATATAATATTAGACAATCAGCGGCTACCGTGGTCTGTAGGACTCTTGTGGTGTATGGTAGATGCCAGTTGCCACAGCCAGTTGCCCCGTAACCTTTGTGTGGATAGGTCACTTCGCTCGTTCGTGATTCTATTTAAAGAAACTGTCCTGTTATTGCTACTATTTATTTATAAAGTGATTGTACTCTATACCAACATGCTGTGTGCCCAATTGCAAAGGGAACTATAGAACTGGACCTCGTGTTCGTGTATATACATTTCCTAAGGACCACGAGCTTCGACAAAAGTGGATACAAACAATCAGGAGGGACCAATCACCTCGACCGTGGGACCAATATACTCCAGAGTAAGTACGGCACTTGCATTTCTTTAATTTCTTTTTATCCTATTCCATTATTTCACTAATATTTCTTTTAATCCACATTTTATTGAGGGTTTCCTTTTTCGATTCCATATTCTCATTTACAAATAACATTCTTTCCACTATATTAATATCATTCTCTTCATATGGCCTTTGTAATTCTTGTAGACATTTTCTCTCCTCATTGTATAGGGGGCAATCCAACAAGAAGTGCACCAAGTCTTCGTTCTCACTGAGGGTAATACCACATTTTTCCAAAATACTTTTCCAATCATAACCTGTTGCAGCTTTTCTCAATTAATGTAAATGTCATATTTGCCAATTTTTGAGCTTTCTCTATAATCCTCTTCTTATATGCCCTAAACATATCTCTTTTATCTTCTATATCCATACCTAGGTACCTTATTACTTTAATTCCTTCAATTTCCTCAGGTTTCTCCTTCATATTAAAGATTGGTATATTGCTTTTGTCAATGTTTATTTCTAATCCACAGTTTCTACCTTCTTCAGTCAACAAGTTCAAATTTAACTTAACCTCTTCCACTGTCTCAGCCAATATCAGGGCATCATCAGCAAAAAACAGACTTTCAATTTTCAACTTCTCATTTTTAAATCCTTTCCCTACCTCCTCTAATTTCTTCATTATTTTATAAGTTAGCATCTTAAACAGCGTTGCTGACCCATTACATCCTTGCCTTATTCCACTCGAGATATTTACCTCTTGCTCTAGCCCTCCTCCCAAATCTATTATTGTTCTATCTCCACAATATATGTTGACTACTGCTTCTATTATCTTAAACTCTTTCATTACTTCTATTAAAGATGTTCTTTTAACCGAGTCAAATGCTTTTCTAAAATCAACTGCAATTACTATTAATGGCTTCTTAAAACTTTCATCTACTTCACAGTACTGTAATATAAATAAGTTGTCCTCGATTCTCCTTGTTTTTTTTTTTTTTTTTTACTTCCTCATTCCGTTTCAAATGTTTTTTTCTATTTCATCCTTGACCAGCATCAAAAATATCTTATATGAAACGTTTGTCTTCGCAATAGGCTAGCTAAGATCCTTTGCAGTGGGCTTTTTCTTTTTCTCAATCATTTTTGTTAATGATCTTTTCCATTTGTCTGGTTTATCAATTGCTTTCATTTCATTTTTCAAACATTCTGTTAGTACTTCCATGCATTTCTTTCTTTTTAATAATGCTTTATATATCTCAGGCTTTATTCCATCTGGGCTTGCAGATTTTTTATTTTTCATTTTTCTGAGGCATATTTCCATTCTTTCCTGAGTGATTATCGGTTCATCCATTGGTTCTCTAGTTCTTTTCACTTTAAAGCACATATCCATATGTTCCCTCAACTGAAGTGAGAAAGATATATATTCTATTTCGATTTCACTTCTCATGCTCTCCAATATCATGCTATATTCCTTTTTTTCTTTTCTTCTGTCCATTATTGTCTTATGTCATTTTCATGTTGACCATAAATTCCTGTCTAGTAATATAACAACTCTCTTTTGGCATCTTCCTCAGTTTATTTCTGATTCATTTCATCATACAGTTGTATTCCACTTCCTCTGTTTGTATTTCCTTTTGTAAGCTTCCTTATATTCTCCCATAGCTTATTTCTATTTCCTTTGATCTCTTCTATTAACTTATACTCATATTGTGTTATAGCTAACTTTACCATATCCTGAACTTCTCGTTTTTTTTGCATTGTATTGTGTTTCTAATCTTTGTTTTTCCTGTAATCTTGTTTCATTTCTTTTCTTCCGGTTCAAAGCTCCCCTTTCTTTTATTCCCTTTCTTATTTCTTCATTTATCCACGGCTTCTCTTTTACTTTGTCTCCTTTTTTCTTTCTCTTATATTTCCTCTGCAATTTTCCCTCATTACTTCCTCTATCAATACATCCATATCTTTCATTGTACTGGTTATTCCTCTTCCTAAATTTCCTTCCATTGCTTTAATAAATGCATCCAATGCATCATTATCATTTGCCACTTAGCATATTTCCTCCCATATCCCTTTCTTGAAATCTTCTCTTTGTTTCTGTAACTTAAACTCAACTTCGATTAAGTTATGATCAGATATATCTGTTTTCTCCTTTTCTTCATCTATAGTCATATTATTAAACAATTTATTCATTTGTTCATTTACCAAAACATAGTCTATCACACTCCTTTGTTGGTTCCTCTCCCATGTTCCTCCTTTAATTTCATCACATGCATTGAGAAGAACCATATTATACTCATTCATCCATTTTAGTATAATTTCTCCTATTTTATCTAGCTGTTGATAGCCAAGAAAGCCCTAAGATAATACATGTTTCTTCCTTACTACTTTCTATAATTCTTTTACAGTTTGTTTTTATTGCCATACTTCTCTCCCTATCTTGTTCGCTATTTCCTGCAGGGAAATAAATTAAGATGATCTTGAATACTCTGTCATATATTTTTCCATTAGCGTATAAGATATCGTTATGTCCGATTCTAGCTTCTCAAATTCCATATACTCGTTTTCTCTATACAGGATCATTAGCCCTCCTCCTTTCTTGTCCCCTGCATTTCTCAATGCTTCTATTTTCCTTAAACCTTTATTTATTTCAAGTTTATCCAGTGTTTGGTGTGTCTCCACTAAACATTTTACTTCTAGATCTCCCTTTGTAATTCCTTCAATCTCCATCAATTTCTGTTTCATTAAATCTTGGACATTTAATAGTTTGATATTAAAAGTATTATCTTTCTTTACATGAGTGTTAATTTTTCTCTTCCTTTCGACCATTACATTTATTTATTTCTCATGAGTTTACCACTTTTTATAAACCATCCTCTTTCCCCAAGTTCCCTTTTTTCTTTCAACTCTTCTATCAATCTTTTTTCTCTCTCTCTCTTTCCAGTGGTGATAAATCAGGAACTATGAATACCTTTCTTTTTTTTTCTTCCCTAGAATTTTTTAGATTCTTGTCATTTTTTAGGATGTTCCATTTTTCCTTGTAATTTCTCATTTTAACTAACAAAGGTCGAGGTGTATGTGTTCTTTGATTGCTATTATCAGAACGTCTTCCTAGCTTAATCATTTCGACTATCTCTGTCTCCTGGACATTTATATTATTTACAAATATCTCTATACACCTTTCTCTATCTTCTTCCTTTCTCTCTCTTGCTTCTTCTGATTCACTTTCTGGTATATTGAAAATCACCAAATTATTTCTTTTTTTCTTGTTTTTCGTTTATCCGGATATTAAGTTCCTTCTTTATTATTTCTCTTGAATGTGTTTGCCTCCTTCTTTCCTCCTCATTCTCCCTTTTTCCTTCTACCAAGTGTCTCAATCTTTCCATTTCTTGAGTCATATTTTCCATTTTTTCCTTTATATTAAACTGTTGCTCTAACATCCAATCCATTTTATCTTTTAATCTTTTATCATCTTCTGTGAGCTTTTGTATTTTCCATCACAAAATCTGCAGAACCACTTGAATTTGTCATTCTTTTGTAAGAATTTATATTAATTTTTTACCATCTTTACGCATCCAGGGTGGAACCATATTTCACATAGGTCACATGCTACACCTTCATCCCCTTGTTTTATCCTTTTTTTCGCATTTTCCACACTGATCATCATTAATTTCTGAATCGGTATCTGTTGGTGAGCTACGTCTGTTTCTTTCCTGTTGCTCCTTATCTTTCTTCGCTACTTCACTATCTTTACGACTCATTTCCATACTTCCACTTTCATCTTTTACTGGGGTTCTTTGCATTATTGTTTATTCTCTTTTTTTTTTTTACTAATATATTTACTAATATATTTAAATAATATAACTAATTAAAGGATGGTGTAACTTTTTATGCAATAGAAACTTTTTTTTATTGACAATAGAATTATTGACAATTCTGTTATTATAGGGTTATTTTTTTCCTTTGTTTTGAGTTATGTTTGAGATTAAAAGGATAAAAACAATAAGTAATTATATTTAAAAGGATCTAAGTCCCAACAATTTCAAATTGTAAGATATATATTATTTTAAAAAAATTACAGACGAAAAGTGTTTAATGTGTTAAATTAGTAAGGATATCTCTGAAAATTCTGGGTTATGGGATAAATATCCTCTGAGGTTTCGGCAGAAGCTGTGTTAGATTTTGTTTCAGGTGTTATTTCTTTTCAGGTGTAATTTCTTTTCAGGTTGAAAAGCCTATTTCATCAAAACATTGTAAGAACTAAAAATATGAGAAAGAAAAGATAAACAGTAAGAGAGAGAGAGAGAGAGAGAGAGAGAGAGAGAGAGAGAGAGAGAGAGAGAAGACAGGAGGGAGGATGTGTGTGGTTTCCAGTTCCTGTAATATATGGTATGCACAAAATTAGACCAAATTTACTGAAAACGTCATATAGCGGTGCCTAGGCCTGTTTTAGTTTAACATCGATTATTATTAGGGAAATGCAAATTTGGAAGAAAAAAACTGGTAAATAGATTAAGGAATTTGTTGACAAATATGATTATTTAAAAAGTTAGAAAATTTAACAGCCTTCTACTGAAAAACAAAAAAGATACAGCTGGGTGTGGGAGAAAGGTGATAAATAGGGGAAACTACAAGCACGAGGGATAAAAGGAATACAGGGATAGCTGAAGACAGGAAGGGCAAAGGTTCGGTAACACCTCTATTTGTTGTTTAATTTTCAAAGGATAATAATCAGTAGTCTATCCCACTGCGGTGGTGAACAAAAGATAGTGCCTTTATTTAAAGGGTAAAATGCAACAGATATTCTAAGGAACATTTGCTTGTAATTATTTTTCAACTAATCACCCTCATTTGTCTTACCCTCTTCCCCCTCACCCTCGCCTCAAATCATCACATTTTTCTCTCCTATATCCATCTACGTTAATGCAGGATGCAGTTCTTCAAACTATTGCTGATTCGACACCGTTCACAGTTCATTCATTCCTTCTGACACACGTCTCTTCTACCTGATCATTCGTTTCCCGCCAGATTGCTACTTCTTCACCCTCCCACATTACCTCCTATATAGCCCCGCCCACATTTCTCTCCTCCTCTCCCACTAACATCCCCCCTCCCTCTACCTGCAACTGTTGCCAGATCCGACGAGGCCCAAACCAAGTTGCTAATGGATGGGGTGTTGTCGCTTGATCTATCCGGAGCTGTACTTACGTGCACGCCCGCCTTACTGCTGGGTCAAATTCAAGGTGGTCCAGACTCCAAAGGAGAATAGTGCTTGGATTATAGCGATAAAACCAACCATGGGATATTCTTGGAAACAGTCTCATTCTCTTTCCCAGCTCATTTTACCTTTCGAAATCCGCCTAACCTAATTTATTCGAACCTAACCGAGCACAGGCATGTACAGCTCCGGACAGATCAAGGGTCTACACTTCTTCTACCAGCGACTTGGTTTGTGCCTGGTCGGATCTGGTAACAGTTGCAGGTGGAGGGAGGAGGGATGTTAGTGGGAGAGGAGGAGAGAAATGTGGGCGGAGCTATATAGGAGGGTAACGAATGATCAGGTAGAGAAGCCGTGTGTCAGGAGGAATGAATGAAGCATACAGTGTGAACGGTATCGAATCACCAACAGTTTAAAGCAGGGTTCTTCAATCTTTTTCAGTCGTGACCCAGTTTTTACTATGACATCATTCTCGCGACCCATACAGAAAGATATTTTACAAATGACCAGAATTATCAACCTAAGAAAATACAAGGCCAGACGCTGAAACATAATATTTATGATTAAAAGACATTCTAACCAGAATTATAAACACTGCCTCACCTACCCCTCCCTCTCTCTCTCACACACTCATTCAAGAAGGCTAATATTTGTGCAATGATTTTGTTTTATTTATAATTAAATATATGAATATTCGATTATAAAAATATGTTAGGTGGATTCATGTATGAACTTCATATTTATTTTATTGTCACGAATATTATTATTCTATTTTATTTATGTATTTATTTTTGTGAGCCTGCGACGCAGTTTGGAGGAATTCGGGACCCGTAATTTGAAGAACCCTGGTTTAAAGAAGTGCATACTTCATTAACGTAAGTGGATATAGAAGAGAAGAAATGTGATGATTTGAGGCGAGGGTGAGGGGGAAGAGGGTAAGAAAAATGAAGGTGATTAGTTGAAAAGTAATAACAAACAAATATAATTAGAATATCTGTTACATTATATCCTTTAAATAAAGGCACTGTCTTTTGTTCACCATCGTAGTGGGATAGGCTACTGAATATATATTATCCTTTGGATATTAGAGAGCTATCTCTGTATTCCTTTTATACCTCGTGCTTACCCCGTAGGGGAGTATTGCCTGTAATGATGTGGGCAATACTTTAAGGGTTTTGGCGCCCCTTCGGCCCCAGCCACTAGCTTACATTTCTTCAACTGCCCCTCCTATCTTCCTATTTCCTTCTTGCTTGCTGTCACACCTCTCTATCACCTTTTCCTGGTGCTATATGACCTCGCTGTTGCGCCACCTAATATCAATCAAATCCCTCGTGCTTGTAGTCCACCCTATTTATCACCTTCTACCAAGCCCAGCAGCTTTTTTTTTTTTTTTTTTGCAGAAGACGGTTTAATTTTCTAACTTTTTTAATAATCATATTTGTCAACAAATTCATTAAGCTATTTACCAGGATTTTTTCTTCTAAACATGCATTTCCTTAAAAATAATCAATGTTAAACTTGAATAGGCACTGCTATATGGCGTTTTCAATAAACTTGGTCTAATTTTATGCATAGGCTATATATATTACAGTATCTCTCAAGTAACTGGCAACCTTACACATCCTCCCTACTGTCTTATCCCTCTCTCGCTTGACCTTCCCTCCTTTCTTACAGTTTATCTTTTCTTTCTCATATTTTTAACCTTCTCATTCGTTCTTAAACAGTTTTAATCCGACCAGGCCCAACCCAAGTCGCTGATGAATGGAGTGTGGACCATTGATCTGTCCGGAGCTGTACAGTTGCCCAAGAAAAGACTGCAACCAAATTTGCTGGTGTGTGGCAATATCTGGCAGCTGCTCCAAAGTAAACACTAGTATTTTATCAATGGATCACTCAGAACCTATAACCGTTGTAAGGATGAATGTAATTAGCTGAAACCAATAACATCCATCCATACAACGGTTGTAGATTCTGACTGATCCATTGATAAAATATGAGTGTTTATTTTGGAGCAGCTGCCAGATATTGCCACACACCAGGAAATTTGGTTGCAGTCTTTTCTTGGGCAACTGTACAATACTTGGTTAGAGAGTGTTTCTATGTGTTCGGTCATGAGACAGCCATATACTACAGACTGAGAACTTTAAAAGTTACCAAAATATTGAGCACAGCCAACACTACTTTCCATTAAAGGGTTATTGTTCCCATTGCCTCTTAAATGAGGTATTTCTTTCGTCATTATACTGTATGCTTCCTGATTCATTTAATTATTGTAATATTTCAACTTTTATGTGAAATTTTACAATGAAGGAAAAAATATATTGCTGTTTATTTCAGGTGACATGTAAAATTATGCATGTTAAAGTTGGCTGCATTATGTATAGATGGCCAGCGCTTCATGATGCATCTTTTATTATAACCAATGTTATAAAACATGTATCTGAGGATGGAATAAGAAAGAAAACAACGAAGAGTCTTTTAAAACAATGTTTTGCTATTGATTCATTAAGAATTCATTACAGAACGAGAAAGGTATTTACTGGAAGGTAGTTTGGAATGGCCATAACAGTGACTGTTTTAAAATAAATGACAATGCAAATTTTACAACATACCATAGTAACATTCAAAATACCAACCGATAATCAGTATCGTGGATTAACGCTAAAGACATAATTAACATTACAGACCTTAATACTGAAATAATAGCAAATTCCACTTATATGTATGAAAATTATACCTATGATAGATAATCATTGCGTATATGTATACAGTCACTTTAAACTATTCAAACTAGTAATATATACACTCTAACGTGCACTTTGTAAGCTTCCGAAAACCTGTACTAGATGGGGTCAACAGGATATCGGAGATGATTTTGTTATACATCGGATTATAGATTTAAATTGAAGTTTATAGATGTGAACCATGTTTCTTGACTTGGGGAACTAAGATAAATTTAAGTATAAGTGAGAAGGGTTAGAGAACATACAGATCTCTTCTCTATATGATACGAGGGCTATCTGACACAAATACTGGCAGGTCTCTCTCTGAGGTGATTACTAAACTAGTGACATATGGCATGTGTAATATGGGGAACTAATTTGCATGTAATTTCTCATCAAACATTGTCCTACATACTTCAATATTATGTAAATATAATTTATCTATGCCATACATTCTATATATCTTCATCCTAGCTAATAGCCTATTCATATATCAGTGACGATACTTTGTATGTGCTGGAAGTTCATGCAAATCTCTCTTCAGTGGAGGGAATATTTCAGAGTTAAATGGTATGAGGGTATTACATCAACACATCTCAGGAGGGTGGGAAGCAGATATGAGCAAGTAGGCAGGACATGATCTAGGCCAGTGGTTCCCAAACGAGGGGCCCCTTAAAGAGGCATTACCTATAGTGATGTGGGCAACATACTTTAAGAGTTTAGGCGCCCCTCACCTCCCTATTACCTTCTTCTGGCGTTATATGACCTCGCTGTTGCAACGCCTAATATCAATCAATCGTTAATCCCAAACTTGGAGCCATATAGCAAAATGTAGGGGACCATAAGCTGAAACTATGTACAGATGAAACCAAAGTTTGAGGGGGTCGCCAGCCAGTGGAATGAACTCACTGGTCCCTTACATGTTTGTGCAACGCCTTCCTGCCACATATATCATGAATATATCCCAAATTTACTCTGTGTAAATATCTTTTTATATCTATTTCTGTGTTCTTGATAACCAATTGCAACTAATAATAATAACATATTCCTGAAAGGCTGCATTCTCCCAACTGCTCCACATAATGATAAAATATTGCGATGCTGCAACATGTCGGTGTTGGCTGGGAGTAGGTGGATACTTATTTCAGGCCGAGACTGTACAGTCACGAGCATATGTTTCTTTACCCTCATGGCGAGAATGAGATCGAAGTTGTGGTTGGAGAAGGGCCAGGCAAACGAACACTGGGGGTCAGTATCTCATGACGGCGTAAAATTTGTTGTATTCAAGTGAACACCTCTAGTGACATGAAGCATCATCCCAACATTATGAACTGGTTCATAGTTGTTCGTCTAGTCCATATCCAACCACGACTTCGACCTAACTCTCGCCATGGGGGTAAAGAAACTTATGCTCGTGACTGTACATACAACTCACCCATATAAAATATTTTCTTTTCATAATTATTAATTTGATGTCATCACACACTCCTCTTCACTTTTTTCCAATATTGCTTTGTCTCCCACCAAAATACATCATCCTTCTTACTCCAAAACACTCAATGAATGTACTCTACACCTCCCCGAATAGGGGGGTAGAGCCTGTAGTGATGTGGGCAATACTTTAAGGGTTTTGGCGCCCCTTCGGCCTTGGCTACTCCTTTCAGTTCTTCAACTGTCATTTTCTTTCTATTTCCTTCCTGCTTGCTGTCTTACCTTTCTATTACCTTCTCCTGGCGCCTATATGACCTTGCTGTTGCGGCGCCTATTATCAATCAATCAAAACCCTTACGTCCTGTTCTACTCATTATTAATATGTTCACGGTACTCCCACATTATGCATTCACTCATTCCATACCCACTCCACTCCACTCATTTATTTTCCTTGGTCCACCACTCACATACCCACGTCCCCAACAGGCACTCAAGCCATCCAACTTGTTACATTACATCACATCAGTCCTGCACTCCCAACACACCACACTTTTCAACACACTCGGCACTAAATGCAATACTTATTTCTGCAACACCTGTATACCTCACTCCATTCTTATAGAACATTCCACCATAAGAGTTACTAATCTTTTCACTATCCACACAGTACCGCACTTATTGTGCACTACACTGAGTCACTCCTTACTAACTCTAAGTTTCATTCACTCATTAGTCATTCCACCACAAAACTCCACTGCACCAACACACTATATCTTCTTGACGGAGCAGACGCAGCAGCAAAGGAACCATGCCATGACTATAAGGGCCACGAAGATGATGATGATGAACAATAGCACTACGATGTAGAAGGGCAGCTTAGCCGCTTCGTCCAAAGACCGGTCTGGCGAAAAGGGGGAACTTTGTTAAAAGATAATCTTTTTAGGATAAATTTCATGGCCTTTAGCAGCATCGTACCCCTGCTTGTTGGGGCTTGTACTAAAGGTTAATAAAGAACTTGGAAACAAATTATTGAGGTAGTATATAACTCGGTTTCAGCCAGTCATAGTGTGTGAAAGAGGTAGACAACAGAGTAACCCTAGGGAGAAAGGTAGCAGGTGCAATGGAGACACTGATTAGATTTAGAGGGTTAACCTTGGAGTGGCATGAATATGAGAAATCGAGAGTAAGAGCAGTAGAGATGGATATGCTGAGAAGTGTTTGTAGAATGCGTAGAATTTACAGGGCGAGAAATACTGAAATCCGCGAAAGGTGTGATGTGAGTAAATCCCTGGATCAGAGATTGGAGAAAGTGTTATGAGGTGTTATGGCTATTTGGAAAGAATGGATGATACAAGAGTGGTGAAAAAGGTGTAAGAGAGTGATTATGAGGGGAGGAGAAAAAGAGGATGACCTAGAAGGCGACGGCACGATATGGTGGGTCATTGTGTAAGAAGAAGTGGAATAAATATAAATGAAGCAACGTGTACCCGGTTTTAACTTGAAAGTTCATGGAATGGCTCCTGTCACCAAGGTTAAGTGAAGGGACCAACGTCGGGGATACAAGAACTTGTGGGGAGAAGTTAAGAATTTTGTTGGCTCGAAATGGGTAGTGATAGTGTGCGTGACCCATTTCACTGGTTACTGTCTTTACTTCTGTATTCTGCTTACTTTTTCTACCTAATGCTAAAGTCTTCCTACCCCTTGAAAAAGGGGAAATGGGGTATTGATGATGATATAACTCGGGTTCCACTTCAAAACGCATGACACTTTCGCCTTTTACTTATTTTGTTTAGTTAGTACATTCGTAGCATTATCAGTTTGTCTGTACTTCCGTTACAGTTATTCTCTGGTAATCTTCCCACCCTACTACTACATTCTTGTTAAGACGACGAATTACACAGAGTGAGAGGTGAACTAATTGTTATATATATATATATATATATATATATATATATATATATATATATATATATATATATATATATATATATATATATATATATATATATATATATATATATATATATATATATATATATATATATATATATTGTTACATGATTGTATTTTAGTTTGGCTTTCCAGGTTAGCTATAAAGCTTTATATGCAATGTAAAACCTCAAGAAAGTCAATGATTTATAATTTGTTCAGGAATGTAACCCTATATAATAAATATATAGAGAGTAACTGACTGCCATTAACCCCAAGTGAATACAACATCTTCACTAACTTCTTGACTACCCTCCTTTCATAGTGGTGTTACATTTGCGACGGAACAAATTGGCAACCTCGTCAGGATGGTAGTCAGAAGATGTCGGGGTAAAATTTAATAATGTGCAGTCAGCAGCTTTGGTGTCTCTCTTTTCGTTCTTCGTGTTACAGATCTTTTCAACTGCCTCTGACAACCAGCATGCTGTCACAATCCAAGTTTTGGAAGGAGAAAGACCAATGACAAAGGACAACCACATTCTTGGCAAGTTTGACCTGACTGGCATCCCCCTGCTCACAGAGGTGTGCCTCAGATTGAAGTAACATTTAAGATTGTTGCCAATGAGGAATCGAATCCCACGATGAAAACCACCTATTCTTATGTCATTGATTTGGCAGAACGTCTGCAGCAAACCTGCAGTACTATACAACCCAACACGGGTGTACTTCTATTATGGCCACAGTTCGTGCGGGCTACCATAACATCACCTCTGAGCAGTGTGATTGTTTAAGCTTAGTCCGTGGCCATTTTTCTCCAGCGGTAGACATGGCTAATGCTACCGTAGTGATTCCCGAAGCAGAAAGGGAATACACTCCACATACGACCAAAGCGTGTCGATGTGAAGTTGGGACAGATGTCCTGGTGTCTCGATGTTTGAGACAGCGTAAGGAAACGCTATTCATGCAAAGATCAAGTAACTGGAAGAAAATGCTGATGTTGAAGCAGAGAAATACAAGACTGTCCTATGCCGGGAAAGTCACCCTTAGTGGCTCATGACTTCTAAGCCTATCCCTGAGTTCGAGTGCTGTGTTTCCTAGCTCCATGTGACCAGTAAGCTTGCCCCTGACTCCAATGCCTGAGGTGGAAAGGGATTCCTTGCCCCCATGTGACCAATAAATATGTTTGTAAGGTACTGGGTTGGTTGGACACCTTGGCAAACGGAGAACATAGAGGTGGTGTGAAGTCTTCAATCAACATGTGAATAACCTGCTCAGTGTAGGCATCAACAAACACCTGGCACTCATTTCTTACAGCGGACGGCAACATTGAGCACAACTGGTCAAGGGTATGCCAGATATTTTCCTCAGCCTTGTGGTTCTGAAGGATCTCCTCCAACTGAGTCAAGAGTTATTTCCAAGCAACTGGTCCAACTGCACCATGCTCTTCTCCTACACTGTGTGAGGCATGTCTGCACCATGCTCTTCTCCGACACTGTGAGAGGCATGTCACCTTTTCTATGTCAACTTTTCTATGTCATCTTTTCTATGTCACCTTTTCTATGTCATTTATTCTATTTCCCCTCGAGATTGTAAAAGGGCCAAAATTTCTCACGGGAAATTTCGTTCTTTTAGGGGGGAGGTGTTACATGATTACATCTCTGTAAATTGTGTTATGTATCTCGATGTTCTAATATTTAGTGACACTTGGGAAGATAATTTTAAACACTGTTGACTTAAAGCCAACTTAGTAGCTAATCTCGCAAAATGCGAGTTTGGTAAATCTCAAGTAAAAAATCTTGGTTTTATCATTGGTAATGGTCAACTTGTTCCTCCATTGGCTAAAGTGAGAGTGATTAGTGATCTTCCCAGGATAATGTAATGGCCGTATTCCTCTCGAGTTTGTAAAAAGGCCGAAATTTCTCACGGGAAATTTCGTCTTTTAGGGGGGTGTTACATGATTATATTCCAGTTAGCTTTCCAGGTTAGCTATAAAGCTTTATATGCAATGTATAACCTGAAGAAAGTGAATGCTTTATAATTTGTTCAGTAATGTAACCCCTAACTAATAGAGAGACAGTTACTGACTGTCATTAACCCCAAGTGAAGAAAGCATCTTCACTAACTTCTTGACTACCCTCCTTTCACAGTGGTGTTACATTGCGACGTAATATATATATATATATCAATCAATCAATCAATCATTTCCTGTAGCACCCACGGGGATGCATAGGGCCTCAATGAACTCGTGCCACCACACCTTATCCTGAGCTAACTCCTCCAAATCTCCCCAACATTCATCTCCCGCTTCCCGCCTCATTGTTCTCACCCACGTCTCCCTAGGCCTTCCTCTTCTTCTTGTACCATGTGCTACCCACCCTAGTGTATCTCGTACTATCCCATGTCTTCTATACACATGACCTAACCACTTCCAACGTGACATCCTAACATATTCATCAACTGGCTGCACCCCTGTTATTTCTCTAATTCTGCTATTTGATATCCTATCCCACCACTTAATTCCTAATATTCTTCTAAGTACCTTATTTTCAAACACCAAGAATTTACGGTCCATATTCGCTGTACTGTACCATGATTCGTGACCGTAGGTTAGTATACTCCTAACCATTACTTTATAAATTTTGATTTTTGTATGCACAGAAATTTTTTTATTCTTCCAAACAGTTTTAAGCATTCCCATTGCCTGATTTGCCTTTCTTAACCTTTCTTCGTATTCTAAGGTCAAAGAACCATCCTTCGTTAACCAGGTACCCAAATATTTAAACGTTTCAACCTGCTTTACCACCACACCTCCAATCATACAGTCCTGTGCATTTTCCATGTTCATATTAATAATTTCAGTTTTTCCACAATTAATAACCAAACCCACCCTTAAGCCCTCTCTCACTAAACAACCCAACACCCTCTGCATCTCCTCCGGCCCATCACACATCAAAACTATATCATCTGCATAATCCAGGTCCAAGAGCTTCCCATTCTCTCCCCAAAGTATACCTGCACCAGTTTCTGTACCAACCCTTTTCATTACGTAATCTATGACCAATACGAACAACAAAGGTGACAAGATGCCACCCTGAATCACACCTGACTTGACTTCAAACGGATCACTCATACAACCATCAACCATCACTTTACAAAATGTGCCATCATGCATGTTCGTAACGACCTTCACAAACTCCTCCGGTATTCCATAAAGCCTCATAATCTTCCCCATAGTCCCTCTCGAAACACTATCAAATGCTTTTTCGAAGTCAACAAAGCAAAAGCTCAACGGAACTCTCATTTCATTTACTTGTTGCATTAAATGCCTAATAATAAAAATTTGATCATTACAACCACGTCCCTTTCTAAAACCGGCCTGCTCGTTCCTAAGTATATCATCAACCACTGGCTCCAGCCTATTTAACAACACTCTACTAAACACTTTCAAGGCTATCGGTGACAAAGTGATTCCCCTCCAATTACCACATTCACTCAGGTCTCCTTTCTTGGGAATTTTAACAATCACACCATACTTCCAATCTGATGGTATTATTCCTGTTACCCATATCCTATTGAATAACTTGGTCAAGATCATTGTTAATCTATCCTCCTCCACTTTAAACATTTCTGGAAATAAACCATCCTCCCCTGGTGCCTTATTATTCTTTAACTGTTTCATTGCCTTCTCCACTTCCCCCATCCTTATCTCTCCTGTTTCTATATTTAAATCTTCCTCAGTAGGTGGTATATCTTCTTCTGGCGGTATTGGCCTATTAAGAACTATCTCAAAGTGCTCTTTCCATCTGTTTTTAATATCTCCATCTTTAGTCAGTAAATTACCATCCCTATCTCTAACAGGTATTTCCTTGCGTTTCTTTGCATTGCCACTCAGTTTTCTAATTGATTCATATGCTATCCTTTGACTCTGTCCATCATTTCTATTTATTAAAATTTCAGTTTCTGTAACCTTTCCATCTACATATCTTCTTTTATCTCTCCTTGCCAACCTTTTGACTTCTGAATGCAAACTCCAATACTCAGCTCTTGCTATCTCAATCTCATTATCATCATCACAATGCATCTCACTCCTCAATTTCGCTTCACGTCTCTTTTTTATCATATCCCACGTTTCATCTGACATCCATGTCTTTCTCCTACATCTACGTCTTCTTCCGAATGTACGATCAGCAGTTTCATGCAAAATTTTGTTCACATCCCCCCACACCTCATCCACACTTCTCTCCCCCTCTTCCAACGCATCCAGCACCAAGAACCTATTTCTGCATTCTAATCGAAACTCTTCCCTTTCCTCTCCTTCCCTTCTAAGTGCATCAATATCATACCCACGGGTATCACATCTTTCCTTCTTCTGACTTTTAAGTTTAAACTTTACTTTTGCAATGATGAGTTGATGATCGCTACCAATATCCGCTCCTCGTTTAACATGAACATCTAGCAAAGAACTTCTATGCCTTCTACTGACAGCAATATGATCAATTTGATTTTTGTAATTACTGCACGGTGACACCCACGTTGTCTTGTGTATGTTGCAATGCTGAAAAAGTGTACCGCCGATGACTAAATCATTAGCCAAACAGAAGCTCCCAAACCTCACTCCATTTTCAGTCATCCTTCTACCAACACCCATTTTACCCATACACTGCTCAAATCCCTCGTTTGAACAGCCCAACACTGCATTAAAGTCGCCAATGCAGACCAAAATATCATGTCTAGGAACCCTTCCTACCACTTCCTGCAATCTTTCATAAAATGCGTCTTTCCTTTCATCCGGTGCATTATTAATAGGCGCATAACACACAAACATACTTATGTTGCCATGATTGGACTTAAACCGTGCATACAGCAGTCGCTCGTCTATAGCTTCCCACTCATATAAAGCCTTATTTGCCTTACAACTCAGTAGTAATCCTACACCCTGATAATGCCTTCCATCCTGTCGTCCAGATACCAACATACGTAAACCATCCCCCAAATCCAGCTTATCAGTTCCGCTTAATCTAGTCTCTGTTAGAGCACAAATATCAAGTCCATAATTTTTGAAAACCGCCACTAACTCATCAATTTTACTGTCCTGATTGAGTGTTCTTACATTCCAATTACCAATTTTTAACATATTTTTTGCATTAATTAGAGAATTATGTAGTATATGAGGCAACCGTGTGATTCTTTGCACCCCCTGCCCATTTAAGGGCTGCACGGGACTGGGGGCCATTGCTATTCTTTCTGAGTTCATCTTGGTTTCTTTGGCTAATTACCTGAACACTTCGCCAGAGTGTTGCAGTCACAGTAGGCAACTAACTTGCCTGTTTGCCCGCACCCGCCAGGCTCAGCTGTGCTAAAACCATGCGCATGCTGGCGAGCTTTCCAGCCATTTCACTCTCAAGGAGTTTATCTGCCTGGGAAAGCATCCACCCCCCTGCTCCCGAGGGCTTTGGCTACTTGCACTCCGTAAACAGAGTGGGCGATGGGGTCGCCACATCCCTACGCCACACACACACATATATATATATATATATATATAATATAATTTGATGACATACTGGCCTTTACTGTCTTCTGCTACTAGGTTGGAAATAGTGTGATTCTCCATACACACTCTCCCACTACTGACACCGTTGAATTTGATGCCGTATTGGCCTTACTGTCTTCTGCTTCAAGGTTGAATTTAGTGTGACTCTCCATATACACCCTGCCTCGTGAACTGACCGACTACACCACTTTACTTACACATCTTCAGGTCATCAAGACTGCCAACATATTTGAGAGAGAATATTTCCACCCTCAGTCTTCAATACCCTTACCAGTTTAGTGGATTTCAACCAACTCATAATTCTCTTCAATTATCAAAACAAATGTGGGCTAACGGGACTAGAGTTAACGTCAGTCTCTAAATGATGCGCAAAAAAATTACTGTTGATAAGCCTGTGGTTGTCAGGCGCAATCACCCTGGCCTCTCTTCACAAGTATTTTCTGCCCAAACAAATAAATTACTACCAAGAGACAGATGACATACCAAGGGATTCATAATAATATACCAAACATTCAATACAACAGGCTATTATTAAATGTATTCAGAATTTTACAAGGCTGCTATCACGTGAGGTATAATGTGAGCCTTGATTTTTGACACTGCGATTATAAATTGTTAGGTAGATACGGGGGAAATGGAAGTGTGTGTTAGTGGTATCAACACTTGACACATGCAATATAAAGGTATTCACATTTGCTTCATTTAATAAAGAGCATTCTAGACTTGTTCATGAGTCTTATGCAGTTATTGTGTAAGTATTTTACAGCGTTTATTGCTTGATAAGAACCATTGAATATAATACGAATAAAGTATACAATAATGTTACCTCGGTTGTTTTTGTTACATCATAATAAAAAGTTGATCTAACTATTAATGATGTTAATATTTGATACGAATGTCAGTATATAAACCATCGATAACCGGGTGTATTTTCATACATTTATTAATTATTCCACTCATCTTTCACCACCCCAAGAATAATTTTTCACATCCTTTATACAGGCTACCCCCTACCCTCCTCAAATCCCTCCATACCCGGCACTTCTCCCTCACACCAGTGAATGGATCGAGCGAGCGGAGCTCACTACTATAATTTCGGGGTTCGGGGTTGACAACGCTGGGTGGGCCTAGCGGCAGTTGTGTAGGGTTGAAATATTCACGAAATATGCGCAGAAACACCCAACTTCTTTGAGGCGGTCTTCGCTAAAGACATAATATGATCTCTCCAAGAGATATGGTGAGAAGATATCCAAGAATATTGAGAGAATAAGAAAGATTAAATTGTGTGTCATTGAAGAAGAGGGGATAATTATTTAGAAACTTAGAGCGCGTTGAGAGATGAAGGAACTGTGTTTTGGAAGCATTGAAAGCCACAAGATTTTTCTCTGCCACTATCGGAGATGGGGAAAAGGTCAGAAATCAGGCTTGCCACTGAATTATAATTTTATGTGGTGAGGAGCTATGGGGATAGACGATTGTCAAACCAGGTAGAGTGGCTAGGGAAGTACATTACAGCTAAGATTATTAACGATATGAAAATGAAGAGGTAATAGGACAGAACAATGGGGAAAACCACTGTATGGAAACCTAAGCTTTGTGTTAGACTCTTTCAAATGCTTTTGATATGTCTAGCGTGGCATTAAAAGTTTCACTGCAGTTCTGAAAAGAGGTTGACCATGAATAAAAAAGGAAGGATAGGAGATTGCCAGTAGAAAATACCTGCTGTAAATAGTACTACCGTTGGGAAAGAAGGTCGTGGGAAGTAAGATACTTTGGACATTTTAAGTTAAGAATAGATTTGAAGGCTTTAGACAGACAAGAATCAGAGCTATGGGGCAATAGTTGGAGGGTTGGGAGCGGTCATCCTTCTTTAGAACAGGTTAATTCAGGGCAAACCTTAAGCAGTTAGGAAATATATTAGATAACAGACAAGTTTACCTTGGCAAGGAATCAGCACGGAAGCAGTTCTTTATAACAACAACCGGAATCTCATCAAGACTGTTCACCTGCCGAGTGAGTGTCAGTACCAAAGCAGGTAGAAAATATACTTCATTTAGGATATATGCTAATGATAGGCAAAAGTGGATGAAAGGGGTAGAAATATGAGACCTAGGAAAGTTCCTGAAAAGGAGACGCCGGGACAGGAAACCCTCCAAACACCACGTATTTATGAGTCGATTCCACAGTGGTATTTGTTTGTGAGCTTCCTAACCAACCACACTTGTAAGGCTTTATTATTTTCCAAAAGCTAAGTATCCACATTCACAAAATCTATCCAACAGTTAAATAATGATGATCACTGCATAGGTTACTCACCAAATTCATTAAATAATTCACCCATAAGTCATTTACACGGCTAAGATTCTTTCGTTTGCGTGCTTACAAACCACTACCAATCACTGTGGAATTGACCCTATATCTTGAGATTGTAGGACATTGGTGTTCTGAAGTAGAGTAGCTGAGGGGTGGAACAAGCACCCATAAGTAGCAATAAGTGCAGACAAATGAATAGTGTTAAAAGTAACCTTGATATGTATTTGGATTCAAGGTCTAGTCATGACTCATGAGCTACGTATGGCTAAGCCAATAGTCTATTAGCAGTTTCCTTGATTCTACTAAGCTATCAATATACTTACACAAAGCAAGCTCGCCGAAACACCGATCTTCGTCTCCGTGTCCGTGTCCGTGTGGGTGTGGGTGGGAAGAAGGTTCACCCTGGACCCACACCTCTTTTGTTATGTAGTGAAAGTGATCATCGGATTCCGCAGCTACAGTTATCCAAAACCTTCCCGCATGTTTGTATTGGTGTGTATTTTCAGCGCCGGGTTCCCCGACTGTGGGTGAAAGATAAGATCAGGTCATGGAAGCTATGTGTGTGTGTGTAAGACAGGTGGTCATGTGAAGTTATGGCGTGTGTACGGAAGAAAAGAGGTGCTTCTATGTCCAGTACCTGTCACAGATTAAAAAAACAGGTATTCATTGTCACTGGTAACGGGGTTGTACCATTTAAGCTGTGAGTGATTCCTTTGTTTTTGACACAAATTATAGCCAAATCAGACCATTACTTGTCTGTGATAGTCAAAGCTGGTCAAGCAACTATAAATGTACTTTGTCAATATTATTTCGCTTTGTATTTTAAAAATGGGAAAGATTATTTTCTAAAGGATTCTCAAAACCAAGTAATCAATCAACACGTTGCTTTACGAGAGGTTGAGAATGGGTATGTAAGGAAGAGTTGGGGTACTATTGATGTAGTTGGAATAATATTCTTGTCTGGCTGGGAACTGGATAAAACCTCCTTGGCCAAAGCTCACGGATGAAAATTTAAGAAGGATATAATATACTCACTGAAGGAAAGTGCTTCATCGTATAAACTAAATATTGAAAACTGTACTCTTGACATATGTACTTTGTCTAGAAGTTATTCAAAATGTTTAGAAACCTATAGATATGAAACTATTAAAGAATAGACTGTCCAACAACAAACGAAATTTGTCGAGTTTTCTCAATGCGTCTGACGGTCCCCATACACTGGCAGAAGCATGCGGCGAATATACTCTATGTGTACTGATGGTATGCTGATGAATCTTTGATGACATTTTGACGTTAAATATATGTTTATTGGATATATGTAAATGAGTTCTTATCTATACAAGTTGTGTGGAGGATTTATTGTTTGTTGAGGTTTTGTCGGTGAGTAATTTGGTGAGGTTTTGTGGATGCATTCTTGTTTGGTGTGGTTTTGTTGGTGAGTTTTTGTTCAGAGAGTTATTGGATGGCGAGGTTTTGTTCAATAAAGTTGTATCTGGTGAGCTATGCCAAGTGAGGTATTGTGTTTACATCCCTGCATTAGTAGCCTCTGGTTGTCTAAAGGCGACTCTTAGTCACTATAATTTTCCTCTAGGATTATGCCACGAAGATGCACTGTAACCTGCTGATTCTGAGTATGTTTTGAGTTTTGCTGTGCGATTCGTACTTTTGAAGTGACACGCGAACGAACACATTTACATATACTTCTGTGTTAATATAATAAAACTTGGATAATTCACATAGCAAAATATTTGAGATGTTGATGTGGTAGTGATGTATAGTGAAGATATGCTAGAAATATTGCACGAACAGGCTCCCGAACCTACTGATTCCGTTAATGTTATTAGTTTTGCTGTGCAATGCGTAGTTTCAAGTGACGCGCCAACAAAAAATATACATTTCACTACTACACTGGTATATTATAGAGAGTAGAGACTTACCTTCAATATGGCTTCTAACTACGTCAAAGGTGCCGTCTCCCCATTCAATCAGATATGATATCCTAGACGAAACAGTTGTCGGAGAGACCTGAAAAGAAGCAGAGACAATATTACATCCTCAACATATTTCCTCGGGATGATGGAATAAAGTACAGTATAATTTTGTTTGTGTGTGTGTGTGGGTGTGCACAACTTACGCACTATCTGCTATTATATAGAGTTTTATGTCAGTTTGTTTGTATTTGCGTATATACAGGCACCAAAATACTGCGCGAGGTATATAATTATGTATACACATCTTCGGGTTCGGGCCGTTATCGTTAGTGCACCTATCATATTTCGGTCACATCTTCACTACCTGTAGCAATCATAGCCTTTCCTTTCCCCTTCCCATTCTTTGTTCTCTTCTTCCTTCCCTCCGTTCCATCTCTCTCTCTCTCTCTGTGTGGTTGCATAGCCTTCTTTCCTTCCTTCACTCTCTCACACTTCTATCACCCTTTTCTGGCGCTATATAACTTCGATGTTGCGGCGCCTAATTCCAATTAATCAATCCTTCCTTCACTCCATCCTTCTTTCTTCCCTGACTATGACTTAAGTTAATCATTTTATATGTCTTTGGACCAAACTAAGTGCTAATATACAGAGTAAATCACGTTTATAAGGCGAATGAACCTTGTATGTGATGTTCCTGTTCGGTCCTGTGTGTGGGTAGTAGAGCCCACGAGGTGGTCGGGTGGGAGTAGAACAAGCCTGCGAAGGGGGCGATATGGGGGGCTGGGTGGGGGTACCCTAAGCCCTAGAAACGGGCGAGTGTTGGCTAGTGAATAATATTATACAGTATATAGAAACTTCGTACATAAGAAGCTCGCACACATAATATGCAAAATATTTTCTGCTCTTTCAGTTTCAAAATCCAGGAAGAACAGATTCATTACGTTCATTTGAATATAGACCCTTACGTTTACTTGCTGCTGATGACAAGATTCTAGCTGGAAGTATCGTGATACTACATTTCAGATTAGACACTCAAGGTCATATACCAGGGGTGCAAAGGTTTGAAGTCTGGCCACGTCGGGGGTTTTGTGTATGAGATGAAGAATGTTGTTAACACCAGAAAGCTAAAAGAGTCAGGTATGGTTAAACACCCCTTGCGAAACTTGTGGTGCTTCAGAAAAAGATATTGCTTAAGATTATGATAGAGAATTTGGTTATATGGTAAGAAAGACATATAAGATATGAGAATACAAAATAGTAGTACTGACCATATTAGTGAAAAAAAGGGGGAAGAAAAACGAAAGAAAAACTTGTTTTTTGCATTCATTAGCCTTCTCAACACACGTGATAAGACATAATCATTTTTACGGTACGTATTGGGGTTAAGGTTTTTCTGAAAAAAAAAAAATTAAGTGGGTCTCGTTATGTAATAGTGTACTTATAATGCAGTAAATACACAGAGGGCCAGAGTGGTAACCCAAAGGTAACTGTGACCAGAGAGACAGAGAGATAGAAGGAAAAAAATAATGGCTGATGATACTAACTTACCTCAATAATAACGGTGACTGTATCACCTTTTTCGACTTCATGAGGGGTCACGTGTACGTCCAATTCCACGTCCGACTGACTTCTGTTGTCATCACAATTATTATTATTATTATTATTATTATTATTATTATTATTATTATTATTATTAGATAAACTCCTTCTTTTGAAGTGCAGTTGTGGTGTGAAATTCTATTGCCTCTCTGGTAGGATGACGAACTTTGAGAATGATGTTGTCGTGAAAGAGACATAATTGTTAGGTTACTTCTGTTTACCCATAAACCATGAAAACAACGGTCAGAAGAAACACTCACGTCTCATTCTAGACAATATTATTGTCAAAGTTTTACCATCATACCAGAATAGCTACAGAACCATAGACAGCGATACCAACCTAACCTAACCTAATCTACCCAAGAGCCAGTAAACTTAGCGTTGTAAATCTTTTTCCATCAAGCTTGAATCAAGAAAATTTCAATTTATTCATTCGAAGCAATATCAGCAGGTTAGGGGAGCCGTGAATATATGTTTTTTAGCGAGTCGAATTTGATTTCATTGAAAGTTTACAGGAAGGAAAGATTGATAACGCTAAGTGGGAAATGGAGGGAGTAATTTATAAACAAGCAAGAGCAAGGTCCAGGGACTTGTTCTGGAGTACATCCTCACGTCTGGCATGATAGCATCACAGGTCCAGTGCTCCTCAGTGCCAATTTTATTCTCTGATCACGTCGCACTTTGGCTTCATTATTCTCCTCCTGCTGGGTCTACTGCTCCTGCCACTCATTTATATATTGCTGTGCCCCTTAAATATTGCCCTATATACATCTCATTTATGGCACATGTGTTCCCTACTCTTGACCTTTCTTCACCTGACCAGTTATACTTCGATCTTGTATCTACCACTCATGACTTTTACAGGCTATAAGTCTCCCGGCAACACCTCCAACTTCGTCGTACTACCCACTCCTAGATGCTTGACTCACGTATAAGGAGGCGAAGGAGGAGGCTGAACGTGTTAGCCTTTTGTTTCAAGCCTGCCCAACTCCCGACCTGCTACATCGTTATCAGATTTCCAGGGATGCTTTAGTCGCCCTGCAGGAGTGAGTTCATTCTGAGTCTTGGCAGCGGTTCACAGACAGCATCAACCAGCAAACGAGTGTGGCTTCCATGTAACACCTCATCCGTCGGATTGTTAAAAAGACTCCCGCCACTGCCCGTCATCACACTCCCGCTGCCTACGCCCAACAACTAGTCAGAACATTCTGCCCCAGCCAGTCTTCCCAGCCACATACAAGATGATGGTATTAGAAAATGCTGTGCAGGAATCTCTTCCTCCTCCAGTGGCTAGCTTTCTCTTCTTAGAACATGCTTCCTTTTACATGGGGTTCCTCCCTGTGTACACTGATGGGTCAAAGGTTGATGCTGGAGTTGGTTTGGGGGCTGTCCTTCCCGACTTTTGTCGTCACGTCGTGGTGATAGGCTCCCTTCTGTCATGTCTGTTATTACTGCCGAGGTCTCGGCCATTTTATATGCCCTTCAAGTAATTTTTACTTTCCTGCAGCCTTCTTTTTCCCTTTTAAGCGATTCTTGTAGTGTTTTGCAGGCCTTGGGCAAATTTAACTCTTCCCATCCCCTGGTGTTCGCCATTCTTGAGTGGCTTGTCTTACTGGGACGTCATGGCCGCAGAGTCACCTTTTGTTAAGTCCCAGCCCAGGTGGGTGTTGATGGGAATGAGCGGGCTGACGCCCTGGCTATATAAGGATGTAGCCTCCAATGCTCGGCCTCCTGCCCGGCGGCATATGCGCGTTCTGTAATCCATGTTAGTCGCCTCAGCCCCGCCTCCTCCTTCTCGTGGCCTTTCAGCCAATCACACAGCAGCGCGCCATATAGGCGGCCAGCTGTACAAAAATATTTCATCACATTGATTTACGTTTTTTATGCATGAATAGATAAAACAAATATATATGACTATCTACATTGTACATGGATTGAAAGAATGGATTAACAGAATAATGAGACATAGAGGTCATATTTTCTTAAATTTACCTCAAATTAAAAAAATAATAATAAATAAGAGAGCGAGAGAGAGTGCCAATACGGTCTGTTTACATCATCAGCTGTTTTTCCCGCTTTCCAATAACCCAACTCCCAACATGTTCCAACAAAAGTTACAGCTCGGTTGAACTCTAATAATGTGCGCTTGTATGGTAGATATAAAGGGCTTCTCTTGCCTTGTAATTAAACAAGATCATAATTACACTCACTTAAGGGTGAATGTAATGAACGAGGACGAGGCAGAGATGTGGAAAAACGAGTATAGTAAGTTGAACAAAGTTACCCTAAATGTTGCAATGTCATACACGAGAAAAGTGTATGCCTTATGTTCATTACATTATCGTTACAGTACAGACACCAACTAACTTAAGAGGTGTACCGTAGGTAAACAGCATGGAGGTTATCTTAAGTTAGTTGGTATCTGTACTGTAACGATAATGTAATGAACAGAAAGCATGGGATTAAAACACAAACTGCTTACCAAGTATATCTATTCGTTTTTCCAAGGTGATATTTGTCTCCATGTAGGTAGATATGCTTTTGTCTAAACTTCAACACTGTAGATAGTCATATATTTGTTTTATCTATTCATGCATCAAAAACGTAAATCAATGTGATGAAATATTTTTTGTACAGCTGGCATCCTATATGGCGCGCTGCTGTGTGATTGGCTGAAAGGCCACGAGAAGGAAGAGGCGGGGCTGAGGCAACTGACATGGATTACAGAATGCGAATATGCTGCCCCGCGTCATCCGGTACCTGCTGCGGACCTTTGACCCTACATTGAAGCTGCCTTTCGTTCCAGGATAGATGAGACGCCAGTGGTACATTTTCCTACATTGCACAAGGGTAAGAGCCTTATATATATATATATATATATATATATATATATATATATATATATATATATATATATATATATATATATATATATATATATATAAGGCTCTTACTCTTGTGCAATTAATAGGAAAATGTAATGCTGCCACCTGAGCATTTATTTACCTAAGCATAATTATGATATTAGGTTATAATGGTGGACCACAGTTTTATAGGAACGTATAATATTTATATTGTCGGTATAAGGTAGTTACAATAATATTAGGATAATGAAACCTACTGTATTTATAATGAACGATTTGTTGGATTCTGCTTATTCATGAAGGTGCATACGTATGTGGTAAAAATGATGGTTGTCGTGTTCCCACTTATATAAGGGAAAAGTCGCAACACGAACTATTTACGACAGCCTCGTGGGCCATGGTGAACTATATTAGCCATGCTTGGGAAAGTCAGTACCACTGTAGTAAAACCTTAGGTATATACCACGTGCACCAGGCCACTATCGTACTCAACTCCGACTCCCATCCAACCCCACAGGCCAGTCAGGGCTCAGGTGGCAGCGGTACAGTTTCCTATTAATTGCATATAAGGGTAATAGCCTCAACTGACGTCGAATTTTATTTTATTCATATATATATATATATAATACCATCAATGTATGATTGATATGCTTGGGACAGAATATAATGGCTCTCAGTCGGTATTACTAATGGTTTTAGAATTCGTTTAGTCAGTTTTTGAGACTGATTGAAATGGAATTCTGATTACATTGGACTTCCCATACTCAGTTTAATAAAGTCGTTTGTGGATATCTGATACTTGATTGGTCAGATAAGAAAGATAATTTATGATATACAATAATACGATATGTTTAACAATGCATTTGTTAATACCAGCTCTAGAGCTAAAGATGTAAGGTAGTTTTGGGTAAGTTGAGATAGGTAGGAATTTATTGGGTTAGGACTGTGTTATATATGGTAAACCTGGGGTGAACGGTTCAGGTTTCATTTGTTCTTGCCTTTGAGTAGCCACGGTGTTGCCGCCATCAGTTCTGAATTTGGCTGAAAAATCGCCTTCTCCATCTACAGTAGCCCCTGTAGAGATATAAATATTGATAAGAAATAGCTGCAAAGCTGAGTAAAAAAAGCTCTTAGGCGAATTTACATATGAGTACAGCTAGAAAAATCGACTAGAATATAATTATGTATACAGTGTTGGTTATGGCGGAAGTCGTGGTATCACAGCAAACAACCCACTGAACTTGGAAGAGACAGATTAATTGCGCCTTAATTATTGGAGCTACTCACCAAACCTAGTAGTTGATAGGGTATCCTCGCTTTTTCTTGACCTATTGAATTGTGGCTTGTAAGCGTGGAATAGAGGAAGTGTCTCGGTCTTGGAAGTGACGTTTTAAAATAGCCTAAGCCCACAAATTTTCAATTGAGTTTAAGTCGGCTGAGTTACTTGGACTCAACTACTTGGAGGCTTTATTTATACTGATATATTATATCAACAAAATAAAAGTGCACTTTCTCTTTACCCCAGAACTAAAATAGGCCTACATTTTATCTTACGGTCCTGCAAAGTAAAATGATTATGCCAAATTTATAACAATTTGAATACATACATACATGTAGTTTAGATAATATTGGGCCTGCTAAATAAACTACAAAGATCAAACTTCTTTTAATTAATTAATGAGCATTTTTACAGTTTTATCAACAGCAGTTCTATCCATTTTCAGTCAAAATATCAGAGCCACCTAACCTTAATTCAAATTTTTTTCTAATTAATTCATAAATTATTTTTTAAATGCATACAAAGATACATTATGTAGATTATAGTGTTCAGGTTTAACTGTCTTATTTCTACAGTCTTCTCCCATTGCTAGTCTTACTGTTGAAGCTTATTATTTTTTACATACCGTTGTTGAGGGTAATAGATATTTTTTAAGTAGTACTTTTTTAATAGTTCTTTTCCGTTTATATAATATTTTGTTGCTGCAAAATATGTTATCACTTATACCAAAAAAGTCGTAATGACCTAAATTTCGTTCAGAATCTGTAAAATTGCCCTACAGCCATATAGGCAAAGCTATGAGGCCGAAATGCCCTACATATAGGATGATTAATTACCCTACGGTTGGCAACACTGCCTTCGAGTCAAGATGTAAGTACAGCCACGAACCACAGTTTCTTGGACACCCGGGCTGCTCAGAGTCAGAGGTGAGGATCATATGCCTTTCTGGTCGGGAATTGTGATAGTTCTGAAGCTTCACTAGCCATTGGATGAGACAGTGAATGCGTTGCTTCTGTCTGGGTTTCAGATAGCCAGCATGTATAGTTCTCGATTTTTCATCACACCCTACTGATTACTCAATATCGTTTTACTTTTTATTTCAATATATTAACGCTGACTGACAGCCAGCGTTTATGGTTTTGGTCGTTACTATGGTGACTAAATGTGTATCTGTTATGTAATAACAGATATTGTTTCAGTATTGGACACACACACTTGGTTGGCATCAACATTTCCAACACTTCATATCAACACCACTATATTGCACGCCTATACGAAGTTCAACCCTACCATCCCCGATATAGACACCCTCACTCCCAGTATTTCCCTGACACCTCTTGTCCCCTCCCTCCCCCATGTTGTTGATAGGCCTACTTTTCAAACGAAGCAACTAGTGGGCTTATGTAGTGACTGTCATCAGTTGCCACCACTAGTTCCCTCCCTCAGTTTACAAAGGAGCCTTTCATGCGAAGCCACTGCAGTTGCTTGATCGGCAACCGACGTCGGCTAACTCGTGCAACTAGTGTCTACTACCCGCAATTGCCGCCAGTCGCAGTAAAGCATTATTTTTAATGAGAGCTTTCCCTAGCATTGTTTCTGAAAGCTAGTATCTGACATTTACATTTCACATTGTTGAAGACCTCAGTCATTATCACTCATGTTGCAAACTACGACTTATACTAATAAGCAGGATTTTGTTGTAACCAATCCACAACGTAAAACTCCCATTCACACGAGCATATATTATCGGCCACAGACACCAGACAGGGGCGAGCGAGCGGTGGAAATTGGAATAGCAAAACCTTCACTTCTGTCTTGTCTGTGACAGTGTGTCTGCCCGTGTGAATGGGGCCTAACTTGTAAGATTTTCAATTAGTGATGCTGTTTATTAAATTTGACGGATATCCAAAGATTATTTTTAATGATTCACACTCTTGTAAAAATTTACAGTAGGATGTGGTAAAACAGGTCATAAAACAGGACTGCAGTGTAATTCCACACAAAGTAAAGCTCCGTTAGCGTAAGTATCTGCGTAATCGGTGATAACTGAATATATAATCACATGGACCTACTATTCGAAGAAGTAGAATCAAAATGACTTTCAAGGAGACATTATTTATAAAAATATGAAATGTATTGACCGTAGAGACCTTTTATACTTGATGGATTTATCAATATCAAAGTTTATTGATTACACAGTTAGCACAACACAACTGAAAACATCATAATAATGATATAATATTATTTGGAATAACACAGTTTATTGAATAACGATTACATTTCCTTCAGTATTCCATGCTTTTAATACCTAATACTAATAAGCAAATACTATACATATAAATAAATATTTAACTATAAGCATATATAATATCTTTAATAAAACGTCTGGTGAATATGCAGGCATACATATCGAGAACTATACATGCTGGCTATCTGAAACCCAGACAGAAGCAACGCATTCACTGTCTCATCCAATGGCTAGTAAAGCTTCAGAACTATCACAATTCCCGACCAGAAAGGCATATGATCCTCACCTCTGAGCAGCCCGGGTGTCCAAGAAACTGTGGTTCGTGGCTGTACTTATTTATACACAATTTGTTAATAAAATATATTGTGAGAATTAGCTGAAGGTCTGAAACAATATCTACCAGAATATGAGCCTAATCCAACACTTCTTATCTTATTAAAAAATAAATAATAATAAACAATGTAACAAAGCCTGTAAAACGCTAAGTAGACGTGAAATCATAAAGCCTTTGTTTTCAGTCAGAACATATTTCGAATCATCGGGTACTTACAAAGTGCAGCCAAGAGGACACCAATCATCCACATCTGAAAGATAATAATAATAATAATAATAATAATAATAATAATAATAATATTAATAATAATTGTTATTATTATTATTATTTTTATTATTATTATCATTATTATTATTATTATAAATAACTTCGTTGTATGTAAACTGAATAGACCTACTTTTGATATCTGGAAACTGTGACACGAGAAGGACTTCGTCATTGACAGAATTTCATACCCTTGAGTTACTAATTCGATTGTTTGAATAACCAGGAAATATTATTATATACTCTCTTAAGTTACTCAATTGAAATATGTGTGTATTTTTTTTAGGGTGTTTAAGGTAAAACCTCAGATAATTATTTTGTAACTTTTGTAAGCAAAACTGGTTTAGGAAAACGTTTTAAAATCGCAATGGTTATTGAAATATATATATTGAAGAGTAGCCTACAATATATTACAGTAGAGACTTGCAGGTGTGGCTATGATACAATAAAACTTATAATTCTATCAGAATTGTGGTCATGATGACTAATGATTAACATATTATAAGCCTTTATAAAAATGATTAGTGGAGTAGAAAGTGTAATATCTCGCCTTATCAATACATATATATATATATATATATATATATATATATATATATATATATATATATATATATATATATATATATATATATATATATATATATATATATATATATATTAAGGAAGGCGAAAAGTGAAGGGAAACCCATGTATATATATATATATATATATATAAGGATTAATAAAAAGACAATGTTACCCCACATACTCACTCTAGTCCAGATTCACAATCTGGCCTCAGTCGTGGTAGAATAATCCATGCAGTAGCACTCACAACTGGGCCTCATTTTACTGTGTACCCCAGACATTTTACGTATATATAATGAACTATTTCCCTACTGGCAAATCGTCCTTGTATGTCTTCACTCCTTGACAATGCTTTCCTCACTCCTTCCCCTTCGTATACTACCTCGTTCCAACTCATTCTATGCTTCCCTTACCCCGTCCCCTCTATTCTACCTCTTTCCAACTCATTCCATTCCATGGATGTATACTACCTAGTTTCAACTCATTCTATGCTTCCTTTACCCCGTCCCCTCTATACTACTTCTTTCCAACTCATTCCACTCCATGGGTGTCTCTGTGTCATTCCTTTGTCACTCCTTAATTGACAAAGCTTCCTTCACCCCTTCCCCTCTAGACTACATCGTACCAATTCATTCTACTTTCTACATGCCTTCCCTCTATTTGATAAAGTTTCCCTCATCTCTTCCCTCCATCGAGACCCACGATGCTTCAGTGTTGAAGTGACATGAGAGCCATCTCCCTTGAATGGTTGATATTTCACTCCAATATCGAAAACCACAGATATTTTGTCTTACCTTGATGACTCCCATGTTGTTGTTATTAATACTGTTGTGTTGGTGGTCCTTTTCGCTTGGCAGCTTACGTAGGAATAAGGGGTGTGGGAATGTATACAAGTAAGGTAACGGAGGTACTGGGGAAAGGGAGGAAGAGGGGGAGAGAATTGAGATGTAGGGCACCGATTTGAGGTGAGAGGGGGAGAGAGTTGAGATGTAGGGCACCGATTTGAGGGACATGTGGAGGGAGAGGGAGTAAATGATCGGGAGGAGAGAGGGGGGATGGTGGTTGTGAGGTGAGAATGGGATAACAGAGGAGGATGGTGGGAGGGAGATGGGAGTTGGGTAAGGGAGGAGGAGAAGGGGAAAGTGGCGTGACGGGGAGAGGGAGTAAGAGGTGAGAGATGTAGGTTAGTTAGTCAAAGTAGGTTTATTTCTATCGCATGTACTGAGGTTACTGACACGACCATTGTGTGAATTGTACATTCAGGAGAGTACAATAATATTCTGTCCTAATACTTGACACAATTAATCAGGCCATAAGGATTTCAATAACTAAGGTTTCGACCAGAGTAACATAATACTGTACATTTTCTATTACTTTCGGTAAAAGTAAAACTTCTTTCATCCTTTAACCAGTTATGACAATGTTCGTTCACTTCCTGGGAATTATTGTCGATTCTGCACTCGTGCATGAATATTAATCCAGGTCTGAATACTGCAGTTTGTCACGTCCCTCCCTTCAGTTCATAATAGCCCTGTTCAAGTGGATTTGATCTAAAGTTATATTCCCCCTCATTGGCATATTCACATGTGGTCTCGTTCATTAAACCTACTATGGATGAACATCTTCTGTAGGAGAGTAGTATAACTGCACTTTGATATGCAAATGCAAATTGATCGTAGACATAATCAATGTTCGACAGATGGGGTTTGTAGAATCTCGAAGTTTTTTTTTTTTTTCATTTTGATTGTCGACACACTCTTAGTATTTCATTATAAGCCTTTGAGTACAACTGGAGACGTAATATTACTGTATCTCCTATTAGCATTTTTAGAGCCTGTACCGGTGATAAGAGAGATACTAGAACTGTATGTTTTGTGTATCTGAAGGCTAAGACAACACTTGAGGATACCATATTCTGAAGCAGTTGTTTTCTTTTCGTATTGGAAAAACCTTGAAGTTTCCATTAAATTTATTGTTTTTACTTAATATCATTTTACATTCGTGTAAGCACCTCGGACTCTTGTCTTTACACTCAAATCGAGGGAAAAAACGTTGTAGTGTTATTGGTTCAAAGTGTTTCTGGTTTTCTTCGGAGAGGAAATAATTCGTTTATCACTTAATGTAGATGTGTTTTTGTTATGAGTTAGGAGGAATAGATAAGATGTTTGGCTCTATATAACTTGGAATGGACGTAAAGAGATTTTTATATAGGTTGTGGTATCCACCTTACTTAGAAGGATTATTGCTCGTCCTAGAAAACTATTTCTTTACAGCGTTTGTGTCAGTGTGTATAATCAGGATATCCCTCCCTATGTCGCTGTAAAATTCATATAATGATCCCTTAATTATTTTACAACAATATTTTGCTCTAGACTACATAATAATATTTCCATCAATATATCGGCTTACATCACCTTACATCGAGGGTTATAGGTGCCTTTATCTATTTATAATATCATACAAGTTTGTACTTTATAGTGTTTAGCTTCGAGTGTCAGATATACTGTTTATACTACCATATTAGTTTCATCCATTGGCTCACTTCACTTCCCGACCTAATAATTGTTGTTCTATCCCATCCAATGCAAAGCTCTCTACATCCAATACAGATATTCTACCTCGCATTCCTTAACAAGCTTCTGCACTCCCAATACATACGGATGAGTCCAAGATGTGGAATGGCAAAAGATTTGCTGTACTTTTCCCTGGCTGTTGTTACATGCACAGTACAGTGTCTCTGCCGTTATTCGTGTCGCTACAGCTGGTCAAATATGTCTGACATTATATTTGCACTGCGACATAAAACTATTTTCCCTTCAGTATCATTTGTTCTGTGTGTGTGTCTTCTTTTTATCTCTCTTACTTAGATTGTAAGTTATTTTTTGCCGTAAAGAAGGCTGTGTCTATTTTTAATTTAAAAATATTTTATGTTCTTTAGTTTCCCTTGTGGTTTATTGCCATCACTTTGGAAGTACAATATGTTCTTTTGTATTTATTAAATAATTCAAGTCTCACATGGGGAGTAGAAAACCACATCAGAAACTATTTAAGTCCCCCATTGACCTATAAACAACAGCATCATGCTTCAATACATGCCTACAATAAAACTAGACAATATAAAATGTTCCAAGGTAAACTCCATTATTTGAAAATAACAGGAGGTAAATAAACTTATGCATGAAGTTTGAGATACAACATATATTTCTGTATATCTCGTAATGGTTCAGAAAGGAGAGTAATATACATTTGCTAGAGAGAGAAAAAAAAGGGATGATTATACATACACACAGGCATACATATGTACAGTATATACATACATGTATACATATACCGACTGGGACTTCCACAATCAGCATCAAATCTTCGTAACCTCATTTGCTAGTGACCTCATCAGATGACGTGAGATCAGATTGAAATAAAAACCAGCCTCCCTCCCTCCACCCGACCCCATCCCACCTTTCGTCAACTCCAGCGGTGCATCCGATGGTCAGACTCGGTCCAGTCGTCGTTTGTTAAGGATATCCACCTCTACCTTCAATTCCATCATGACGACTTTACGGGTAATGTTTGGCAGTTTTCTAAAATTCCCAAGTGCTACTGTAAGACTAGCACAATCTTCTCTTTTTTGCTTTACACTTTTGTACAGTAATTAGAGTGTATAAAGATAGCAATGTGATGTGTTCCTTACCGAGCCTTTCCTTTAAAACACGGAATGTGGAAATATCATTGTTTGTCTTCATGACCCTCGTGTGGTCAAAATGTATAAACTTGTATATTATTGAATCAATCAACTTAGACAGCAAGCCAGGGAATGCAGTTGGTCTCAGTGAACTCTCTCTATCAATATCTCTCTCTTGATATCTCCATCAAATCCTTCCAACACTCCTTTTCTAATTCTCTTCACACTGTTCTCAAACAAGTTGTCTTTTCCTTTTCATAACAATCAACTCAGATACACCTTGCATTTAACTTCCTTCCATTATGTTAATATTCACCAACCACTTTGAATGAGACATGTCTCATATATTGATTGATTGCTTGTACCTTCGCGATATCCCATTCCCTTTCCTATGTAACTCTGTCCTGCGAACTTATCCCAAGAAACTTTCTCAGTATTCTTTTCTCAAATATTAGCACTTTTGATCTAATGCTAATAAGCTAAATGCAGTTTATGTAGACCAACATATAGTTTGAACGAGATATTACATTGTGAGTTTGTGTTTTCCTACATCCAGATGATTTGAGCATTATATGATTATGTTTGAAAAGTATTAGGCCTACACTTTAGTTCACATATTTTCTAATTATAATCAACATTTTAACTTAAATTATCGTATTTCACACAGAGCTTGTGAATAATACTTACTATGGTGAGGTGTACTGTATTTTACATAATAATTAAAGGACTCTTTCTGGAACAGCGACGAGATCACTGAGCTCTATTTAGATGGATTGGTTATGTTCCCATTGGGCCAGTGACCCAAGGCGACCCAGTATAAACATAATAGACACCGATGACCACAGCTTCTCACAATGGTGTGGTATCACTAATGTGCACTAGAATGCCTTTTTCTTCCTTAATTAGTATAGGCGGGAAACTGCAGATTTATGGAAGAAAAGTTCAAATGGTGAGATAAGCATGAATCTTTGCACAGATAACCTTTATATGACCGTAATTGAAAATCAACCTCGGGCCACACAGAATTATCCATATTACAAGATGGCCGCCAGGTTTTCAAATTGGCTGCCCAGAAAATAAGTTTTGGAAAATATTGTCTATTGCTGGTCATTGCTACTTCAGTTTTGAAATAGTGCCTACAGGTTATGATTCATAAATGTGACTTAGTTGAACTAGGTACGTAACTGTCATACATATGAGCATTGAGCTTTTCTAAATAATAATTGCATTTTATTTTAAATGGCCACCAATATTACATTACTCATTAACTCGGCTAATGACGTAGGTATCAGTTTATGTAATACATCGATTCTGGGTAATTTTGGGCTGATCATTTTATTTTTTTGGCAAATATAGTTGTTTTGGTCATTATTTTTGTTATAGAACAACCACAGACCTTATAATTAAACATTGGCTCTATTGACATATTAAGCTGTTTAGCTTGCCCTAGCGAAGGAGAGCCGAGCCAAAGGCGACGGGGATTTTAGTATTCTGGAAGGTATACAGATCACGGAGGAATTAATTAGCATTGGATGGATGATCGGGCTAGGCGTAGGATAGTGATTTTGTTATTATTGTAGCCCAGTTGTAGCTCATACTTGAAAGTGCATATATGTTGTATAGGTGGTAAAAGCATAAACACTCGGCCTAGACAACGACAATGGACATGCAAACTGAAATGCCCTCATTTTCATCACAGGAAGAGAGTACATGTTGAAATACCAATTGGGAATTATGCTACTTGTGCCAATGTAACACTAGTAAAAGGTTAGCAGATGCCACTAGCAGTTGTTTTCAGACATTAGCTACCAATATTCCCCAATTTTACAATATGAACTGCATGCCTATTCTTTACATCTCTTTTAATTACTATTTCTGCGTTCAAAATTCACTCCTGTCTTTCCTTTTCTCCCAAATTTCTTTCCATGTCCTTCCTGTTTGCTGTCACACCTCTCTATCACCTGCTTATGGCGCTATATGACCTCACTTTTACGGCGCCTAATATCAACCAATCATCAATCAACAGCATGCCTATTCCTTTCGACCCCAAGCGACTTGGTGATGGTGATGGAATTCAATTTACACTTGAGAGAAACAAAGCTACATATCATGAAGCGTGCAAACTGAAGTTTAAAACCTCCAAACTAGAAAGAAAGAGGAAATCAATGTCTACCTCAGATTAAATGTGTGAATCATTCTAAGCTAAGTTCACACGCAGCAGCCTCAAGAAGACAGCTGCAGAAGAAGCAGATGATTCAGACGAAATTGGAGAGTGTTTCATAAGTGACTAGCCCAGTGGTTCTCAACCTTTTTCAGTCCATTCCCCCCTTCATGAATTCTCAACATTCATGTGGCTCCCCTGCATATTTTCCCAAATCCCACCCCACCAATAAAAAAAGGTTTAAATAAAATAAAAACAAAATGTTGATGAAGAGAACACTTGCTATATTTAAGTCTTCTGCCAGGACAGAGTGATGCAAGTTTTTTTTTTTTTTGTCCATGGCAAGAATTGTATAATTTGTGACAGCCCGCCATTCCCCCCCTAAATTCTTGCCATGGACCTCTTGGGGTCCATGGCACCCAGGTTGAGAACCACTGGACTAGCCAGATAAAAGAAACACTCTGTCCAAAGTCCCAGCTTCTGCCTCTGCTTTAAAAGTAGTTGACCAGTGTCCCTGACAGAGAACCTCCTGCTGATGCCATCATCATTGTTGGCGCTGCATTTGTGAATGTTCTACATTCCTCAAGTGGTTCAACATTTGAATTCTATGATATGAATGAAGTCTTGCCAAAATTGTTGATAAATGCAAAAGAACACAAGCAACTACACATTGTTTTTGATGTCTACAGAGAAGACTGCCTGAAATTCCAAACGAGACAGAAACGAGGCACTGGAGTGCAGCGTATAGTAAGTGGTGGAACAAAAACTTCCACCAACTGGGCCAGTTTTCTCAGGAATGATCAGACCAAAACAGAACTGTTCGAGTTTCTTGCAGATAAAATTACCTCCTTGCACACACAAAATGAAATCTGCATTGTTGACACAAAAGGAAAGGTAGTACTTTGTAACCTAGATGAGCAGGATGTGTCTTGACTTACAAGGCTGCACACAAGAGAAAGCTGACACAAGGATGTTCCTCCATGCAGCCTATGCTGCATATCATGGTGTGTCAGATGCTATCAACTGCAGCTCAGATACTGATGTTGTTGTCATAGCAGTGTCACATGTTCATAGAGTTTGCTTAGCACAGCTGTGGATTGCCTTTGGAAGGGGATAGGACCACAGATGGATATCAATTCATGAAACTGCATCAGCTATGGGACCAAAGTCATCAGGTCTTTGCTTCATTCATGAATCCAGTGGATGAGATACAGTTTCTTCCTTCCATGGAAAAGGAAAAGTCAGCCTGGCAGACATGGAATGTGTTTGATAAGGTATCACCAGTCTTCACTAAATTAGGTTCAACACTTGCAGCAGTAATTGGTAGAGATATGCAGGTCGTAGAGGAGTTCGTAGTGCTCCTGCATGACGGAAGTAGTTCCTACAAGGAAGTAAATGAGGCACGTCTGGAGTGGTTTGCAAGAAAGCAGCGGTCATACGTCTGCATTCCACTAACAAGTGGTGCCCTGAGGGAACACTGAATGAGAGCTGCATTCCAAGTAGGCCATGTATGGAGCCGGTCACTCTTGTGCAGTCCTATTTTACCCAGGTCAATGCACTGAGGATGGCACCAGAAGGTCAGAGCCTGGCTTCCTTCCAGTGCGGATCTTCCAGCTGTAGCCAAATCATTCCAGGAGCTCACACGATGTGCATGCAAAAATGAATGTTCTGGCCTCTGCAAATGCTTTAAATTTGGACTAAGCTCCACAGCCCTCTGTTGTTGTAATTGCTAATATATCATATATCGCACTGTGACAATCTTACTTGGTATAAATATCCATAAAACATTGGATGTTACATCAAAATAATGGTAAAATCAAAGATTTACAGCCAGAGAATCAAGCTTGTCCAAAACATAGGCTTGGTGGCAGCCATCTTGGAAAATAGCATAATTTCAGGTAGCCTGAAGTTAATTATAAACATTAGCGGCGTAATGAGTTTCTGAGCCAACTTTCATGATCGTATCACCATTTGCACTTTTGTTCTCAATTTCCCGCCCAACTATATATTTGTACAAATATTTATGAAAGACAAAAAAAAAAAAAAATCAATGAACAATAATAATTCTTTCAAAGCAATACTGTTCTAAAGTCTCATAGTTTTAGCCAGAGACTTTTTAAACAAGACTAATCCACACCTATTGTAATCGATAACGTATGATTGGCCACAAGATACTTTGAACACGTCTAGTGAGATGCGGCAACCATATCGCATTTGTTTACTCCAGAGAGCAGTAAAATGTTATGCATGAAGGGCTCAGAATATATAATGAACCCTGATTGGGCAATTAGAAACAAGGTGAACTGCTTCTATTCAGAGAATAATAGAGCTATTATTATTTTACTGCTCTCTGGAGTGAACAAGTGCAATAGGGTTGCCGCATCTTGCTAGACATGTTCAGGAAATCTTGTGGCCAATTGTACATAGGATGATGATTTATACCATTTTGTGAAGTCAGAAAATATTAGGCTAAAATAACACCAGTATTATTCATGAGATAAATGAGCTAAATTGGCTCCTTAACCCTTAAACCGTGGGTGACAACATAAGTTGACACTACCAACAAGTGTTAATAAATGTGATTCTGACACGTTTTATTATGAAATCAGAGCGTGAAAACTTACTTAGAATTGTCAGTAGAGTGTATAAGTGTGCTTTGAGCTGTGGTCATTCTGAGCTGGCTACCCATTCTACAGATTTCCATTCAATCTTCACAAGTTTAAGACAGCCAAAGGTTTGTACTTCAATATTATGTATAATTTATTCATGTTGCAGAAGTGGTTTACATGCTATTAGCCATTTTAAGTGTTGTTTACGTTTTGAGCGTGAGGCAGGAAAAAGGCCCGGACTAGAATGGTGGTGCACCCAGAACACCTTTTGTTTGTGAATTAAAGGCATTTGATTCTTGGAAAGTATGTCATATATCTGGTTACTTTACTAAGGAGGTCTGTCTGTTTCTTACTACAATTAACTGTCAATATTCTCCCCTTTTAAAATGTACAGTACAGCAAATATAATTATATGGCAGTGATGAAGACATAAGTTTGGTTCCCGAAGGATGCATTTTCATCCTGTATGATAAGTCTCATTAAACTATTTATAAATGTTCATATTATGTGCATAAGACTATGATGCCTTCAGTGAGTTCCAATTCACGTTTTCATAATGTTCATTAATCTATCAGTGAATACATTCCTCCTTAATGTAGTCACTCTTACAGCCAGTACCTTTCATTACCAAACTTTGTTCCTTTCTGTTCTTTTCAGGTGTTGGTAGCAGTGGGAATTATGTGTCTAAGTGAGTATATGTTAACATTGTGTATGCAATAACTGAGATATAATTAATTTGCATAATTATTCAAGTTGAGTATATGTGATCATTGTGTATGCAGTACCTGAGTGATTATTTGATTACGAGAAGCAAAATATGAAGCATATGCAAGACACCTGTACTTGGAAACAATGATGACAAAAGTAGGCCTATAGCCGATATGTATAATATTATAGATAGTATATGAATTAGCAGTATCTATAACATTTTACAAGGAACAGTGATTCATTTGATCCTCTCTAGCATACTAAAGCACTTTCTGTTATACCAAAAAATTATTATCTTGCAAATTAGTTGTGTCACAAATATATTATATATACCATTTTGAGCTTAGTGCTGTAGATGTATTAAGGACCTTGAGGCGTTATTTTGTCTTCAATCGGATACGAAGCTTGCTTGGGTGAAACCAAAATTGTGTACGAGGTACTGTTTATGTCAGCCAAAGGGATATGAAGACGCACGATGTGTACAACCCCTGAAACCAAGTCCGTCTTCGTATCCAAAGAAGCAAGGTCCAGAGCAGTGATTGGGGCAGTTTACCCGAGCTTGGGAAACGTAAATAATGCACATGGCAGACCGCAAGGACATGAAACAAGTGAATATACATGAATTTTAAGTGCAACAGGCTGTAAAATAGAGCCAGTTCAGCACAAAATAGGCCCTCATGAAACTAAATAAAGTTTAAAGCAAGTATAGAGCACATTATGCGTTCATTCCTGGGCACACGAAAGTGATATTATTCATAGAATAGAATTGTAGGTTTATACTGCTTTTCCCAATGCTGGTCCAGTTAGGTTAAATCTAACTAATTCTATAACCTTGCTTCTGTATATAGGGAGAGGTAAACATTGTACTGCATTGCAAGTTTAGTTTATTAAGCATGTGTGTTTAACATGTCAAGTACCACAAATAGTGTATTCACTTCCTTTTAGCTACTCTATACCGTGCTTCACGACAAAAACACATTAAGTATCCAGGTCAGTTTTTGTCCGCCCATACCAAGTGTCCCGAAGACGGTCTTCGTATCCCAATCCCCATTCCCAAACACGTCTCTGTGTGATCGTGTATGAGAATTGGAGGCTTTTGATTCCTTCTGATTAGGACACGAAACAAACTCCTTTTATATAGGTGTGTGTTTCGTAGCAATATTTGAGGGACTCATTTACCTCCAATTTTCTGACTACATCACAGGGTCCCTTAAGCAAAATAACGTAACAGCTTCGTTAAGATATGCTTTCCTTGTCATACGAAAGTATTTTTGGTGTTTGTCAAAATCTGTTATGCAACAAGTAAACTGTTTTTTTAGCTCAAGAAATAATTTAAAGTTTACTCTGTTATCTTAGTTATTTGGACACTTATTGTATACTAAAGGTATTTCTTGATCAATTATTCTTTTAGCTAACAGTTGCAAGTCTGGGCTTTCCCATACTGTTCAATTGATAGCGAGGTTCTTTTTCACATTGGGTGGCTTACGGTATAGTATATATTGCCTGAGTCTTGTTATTAGAGTGTCTTGGTTTAATTCCCAGGTATAGCAAGAAGAAAATTATTATACACGTTGTTGTGTGTTTGTCTGAAAAAGAAAAGAAAACCTGTTGTTTACTTCCTGTAATGACAATATAAAAGTAACTATTCCATTCTCCCCCTCCTCCTCTCAGCACTGACCCACGCCCAAGAAGGTGAAGATAGGGCCACACCAGCACCAACCGAGACAGGTAAACTCCAGGATGAGCAGCCCCTTCCACCACCAGTCCCCTCTCCTACCTCTGACCCAGTTCCAGCCCCTGATACCTTTCATATTCCCACCCGGTCCACTACCAGACAGTCTCCCCCAGTACAAACCCGGACCAAACAACAACAACAACAGACCAGACAGAGACCCGACCAACTCCATAGGGATTCTGAGGGCACCCGTTGGACTCCAGAGACACCACGTAGTGAAGACCCAATAAGCCTCCGAAGCGCTGACCACGTAAATGAAGAAGTAGACGAACGCGAAGACTTGTTTGAGGACCGTTCTGAAGACCCTTATCGCAACACGTGGCCAGGTTAGTGTATTAATTTTCTAGTTCAAAATATCTGGTGTTTGTATCATGCTCTTCAAAGTGGAATTTATTTACTTATATGTGGACTTGTATTTAAGAAACTGAAGAGTTAGGTTGGAATATTACATTACAATCAGCTATGTGTCCATTTAACTAATACGGGATGTCAGTTCAAATAATAGCCAATTACACAACTGTTTTCGTGTATAGCAGAATAATTTGTGCACAAACCATACTGTAATTTGCTAATTATTTAGGTACGAGATATCAATTTAACATAAACTGATTTAACCTTCCTTCTCCATCCATTCAAGCAGTACATTACATGTAGCAATGTCCATTCAAGGTGTTTTTCACTACTACTACTACTACTACTACTACTACTATAAAGAGTATAATAATAATAATAATAATAATAATAATAATAATAATAATCATCTCTCATTTCAATTATCAATATTGTTGGAAAGGTGTTAAAGAATATCTGAATGTCCTTGAGATTACCAAAACATCATTAATTGTTCATATTTTATTTTGACGTTGCTGTCTAAGTTCTAACACCAACATTTCTCCTCTCTTCTACTGTGACAGTGTCTGTGGAAAGAAGCGTGCTGCTGTGGATGATTGTGGCCTTCCTTATCATTCTCACCATCATCGTTCTCGTTCTCATGGCCGTCGTTTTCCGTCTCAGGATGGCCATCGAGTGTTTGGTGCAGAAGATTTGTTGCAATAAGACTCCGTGTTGCAACTGATCTCAAGATTCCTCTTGTGTTTATATGACCCTATGTTGCCTCTAAATAGAGTTTATGGGGAGGGACGAGAGGAGGGAGAGAGATGAGGGTTGCTTGGGTACGTGAGTGAGGAGCTCCTTTTGGGGAAACAAAGATATTAAAAAATTGAGGATTCTGTACAATTAAGGGTTTTAGAACTGTGATATAAAGGTCCAGGATAAAACTAAATATACTATTGTTCTAATTTGATGAATATTCTGGTTAGGCATGGGTTCTAGGTAGGTGAAGGTTTTAAATGAAAGTAAATAAAAGTTTTCGAAGCAAGGTTATCATTCTTGATTAAGGGTACTGTAGTTTGAGAAGTAAGGATTGGAAAGGGATGATTGTTTGTGTATACATATTAAGGAAGGGTTCCACGGGGATACTTTAATGCCAAGATGACGATTCTGAAAAAAAAGGATAAAAAACAGATGGCTTGTTAGAGGAAATTGTGTTATGTAGGGTAGAAAAAGGAGGATTCGATCACACATACAAGGTGATGATGTAAAATATTGTGAAAGGATGAGGTCTGAAACAAATATTTAACAAGGGGAGAATGAGAAGGAGTACCGGTTGCATGGAAACAAAATCTGTGTTGAGGTAATGATGGATGATAGGTTAAGGATACCATCAACACTTAATTGTCTCTACACGCTTTTATATGTACCAAAACTTAGTTACGATGTTAGTGCGTCTTTTTTGCAATCCTCTACCGGGATAAGAGCAATAACATTCCTTCTTGTTTTCAGCACTTCCTGCTTATTATATGTATAGGGTAAAATATTCATACGTTTTTTCTTTTCACCTTATACTGTGCATACCAAACATATAATATAGCTTTTTTTCTCAATGTTTAATCTTTTAGCTTTCGCTGTCCTACAATATTTTATAAATGTATTTCCTTCTTTTTCGTTTTCTGTGCATTTCCTGACAAGAAGTGTGGTTTCTGCTTTCCTATGTTGCAGACAGGCATGGTGCACCAGAAGCTCCAGACTGTTTAGTGTTTAACGTTAAGGTTGTAGAAATTAATTTGATTTTATTCGTTGCTATTGCTATACCACTGACCCTTGAAGGGCGTAGAATTTTCCTATGACACGTAAAATCGTCTGTTGCTAGTCAGAGTAAGATAACAATACAAGATGTCAGCAAGCCGCCATTTAAGGATTATTGCTATATGCCATAACAAATGTTTCTCTTGAATTAGTATTATTTGTATTTGTTACATATTTCATTTAGTTTCATTTAGTGAGGATGTGTCAGACTCCATACGAACTGACCATACCTTGAGAATGTTTACTCTTTAATTAAACTACATAATATATTATCGTTTTATGTTTACTATTTGAGCTACAGAATATAATAACTTTGTGACTGCCCTCTCGTTTCTTCCCGTATCATATATATATATATATATATATATATATATATATATATATATATATATATATATATATATATATATATATATATATATATATATATATATATATATATATATATATATATATATATATATATATATATATAAAGAATACGTTACCTCATGGATTAATGTGCACGGAATTGTATGATTATTTGGGACCATTAATATATATTATATGGTGACCCATATGTTTTTCTAGATGTTTTCATTTATAATCAGCCATTCATTTCAATCCTTTCCTTCGTGCATTGTTATTGTAGTTTCTCTTCCCTTCAGGTTGATTAATCTAGGTTCTGTTTTAAAAGGATAGGCTACTCTCCTCCCCTCGTCACATCATTCTCTCTCTCTCTCTCTCTCTCCTAGCAAGTTCAACATATATCCCATTCATGCAACATGCAATTAGCATGCATTGTATACATTACTGTATAGTCTACTGAACGAATGAAGGTATCCAATGTATTTATTTATTGTATGGACTAACCTTTATAACATTTGGTGTACTGCTATAGTATTGCATAACACGTTAACACTAGTAACAGCTTTGTCGTTATTTTTCAATTGTTGTACGGTATATAAACGAGAATAAAATATCTTAGTAGTGTAATACTGACCCATGTATAGATTGACCATATGTAAGGCTTTGATAAGAGTGTTAGTGTATGAAAGTGTTGCCAAAGAATACTTGATAGGGCCTTGATGAGACATAATTCTGTAAAGCCTCAAAAATGTGTAAAGGAGAAGTGGAGTGTGTGTACAGTCTCTCATAAAAGAAACGGACACCACCCCAGAATAGTTTTGCAGAAACTTGTCCAGATATAGTAACAGGGAAGGCCCTGCAGACAGTTGGCTCCTGCCATGCAGCTGACGTTTCTGATTGGTCCAGCCAGCACATGCAGTAAACGCGTCTATGATTGGTCCATTGTATCCCCCTCTCTCTACTCTAACTAAACCTAACCTAACCAAACCTAACCTACCCTAACCTAACCTAACTAAACCTAACCTAACCTAACCTAACGTCAGACACAATCGCTATGCTAGGAAATTTCCATTAAAGATAAATATGTGCCTTTGAGAGACTGGAACCCACCAAACCCAGCATTGCACACCGACACTCTAACCCACTATATCACCATATAAATACTGTACATATAGTAGACCTTATATTTATGAAGAATAAATACTTGTATCCAACAATCATAGATGCATTTAGTGGATGTGTTGGCTGGACCAGTCAGAGACGTTAGCTGCAAGGCAGGAACCAATTGTGTGCAGGTCCTTCCTGGTAACAGTGTGCCTGATGAAAAAGATGATTTTGGGCTTAATGCCTATCGACTCTTGGTGTTGGTCATTAAGAGCGATGACATGACATCCAAATCGACCGTGTTAGGACATAGCTGTTATTGTAATATGCATGAATATTGTAATTTGAAACCCTGTGGGAGTAGTTTTTCCTATAACAAAATTATACCGTATGGAAAATATACTAAAACACTGCACAACGTCCTTTTTTTTTTTTACTGTATGTACTGTTTATAAGGTGATATAGAGGAGGCACTGCAAGTATGAGGGATAAACGGAATACAGGGATAGCCGAAGACAGTAAAGGGATTGGTTCGGGTCCGAAAGGTAGCCAAAAACACATTATTTCTTGCCTAATACCCAGAGGATAATAATCAGTATCCCACTACGGGGGTGAATAATAGACAGTGCCTTTATTTAGTAGATAAAATGCAATACAATGCAGTAGATATTCTAATAAATAATTGTTTGTAATCTCTTTTCAACTACTTACCCTCATTTGTCCTATTAACCTTACCCTCTTCCCCCTCACCATCATCTTCACTCTCCTTTATCCACATAATACAGGATGCAATTCTTTAAACTATTGCTGATCGACGGTGTATCCTAATATATTTTTTCTTCGCCTTCATACCTCGTGACACACTCGTCTCCCTTACCCCATCATTCGTGTCCCTCCCTCCCACCAGCCACACTAGGAATTCTACTTATTCACCCTCCCACATATCTTCCTTCCTCACCCACCCACATCCCTCCCTCTCTTCCTCCACTTGCAACTGTTACCAGATCCAGTGAGACCCAAACCAAGTCGCTGTTATAATCAGTCAATATTTAGTTATTTGTGTTTATATAAAAAATATTAAGGCCTTATCCAATGCAGTTATTACAGTTGATGGGATAAAATCTGCCGACATCAGATTTGAAGCATTAGAAAAAATCTTATCGAATAATCCTCGCTTTCATGTGTTGCCAGATGATGGATTACATTACAAACCAACAAATATATGCAGATTAAATAGAACGTAGATAGATAATATTTATTCTACTTTCCATGTATATTGACTGCTTGGGAAGTGCAGTGCTTGTAGTCATTCGAATATTTTCAGCCATTCCTTCCCTCCTCTCTCTCCTTTTCGTGATCTTATCTGTTATAGTCCTTACGCTTCAAGGAGTCTGTTCTGGGTGGGGCAGAAGTTGGAATTCCCCTGGGTGCAACGTTGCCAATTTAATCACAATATATCGGATGGTGGTGAGGCTGGAAATGAGTCAGTGACCCAGCCTGCCAGGTGTCTTAGAAATTATTCAAATCGTTGTTATAATCCGAAAAAGATAAATTCATTGTACTATACGTACAGCTTCTTTTACTATATACAAAGAACACAATTTCAAATAGCACATAGATGGAATATACGAGGGAGAGAGGCATGTACTAAAGTTCATTTGGCAGCATGGCTAGTGGTAAAACACGACGTCTGCCACACCAAGAACGGACTCCTTGGAGCGCAAAGACTAATAGTTGTTTACTTGTGGTGTTCATGTGTTGGAGCAAACCCAGCCAAGCCGTACACATATTACAAGATATAATACTTCTATATATATGGGTAATGCTTTACAGACGTAAGATCATGACATATATTAGCACCTTTCTCTCAGTATATTTAATAATGTAATATGAATACCTAACATTCAATAACTTGCAAGTGCCGTGGAGTAATAATAATAATAATAATGTGTGGTGAGGTCAGGTTGGTGTGTGTGTGAACCATGGAGATTCTACTTCCATGGTGTAAACAGATGTTGGACTGCCACCCCACCCTTCCATGCCCATCAGCTTTTAATCCTCACCTAGAGTCCCCAAGTCTCGCTCCAGAACAGGTGGAGTGTGGACGTACTCGTGGCGCTCTGCCTCCATTCTCGTTTGTGTTGTTGTTTGTGTTGTTTTGGAGCTCTTGTTTGTGTTTTTTGTGTTGTTTGTGATTTCTTGTTTGTGTGTTGTTGTTTCTGTGGTTTTGCTGGTGTTGTTTGTCTGTTGTGGTTCTGTGTATAGTTTTGTTGTGATTGTCTGTGTGTGTGTAGGTGTGTGTGTCCCTGGCTGATTGTGTGTTTAGTTGTTGTTGTTGTTGAAGTTCCTCAAGCTGTCTGGCCGAACAGCCCCGAGCTCTTGAGGAAGGCTATGGATTGAACCGGGCTTTCCATCTAGGCCTTGCCTGGCCTGATGGAGAGTGCGGATTCCTGCTTGGAGGCCGATTTGGCAATGTCGGAGAAAGACGAGTCTCCAATTGAGGATCACTGGCCTGAGCTGCCTTCTCGCAACCCTCCCCCCCTCTCCTCGGTCACTCCGCAGCTCAGGTTGCAGCCGTCCACCTCCTCAACCTCTACCAAGCGACCTGTTGATGCCTCGTCCGACTCCTCGCAGGATTCCGATGGTGTGGACTGTTTGCCTCCAGCTGCCAAGATTGCCAAGGGGGCTTCAGCTTTGCACGACGTACCTTCTCTGCCTCACCCTGGTGTTTCTTCTTTGTATACCAACTCCTTGCCCTCGTCCAACCTTCCTGCTTTTGCCCCGAGAGATGCCTATGTCAAACTCTCCTTCTCTGGAAACCCATCTATGGACACAGAGCTGCGTTGGTTGTCTGATGTCAACAGGGCCTTCCAGTTGCAGCGTGAACTAGCTGAAGTCAAGATGGCTGCTGTCACCTCACGGTTTGTCTACATCTCTAGGAAGCGTCAGGACATCATTGATAGAGTGAAGGCTGGTGAATTTTTATCTCTGCCTCTCATTCTTGAAGACTCACCTGAGAGGCCTCGTAAGTTCCCCAGCTACATCCTCACCCGTTTTCCTATTAATGTTGACCCGAAACTTGCCAAAGGATACCCTGGTGTGTACTCTGCCCGTCGTTTTTTCCAAGATGGTTCCCCCAATAGCCGTATTGTTGTTGTCTGGAGTCAACCCGATCCACCTCCAAATGAGATTTCCTTTGATTTCCTCCCTTGTCTTCCACCGTGTGAGGTGAGGAAACTTCATAATGACCACCCTTGGTGCTACAGGTGCTGGGGAGTTGGGCATATCGCCTGGTACTGTTCTGCCAGGCCGAAGTGTGCATGGTGTGCTGCCGACCATGATTCCAAGACGTGTCCTGTCAGGAGTGAACTATCACGTCCTGCTGCCTCCACCTCTGAGCCTTCACCTCCTGAGGATACGTCTCGATGGAAGTGTCCACGATGCCTTCAGCCAGGGGTTAACGTGTGGCATGGATGTACTCGACATCAGGTCCAGGCTCGTGTCTCTACTATTGCTCCGCCTCCACCACCACCACCACCACCTCAACAGTCTGCTCCTCCTACCAGCCCTGCCTCACCTCAAGACATGGCCCTCCGCAAGTCTGTTGCTACCCTCATGGCACGATGTACGTTCTCTCGAGAACCGCTTTTCTGCCCTTGAAGCCAGGATTGATGGGCTAGTTGCCGCTCAGGCTGCAAATGACTCCAAACTCTCCACCTTGGTCGAGGCTCAGCAGGCCATCATCTCAACTGTCACTACCCTTACCGAAAAGATGGATACTGTTGCATCTCGCCTTGAAAAGCTTTTCGAGTCAGTCCCTTCTCCTGGTCCATCTTCTTCTCCAGGTCGCTCATCCGCCCCCACTCACCGGACTTCTACCTCCAAATACGGAGTTCGCCAGTGATTGCCGGCTGGATGTCATCTCCTGGAATGTATGTGGTATCACCAGTTATGCTAAGCGCACTCAACTCAAGGCCTATGTTTTTTGTCATCATCCCAGTGTTATTTTTCTCCAGGAAGCATTTCCAGGACGGCCGCTCGCTGCTGGGCAAGCTCCTCCTCTCTCAGGTTATGTGCCATATGTTCATCTGGTAAGGAATGGTCTCCTGACTTACATACATAGCTCCTTGCCACATCACCTTCTCCGTACCTCCACTGATCCTGACATGACCTTTCAGCTATTTGAGGTTCTACCTGGGAATGGAGTACTCCAACTATGTAATGTCTATTCTGCCCCAGCTAGACTCACTCTTGAGGCTCTTCCTTCTCCAACAGTGCGTGGTATGGTTTATATGGGAGATTTTAATGCTCGGCATTCTGATTTGGGTGATGGTTCTGGCTCTATTAATCGTAATGGTGTTCGTCTCCTTTCATACATCCGCAAGCATCATCTGACACCCTGGGACACTGGCGGTGCCACTCATTGCCGGGGAGCTACTCTGGATTACATCCTCTCGTCTGGCCTGATACCATCCCAGGTCCAGTGCTTCTCCGTGCCAGACTTATTCTCTGATCACATCGCTCTTCGGTTTCATTATTCTCTAGCTGCTGGGTCAGGTGCTTGAGCCACTCGTTTGCGTATTGCTGTGCCCCATAAATATTGCCCGACTTACATCTTATTCATGGCCCATGTATTCCCTACATTTGACATATCATCAGCTGAACAGTAGTACTCTGATCTTGTATCTGCTACTAATGACTTTTATAGGCTATACGTCTCCCGGCCACACCTCCAGCATCGCCATACTGCCCACTCCTGGACGCTGGATGCACGTATACAGGAGGCAAAGGAGGAGGCTGAACATGATGGCCTATTGTTTCAAGCCAACCCAACCCCTGACCTACTCCATCGTTACCAGATGTCTAGGGACGCTTTAGTTGCCCTGCAGGATTGTGCTCACACTGAGTCTTGGCAGCAGTTCACGGACAGCATCAACCAGCAAACAAGTGTGGCTTCTATGTGGCACCTCATCCGTCGGGTTGTTAAAAAGACACCGGCCACTGCTCGTCATCACACTCCTGCCGACTATGCCAAACAACTTGTTGATGCCTGGTCAGAACAATCTACCCCAGCCAGTCTACCCATCCACATACAAGATGCACTCGCTTCCCTTGCTGCTGTCCATCGGCTACGTCTAATATCTGCTCTGTTACAAGATGATGACGATGATGCAGAGGAGATAACTGAGGAGGAGTTGCGCCGTGCTCTCTCTCGGGGTAGAGCTTTTTCCCCTGGTGATGATGGTATTACTTATGCTGTGCTGCGCCTACTTCAACAAATTCCTGGGAACCCTCTACTTCGACTGTACAATCTTTGTCTTCGTGACGGTTGTGTACCACGAGCCTGGACCAGCAGCACAATAATACCCATCCCTAAGCCCGGCACTGCGAAGTTCAGGCCTATTTCCCTTACTTCCTTTTCTATAAGGTTATGGAGAGAATCTTACTCAATCGTCTCATGTACAGACTGCAGGATCGCCTTTCTCCATGGCTGCTTGGTTTCCTTCCCCAGCGGAGCACACATCACTGCCTAGTCGACCTGTACTCTCGCTTTTCCAGGGACAGTGTGATGGCCTTCATTGACCTTCGAAGTGCCTTCGATGTTGCTAATAGAGACGTCATTTTGGATCAACTGGTTGACTTTTGGATAAAGGGTAATCTACTGCGGTGGATTCGGGGCTACCTGAGTAACAGGACCTCCCGTGTGTTTTTCAGTGGTGCACTCAGTCCTTTGCGCAGTTTTCATCTTGGTATGCCTCAAGGTGGTGTTCTCAGCCTATTGTTATTTAATATTCTGATGCATCGGTTGCTCACTTCTCTCCCTGATATTCCTGGAACTACAATTACGTGCTATGCTGATGATATCTGTGTTCATTCTACCTCGCCAAGGGATCTTCAGCGGTTTCTTGACTCCTTCTCTGTGGCCTCCTCTCACTGTGGCATTATTGTCTCCCTAGATAAGAGCAGAATATTCACCTGCCGCCTTCCTCAAGCTCAGCCAGTGTTCACCATTGGAGGGACTGTCATTCCCATGTGTTCCCAGTACTGCTACCTGGGTGCGCCAGTTAATATTTGGCCGATTGTCCCTGCCAGACCTCAAGACCATCCCTTTGTCCAGGACTTATTGGGTCGTCTCCAGCGCCGACTTACACCACTTCAATGGCTATCTAACAACTCCTCGGGCATCTCCATCCCAGTAGCCAGGACTATCTATATTGCTTTTATTCGTTCAGTTGTTGATTACCTTTCCCCTGTTTTGATTCAACTTCTTAGGGCTACTCTAGAAACTTTAGAAAAATTTCAGAATAGAGCAATGAGAATAATTCTCGGCTGTCCAATGTCGACCAGGATAGTGAACATGCAGCGTGAGTTGCGTCTTCCCCCATTAACCGAGAGAATTTATTGTAATGTTACTTGCTTCACTGTCAAGTGCCTCCATTTCCCACATCTTTCACCCCATTACTCTCAGTTAGTCAGGACTTCTCTTAGACCAAACTACCCGGTCCCTCCCATACTGCCTGCTGGACGTACTCTTATAAGGTCTGTTTCCACTATGCTCCGTGGTCTTAATATAGATATAATGGTTGCAGACGTCCCCCCAGGGCCCCCTCCATGGATGCTACCAACACCTGATGTGAGCTTCACACCTACTTCCAAGTCAGAGCTGCCTTCTCTACAGCAGCAGTTGGCTCTGGAACACACAGAAACAGTGACATCCTCCATCACAGATCCATACTGCCTCTACACTGATGGCTCATTGCAAGTGGATGGTACAGCAGGTTGTGCCGTCTTCTCACCTGACATGGTGTCACCTCCAGGGGGCTGGGTTGGCCGTCGTCTCTGTAACCACTCTAGCTCAACATTGTGTGAACTGTATGCCATTCCGGATGCTGTTAGTCTTGCTTGTCAACGTGGAATGAATGCTGCCATTTTTTGTGACTCCAAACCTGCCCTTCATTCCCTCTCTAGTGTTCTGTCCACACACTCTACTGTTATTCAGCAGATTTTATAGTTTTTGGCCTTATTGCGTCATTGTAACTTGACTGTCAAATTTTTATGGGTGCCATCCCATGTAGGTTTACGTCACAATGGTACAGTTGACAGACTCGCAAAAGAAGCCTGACATCTGCCTCCTCGTGTTGCTGGACGTCCTCTCTCCCTGACATGTTACTTCTCTAAAGTCCGCTCCGCCGCTCTCCTCCCTGTACGGCGACGCAGGGATGCAGAGAGGCCCTTCAGCATCTCCATCACCCATTACGAGTCTGTCTGCCATCACAAATATTCCTACCGTCGTCGAAGCCTCATGGTTCGGAGGCACAATGTAGTCTCTGCTCGTTTGAGGCTTGGCTACCGGCCACCGTGGCAGGTTGCTGGGATGCAGGGTGAGCCTCCCTTCACTGAGTGTCGCTTGTGTCGAGTGCCTCGTGCTAACACTATAGAGCACTATTGCCTAGCCTGCCCCACTGTCCGACACTTGCTGCCCCAGGGCCTGCCACTTGATGTGGTTTGTCGACACCTGCTGAACCATCAGGTTCTGGAGGAACTTCTGGTGCTCCACCCTAGTTTTGGTGGATTTAAGTAGGTCATGATGTAAATATTTGTCTGTATGCTTGTGCTTCATTCTGTTATGTTTTCGTGATGTGTGTGTGTGTGCGCATGTGTGTGTGTGTGGTCATTGGGTTCTCGTGAGTCCCGCCTACCCTTGTGTACTGTTGTCTGCCTATTGACTGACGCTACGGCGCAATGAATTAAAAAAAAAAAAAAAAAAAAAACTAGTGTCCCCCTATTCATTTACATTTCCGGAGTTCCCCACTTCATCTGCTTGTATACAATTTCAACACTGGTGAGGGCTAGTTCTATCCAGAATTGAGGAATTTGACATCCTCTACCACACCCTGGCCTGTTCTGTCTGTCTCTCTTACTATATTTCTCATTCCTTATGGGTAGCTGGTGAGATCGCCTGACTGGGTGGCACAACAAGGAAGGCTACTGACGGTGGGTTTGTTGGCTCGGGGGTACACTCTCCCAAAAAAGTATCGGCATTGCTGGCTAGATCCTGCTGAGAAAAGATCGAAGCTACATGTATGACTGTACTGTGGGGTTGGTATTCCTACTGGCAATGAGTTGACTCTCATTTCTGTACTAACATGAAATCCTCTAGCAAACATAATTCATGCATTAGGCAAGTCGTGGAGTAAGAGTTGTGACTTAATTTTTACAGATATACATTATGTGATTTTAATGATTGATGGTTTGGGGAATTTACTGAATTATTGAATATAATGAGAATGATAACCCAGATAATACAGTTACCAAATTGGATATTAACCAAAAAGGAATCTTTGAGTAGATTCGCTGTAACTGTAGTATTTTGTCTTAAATATAATGCAGTTATAGCATAGGGTAGAATTAAGTAGTTTTATGCTTTTTCTTCTCGTACTTATAAATAAGGTTTTGTAAAGTAACACAAACAGACATTGCCCTCTCAAGAAGTGACGTGTATAAACAAACATGTGAAGCAACCAACACCTCAAAGCTTCACTCGATAATCTCGGGGCCTCAGTCTCAGGCCACGACTGATGGCCTCCTGTCCCGAGGTAGAGGTATATATATAAAAAAAGTAAAAATAAATAAAAAGAAAGATAACGTTATATACCATTCGGCAACTACGGTGTAGGTTAGCTGTTTTCAGTATTAGAAAGGGGCAAATCTTACGATAATATTTGAAATTTCACTAATAGTTGAAAAAATGCGAATATGTTTCGATTTGCATCCACTATAGTTTCTCTGACTCATGAAGCAATACGAATATGCATAATTGGCAACTGATCAGCAGGAATACCACTATCTATAAGGTTTCAAAGCAATGTACCATAATGCTACGTTTATTGTCGTTTTCGTTCATTCGTTAAAATCCCGATACTTTTTTGGGAGAGTGTACATGCCCGTGAGCCAGCAGTCTCCTTCCTCTTCTGATGTCTTCGAAGAAACAGATCTCACTAGTTCCCTGGCTTCCTTTTGGGGGTCCGAGCATCTGCGCGGCTTCCGTCAACCAGACTCGGGACTGCTCGGCCAGACAGTCTCGGGAACTACAACAACAACGACAACAATTTCAACACTACATTATACAATTTCAATACTCCCATTGAACATCAGCGAAATCACTTATGTACTGTATACAAGTGAACAGGAGAAATCAAACCCGAGAGAGTAAGCACTTCTGTATATTACGTCCTCAGATGTATTACACGAAAATACTAACTTATTGTTATTATTCTAGCCTACAGTGAGTGTTTGAGCGAGGTTCATTGGGGGTAGTAATGGGGCAGTGCGTGAGCAAATGTTTTTCAGCTAATAGTTGGAGACTACTGATTCCTCCAGAAAACCAAAGTTCTATTACAAATTATTACCTGTTTATGATATTTACAATATTGTTTCTCAATAGTATGTTAATGTATAATTGTTGAATACCCAGTAATCCCCATTTCAGTCATAAGTTCAACTTCAGCAAACCAAGTAAGTAAAGGCGCCAACTGTTAGTATTTCCTTTCCGCCGCTAGGTGGCTCTGCTGTGCCGCGACAACCAAAACTCTCATAAGAGTGGCCTATCCTTCTCCCAGTAATAGAATTCTTGCTGGAAGCAGCCGAGGTAATGGAAGACCTTGAATTCTTGCCGGTCTTCAGTCTGTGTTCTGCGTTCGTCGTGTGAGTGTCACTATCCTATTTACAGCTGTTTGTCTTCCGTAGGGTACAGTATATCATAGTTATCGGATTATTATTTTTACGATTATATTGCGTGTGTGATGGGCTAGAATATATTATCTACACTTACTTACGGGACGCTACCACCTGCTATGTATTTAAACAGTACAGTCACAAGCAACAGTTTCTACTAATACCTGGCTAATCAGAGGTGAGGAACATAATTATACCCTTCTGGTTGGGAGCAACAATATATAGTAGTCCCGGTGTAACGGTCTGTTTTTCCCCCTGTCCGAAATCCCCCCCGGGGAAATATGGCCCAGAATATATATTCCCCCGGGGGAATTTCGTCCCAGGATAATATTCCCCCCTCTGGGACAATATTCCCCCAACCCCACTACTATTATAAGAGTATGGCTATGGCGACGCCTGTAGTAACGACAACCTGCCACACAGGATAATCATCCTAACGACAAAACTACCATCACTTGTGGTGTTTATAGGTTAGGTAGGTTAGGTTAGGTTAGGTTTTAATTAGCTTTCCAATAAAGACTTTACGATTGTTTTATCTAAAACTACTTATGACTCAAATATAGGCAATAATGAAACGGTATCAGTAACCAAGGAACATGACGGACGACATGGTTCAGCATTATGCTGTGCTGCCTACATACTATCTGAGTACGGTCATATAAATTCAACACTTTAATACATCACAAGTACCAGTAAATTTCCAGACTACATAAATTAATACCATTCTGATGTAGAAAAAAATTCCTATGACTTTGCCAAACTTACCGTTGATTATGTAGTTCATTAAAATAATTTCTATGTAGGGAGGGGGGGGGAATGGCCTAGAGGGGGAAAATTATCCTAGGTCTGAAATTCCCCCCGGGAGAATAACAGCCCGGGCTGTTATTCCCGAGGGGAAATCAAAACTAGGCTATATTTACCGGGGGGAATTTCATTCAGGGGGGAAAAATTTCCCGGCGCTCCACAAAGCATTGGGTGAGGCAGTGAATATTGCTTCTGTCTAGGTTTCATATCCCGTCGCCTCGTGTGGCTCAGTGTGGTGTGAGGCCTGCAATGTTCTTGGAATATTAGGTCCAGAAAGCGTGCATATTATTGCCAACCGATGTCGCTCCGTAAGGTGGACCGTGGATGGTTATAATGGAGGGTGATTGCATGGGTCGAGGAGAGGTTGGATGGTCATCTGTTAATGGAGATATGTAATTATTCCAAATCTATTCAAGCATTCTTCGGCATGTATAAAAATATCCTGGGACATCAGAGAGCGAATGAGTAGACTGGAAATTTGCCTCGCAAAACTGTACGCATTTGATAAACTTATGCTATTACGGTGAATTCACAAGGTGACCATTTTATTTTTTTAGTTATGAAAAAAAAAAAAAATGTTAAGTCGGCTTCTTATCAAGGTGTAATGTTTATTTATTTGGAGGCCTGCTTTAGGAAGTATATACCATTAGCACTTCGATTATCTAGTGGTATTGTAATTTAGTTGGTGATGCAAATAAACTCATTATTTTCAAAATTTCTGGTTCAAGTAGAAAAACTAGAAAACGAACAAAATTGTCGTGCTACCAGAAGTTTCGTAAATGTTTAGAGTCGAAGTAGAAATCAGCGATGCCAGTGAACAGACTGTTGGTTTGCTCATGTGTGTCCAACGAAGCACAGACTGCCAATACAAAAAAGAAAAAAAAACTAGACACGCCTTACCGTACACCCTTGCTTAATGGTTTAATCTAGTCACTCCCCCCCCCCCCCCCATGATAGTTTTCTTAGTTTACCCCCACCATAGTTCCTGTGTTGTAAAGTTTATTCGGATATTAAACCCACTTGAAAGTTCACTGGTATCCCTGGTATAGATGTGTTGCAAAACGTGAAAAAATGACTGGTAATAATTAAAGTGGAGTTTTATTAAGTGTGAATACAATATTGTGAAATGAGGTGAAATAGTGTCTCAACGTTAAACAGTCCTGATACGTGTAAATAGCCGTATAAATAGTTACTCCTCTACATATGTCGGCCCCGAGACGAATGTAAACAAAATAGAAGTGAAATGAAGTGTTGACCCTACTGGGTATACGTTTAGTACAGCAGTGTTTGTCTTACGGATATCCTTGCTCTCGTAATCAAATGGCTCGTCATATTCGTAAATTTCTGGAATTGTTTGCGTAAATCGCATCTTTGATAGGACCAAAATAATTAAAATAAAAAAAGGCAGTTTGTGTATGAAAGCGACAATAATTATAAGCTTCGCTAGAGTCTGTGGTATCTGAGCATTTAAGGACTGCAGCACCGGTACCTTAAAACTCCACAGGTAAACACAATACCACTATATACTCAAGACTGACTGTATGCCTACCTCTAAACACGAGGCACTCAACGACTCCACACCGCTCAAGATGCCTACGTTATGTCGCCCGTTATCGAAGCAGGAAGGGTGAGTGTTAAATGTTAAGTGTTTTATATTCATGTAATTTTTATGGTCCCTTATCCTAACGTCAGTCAGATGTTTAAATAACCCGGTTCAGGCGAAGGTCGGTGTTGTTACTTAGGAGGTAGACTTTATTATCTAAAATCCAAAATAATCAGAATATCTGCTGGAGTTCAAGGGCAGGCTCACCCCCAACCATTAAAAAATTGATAAAAAAATAAAGTATTTGATCTTTTCATGTGAAACTTTCTGAATATAATCAAAACCCGATAACATAAATTGTGTTAGCATGAGAATTCGGTGCGTCGTGGTTTTATGACGTCATGACGTCATAAAATGTTCTGGAGACGTTACTATAAGTACTAGAAACCGGATTTTTTAACTGTAAATACTTTAACATCATACAATTCTCGTAATAATTGCAATTTTTCTTAATTCCCCATACGTCGTGAAAAATCGAAATTGCAATATGAGGTAATGATTGGTGATCCTATTTTTAAACGTGTCAAGAGTGGGGCTATGAACTAAGTGATGGGAGACGATTCCACTCTTGGATGCTGCGGGGAAAGAATGAGTTCCTAAATATATCGGTGCTTATCTGGTATGTATGGTATTTTAAGTTGTGGCTGCCTCTAGTGGATCGTATACTTGTAGGGTGTAGATATGCGTCTTTGTCTATGTCAACTAACTTATTTGTGATTTTGTATATCATCTGATGTTTGTATCTGTTTTCGTGTTGTCAATGGGTCTAGTTTTGTATCTTGTTTAAGCAAAGTGACTGTAGGAATTACGGTCATTTCGCCCATATGCCAATTCGCCCACAAGTCAATTCGCCCACATATAATTAAAAAAGAAATAATTATTTAAAAACGGCTACATACATGTAAGATTCAGATACTGACAGTCGATTCCACTTTTATTAAAAAATAGCTACATATATGCAAGATTAAAAAAGTTGTGACAAGGAATTAAAAAAGAAACTCAATTCGCCCACATATAATTCAAAAAGAAATAATTATTAAAACAGCTACATATATGCTACATATATGCAAGATTAAAAAAGTAGTGACAAAGGTTAAAAAAAAAAAAAAGAAACTTTGATTTAAAAAAAACAGCTACGTACACTCAAGATTCAGCTGCGGACTGGGCCATTGAGATGAGCACACCATGGAGGTACTATACTACCTCCATGGAGCACACGCTTTCAGCAACTGATATGCAGATCTCTCACCCCTCACGTGCTCATCCCAAAGAGTGAATATTTTACCCTGTAAGTCTCTATTTTTTCCGTTGGATCCTTCGTAGCTTTTTTTCGGATACTAGCCTTATGTAGACAGATGTCAATTTAGCCTCTTTGTGGAGAAGGCTTACGAGGAGGTAAAACTGGAGGTTACATCTACTTGCAGCACGTTTGTTGAGTCGATTGTGCCAGCCTTCAATGTCATTATTGGTACGGACAGACTGATTGAAAATACTCCAGCTAGAAGTTGGCCATAAGGAGTTGTGGATCCATGTTCTTGAAATATACTGCATTATCGTTTGTAACTGGGCTGTGGTAGCTTGGCGAGAGAGACGTTCAAACATGGGATCTATATCTGCCTCGGGCAGAAATGGAAGGGCCATCACTTTCCGCAAGTATTTGTACGTCCCGTCATCATGTGTGTAGACATGCTGGAGACAAACCACTTGAACCTATGTATGTATTTCAAAACAAAGAAATTAGACATTGTAGTGTACAAAAGAAGAAAAAATCTGGTCACAATATGGTGATACAATTTGTTTAAAAACTACTATTCGACAGGAATATATAAAAAAATTTGTAGGCAATTAGCTAAATTGACTAACCTTTCTCCATATAGCTTGCGTCCAATGGTATAAGCATCCCTTGACCTTGGCGTTAGGCAAAACCTCAGACAATGATTTTCCACATTGCTTTCTCATAGTTGATTGTTATGTGTTGAACAGAAGGCTCATTTGGTAGTCTAGTTAAAACTTCGTGGAAAACTTTTCGGTAATCACTCTTTTTTTCTCCCAGACATGACGAATAGTAAGGGGACTTGTTTTGTTCTATTTGTTTTGTTGTTGCGAAGATCAAATGGCGGCGTTCACGAACTGATACGTCACCTATAAGAAAGTCGTCAGGAATGTGATTTACATCTAGTTCAAATTTCAGGTTTTTTGGCTCTGTCGGTCTTAAAATTTGTTTGTCTGTTTGCTATTCTTGCCAAGTGCTCTGGCTTAGGCAAACTAGGGCATGGTGCATTTCCCATATCTTTTAGCAGAACATCATCCACTTTAGCAGACGCTGGCTTAAATAGATCTTGTGCTGCCAGTTTCTTTACCTGTAATGTTACTTTAGTGGCGATATCAGAGCCAGTTGATGGTGAATGGTTGTGCAACACGTTGTTCTTTACAAATTTTCCATTTCTGTGTTACAAGTGCCTTGCATGGGTTTCTTTTAGGACGGACAGTACACTGCCAGTAAGTTACATTCGATCGCTGCATTTTTTTGTTGTAAGTGTAGCCATGACTGTCAACGAGCTTGTCTCTACCACGCTGTGTGCCCTTCTCAGAGAGCTGGAATGTAATTACACTTTCCGGCTGCAGTTCATTATTATGTATGGCTGGGTCGTCAAGTGATTCCTCTAGTTCCATTGGCAAGTCAGGTGGGTCATCAATTGAAGACTCTTGTTCAACTGCAGGGATGTGTGGTTCGTGTTCCATTGCAGGGGTGGCTGGGTCGTCCACTGGATGGGACGTTGGTTCGTCAGTGTAAGTGCAAGTATTACAATTCCAATCAATGGAAATACCGGATTTCACAGCTGTCCAGTAATCAGCACCAGATATGCCAGTATTACATTTCCTGTGTTGCCACTAACCACACATGTCACACTGTAGACCTTCTTGCCTTGCCCTTACAGGTACAGTTGGCCACACATGAAGCTGGTATGGCTCGTTACTTGTGAGGTAGCTACAAAAGAAAGGAAAGTGAAAAAAGATGTAGTTTGTTGACAGGCAGAGAGTAAATATTATTACTGTCTGCTTGTCATCAAACTAACTTTTGCTCACTTTCCTTCCTGTTGTAGCTACCTCACAAGTAGCGAGGCGTACCAGATTCATGTGTGGGCAACTGTACGAGGCACTGAATACACTCGTCTGTGCAGTATACCATCTAGCCAGGAACTGTTTTAATTCTATGATCATGACAAATTACAAAACATAGGTAATGAACCACCAAACATAGGTAATGAACCACCAAACCAGTCAGGTAAATTAACCGAACCATGAACACACACACATACTTAGAAAGTTAGAAAATTACATGTCCAGTCAATAACAAAAACGGATGTGTGTGTGGGCGAAATGACTTAACAGTGTGGGCGAAATGACTTAACAGTGTGGGCGAAATGACTTAACAGTGTGGGCGAAATGACTTAACAGTGTGGGCGAAATGACCTGTGGGCGAAATGACTCCATAGTGTGGCGAAATGGCATGTGGGCGAAATGACTCCATAGTGTGGCGAAATGGCATGTGGGCGAAATGACCGGATACCGACTGCAGTGTCTGTAATCAAGTCTGGCCCGTCTTGAAGTTTTGTTTTGTATGGACTCTAATTTATTGATATTATTGTTAGTGTGTGGGTCCCAGACGGTGTCGCAGTACTCTTAAGTGTGGTCGAACGAATGTATTATAAGCAATAATTTTGATGTCTGTTACATCTGCTGAGGTTCCTGCGCAAGAACCCCAGGACCCTACTAGCTTTGGCCCTGATGCTACCTATGTGTGTGTTCCACCTCATGTCCGCTGAGATGTGGACACCCAAGTATCTGTGGGAAGTGACTGTGTTGAGGTTGGTGTTGTGTAGCTGGTATGTATGTGGAATGGGATTATGGGCTCGGGTAAAACGGATGATAGCATTTGTCTGGTGTAAATGTCATCTGCCACTTGGCTTCCCAGTCTTCAAGTGCAGTTAGGTCGTCCTGTAGTCGAAGGCAGTCATTCCTATCTTTAATTGGTCTGTAGACTAAGCTATCGTCTGCAAAAAGTCTAGTGGTAGAGGAAAGTGAGAGTGGGAGGTCATGAATGTATGAAAGGAAGAGAAGTGGGCCCAGGACAGTGCCCTGGGGTACCCCAGAGGTCACAGGAACAGGTGGAGACTGACTACCGTCAAGAACTAAGAGTTGCTTTCTGGTAGTCAAGAACGTTCTAATCCAGTGAAGTTGTCCCTGTATCCCATAGAATTCTAACTTGTGTAGTAGTCGATGGTGAGGGAATTTGTCGAAGGCTTTGGCAAAGTCTAATACTATGGCGTCAACTTGTCTAATTTTTGTGTAATTGAAGGACTGCAAGATGTCATGAGTAGTTACCAGTTGCTGCGTCTCACACGAGCGTTTAGGCCGAAAACAGTATTGATTATCAGTCAGTATATTTTGCCTATCAAAAGGGTCCATTACATGTCTATGAACTGTGTTCTAAAAATTTGCAGGGGACTGAGGTAAGGTAAGTGAAATTGGTCTATAATTAATGGGAAGGATTCTGTCTCCGGATTTAAAAATTGGGGTCACATTTGCCAATAGCCAGTCTTGAGGGAGTTCACCTGTCTGTAAAGTCTGAGAATATAGCCTGCAGGATAGGGGCAAGAACGTTGGCGTTAGTTTTCAATATCCTGCAGGGTATAATGTCTGGTCCAGTCGCTTTGTGTATGTCTACCTCAGATAAAAGTTTCTCTATTCCTTGGGTGTTTATATGAATGGGAGGGATAGGTGGGTGTGATGATGCTGGCATGTCTGGTAAGTGTTCATGTTCATGGGTAAAAACGGACTGGAATTGTGTGTTAAGGGCGTTGGCTTTGTCTTGTGGATGTGTAACCAAGGAATTGTTGTGTAGTAATGTTGTAATACCGGTCGAGTCTTGTTTGCGTGCTTTAAAAAAGCAGAAAAGTTTTGTGGTTTTGTGTGTTGTCTGCTAGGAAAGTGGATGTGTATTTAGTTTCTGCTTGTTTAGTTTCTTTCTGTAGTGTTTTCTGTATATTTTTGTATTCTAACCAGTGTTCTGTATCGTTGTATCGCTTTGCTCTGTTGTATGCCTTTACCATGTTTCTGTGTAATCTTTTCAATTGTCTATTGTACCATGGTAATGACCGGTTATGTGTGATAGTTTTCGTGGGTATGTGCTTGTCCATTGTGTCACGTATAAAGTCACGAAGTCTGGTCCAGTTTGTTTCCACAGAATTGGCCATTGGGTCTGAGTCAAGGAAAGAGTCACGACATTCAACTAAGTCTTGCATTGGTAATGCCACCCATGTCAGCTTTGTTGTACATGTAAATTGTCCGGAGTAATTGTTTTTGTGTTGTTGGCTTGATGTTTGCGTCAATGAGTACCATCTCATGGTCACTTAAGACCAGGCAGTACTCATGTCCGTATAATTAAGGAAATGTTTGTGAGGAATAAGTCTAGTTTGTTGGATGTGACCCCGTGTCTTATGTTAGGGTTATGTCTTTCTACACTGGCTTGTGTGCGAGTTGGTTCGAGTACTGTTTGAGTAAGTGAGTGGGTGTTAATGATATCAATAAGTTTTTCATGTAAGAGTTTCCTATCGGTCTGTAATAGTAAGTCGCCTTCATGGGTGGAAATGTCCAGTGTCGCCTGTGCTGTCCAGTTTATGTTGGCAAGGTTAAAGTCGCCAGCCAACCATATATTTTTGGAGGGGTCAATTTTTTAGATGAACTTTCGTCAAGGGTCTGCAGGTATTCTATGTTTGAATTTGGGGGACGATAAAAAAATCCTATAAAGAGTGTCCTGCAGCCCTGTATCTGTAATTTAGTTCATATGATTTCGGAGTCCGCGTTCAGTTCGGTGGTTGTTGTCTCAACTAGCCCTGGCTTTGTCGCAATATTATGAGAAATGCCGGCTTTTCCTTGGAAACGTTCCTCCTAACGAATTTTAATGACAATTAGTTATCATATAGTTTACATAATGTAAAATACCGTTACGGCCTCCATAGACTATCAATCATGCCTGTGCAAACTGGGTGGTTGTGCAGGCATAATAACCGTGGTGTGTGGGTGTGATTGATGGTTTGCGCAAATGACTGAACCATATCCAACAAGCTTTTCGTCGATCACGCGCTTGTACAGTGATGCATGATAATGTGTGGTGACTGCTCCATCTTTCTAGTGTGTGGCAAATTTAAATGATTGCACAGTTACCTAGTTTGCGCAGGCATAAATGATAGTCTATGGAGGCCTTAATGAATGTTTCAGTTGTCGGTCACATCTGGTTAAGTCACAATATCAAAGTTCATGTATTCACCCTCTGATTTTTTAAAGTCCAAAATGTCAATAAACAACATGGCTGAACCCATATGATGGTCACCATATTCGCATAAAACGTAACACAGTACAAATCATTGTAGCCATAAAACAGGTGCCATGTCGTAATTAGGTTTTCGTATTTTTTATACTCAAGCCATTATCCCTATGAATTATAACAAGGATAGAAATAATTTATATTATGAACAGTGTGTGCGGTTCCAGCGTTGATGTGGTGCCACCTTAAGATGATGTAATATAGGATAATGTTATAATGAACGTAAGTTATTTGAATTTAAGTGTTAAAAGAAATGTGTTGTATAGTGGTTTGTGCTGTTGGTGGTGGTGAAGGGATTCTCGTGGAGGTGGCGGCTGTGTTTTTTCCTGTATGAGCCTAGAACAAACTTGGACTAACGAAGAACCAACCAGTGTTCTTGTACAGTCTGTGGCAAAAGTCGTGTCGCCTCACTCGGCACTTGTTAAGACAACATAAAGATTAAACATGGTTTAACACATTCACCATATAGAAATACCCTATCCAGGGAGTAAATTAATAGTTCATTTTGTTTTGTATTTTTCAGTTCATGAGCCTTTGGAACTTATATTTCCATACTTCATGACTTTACTGATTTGGCGACGTAACATTTGCCACCGACTGTACGTAGCCCAGCATAGTATGATATACAGGTATGGTTATAGATATTTATTACTCCTTGTTTTTGAGATAGTGTTGTGTAGCTTCTTAGCTGCTATGTACAGCCACAATCAAATAACCGCCGACACCTTCCTTCCATCGTGCAAATAAATCAGTATCATATCAAACTACAATGTTACAACACCTTACGTCAACTCAGCCCCCTCAATTATTATTATGAGGTGCTGCAAAATCATACACGCGTTGTTCTTTATTACCAAGATATTTACTACGATGGAAGGAATGTGTGATTGGATATTTGATTGTGGCTGTACCGGCTCCTATGTACAGTTGAGCAAGTAGGAAGTGCAAGAAAAATATGAATGTTTATGGTCACATCTTCACTACCACTCAAAGTTCAGCCAATCACGTTCCACCTTACATTGGCTTTGAATTCTCAGTTATTCATTCATAAGTATACAAGGGATTATACTACAAAGAACTACCAGATGTTGAAATATACAGCCAAATTTTTCTTGCACTTTCTACTTGCTCAACTGTACACTGCACAAGATTTCCACCTGGACCACCTCCTCACTTGGCGAGGCTAACAAGGCAACAGCAATTCGCTTGTGTGAGTTCATGTGAATATAAGACGCTGTTTGGAATCGACAAAGCTTCATCTGCCGTATTCGGGTCGCAGAAAGGAGAAGGGGGGGGGGAGGGGACAGGCGGCTTGGTGGGTGGAAGGAGGAATGGTGGTGCAGAGGAGTCTTCACATGTCCTAATGCAACATTACAGACATTTTAATATATTTATTAACATATCATTGATGTGTTATTCCCCAAGTTGACTAATAGAAATTTATTAACATTTATTCATTTTCGTCGACACCTTTGTAGTGTAATTTTGTTGACATATTTGGCAACCCCTTGTACACAACGGCTACTGCCCAGTACAACTGAACGTGATTTTAACTGATTTATGACCAGTGCTGTCAGAGCTATGGTAATGGAGGGGTGTATCACTCTCTTTAACACCACTTCTTCACTACTCTCACCCTTCCTCCTTTGATCTCCACCAATTGTTCTCCATCATGCCTACCAAAATGTTGTCAGATGTGAAGGCCAGAATTCTCACCCTAATTAAAGAAAATGTATAATTATCATTGCAGGTGTCAGGAATCTGGCCACAAGACAAGAGTTCAATGCATCAGAGATTTATATTGTGGGCCGGATCAGGACGGAATTATTGACCCTTTCCCCGTCCGGTATCCTCAGTGAGTGCATATTATTTCTTCATGAGTCTGAGTTTCCATTGCCATATAAATGTTTGTAATTGTATATAAATTTGTACAGTTCATACCCCCCCCTCCCTCCCTCACCAACTCGTATTCCTTTGATTTAAAAATGTTTTCTCTTGTCCTATCCCCAATTCATATTAATTTTTATATAAATGTAGATTTTGTAGTGACATAAGGTAATTGAGGGTTGATGCTAGCCCTTTATAAAATAATTATTCTCCTTTATCTGTTAAACTGTTCCAGCTTTGATGTCCTTTATAGTGACAAATCATTCCCTGGTGTTTTTGGTAGTTGTTGATATAATTAATCATCTCCATATCTCTCTGGATGAGGTGTCTCCTTTAGGGGGGTAGGCTAATACAGTTTTTGGTGAATTGGAACGTCTTGATTCCTCGAAAGTATGTCATGAAATGGAACCAGATGAAAAAAATGTAGTGGTTTATTGCTTGAAATGGTTTGGAGGAATCGGTTGCTCCAGATTTACCAAGTCTGTAGTGTCCTTAAGATTTAATATAGTGTAATGTAATGATGAAATGAAGAGGTCAAAGGCATTTTAATTTTGTTTAATGTGTTTCAGGAATGTCTTGGTGGTTTATTGTGGTAGTGGCTAGGTGGGTTGGTCCTAGTGGTAGTGGTGGTGATGGCATGCTCCTAGTGGTGGTGATGGTGGCGGCATGCTCCTAGTGGTGGTGATGGTGGCGGCATGCTCCTAGTGATGGTGGTGGTGATGGCGGCGGTGATGGTGGTTTTTCATGTGTAAAACCTTGTAGTGGACTGCCGAAGAAGCAACCAGTGTTGTCATCCCTGCATTGTATTCAGGTATCTGAGTTAATATGCTCATTTGTTACGTTTTGTTTTTGAGATATAGACGTAATGTTTGAAAAAAAAAAAAAAAAAACTGGTCATTTAGATTGATTTATAATGGTAATAAAGGAATTTATTTATTTGCATTAATATAAAGTTTTTAAATGGGATTGTTTTCCTATAGTTTCCGAAAATAGAAATTAGTTTCGGTAAGCAAATATAAATGAATTATCGGAGAAATATTGTATAGAAGCGAAGTATTAATATTATGTTATTGATTTTTATTGCCAGGCCTGAAGTATAATAGGTGTTGGGATGCCTGCAGTAAAGGTGTTGGCAACTCTGCTTCAGACAAGTTGATTCCGTGAGTAGATAAAATAATTGACTTTAATTGGTGCTTCAAGTAAAAAAAAAAAAAAAAAAAAAAAAAAAAAAAAATGCATGAAATGTATTGTTAAAGAATATGCAGTAAAAATGGAAAATAATTGGTATTGACTTAATGAATGGGATAGAAATGGGTGTAAATGGTTTTGTATTTGACGTAAGTGAAGGATAAGAAGGCAAGGAGTAATAATTTAGCGATGGGCATAAAGCTGATAAAATATGTTAATGGTACAGTCGTGATACATAATTTCTGACCAGAGTGTGAGGAGCAGAAAGCTTCGAATCACCTGGTATTGCTCATTTCCACACCCAGTACACCTATAGAGGCTGAGTTCGAATGCAGGGTATGTGTGTGTGGTGCCTGCCGTTCGTCTCTGGTCAGGGATTTCGTTTCACGAGTGTACTGGTTACATTGGAGTGCCTAGATTCCTCCAAAGTATGCCAATAAACAGGACCACATGGACAAAAATAATGGCTTGGAATATTTTGGAGGAATAATTTGCTCTAGATATACCAACACTGTACTTGCCCCTAAACATAGTAAAACCATAATTGTGAAAGGTTTTGAGAAATATAATTAAAAGGGAATAAAGATAAATGTTTTGATGAAGACCCATTTTAATATTCTTATCTCATTGCAGGTGTGTGGAAGGTGACTGCGACAAGATATGAGGTCAATGCACCAGTACACCACACCCAGTCTTTACCGGTTGGATGGTCCAGCATTGTGCGGACATGTGTACTGGTGTGGGGCTCCTCATCTCTACCAGACTGTTAACACACTACTTATACACACACCAACCATTAAGGAGGGTGAGCCTTTCAGTGTGTAGGTTATGTGTGTGTGTTGCTGTGTTGGTGAGATGTGACCCCCCTCCCCCTTGGTGTGGGCCCAAGGGGGAAGTACACCCTGCCAGTTCCCAAAGGACCCTGATATGGCTCCCCGTTGGGGCCCCTGCGGGGGCCCCGTGGGGGGGCCCAAGGGTTCCTAGGGGGCATAAGGGTCACCACAAAGTTGTTTTGAAGTAGCATATCGTTACTTTGATATGCCCGAATACGAATTTCTCAAACCATTTATGATTTTTAATTTTTTTTTTTTTTTTTTTTTTTAATAAATTATTATTGCGGGATTGGTTGTGATTGTTTTCCGGAGACTCTTCGAGGTATGTAATAAAGATGGTTTGGCTGTTGTGTATTGGTTAAGTTAAAGAAAATGTATACTACTAAAGGTTGTGGCGTTATAAATATTCAGTGTACAGTCGCGGCCAAAATTGCGTTTCCCACCATCTCTGGGTATAGTCGATCATCTGAGCAGTAAACTCTGGAGCTCTGTATAGTGGCTTGACTCCTGGCTGTTTGCTATCTCATTTCAGACTACCATGACCTGCCTATCCAGGGGTGAAGCCAGTATATATACAAATGTGTGATATTGTCGGTTGAGTCATGGTTTTTCTTCATGATACGTGTGAGGTTCCATTCCCATATACATTTATATAAATTAACCTGAAATATAAATTGTCTAGTTCATCCTCCCCCCCCCCCACTAATAAATTGAAATAATTGTGACTTATTTGAAGTTGTCTCCGAAATTCATATTAAATTGTTATATATTTTTGTAGTCACACAAGGTAGTTCAGGGCCCTTTTTAAAATAATTATTGCCCTTTATCTGCTTAACTCTTCCAGTTTCGATGTCCTTTATGTGTTTGGTAGTTATTGATATAATTAATCATCTCCATCTCTGTGGATAATGCCGTTCCAGCTTTGATATGGTGTCTCCTTTAAGGCCCTTGCACACGAGGCAAACACACGGTGGGCACGGTTAAGTCGATGAAATTCTCTGGGCTTTTACTATTGCTACCATATTACTCGCAGGCAGGCATTGGACACTTTTACCCAGCAGCCACTCACAAAAATGGTGCCAGTGTCTGGCCGCCGTCTTTTGCCTCTCTTGTGCAAGGGGCTTCAGGGGGAAGGTAAATACAATTGTAGTGAATTGGAGAGTCTTGATGTGACCTCTCTGATAGTTGGGTTAAAAAATTAATGTAATAAAAGTGTATGGTATGGATTGCAACATGAAAATCATAAATACTTGCATATAAGTTAACGTTTAGCGCAAATCCAAGGAATGTATTAAACGTGGACGAATTGTAGCATTGTGAATGTCCTCTCACATTATTATATTTTCAGTTTTCAGCTGAGGTACTCGAGAAAATCACATATATATACGAGGCAATTTTCACAAGATGTGGAGGAAAGTTACGTGCACTCAGAGTTGGTGAGGTGGAAAGGTGACTCCCGAGTGGGAGTATTTTTCAGCTAGTTCCTTTTTCAAGCCGTTCAATGACGGCAACAGTGAAGCCAGCTTTCTACTGAACCATCTCTGAAGTGGTTTTTGAAGGTTCATTAGACGATCAGGGACAAAATGCAAGACTAACCCCCTATACCAGGATTCAGTCAAACGTGTTGTTCACCCATAGACGACATTGGGGTAGAGCCACCAGCAGGAGAGACAATCGTGACATGTTCAATTGACCCCAACTAAGAAGGCGCGGAAACTTTGACAACAATTGAATCCCTTTGAACAAAATGGATTGAGAAATAATACTCAAGTACTAAAAAATAATTTAGGAAATAAACAATTGATTGGAAACACTGGGCAAGTGACTTAAAATAAATTTAACAAAATTTATATGTAATACACAAAGTAACTGTAGTTTATTTATATAAAACCTTTTTTACATGAGCAGTCGTTGATTCTCATGTTCCCTGTCTAATGTACGTACAAGTGATTACTCTTATTTGAAAATTGTTTGGTGTGCTGTGATATTAAACACTCTTTACACATGTTATGTAATAATTTTATTTAAAAATAAGGTTTTCCTTGATTCCCAAGGTTACTGGAAAAAAATGTAGTAGTAGTAGTTTCCTTCATACTTAAATTGCTCTTACAACTTTGTTCCCTGATAGTCCTCTTCCACTCGCATCTCCTGAATTAGGATCTTTCTTGCTATCCACCGTCTTTTCAATGTCTTAGCTGCCAGCGCGAATGCCCATTTCACTCATGGCCCTGCAATAAACAGTGATAAATGTTATTTTGTTGTTACCTTTAATAGTAAAGCATTACCGGTATATGTACTGTACAACTATTATATCTTGTAAGAGTGTGACTGCTTTAACACCACAAGTAAACCAATAATATATGACATCACGGAAAGGGATGGAAGGAATGGCTTAAATTAATCTATTTACTTTATATTTCATCGCCATATATTTCTTGGTTAGTATCTACACTAAAATTGCTATTTATTACAGTAGGCCCTGCGTCTGCCAACGACCACCTATAAAATACTCCGTGGTCATCATTTATGTATGTATCAAGAGTGTACAGTCGTCCGCAATAACCAATTTTCATCCTTATTGGGGTCACTACAAGCAAACGTTGGACAACTCCCTCTGTTCATTACCCGATAAACGTTCAAATAAATGACTTGACCACTATCTTCAATTTTACTGAAAGCATGTATTTAATATTTTAAAATAACTACATCCAACTGAATCCCTTACACTGTTTGCGAGGGAAATAATTTGTTTTTTATTACTCTTACCAATGCTTTAGAAATTCATCCTATACATTATATCACAAACGACACACTGGTACAATGTACTCCTATGACAAGCAGGGATACGCTACTGGCAACGTATTGTTATACAAAACGGCTAATATTAAATTGTATAGTCGCCGCCAAAACTCGTGTCGTCATATTTCCCATAGACAAATACGATATCCACATTTTATACTAGTATACTTCTTTGTGTTTCACTTGACGAGCCCCTTAACATTTTAAATAACAACTTACTTCATGACTTGCCACATGTGCCCACTGTACCTCTATGAACATACCTGTATACACTGCAGGGATGCAACACTCTTTGCTTCTTCAGCCATCCACTGCTAGATTTACACATGAAATCCCGCCCTCGCCACCAGCAGCAAACCACGATCTGCATACTGTACACGTCCAACCAAACCACTGAAACAACACACAAGAACACATAACTTTTATATAAATTTTTTTTGCAACATTCAAAACTATCTGCCTTTAATCACTTCATTCTAATATTCAATCTTAGGGGGGTAGTGCAGTGTTGCTAAATCTCCACCAAACTGGTCTATGTAACAGCTCATTGTCATTTCTTTATTTCTCATCCACTTTCCTGGGATACTTTCGAGGATTCAAGGCTCTTCAATTTATCCACAGTGTATTAACCCCTTCAGGTGCCAACAGGTATCACTCTTGGCCCGAGTGATACCATTAATTTAATCACCAACCCATACGAATTTATTTCTGACTAAAACGCACATCGAACCGCCAATACTTCAGCAATAACGATCTTAGTGTTATACAACACTATCAAGGCTCACGAGTGACACTGGTGACGGATTCACTCAATAATTTATACCTTATATAAACAACAATTTAACAGCCCACAACAATCATACAATGACAAGGGAAGAAACAGGCGGGACAACAACTACCACAAAACAAACGGCCTAAAATGCACGACACGAAATGCAATGGCTCTGGTCCACCCATTTAATTCAGGATTAAACAATACCGCCTTAGGCCTGGAAATTCATGTAGCACGAGGCATAGTGTTTTCGAGAAATGGGACACGAAATATGTAGCAACTCCAGGTGTGAGGTTGCTATGCGGCGGCCGCACACCAGACGATGTCAAAACACACTCGATTCTCGCACACTCAATGTCAGACATTACGTCATGTATTGTCACTCAATGACCACTTTACACCCTCACCTAAACTATCGCGATATGTGTGACTATTTAATTAATTAACCAGCCAGATGCCTTACAAAACATTCGCAATATATTTCCCGAGTTTTTCAGCTCCTAGCAATGTCAATTTATAATCTTCACACTGCACATTAAATGATTGTTAAAATCGAACGAATCACAGGAAAAACAAAAACTACATTTCTCTGAATATCTCCCACATGTGTCACTCGGAACCTTTACCAATGTGCCCTCTATGCACTTCGTTTACAAGCATAATGCCGGCAGGGGATTCCGGTGAACTTTTAATAATCATACATGTTTACTCGCCATCCAACAATCCCTAACCCATCTAAGTCCAAGCCAGAGATCTGAAGCAAGCGATTTCTAGACGACACCCACCCAAAGCCTCATCATAGTTTAGGTGGCCTGTCGTCAAAAAACTGCATGCTTCAACTCAGGTGGGCTAGAGATTTTGGATTGCCAGACTACTACATGTACTGTACAGTACCATGCTACACAAAACTTTATTCCCTCAGCCACACACAAACTAATTACAATTACCCCCTGTCGTTCCAACTTCCAACGAATTAATTAACGATATAATTAAGAGGCTAGGCAGCGAACTCTATTTTTGTCGTTCGAATCACAGGCTGCAGCAGCCAATTCAGTCCTCTTAATTAAGGGGAGATTCTCTTGTTGGTCAATTGCAAGGTCTGTGATTCCTTCCAATTATACCACCAAATCCATCCCCTATTATAGTACCATTGAAGGCGTCTGTTTTCTGCCATAGTTTGAAGCATTCAGAGACCTTCTAAAACACAACAACAAAATAATTAAATGAAGGTATGTTCAAACTAGATCCATTAATGAGAGCACTATAAATACTGTTCAAATGCCTCCCAGATGTGGGGTCGGGTCTCTGAAGAATGGCCAGGTCAGGTCGGTTGGGTGAGGTGAGGTGAGGTGTGGGTTGTCTGTCATCAGAACACACCTTGTCCCTCCCTCCCCCTGTCAGCTCCTTATTTTCCTTTCATGTTTCATTCAACTCTGTACTGCTGAAGAGGGTGGTAGTTGCCTCCGAAACGTTCATATTAAATACTTTTAGTCTATAAAAAGTGGGTTTTTCTTAGCAAAGTAATCTCCCCGTAATATCGTGCCTGGATGAGCAATGAACTTTTGTCCACTACCATAGTAAACCCGATAACAATAATTCCACGTTAAGCACCCCAATCACAGATAATAATATACTGTATACTACAATAAACTATATACTAAATAGTAGTATGTATGTGTGTTGGTTGTGTACTATACGCTACACCTACCAGCAAATGATCGCCCATAGACCCTGTCAAACCAATGTTTCCAAACGCAGCCCATAGAGGGCGCAGCGAACGTCCATCACACTCACTCACGATGAAGGCAGGATATGAAGAGAAGTTCTTAGTCGCGCTAGTAATGAATACAAAATATATCCTGGACTAATTTTAATGGTTTATCCTCTTATATTGCGTTTTCTATTTTTATCCATACAGAAAAAACACTATTTTAGTAACACAGACTTAAATATTTTTTTACTGCTTTATTCACAAGTTCAACATTACCTCGCAATTCCTATCTCCTCACTCAGTAACCACTCTGCATACATATCCCAGCTACGTGATACCTTGCCACCTACTCTATTACATCAGACCCACGAAGCGTCTGCACGGTATTCCCATTTCTCGGTATTTTATGTAATGTACTGTATCCACTATCTCTTCTTGATTTTCACGCACTTCAACGCCTCTCCTCCCTCTGACCTTCCTTAAATCTCTTGAAAAATATTCAAAAGTAAGCTATAGGTATCATTTTACATTACCTTCCATCAACTCAAATACTCACTATCCTTACTGAATTCAACCTCTCCTGTTATTAACAGAATACAACACCATCTCCATCTTCATCGCCACCCTTGGCCTTTGTGTCTCTTTCATCTTGATCCATGCTCACACACAGAGTGGGTATCAAAAATATAATGTTCCTTAATTAATAATCACGATTACAAAGTGAAAGATGGCGAGAAGAGACAGTAATAATAAAGGTATATAATTAGTATAAGTAAGCAACGCAAACCAAAAACATTAAAGTAAGGCTGGAGTACAAAATTATATGATGGTTCCCAGTGAAAAGTATAAGATGGATGTGAGCGAGTGGTGTGGAGAGAGAAAGAGGAAGTGGGAAGGTTAGGGATGGCCAACCTACCTACCTACCTACCTGCCTGCCTTCTATTAACGACCCTGTGATCGTGTATGAAAATTGAAAGCTTCTGATTCCTCCTGACCATGCCACGAAACAAGCTCCTTCCATATTGGTCGTGTTTCGTGGTAATATTTGAACGAGCCATTTACCTCCAATTTTCTGACTACATCACAGGGTCCCTTAATTAACTGTATTTTTAGAAGGATGTGGGAGACCTATTCACCTTGACTCTATACAGAAAAACAATGAAAAAACAAATCTGTCATTATAATCATGCATGAGTCTACTATATACTGTTTCTCTAATCGCAATGCATGTGTCAAGGCATCGCGAACGAATTGGACGTGATTTTATACCTCTCTCTCTCTCTCCTTTCATTTTACATGTAGGTAAGGGCAGTAAATGGCCAATACACTTTTGTTTGATACACTGGAGCGCCTTGATTCATCCAAAGTAAATTATTCCTCCTGCTAACTGTGCAAACAACCATACTCCCTTAATAGAGTCCAGGTCGTTTGTTTTGTGACATAGTTCGGATGAATCTTTAACCTCCAAATTACCAACACAATCTCAGTCTCGTTAACGAGAGATTCTCTTGTGGTCAGATTGGAAGGTTTGTGATTCCTCCAAACTATGCCAGGAAACAGATGCCCTCAATGCTGTACTAATAGGGGATCTGTTTCGTGGCATACTTTACAGGATTCAGACACCTTCCAATTCACCAACAAGAGAATTTCCCCTAAACCTAACCTTAGCAGAAATAGACGATCCTGCCTCCACAAAATTGTTAGACGAGTTTGGTACAAGTGATTTAACGAGATGATTTCAAGAATTATGCCACAACTTTGATAACTCGAAGCCATTACCAGCGACATAAGTCTCCGACTGACACAGGAAAATGTTTGGTTAATTTCTCATGGTGGTGGTTGTGGTTCGGGTAGTGGTTGTGATGGTGCAAATGGTTGATGTTGGTAAACGGTAATGCTCGAGTCAGATCTGGTAACAGTGGTTGTGGTAACGATGATGGCGAAGTGCTCGGTCACTCACAACTTCAGTATTTCACCGCAAAACTCTGCCTCTATTTTCTTAATTAAGGGACCCCGTGATGTAGTCAGAAAATTGAAGGTTACCGAGTCCTTCAAATATTGCCACGATACACCACCTATATTGAAGGAGCTTGTTTCGTTGCATAGTCAGGGGGAATCAGAACCCACCAAGTCTAATACACGATCACACGGTCCTTAACAGATATCCACAGCTAAGAGCGAGCTGCCAGGCCCCTTTCCTCCCGAGCATACGAAAAGAAGAGAAGAAAGGAACTACTCTTAATATTTTTCGTCCATCACCGGCCTGAAGGAGTCTCACAAAATGTACGAAAAAATAACAGGGCGAGTGAGAGACAAAGGTGAGGTGAGGGGCGTGAGACGGGCCTTCAGCTGGGTGACGGAGGCAGCCAGAGCAAAGCTGCTTTCAACATCAAACGCAAAGGCAGAGCAGAAGAATAGCCGCGGGGTAAATATAAGTAAATATAAAGGTCATAGTATTCTACAAGTCAGTTTAACGTAAACTTGGCAATAGGTAAGTTTTATATGTACAGTCACAACCTATAATTAATATCCAAGTCCTGTTGAAGTTTGGAATCATTTGACATACCTGTGAACCAATTAAAAAACTTATACTCCATCAGGCTTTTCCAAGCAAGCCTGAATACGTATTATGGTTTGTGCCTGTACAATGTGAATCAGGGAAACAGTCAACGTTAAAATATTATGGGGCAGTCTGGTCAAAAAACATCCAGAGTTAGAGGTTTAGATAAATTCTATAATTTCTAGGGTATCTCACCATCAGGTTTACTTATACCATGTACTTCTCTTGTTACACACAAGCAGACATGAGTAATCTAAAGTGCTTGTAGATGTGTCTAAATATATATTAGGCCGTATCATCTCACCACTAAAATACTAAGAGGTCACTGAGGATCGTTTCTTTGATGCACTATGGTATAATTAAACATAGAGTTGACGTACAGTAGACACCTAACTCACAACATGTAACAGTAAATAATCAATGTATCGTGGATCGCATAAAGTATCTCTTTTCTCATCTCCCCAAATAATTAGGTTAATATAATATAATATATGTAATTGCTTCGGTTTGTTTGTTCGTCTGCTTCCATCAAAAGATATAAACAAACGGAACTAAATGCATAACATCCTTGCTGAGTTAACGCACCGTATGTGATGTGGTCAGAAAATTGGAGATAGATGAGTCTTTCAAACAATGAAACGAAACAACACCTACAAAGAAGATGATTGTTTCATGACATGGTTAGGAGGAATCAGAAACCTCCAATTTTCATACAATTGGGGAAGTTTACTTTGTGTAGTACAGCTGTATACTGTACTGTACACCATCTCTCGAACACCCGACTCGTCGATACAAAACAATTTGACACAGAGTCGAGGATCATCTACCAAATGTGTGGACAGAATGAAAAAAATTGTTCAGGATAACACGTAATTAACTTATGATGTGAGTGTATTCTTACATACCTGTTTCTTACCTATTTGTATCTTTACAGGATTGAGTCAAGCTCTTAATGACCCGTTTTTTTAAACCCAATTGTCATATTTTTCTTTAAAGTTATGTATGTTTTTGGGACACACAACTCATTCTGGTAATTCATTCCATCTCCCTGGGATGTGATTCGGTAGCCCAGGCGTATAGGGCCAGCCCCTCCTTTATTTTTATTTGTTTTTACACTGTGACCAGAGCGTACCTGGAGTCTGTGGGGCAGGAGGCCATTCTGCCCCGGGAGAACAACAACTTCAGTCAACCATTTTGTCCAAGTCTTCTTGTAACTTTTTACAGCAGTCTTAATTTTTAATTGTTCTTTGTACATTGGCATCATCAGCAAACATATTCACAAAAGTGCCATATGTAACATTTACTTTTATAGAATTTATATAAATTAAGAACATTATTGGTGCCAATACTGAGCTCTGAGGAACTCCACTTGTGACCTTCATCCACGGAGGATAGTTCCCTCTTAGTACAGTTCTCATTTTTCTTCCTACTAGGAACACTTCCATTCATTTTAGTAGTTTTCCTTTATGTTGTAATTTTTATATAAGTCTTTGGTCAGCAACTCTATCAAAACAATTTTTAAAGTCTAAGTAAATATTATTCACCCATTCTTCTCTTTCTTGGATATTTTCTGATATTCTCGTATAGTAATTCAGTAAGTTTGTTACACATAATCTTTCCTTTTTAAACCCAAATTGTCTCTCTGTTATCATCTCATTTTTCTCCAAGTGCTCAACTTAATATCTTCTTATAATCTTTTCCAGAAATTTACACAATACACTTGTTAGTGATAAAGGTCTGTAGTTGATTGGGTCTTGTCTATTTCCTTTCTTCAATAATGGGACTATTATGTTTGCTTGCTTCCAATACTCTGGTAATTTTCCTTGCTCTAATTATTTTTTATATATTATACATAATGGCTCACCTAGTCTGTTGCACATTCTTTTAATATCCAACATGATTTTTCATCTGGTTCACTTGCTTTAGTTTTATCCACAGCTTCCAACTTTTTTTCTATTTCTAATCTCTGTGTGTGTGTTAGGTCTAGACTTACCAGGTGAACATAAGCGAGCCTCTCTCTCTCTCTCTCTCTCTCTCTCTCTCTCTCTCTCTCTCTCTCTCTCTCTCTCCGAGCTGCCGCTGCACTCGCTGTGGAAAACCTCCCAAACTTTTCTTTAAAAGTTTTAATTGAATGTGTTTCTTCTAAATTAACTTGAGATTCATTTACGAAACAACTCACGTTTCTCCATGATCGAGATGTTTTTGTCGAGTGAGCTAAGGAACGCGACTAGAGTCCTCCCTCACACGCCTCTAAGTTCGTCAATAATGAACTTTCTCTAGCATGGTTGACACACATCTACTTTAAGTTGAAAGTTGGTGCCTCGATGCTTCACTTGAGATATGCATTAGCTTGAGTTGAGATATGCATTCGATTTTATTGACAGAATGGATACGACGTTTCTTTGCCTCTTCTTCAGGTCTATAATATAATAAGTGTAAGTGAAGTGTGTACGAAGATGCAGAGGCGAAATGTCTTCAGTCTTCAATACAGTCTCCTCCTCATAAGGTGTTGTTGTTTCAGTACCTGCAGTGTTCGTATCAGTATCTGGGCCAGTATACACAGAAGCAAAGTTCACTCTTAACTAAAAATTTTATTCGTAACCATTCATTCATGGCGAGGACCCATAGTACCCAACACTGCTTCGAAATCATAACAACAGCTCATACAAATACAATAGCAAAACCATTCACTGCTTCGAAATGAATCTGAAACACTATGGTGATATCAGTATTGCAAACATACGAACAAGTCCAAACTCTAAGATGTTTTGTGATTACCGGCCCTGGAGCAACCGTATTCTCCAAACTATTCCAAGCAATAGGCTCAAATACATTTTTTTAATCTGGTTCCTGTTTCCTGCCATTCTTTGGGGAAATCAAGGCGCTCTTTAATTACGTCATCAGAGGGAGCACTCCATAGGTTCGAATCCAGAATGCCTGAATAAGTACAATTGCCTACAAGAATTCATACACACACTCTTGTTTTCGAGGGTTTACAACATATAGAAAATGTAACACGACGTAACTGCAATACAACATTATTATTAGGTTTGTTGTTTTACGATCACAGAGACACTTAGTAGACTATTCATTGCAGTACCTCACAATAATGACCTCTCTTTCTATATAGCCTGTGTATGAATTCCTGTGGCCAACCATACCTGTTTTATAAAGGTTCAAGTTCCTTCAGGTATGCTTCTATAGGCTTGCTTTGGGTGGAGAACTGGAGTGCTACTGATTCCTTCAAACTATGCCAGGGAACAGGTCACTTCATTATATATATATATACGAGTAAGGGATCATGTTTCTCGCATTTTTCAGACGACTACAAACGACCCCTTAAACGATGCCTTACTTCACGTCATATTTAATTCTGTTAGTATGAACGAAGGAGTAATTAACTAAAATAACGAAAAAAAAAAAAAAAATGGTGCGGCTAGTTCGCTTCCAAAAATCGTGAATAACTGAGAGAGAGAGAGAGAGAGAGAGAGAGAGAGAGAGAGGAACTGCGACGTAGATATGCATACAGATGGAGAGATATAAATGTGTGAAAAGCGTCCTCGGTCTAAACTGGATAATATATTTTTACTCTTGACCTGCACAAACTAATTAGATACTTAATGAAGGCATACCAGACCAATATCACGTAATGTACGAAGGTCACCGACTGTTTTCATTGTGTAAATTAAATGCTAACTTACCGCAATTTATTGCGAAAAAAGATTATACATCTTTTTAATTCCATTCTAAACTAAAGAGATTCTAAATTTTTCTTCCTCCTCTCTTCCTCCTCCGTATAATTGAATTCTTCATGAAAAGATACAATAATTTTAATACCCAGTGCAATATTTACGTAATACATCCAGCTACAGACCTCACCATACCATCAATACACCAGATATGAAATATACAGTTCACAACTTTCATTTGGTAGAGTGGTGTGACTGTACTGTATTGTGATGGTAACTTAATAGTCAGCGTCGTCGTCAAATTGGACAGGACAGAAATAATGTGGGCCATCACCTATATCTTTTTCAGTGGTTGATCGCTTTCCTATGCCCCATCTTTAATTACTCAGAATTATCTAGTTTGTAAAATTTCGTAATAGGCTATATATTGAAAAATATACCCTACTGTGTATTGGAATATAGATATATAGATAGATAGATAGATAAACGGGTATATATCTAAGGTTATATTATTTAGAAGGAATCGGCACCTTTTCACCAGGATTGGAAAATAAACCTAGTGTTCTTAGCCCTCCTAACTTTGTTATATAACACATTCCCTTGTCGCAAACGGAGGGAGTCTACTTTCTAGCCTAGTTGGGAAGTAACAGTTATTCTCTCCAATTCACTAACAAGAGAATAGACTCTTCATACAAACACACGATCACAAAACACGGAAACACACACTAAACCACACGGAACCTCGTACAAATACATGAAAGCAAATTCTCATAATACACAGCATCCAACACACACGATACACTAAGCTAATACCATTATACGTACACAAACACACAGACTTGAGTATGTATAGAGAAATGCACAAGTGTTATTATGTACATCAAGGCCAAGAGATATACCTTGATGTACATTATGTAGATGACAATATCACACGAGTCCATAACTACACCAAAGAGATGAACATACGTAAATGGAAATTATTCAAGCTTCTGATTTGTAAGCATGTATTGGCGAAACTACCGTTCATAAATTAGTTAATAAATCTGTGTGCCCCTTATTACAGTATAGTGTATAGCGTGATGGGAGAAACTCTTGACGTTGAGTAAACTGGAGGGCTACTGAATCATCCAAACTATGCTGCTAAAACTGAGGTAAGTCATAGGTATTTTTCTTTCCTTAAGTATGAAAGTGGACAGTCGCATCTATGGAACCATACTGGCCTCGGCATGTTCAGGAGGTTTAGATAGGTCCTTGTAATGAAGTTTTTAAGAGACGAATAAGCTCTAGGCTGGTCAGGTGGCAATTGCAGCTCAGAAAAGTAGTTACAAGCGTTTTGGTTCCTGCAACACACACACAAACACATAAGTACTTTCAAACATACGTAGTTCCTCTTCCCCATTCCCCTCTTGTCAGTATATTCTTTCTTTCCACGTTTACATAACTTGATGGTTTTGTTTTGTTCAACTGGCTGGCCTCTCACTGCCTTCCCACTTCCCACGCCACACTTTTACCATCCCTCTCTCTTCTCTTGTGTTTGTTTCTCTTTCAAACACAACCCATTTTTCTTGTCTCGATCATATTTTTGTATCTATTTTTTGTTTTTTTGTTTTTTTCCCGCAAGAGTTTTGTGGTCGTAACTCTTTCTCCTGGTTCGCAGTTTCAATTTTTTTTTATTTCATGAAAGGTGCAGCAAATGTCTATGTAAGCTTACAACACATTTGGTTGGCAAGTGAGAAGCTGTTGATCAAATACTAAACTATGTACTCATTTCATTTAGTTGATAATTTCATATAAATGATATGCACATTTGGGAAAAAACAACTGTGGCTGTGCTTATAATATTATTAAAGGGAGAATATATTTTTGGTATATTGAAGCGTCTTGATTCCTCCAAAGTATGTTAGGAAACAGGACCAGGTTAACAATTACAATGGTGGTATGTTGCTTAGAATAGTTTGTAGGAATCAGTTGCTCCAGATTTACCAACACTATATCTCCCCCCTTAAATGGATGAGAATCTGGACTGAAGGGAGTTGCCTCCGATGAAAACTAGGCCATAAACAACATGGAATCAGGATGCAGGACAGGCGGAGAGAGGAGCCAGGATGAATGATGGTCGAAAACAGGTGGACGGTAAACAGTTGAGGCCAGCCCAGGGAGGAAGGACGGCCACATCAGTATACATAACCCCCCATTCCATCCCCCTCCCCTCCCTAGTCTGTCTGTCTGAGGCCAACTGGACCGACCGGAGTCGGGGTCAATGGCCAGCCAGCACAGGGAGCCGCGCCCCCTTCCCAATAATAATAATAATTCTGACAACGAAGTTACATGTTACCACCTTACCTGAGGGAAAATAATTAGTGCTTTGTTGACCTGGAAAACTCAAGAAGTCTCAAGTACCTCTCTCTCTCTCTCTCTCTCTCTCTCTCTCTCTCTCTCTCTCTCTCTCTCTCTCTCTCTCTCTCTCTCTCATTTCGACTCGGGACAAAGACATATGGGGAGATACGAGTCACAAACCAACACCATTTCCGTCAGCAAACAGTACATACATACTTGTACATATATACATACCACGTGGCTGTTCACAAATACAGGAAATATGATAACTATTACTCAAAATTGACTCGTTGCATTATCACCAGTATAAAGAAAGACATTATATTTAGGGCCGAGAAATTGGAGATAAGCTAGTAACTTTTGTGAGTCATTTAACAGTACACTTTTCACAAGATCAATTATGAAGACGCCCCAGTTGGCTGTTTTCATCAAAGCATATTAATTTTATTCTTATCTCCATTTCATCATCTTCATCTTCATAATCGAGTTTAACAAACATTTAGTTAAAAGCGTCTACGGACTCAAGGGACGTAATTTGTAAGATCAACATGGCCTTTCCGTCCACCTGGAGGAACGAGAGCTAACATTGTCCTCGTTCATCTCTACCGGAACATCGTGGTAATAATATAAGCTCTTATGATTAGCTCAGAGGTTACATATTGTGCGCCTAAAGCCCCCCAAAACACACACACCTACACTCGTGATACATAATTTTTGACCAGGGAGTATTAGATCCAGTTTTGGCCTAGTCGTGGCCAGACGCAGGCCATACTTTAAATACAAATTTTAAGGTATATATCTGGAACTGCATATAACTTGCCGTATATCTTGACCATTAAAATAGTCGCTAACATATCTTTTTAATGCGATATTCAGGTATGGACGTACTACAGCACACACACACGTATTATAGTATACAATCCTCAGACAAGATCGAGGAAGTAGAAATATAGAAGACTATGTTAGGCTAGAATGATCTATTCCCAGAGAGAGGAGGGACAGTATGCACTAAGGAAAAGGGAGGAAAGGAGTGAAAGCTCATTAGAAGAAGGAAATGGTTAAGGTCAGAAACGAGCTGGAGGAACAAGGATGACATAGTTTGGCTGCTGGAAATGGTGAAAAGAATGTCACTGTAATATTCTCTTTAATCTGATTTGATATTATCTAATCATATTCTTGTCAGCTTTCTTAGAAAATGAAATGATCTTAAACCGACAACACTTGGGGAACAGACTACTCAGACGACTCAGATAAAAGTTGAGCACAAACATTTTACTCGCTTGGAAGCGAAGCGATGTTTTTTTTTTTCTTAAAGACGGGAAAGGAATAAAACAAAAACTAAATATGCCAACGCATTTACCCACCAATTTTTGCAATAATTTTTTTATCATTTTTAATGGGGTTAAGTTTGCGCCTTTACCCAGGAAGCAACGGTGTGGCCGACGAGGCGAGAAAAGTGTTGTGTTCACACCACACCAGTCAGCTGTTCCAGGAACCATTATCCCGAAGTTACTTCAAACGTTCACTTCAAGTGTACAGATATTTACACAATAAGTCAGGCGATATAGTAACAGCAGTATGTGACTGAAAAGGTAAAATATGTATTACATTTATATGACCCCATAACCAGTTTTTTTATATATACCACTTTGGCAGCGCCAGAATCATAACACGACTAAAGAAACTCGTTCAACTCATATTATCCTCGTAGTTTATAAATCTATGCTGTCGGCTGTACAAATAAATGTGAAAGTAATCTTTTTCTGACACCACAACAAGGAAGTTGGAGAGCAAAACATAAATAGGAAAAGTAAAAAAATATATAGAAGTGAAAGCAACAGGGAGGCGAATGCAAAGCCTATCTCCCCATCCTGAACCAAAACTAGTTTGTGGCCACTAGATGTATACTGTATACCTGATTGTTGGGTAAGGGATGATTGATATACTTTCTCTTTATTGAATCCCAAACCACTATGTTAGAGTAATGAATTCATGCCAGGATGAAATATACTACCTAGGGGACTTGTATGTACTGTACTATAGTGTGTAAAAGTTTATTCCCTCAGCCAGACGCAATATAACTGAATCACATATGGTTCGGACGACTATAAAACATAGAATAGATGCCAACTGCAAAGAGGTCGAATACTAGCAGGTTTTACAGGGCAATATTTACTGCAGTACGTACGTACGTAAAGAGAAGAGAAACATTATGAATGTCTTGAAAAACTCTCTGCATATCTGAAACACGAATAGAGAAGAGTTAGCTAAGACAAACCTTTGCTGTCGACAAAAGGAGAAATGAAACTTTCCGCTCCTCCATTATTGCTCGTCATATAACACAGTAATATTTTAGTACCGTCGTTATCATCCCTCCAGCCACATGATGCACAGCTGTATTCCAAAGTTCGCCTAATCACTATAGTTTCTCAATCTGTTAAAATACTCCACAGTGATCGATGCTGCAGAGAGTGAAGGAAGATGGGTGTAAGTATGTGAGATAGGACGGGCAAGGTATTGATCTCGCAACCGTATATATACAGTTTACGCACCATCGATAAAATTAGAGGCAGGAAAACCTCCATGTTTTCGACGAACTTTTGAAAACCCGATTTACACCCTTGAACTTCTGTCCATAGTAACAATTATAAATTTTTTGCTTTTGAAATAATAGTAAACACACTCTTATTGAAATTAATTTGTCTGTCTGTCTCTATATAGCACCCAAACATACACACTTATCCTTAATTTTCATACCTTATATATAGAGAGAGATTCTGGTATTCCAATTTCGCTTCATGAATTGTAAGTGCGGTATTGACAGGATAGCAAATGCATACAGGTCTTTGATATTCATGAATATCAAAGAACACTCTCCTAATTTTTACATAAGCCGATACCGTGGGAAAGTTTGGATGGTATAGAGTTGGAGTGGGACCGTCGCTCTTCATGCTAATTCTTGAGACTAATACTTCAACCACAACACAGTCAGGCCAAATATTTCCCAAGTGTGCCAGATTAGAGATCATATGGTATTTTTTATTCCTAACGTCTTACTTAATGTACAGTTAGTTCAGAGTAGGCTAAGTTGGTATGGAGCCTTCCACACAGTTTCATACTAAGGATGAGAACAAACGGCATGGCACAGATAGCCTGGGAAGGGAGCATTTAGCCATTGGGTCTAAACTGAACACACCTGGGGAATATGAAGGCGGGCAGGACACAGGTGGCTGTCAGAGCGATATCTGGGGCCTCGAGCACACTAAGTTATGATTAGTTTGGGAAGTTGTTATAATGAGCAGCGTGTCACAATTACGTGAGCGGAGAGGATACAAAGCAGGTGAACTGCAAGGTCTGTGTAAAGTAACTATATTTTATAATTAATAAATATTAAAATTGTTATAACACACCATTGGGAAGGAATGTGACGTCTCTGAATACCACGAGCTTGTTTCAAGGGACCTGTGATCTAAGTTGGTAAATTCGTGGTAATTGATTCCTCCAAACTATTCCAAATAACAGACCACCATTATTTTTATTAATTAATCTAGTTCTGTTCCTGGCATACTTTGAAGGAATCAAAGCGCTCTAATGTACCAAAAGTATAATAGCCCCAAGAGACCTTTGTGGTAATTTATCTCCACAACTGTCAATCATCTCGTCTTGTTGATTGGTATAGCAATCTTATATAGGTTCTATACTGAGGGAGTCTATGCGATTAAAAAAATAAAGGAATATATATATATATATACCAATATTTCTAACTATACACGATATACTGTGCACGTCACGATATTCCTTCACATTGGTTAGTGTTTTGTGGCCATATACTTGGAAAACACGCTCGGGAATTCCAACGTTCTTAACTACATTACGAGGTTCCTGAATAAGTTGGATGTAATTATCTAGTATCCGCTGCATCCGACCCCATCTCCACTCCACCATTCACCTCTTCAGACACACACATGACTTCTTTAGGGAAGTATGTCTGATAATCTGTGATGGTGTTGACATGGTATGGTACAGATACGATGGATGCATGGAGTCATCGTATCTGTGGTGCCAAGCCATCGTCAACACTATGGATACTCTTGCCTATATGACCCTTAATCTGAGGCTATTGGCTGGTTCCGTCCATGGAGATATTCCCCTTCGCAATAATCCGAGTTGAGGAGACCAAGCGGACGGCCATAAAACGTAATATCGCCACATAACGCCATGTCGATAAACCGTTCTTGCATGAAGGAGTGAGGAGAGTGAGTGGAAGGCTGGTTTTGTTCTGGTTATGTCTTGGATCCGGAGACCGAGAGCGAATTGAACTGAGTATCGTCGTTCACACAGACTAACTAAATCCATTGTTTTCTTACTGTACAGAACGAACTGAACAAAGTGTCGTCGCTCACACACACTAACTAAAAACTGTCTTTGTATTCCTCTTTTACGTTAAGAAAATTATTAACTGACTCGAAAATAACCTTACGGGCAAGTTATTTCTAATGTTTCCATTTACGTTATTAAGGAAATATTTTTTAACTCGGCTGAAAATGACCCAACAAACACATAATGTCAAAGGTTGCTTCTCTGTTATTTTCCGAAACATTATAAGGTGACCGACCAACCTCACTATTCATAAAATCTCCCTCACATTGCAATATATTTCAAAAGGAAGGAGCATAACTTTGTATAATCTTAGAACAATGTCCCTTGAGAGAGACATATCTTCTCTTGAATATATTTCCTCAGTTCCTATGAGACCCTTTTGAACAAGAGTTTACTTTCCTACATGATCTACGGCATCCCATTCCACTGATCCTTTATGGAACAAGAAAACTGGGAACCAACCACTTGTATTTTTTCTGTTGGCTGGTGTATTTTTTCTTACCTTTTCTATGCAAATGGGACTGAAGGATTACTCACAGTGAAGGACAAAAGTAGTGTCTATGAAATTGGTGACAGCATTTGGGGAATTAACAAACCATTTAACTTCGGTGTGTAGGTGTTGCCTGGGGTTCAGTTTGGTTCGCTGTATGTAGGAATTTATCGGACAGAACGATGACACCACTTTTATCTTTCACTGCACACTCGCAATCCAAAATTTGTATCCAGGTGAACCAATAACAACGCTTATCCTGTTTGATATTGGCTTGAGTTCGCTTAATACTCGATCAGGCTATTCGAAGCAAACCTGGATACATATTTTGGACTGCGAGTGTTGTACTATCAAAGACAAAACTCGTGTCGTGAAAATTGGTGAAAATATATATGGTAGAGGGCTAACCATATTGGTGGGATGATGGTGGGATTTTTATTATGTTTCACAAGTTATATTAAATCATTGCACAAGACAGAGACACGAGTTTTGTCTTTGATAGTACATACAATAAATAGTCTTGATAACTATTGATAACTATATCCTGCATCGTGAAAATTTAACTAATATTCCATAGTCTGCCCAGCCAAAGCCTCCATCAGATCCCGGACTTCGACTCAGGTGGGCTAAGGATTGTGGATTGCGAGTGTACTTGGAAAAAATAAGGTCCACTCACTATGGATGCTCAGGGGACTGGAAACTTTCAGAGGCAACTTTATAATTAAGTCACACTGGATTTAAGGATTTCGAAATAGTCTTATACACTTTGCTATTGGAGCATTCCTATGACGAGTATATTTATTTGTGAGTATCAACCAAATTTATTTAACCAAAGATGAGTAATCGTACAGTATTTTTTTAAGTTATCTAACGTCCAAATAATAAGTTGTAAGTTCCAACTCAGAAGTTTCGACATGAGTTTCATGGAGGTAAATAATTCTGCCTTCTTTTCTACCATATATTTCCTTCCCTCTATCCTTACTATAACTCATACCAGTACGTGTTCGTGGAATCCTCACGTTGATGACAAACTGGAATGGCCAACCTACTACTGATAATATAACTACTATACCTAATGAAAATATCAGCCAGCCTAGTCTAGAACTTCACCAACATCTTAAAGTTTAGTTATACAGGTTACAGCTAAAGTATAGAGATATGTTAGCTCCAGTGGCATTACCAGTGGTGGCAGGGAAGTTGGGTGTGTGGCCGCTCCTCTTCAACCTCAAATATTTCTATATATAGCCGCAGTAAAACATATTAATTAATTATTTTGCTTTCACTGCATGCATCTTTGAGATATATTTTTTATTTCCGTGTAATTCTTATTCGTTATTTTCGATACAGATATAATAACACTTACAGGTACGGTAATATGATATAAATTATTTTAAAATATGTACCATTAGTGACCTGACAGACTGAATGAAACGAGGAAGGATGAGAGAAAGAGAGTTAAGAAGAGAACAAGCAAGTGAGTTTCCTAAGAAATTAGAATGAATGAAACACGGAAAGATTGAATTAAAGAGGAGGAAGAGAAGGAATACAAAAATGAGGAGAGACGAGCTGGGTGAAAGCAGAGGCAGGCAGGCAGGCAGGCAGGCAGGTGCATGGGTCAGGAGTTGAGTTCGTTCTCCTGGCTGGTTCGGTCTCACATGCACCAGACTGTCTCATCCCTTTGCCGAATTTTCCAGCTCCACGGTCAGGTAGTCCCAATAAAATTCGCGTCTTTGCCTCCTGGGGTCGCCTCCATATGCATGCATGTTGGGTGCGAGTGTCTGTAATCCATGCACGCTTTATTTACTGTTTCTTATGGAGGTTTTCGTCTTGCCACTCACGGAAGTAAAATGCACTTCTTTGGGGGAAGTGGCGGGTGCATGGGTTGCTTTAGGGTAGATTCTCTTGTTGGTGAATTGGTAGGTCTCTGATTCCTCTAAACTATGTCAGGAAATAAACGTCTTCAATGGTGCTCATAAAAGATCTGTTTCGTCGCATCGTTTGGAGGAATCAGTAGCCTTCCAATTTGACAACAAAAGAATCTCCCCTTAATTAAGGTGAGTTGGAGTCTGTGATTCCTGCAAAATACGCAAAAACGAAAGTAATTACCTATTGTTTGAATCTGGTGATATTCTGTTTTCATTATGAGAAGTACAACAAGTTATGCTTTTTTTTACCCACAATAATACTTTTCAACACTAAGGAGCTAATAATGCATCCGTCTTCTTAACATTACCATACATATTATTTTGTTTATGTTCCGGACTGGACATAGGCTTCATCAAGCCCGTTACCGTGGCCCAGGTCAACTGCTACACACACACACACACACACACATCAGATAACATAATCAATATACAAAAACAACATGTATCAGGTTACTCAGTTGAATTTTACTGAAGCTCGTGATCTTTACTTATAGCACATACGTACATACTGTACATACATACATACATACGTACATACATAATGCTTACAAAAATACGCAAACAAACACATACACAGATATACACATACATATACACAAACAGCTACACATGTACATCCACACGCGCATACTGTCCACGTTCACATATACATTAAGATTTAGTGAACGGCAGGAGGGTAAACGGAACTAATGTTAGCACTTCACCAAGGCCAGGGGATGGGAGGGACAGGGAGACCAGGAACCACTACCACCATCAACTGAGTATAGGGTGGCAGGGGGATATGAATACCAAATTCGTCACGGTACAGGGATTTGTGTAATATATATATATATATATATATATATATATATATATATATATATATATATATATATATATATATATATATATATATATATATATATATATATATATATATATATATATATATTTTTTTTTTAAGAAGAGGGTGCATTATTAATTATAGTAACTCGGGTTGGGGGATGTCAAGTAAGGTCAAGTTTATTTATAGTTGGTTAGTTTGGTTTCGGAAGGATATTATAGTTTGCAGGTAGGTTTGGTCAGGTAAGTTAAAATTAAATTCCATCACGACACATAATGGCAAAGGATGCTAGGGTGAACCTTCAGGAAAAATATCAAGGTCGTGTTTCCCTGTGTTTAAAGAGATTTGGGAGAATAATGGCCTGGGATTCACCTACAGGAAATTGAACCATAATGGGTGTAGCTAATGCCCAGTTATAAATCAACTTCCCCCTGTAACTGGCCAGGACCCGCTTCCCTTCTTCCCTACCTGGCTTTCCCTAAGTATTCCTAGATTTATGAGGTAATTCACAGCAAAGTCATTGTCAGGGGATAATGGGCCAACTCTCTACTGCACGACAGACTCACAAGCGAGTCACTCTTTTTTTTTTTTTTTTTTTTGCTTTGCTTTGCTTTTCTGTACCTCAGGCCTGTATTGTGTTTCGTAAGCTTGCAAGTAATTTGCTTACCTATGGTATTCGAAAGTATCATTCGTTATCTCTTCATATGACCGAAATCTTAACGAATGGTGAGAATTTGTAGTGGACGAGAATCTTGTTGATTGTAAAACCTCCACCTTTCAGATTTGTACTTATCTTTTCTACAACAAAAACCGCAAGAGAACTATTATTCACATGAGCCATTAATTACTCTGTCCGCTTACTGAATTTATTTTGATGTTTAATTTTATTTGAAATAATATCTTTCGTCTCAAACGGTCGCCAATTTAGTTGTATCATGATTTCGGTTTTGTTCATTCATCAGCTCCAGTTCTAGTTATTGTTTTTCACTTTCTTGAGTTTTGTATAAATATTTCAACCTCATATTCTTACCCAGACCGTAACATTCACAGATTCATTTTATACACAGGGAATACCGGAAGAAGGCGGGAATAATTGGTGCTGGAGGTGTTATGAGACAGGACAGGGGAAGCTCACCAGGGATTTACAAAGTTTAGCGGCGGCAAAGTTCAACCCTGAGAATTATTAGCTGCTGCAGCCTGTGACGTAGCCGGTCCCAGTTAAACCATTTCGTGACGACTTGAACCCTTAACCAACGAACGACTTGTGCATGCTCCTCCCTTCCTTGACTTGATGATTCTTTTATATCGCTCCTGACACCTAAACATCATGACTTATTGAACTAAACGTCAACACTAGATACGTAAAAATCTAGTAGTAAACATGAAGCCTAGTGACATCAATATTAAACGTCAATAGTGAAGCTATCAAAACTACATGTAAATTGCAGACATCAGAACTAAAACTCTACATCACACCTTTAGACGTCAAAAAATATAGACATCAGAACAAAATGTCAAAATTAAAGACATTAAGGGGGTAATTCACTTTTGTTACATTAGAGTGCCATGATTCCTCCAAAGTATGCCAGGAAATAGGACCATATGAACAAAAATAATGGTGTTCTGTTGCTTGGAATAGTTTGGAGGAATCAGTTGCTCCATATTTACCCACATTGTACTTCTCCCTTAAACGTTTCGACGTCAAAAATATCCTTAACAAGACCTGACCGCTGACACAACCACCTTCCCTTTGTCGTGAGAGACTTGGTGATAACGCCTTGCTACACCCAATCCAGCCCCAACACACACACACACAGACACAGACACATACACACACACACACACAGACACAGACACACACACACACACACACACAGACACAGACACAGACACACACACACACACACACACACACACACACACACACACACACACACACACACACACACACACACACACACACACACACACACACACACACAATCACACACACACACACACACACACACACACACACACAGACAAGGCAGGTGGTTCAGCTTTAGGGGGATTTATTAGTTTTACGGATGAAGGGTTTGGGATTTATTAGTACGGATACGTCTGTTTACATTCTGACGAGACCCAACTGACAGACCTGGTTCCTGACATGTCGGAATGCCTGCACAATAATTAATTTTTGTATTCAAGTATTATTGTTTTTAGTAGCAGCAATAGGGTTAGGGGAATAACAGCGACGCATTGCAATACATTGGTTGTTCTGTACTCCAAGGGCAGGTATTGTTTGTGATGTCTATTTGTTTTTTGTTTTTTGTTTTTTTGTCGAAATCCAGTCCAAAATTGTAGTATATTTTTGGAGTGTGTCACCTACTGAATGTTAGCAGATAGATTTTTTATATATAATGACACAAATCTCTCTTACTGAGTTCGTTTCAATGGACAGATAAATGGAAACAAAACACACAGAAAGGAAAGAGAACTATAAAAACAACACGTACAAACAAGGCGCGTATAGAAAATATAGGCTACCCTGAATGCCTTTAGCTTAATTCATTCATTGTGTTATTAGTTATACACTGAAAAAGGATTAATGAGAAAATGTGACCTTATTATATGTTTCAAATATGAACTGCAACTCCCATTTTTTTAACATTACACCATTCCTCTGTCACAGTGAGGATATGTTCCTAATCTTATCTTGTACAGTTCCTATGATCGAAGAAGGAATCTATGTGTAAAGTATGTGCTAACCTTATTATTATCCCTCATGGTAGCAGAATGGTAAAGAGTATATATAGAAATGTCTGTATCATAGTTATAAGGGTTAAATCTCTGCTACTTTCTATGCAATTCTAGACAGTTCAAGAATGAGTAATTCATTACATAATGTGTGTTGAAGTGATTGAATAATAGGAAGATATATATTCCAGAACGATAACATCAACTATAAAATCATCGAGCCATTTGTATTAGCTTCCCTTCCTTCCTCCCTCCCTCCTTCCCTGTTCCCAGTTGGATGGGTTCACTTCAACTGTCCCTGACGTCTCCACTCCCTCCACTTCTTTCCTAAATGCTGGAAATGTCTCTGCACTGACAGCCCTACTTATTGTCTCAGAAGTGTGAGCTGGAGGAGAAAATTATGAAATTAGGTGAGGAAGGCAGGGGTAGTGACTCACTTAGGGATGTGTAGGTGGTGAGGCTCGTATGAACAGAGGAAGGGGACAAAGACGAATTGGGTATTGAAATGAAATAGAAGGAACGACTAGGTATGTTCAAGTTCTAGTTTGCTAAAGTATTATACACTATGACGAAATGAACGATAAAGGTAAAATTATATAATATTCTGACCATGGAATCCAAGAAAGGTTTTCCATCAAGATACTTTATATTGTGACTAATATCATGACAAGGTGGTGTCAAACGTGGCACCTTGCACTCATGGGTCAGCCTCAGCATTTCTTCACCCATGCTTCCATCTCTTTTGTGTATATTTTTATTTGTAATATACACGGTATTAAATCTATATTAATTAATCAACTAATGCAGAATTGTACTGATGTAAATGAGCAATATGATGGCAGACAGTGCTGGTGTTGGAAGAACGCATGAATATGATGATGGAAAATGTTGGTGCTGAAACATGGTGGAAAATTATGATAGTGGAGAGTATTGTTTTCGAAAAAAAAAAATAGAGGATTATGGATGGGAATAGTTGTGGTGTTGTGAACATTGAGGAAAATGATGGTGGGAGTTGTTGGTGCTGGGAGAACTGAGGTATACGATGATGTGAATAACAATGGCTGAAAAAATAACAAAGTAAGAGATATAGAGGTGGACTGGTTGGGTGTAAACAAAGAGGAAGAGAGGTTGACAGTTTTGGTGTTGGCTATATTGAAGAAAGTGCTCATAATCAGGGAAATATAAAACAGGGTTAGAGACCTGGACAATTATTCTGGTGTGATGGGTGAAAAGAGAATAGAGTTCGTATCAAGAGAAATTAATACAGGGATAGAGAGAGGGACAATTATTCCGGTGTGTAATTTGGTATATCGGGAAAGTGTTATTAGTCTTAAAAGTATCCAGGGACAGAGAGGTGGACAGTTCTGGTGTGTGGTTGGGTAAATCAGGAAATCGTTCGTACTAAAAATATCCAGGAACAGAGAGGTGGACAGTTGTAGTGTGTCTGTTGGCGCCTCGTCCAGCAACACAACACAACACAACATCATATCATATCTAACCAGCTTGCCTTATCATTTCCCCGGGTCAGCCTCCGTTCCTCCTCACCTCCACCTGTTACTACTTCGTATGCCTCAACTTTTTTAATATCAACTATCTAACAGGTGCGGCTGGATTTGGACATGGGATAAAGTGGATGTGGTCGTGTGTGTGTGTGTGTCCTCTACACGTATAGGCGCATGTTTCTTGCTCCCGTCATCCCTCTCTCCCTCCCTCCCCATCTCTCTCTGTATGCATGTACGGTACATGTATCTCTCTTGTACCATGTGTGTGTTGGGCGTGTATTTACTGTTTAACTGTGTGTGTGTGTTAGTTTGGATGATGGCATGTTTGTTTGTTTGTTTGTTTGTGTGTGTGTGTGTGTGTGTGTGTGTGTGTGTGTGTGTGTGTGTGTGTGTGTGTGTGTGTGTGTGTGTGTGTGTGTGTGTGTGTGTGTGTGTGTGTGTGTGTGTGTGTGTGTGTGTGTGTGTTTGTTTACTGCTATAGTGTGTGTGACAGACAGGATGATTGCATGTTTGTTTGTCGGCATGTGTGTGTGTGTGTGTGTGTGTGTGTATGTGTGTGTGTGTGTGTGTGTGTGTGTGTGTGTGTGTCAGCTGGGTGGTATGATGGCTTGCTGTGGTGTGGTGCCTGACAGAGAGCGAGGGGAGGTGAGGGGCGAGGGATATGAGAAGACCATGGTGAAAAAGGGTACGTGAGGAGTGAGTAGCAAAGGGAGGGGATGAGGTGGGGGGAAAAAAGGTGTGGGAGGGGACATACGGCAGAGAGGAATAGCAGTGTAGAGGTGAGAGACAAGGACAAAGGGAACGAGTGGCACAAACGGAAAGAGTAGCTGGGTGGAAGTGGGAGGTGGATGAACGTGAGTCTTTGAGGGAAAAAAGAACGGTATGTATATTCATGAATTGATTGACAGACATATACACGGATAGATAATAAATGAACAGATAAATTTACGGATACATACAGTAGATCAACATACATATATTTTGAAGGTGGGTGAGTGTAATGCAGACAATCAGAAAGACATAATTATAGATCGTGACCCTTTATAATTATAAGATTAATTTTGTTGTAGTGAATAACGGAGATGAAAGGAAACCCAACCAGCTCCGAGGTAGAGAACAACAGCAAACGGAGACAGACGGATGGAAAAATGGTTGAGGTCCATTTTCTGACAAGGATCATAATTTATACAGATGATGACATGTTACGCATTCGTTGAATATTTTGAGTAAAATGTAAGAGGCTGTAGTGTGTGTGTGTGTGTGTGTGTGTGTGTGTGTGTGTGTGTGTGTGTGTGTGTGTGTGTGTGAAGGATGGACGAGTATCCCCTTCAACCTCGCCATAATCTACGTTCTCTATTTCCTTGGACTATCTGGGAATATCGCGTTGCACCATCTTCCCACACTGTATTGCTCAAGTGGTGTGCGTGAGAGAGTGAATGAGTAATGGCACTAAGTACGATGTGAAGGAAAATGAACAGCGGGATATATCTTATCTCTACTTGTTGGTCACACTCTGTACAGTAGGTTACCCTTTGCTTTCAAAATCATTGGTCTCACGATAGTTTAAATATTCATTTAGTATATACATATTAAAGATATGTATATAGAATGAGGCGACTGAATACCATACACTGATTGGAAGTTACATCTTTATGGAGCAACGGAAAAGTGAATCATTGCGACTACAGGCCTGAGTGTGAGTGTAGAAACTAGATTATGTCCCCTTGTCACTAAAGAAGGTTGATATGGTCAGACAGCCACAAGAGGATCCTTATTGAAGATAGACGCCTTCTTCTAAAAGTGAATTAATCCTTTCGTACGCTGTCTAACTTTATCATGCTCCAGTGTGAATATTTGGTGGAGCTTTGTAGGCTAACTATACTTGTGTAAGGTATGTTCGGAAAAAAAAAAAATACATTGCCCCGTCAGTACTAACTAGGACTATTGATTGAAAACATTTATCGTCTATGAGGTGGGAAGGAAGATGAAGGAAGTTCATGACAATGTCTTTTAATTCTCAATCTATTCTAAAAAAAATACTGTAATAGCAACAGAATAACTATAGATGAAGAACTTTCATGTAAATCTGTAGTGAAGGAAACTAACTCTACTCTACAAATACATAAATTAAAGACCCTAAGCAATTAAGAATGACATTTGTAGCAACAACACTAGCTGGTAACAGGATCACAGGGGGCCATGCAGGAAGTAAACAAATATTTCAGGAAACTGTACCTGATCCTTTGATAGAAAAGAGGACACAATTTTTATCCGTAACTTTACACATGGAATCCCTCCCTCTTCCTGCACACACCCACACCCACCACTCTGGTAAACTGGCGAGGCAAAGTTTGACAAGGAACTCAGCTAATGCGGCGGAAACGTAGATGAGGCAGGACACAGGCGGCTCCCGGGATTACAAAGTTTGGCGACAGAGTTGAGTTGCGAGAATCCCACTGCCGCGTTTTTGAGGGACACGGGCATGAGGTAAACAGGGGTAAACAGGACCAGACAGACAGACAGACAGGCAGATAGACAGCTTGGGGTCGAAACAAAAAGCACCAGACAGATTTGTGAACCCGGCCGAGTTACTTTGTACAGTTAGAAATATCTGTTCCCTTTCATCTTATGCTCATAATTAACAGCCATTTCAGTTAAAGTCAATCTCTGTTTTTGCATAAGATTTGGTAAATAACTATGTAAAAATTGCGTCCATGAACGGGTAATCAAGTAGTTTTAGATCCTCGTTTACCTAATGAAACTAATTGGTGTCACGGTCTAATGGAACTACTTTAAGGGATCACCTGCTGTGGGAAAATTGGAGGGCTCCAATTCCTCCAAACTATACGTATACCACGAAACAGACGACTTCAATGTTATTTTAATGTGAGATTTGTTTCATGACATAGTTTGGAGGAATCAGTAGCCCTCCAACTTATCAAGAGAGTACGTAGCCCCTTAAGGAAGCATGAAAAGAGCTGAAGAAGAAGTGAAAAAGTAGACACTAGGCCTGAAAAATTATCTTAAAAATCTCACAAGATGAAATATTACTTCTTATCGTACTGTATACAGCTCAATGGCTCCGACAAACTGCTGGATCAATCTTTATTATTATTTATGTTTATTATTATGCTTTAGGCGAATTAGAGGACTACTGACTCCTCCAGAATATGCCAGGAAGCAGACTACCTCAGCATTACAAGTTGGGGATCTGTTTTGTTGTATTGTTGAGAGGGTTACGTAGAATCCAGTTCCCCCCATAACAAACGAACCTCTTAAGGGGATAGTATACTTTTGGTACCGTACAATAGAGCTCCTTGATTCGTCCTATATAGGTACATCAGGAAACAAGACCAGATTAACACGAATAATGGTGGGCTGTTGCTTGGAATAGTTTGGAAGAATGAGTTGCTCTAGATTTACCAACACCCTTAAATTAAATGGACTTTATTACCACGAAAAAACAACAGCAATAACAACAACAACAACAACAAAATAGTGTACACATTTCATGGAAGCAGTTGTTCCTTTTGTCATAAAGTTGGAATGAGGACGTGATACCGACTGAGTTATGACATCCACAAAATATATGAATAAATGTAGTACTTGAACTAAGATACTATATGCAGTTTCACAAAGCATAGTCCGTTGAAGGTAGAATCCTATAATATAGTTTATATATAGGAAAATTGATTCCAACATTATTTTACTGTGTGATCACTGAATGAAGTCGAGGAAATATTTACTTGCTTATTACGGGTAGCCTACCCAAGTTCGGCGAACAAACTAATAAATACGATAGATATAGTCACGAGCTCTGATCCTATAAATATTGTGCCGTAAAGAATAAACTCAGTCCACTGTTATGGTGTTTCATTTCCACCTATTATTGTCAGCTGCAGATTACTTGTCACATAAAGCTAGCAATATGTGTCCTTTCAATTCATTGCTCTACAGTATGTATAAATATAGAATGAAAATGGAGAGAGGGTTACATGATATGTAATGGGGCGTCTGCACTATTTCCACGAAAAGCTCTTAAGGGTTGAATGGTATAATGTTATTGAGCACTCCTAGTCCTTACAATAGTACGGTACCTGGAAATGTGAGCCTTTCTTTCACCGACGCCATCTTCTTATACAACGCCTACAATACACAGTGATGGAGTGTGTACAGTACTATACCATACACAGTTGTCAACGTGAACAAAAATGGACAACATTACTATCACATTTTTCTTATTTATTTCTTTTTACCTGCTCTAGAAGCCTGGCCGCGACCAAGGAACTGGGAATTATCAAATTACAAAAGTACTGTGTAAACTTTCAATTTTCACCAACAGTGATGTACTAAAACGTGTTAATGCAGGATAACTTAACATTTACGGGACTTTGAAATACAGAGGAAACCACGTGAGAGTTAAAATAATAACTCGCTTATTAGAAAGTGACAGCAGTTTAAAGTACATTTGTTCTTTTCCTGTCAATGTTTCATTTATGATAACAGACAGACGAAGCCAAAGAATAGTGTTGCATTTCACTTTTTAGATATGAGTCCATGCAACGTGATAAAACAGACAAGCCAGTAGCGTATATTAGAGTGCCCCCAGCTATTCCTCCCTACATAACTGGTAATATCAGAGCGTACCCCTGTGTTTGTTGACATAACTTACAATAGTGGAGAGGGAAAAATATAAATTGAATATACAATTTTATCGTCTATGCTAAATCAAAGTAGAACATTACTTACTGATATGACTGCGTGCTTCTCCAATGTGACTCTGATTTTGGATTTTCAGTTTGGGAGAATGTAATTAAGAGAAACTCACCCACACAACTCGTGTTTAGGTAAAGATTAGATATGTAGAAGTTTGTATATAAATTTCAAGAGTCATATTTAGCAGAATATTCTATGTAATTAATCTTTGAAATGTATATATAACTTGATTAGTTTAATAACCAAAGTGACGACGGTATCCAACTCCTGCATTGATAATAACTGTAACTTGGTATTAAGGGGAGTTTCTCTTGATGGTGAATTGGAAGGTCTGTGATTCCTCCAAACTATGCCCAGAAACAGATCCCCTATTAGTACCACTGAGGGAGTCTGTTTTCTGACATAGTTTGAAAGAATCTGTAGTCTTCCAATTTACCAACAAGAGAATCTCCCCTTCCTCTCCAAAGCTGACCATGACCTTTGAAATGACTGGATGAAATTATGTAAATACAATATCTAGATAAAATAAACATTAAACTCGAGAGTGAATTTGGCTTGTTATAAATACAAATATTTCGGATTATTTTCAAAGACTTATGAATGGATGTGCTGTGGTAAGGGGGGGCTTAAAATGAGGAGGGGGGGGGGGGAGGATTCAGTAGTGTAGGCTGAAATATTCCAACCAAATCCTGTATAATTATTAAGTTTTAGAGAAGACAGGGAAGGAGATGCTATGATTTGGACATGTGTGTAATGATGAATGAAGAAAAAAAAGCTAACAGAACTAACAGAAAAAATTATGTTAACTATTCTCTCTATTTTATTTTTTCATATGCCAACTCTTCTGTGATCTATGTCCCTTTCTTTGTCCTCTAACACTTTCATCCTTGCTTTACCCATTATTATATCTTCTTACAATTTCATTCTTGCATTATTTTTCCTGACCAGTTTCATTTTTGAGGGATCTTTTGAAGTCAAGATGAACCACGATGCTCAAGAAGGTCATTCATTACGTTTACTGCCCTGTACCGCATGCCCATTTCTCTACACTCGCTCCCCCATTATTCTGTGCCACACACCCATTTTTTTGCCCCCTGTAATAATATGCTTTCTTTAATTTCCTTATATCTGTACTAGAAACACTTACAGAGATACAAAACCTTCACCAATCCCTCTGTGCTGGTTAAATATGGACCTCATTGTCACTATAATAACATCGGATTCGTATTAATTAGTGTATACATGAATAATGATTTCCAGGCTAACAAATGGTAACGAGTTTGCTGAAGTAGAATACTGAAAATTTGCTGAATTGTTATAACAAACTGGGATCTACACCATTATAATGTAATTTAAACGCATGGGTGGATTAGCCACTAGGCTACATAGGATTCATCCTTAATCCTGGGATTGGCAGGGGCTCTGATGACGCATTTTGATTATCAATGTTTTTCATAATAATGGAATTCAGTCTTTCGTTTACATAATTCAAATGTGGATATAATACATAATTACTGAATAACACCAATGTGCATCAATATATTTCAGCAATAGTAAATCTGTAACATTTATCATCCTTAAAATATGGTAGATTTAAACAGTCTAGTAGTGATTCATTCCAACACAAAGGCACTTTGGACCATCACATTGACTGGGTTGGTGCAAAAATTATAGTAAGTTCTAAAAGCCTTCTTGAACAAAATAGTAATTAAATTTAATTTAATTTTTGGTATGTATAAAAACAATGTAAACATGAGCTATGAACATTTCAAATGTGATAAATGGTTAACAGAAGTAATTTTGCAGCCGTTCCCACCGGACTAACATGTATACAGCTCTGAAGAGGCGGGTCTGGGTAATCACTTCAGAATGGTGGGAGGTAAGGTAAGGTAAGGTTAGGCTTGGGTCAGATCCCTTTGTTGCATGTGTGGCCACTCCCCAACTGTGACTGTATATAAACTCACTACCTTGATATCTCTGTTAGTTGGGCCCAATATTGCAAAAGGCCCAACAAGAGGTAATACCACTGTCTCGCCTATGATTTCTCCTGTGGTCATTTTGCATACACATATCACGGTGAAGTATGGTTTCTGCAAGGTTTGGTTTGGTTAGGTTATAGAGGAAACGGGCCGGGAAGGAACAGAATGGCATTAAAAGATGTAGGGAAGAGGTAACCATCCAAGGGCACTAAAATTGTTTGCTGGTAAATCAGAGAGATTAGGTTATGTCACGTTAGGTTAAGTTAGAGAGTAAAAGATGTAGGGAAGAGGTAGGCTATCCAATCAAGGGCACTAACATCTTTTGTTGGCGAATCAGAAGGGTTAGGTTAGGTTAGGTCAGGTTTGGTTAGAGAGGAAACGGGTCGGGATGGAACAGAATGGCATGAAAAGATGTAGGAAAGAGGTATCCATTTAAGGGAACTAAGATTTTTTATTGGCGAATCAGAGAGATTATATATTTTTTGTTTAATGTTCCTACAATGGACATTAGCTTCATCAAGCCCGCTACCGTAGCCCAGGTCAACTGCTATCCACACACTCACACGTCACGACTTCCGAACTGGCACCCAGCCACAGAGGGAGGGAAGTGAGGGAAATTCCCAAATACTGCAGCTGTTATGGTACCAGCGAGGGTGTTTTACGACGTTCGGTTGCCTTATAGTTAGTGCCTGACACTCGAGTTAAAAGAGTAAAATTCTCAGCCCCGTCCTATAGGTTACGAGTCTAGAACACCAACCACTCAGCCACCTGTCCTAGGTTAAGTTAGGTTAGGTTAGAGAGGAAACGGGACGGGATGGAACAGAATGACATGATAACAATTTCAGTTCAAACAGCGAACAAAAAAAGGACGTCTTTGCGATTGAAAATCTTTTGGCTTTAGTCAGGGTATAAAATTGATGTATAAAGGTTAACTGTACTTTTAGAGTTTATTCAAAATATCAGAATTTAAATCCACAGCTGAATATTCTTCTTGTTGTATTGTGTGATCGGGGTGAAAAAGAATATTCCTATTTTTATGTTTTGCCAAAAATTCTTTTAGCCGTAAATGTGCGCTGATCTTTGCACTCTGTCTCTTCAACATTATTGTGATCTCCGGTTAAAAATATCTTCAACAGTTATTACTTCGTTTTATTCCCCCTTCTAAGTGTAATCTAGCGGCTTTGTTTCTGTCATTGCCTCTAGTTAAGTTAAAATTTTCGCTGAAACTTTTGCATTTTATTCTATTTTCATCAATACCAGTGCTATTCCTTTCCTCTTTTTCTGTAAACAATATTAGTTTAAATAACCAATAATAATTTCTGCGAGGAGAGCCAATATTTATTTCTGCCTGGTGTAGAAATATGGGCAGGCAAGGGTGAATATTTGTTTTAGAGTTTTTTATCCAGCAATAATAACAAAATACACACACATTGTTCTCATTAGCTTTGTGCTTTAGCGACACAGGTCCTCTGGCGGAACACACAGAGAGGGATTGTGGTTCCCCTCCTCTGGCTCCCTCACCACAGGCCTGGTTGAACCTCTCCCACACATCATGTAGCTGCACTGTTTACATAATTAGGGAGTGTGGCTGTTGGGTTGGGGACTCGGTAACAATGGTGATCAATCCGCGGGACAAATTGTGGAGGGAACATCGCCCCTCATCATCATGGCTTGAATTCTCCCAGATATTTGCATGACTAACGAACGCTCTTCATACACGCCCGCCACAACACCAACTCCAAGTGAAAATCTCGTTGGAAAAAGCTCCTCTTCCCTTTTCATTTAATTACATGCAAGATTCATCACACAAAGAACTAACCTCGATTATAGGAAGTGACAATCGGGTGGAGTGACTGGGATGCAATTTATGACATTTCTAGTCATTATACGATTTTCAGTAGTATGGGTTAATCTGGTAAAACATTAGCCTACCACTTATGGATTTTTTTAAACATACTTGGACGTAAAACTTAGGGGTTTACTTGAACAACGACCATCACCCCACACAGGACTAGGATGAGAGGATATACAGATTATGGTAAGTATGTCAGAATTAATAATGTACTTTATGCTGAATCTGAGATTTTTCAGGCTTGAAGAGAGTAAGATGCTTGCAGAATTATCACGATACGATAACGTCATTATCACTACTCTAACTCTTCCTAACAATTGGGTTTCAACTGTGGATACACTTTAGTCAATCATGGTTCATCTTTGTGCACTGAATACTTTTTCATTTGTAGGTTTAATGGTACAGGGTACCGTAGTGACTTACCGTAAAAGAGATGAAGCATTTTTTCACAGATTTTAGTGGCAAGAGAGTAGCTAAGCTAAAACAGAATATATTTGGTGTATATTGGTCAGACAAACAAACATAGTTATACAAACACTGATAACATGTCATCACTAACGTCAGTTGCAATTTGTTTGACTTTGACTCTGTTTGACTTTTGGATGTATGCTGGTCAAACGGCAAACGGCAAACGTCCCCCGCTGAATGTTTGACTTTCGAGGTTTCTGAATGAGTAATTGATATATATTTGACCATCTCATACCACTCCATGACGTAATATTTGTTCTATTTAAAGCGTAATATCTCAACGTATGTAATGCAACAGTCACTAATTATATTTTAGCGACTTTGCTGAATGATAGAAATTAATCCGTAGTGATATACATTGATAGTTGTTTTCCCTCAGGCAATGCTTCCTAAATAAAAATGTGTGTGTACAAATTTTGATAAGGATTTTGTAAGGTGATCGTAAGGCTGTAGCTGATCTTTATTCAGGGACACATAATAGGAGGCAATATATTCAGTCATTCATTACTTTTTGCATCAGACAATAGTACTGTGGTCTATGGAAATCAACCTTCAAATGTAACTAATGTCCAAGTCAAACCACCATCCTCTCTCTGGGAACCACAACTGTTTCCCATTCATACTTCACAACCAAACATGTTCAAGCTCATAAAGAAAGAAGAAGTGTGTGAGCAATAATAATGACGGGAAATTCCTTCTAAACTTGAATATGACTACCCGAAAAGTAATTCAATAAGCAATAAGGATTTCCCTCTAAGGTCTGGTAGAGATGGTGGTGGCACTGTGATTGTTTATATTGACCATAATATTGGCTCAGGTGTAATGGAATCCCATCGTGCCGTACTTTCTATTGACAGTCCACCGAGATACAGAACTGAAAATTGGAGTTTCCCGTGAGGTGGAGAGGGAACTGATAATAACGGTACTTCTCCCAGAATTGTGGATGCCATTGGATACCTTATTTTGTGGAAATATTTAATGTATTGGGCATGAAATGAGCAAAGTATTGTATTTTGTAATCAATTACTTTAGCATCAGTTGTGGTTAAATCCAGCACTGATACTCGTAGCTGAGTGAGCATGACTGAGATGCATGGTCTGGCTTAGGCAAAGTAATCAATTTATTATTATTACAATTATTACAAGGAAAATTAAACTCATCCTTGGCACCCAAAGTACCTCTACTAGTTTGGCAATTATTATAACAGTGATAACAACTTCCCATTTTATACGTTTAGGAAAAGCAAGAACACACACACACACACACACACACACACACACACACACACACACACACACACACACACACACACACACACACACACACACACACACACACACACACACACACACACACACACACACACACACACACACACACACACACACACACACACACACAAACAAACACACACACAGGCACGACGCACGCACGAATACACACACAAACACACTCTTTCCCTCCTTTCTGTCCTTGTCTCTTAGAGCCGGTACAGTATATTATGCTCTCAATGTCAGACGAATTCACAAGCTACTGTAAAGGTCCCCGTATTCAATGTAGCACTCCATGGCCCCCAGGCAGTCCAAGGGCAAAAAACCCAATTTAATTAACTAAGGTGCCTAATCATCAATATTAATCAAACGAAGGAAATTAAAGGAAGGGAGCTCCACTGTTTCCAGCTTCCCCAATAGATTGTTACTGTACGTAAATAAATTAAGTAAACAAGAGGAGGACGTATCAGCGTGAGTGGAACGAAGGAAGGAAGGAAGGAAGGAGGGGAAGGCGGAGGTGTGCAGGAGGAAATGAAGTAAAGCTGCTCCATTAGGGTGAGTAAGGCTGTGCCCCAGAGGTTTCCGAGGGGAAGCTGGCTGGCACGAGGGCAATAAGTAAGAGTATATGTGGATGCTGTGTGTGTGTGTGTGTTTGTAAAAAAGAGAGAGAGAGAGACAGAGACAGAGACAGAGACAGAGACAGAGACAGAGACAGAGACAGAGACAGAGACAGAGACAGAGACAGAGACAGAGACAGAGACAGAGACAGAGACAGAGACAGAGAGAGAGAGAGAGAGAGAGAGAGAGAGAGAGAGAGAGAGAGAGAGAGAGAGAGAGAGAGAGAGAGAGAGAGAGAGAGAGAGAGAGAGAGAGAGAGAGAGAGAGAGAGAGAGAGAGAGAGAGAGAGAGAGAGAGAGAGAGAGATGATAAAAAAGACAGGGAGACAGGAGAGGGAGGACACACAGAGAGAATAATTTGAGAAAAAGAATGAAACAAAAAAAAATAGAAAATAAGAGAGCAGCTGAAGTGCAATATAAGCTTCAATTCCTGCAACACCAAGCAAGTAGAGAGACCCGAGGAAGAAAATGGAGGAGATAACTCGTACTGTTTTGCATTTAACCAGCCAAGACCCCCGCAGTTGGAAGGAAGATGGATAGAGGGTAGGAAGGAATGTATACTGTTCTCACCTCAATGTATTTTCCACCCCAAAGCACATTCATCTTGAGAACTCGATGTTTTAGGGTCATCCTTTGTGTGTGTGTGTGTGTGGGGAGGGGGTGGGCTTTTTTTTTTTTTTTTTTTTTTTTTTTTTTTTTTTTTTTTTTTTGGTGGTGGGGGGGAGGGAGTGGTTAAGGAGGGAGGGGAAGAATTGTTTGTGTGTGTGTGTGTGAGTGTGTGTTATTTTTTGGGAAGTGGGTAGATTTGTATATGTGTATTGGAATTTGTGGTTGTGTGTGTATGTGTTGGAGTGAGCTTGTTTGCATGTGTGTGTTTGTGTGTGTGTGTATTTATGAGAGTGTTGGTGTTTATATGCGAGGCCATAAAGCGTGTGGTTGTGATTTTTTGCGTGTGCATACGCACTTGTGTGTGTGTGAGTGTGTATACCCGCTTGTGTGTGTGTGTGTGTGTGTGTGTTTGTGTAGATGCGTATGTGCGTGGGCGTGTGTTTGTGTGTGTCTGTGTGCGTCGGTGCGTGTGTCTGAGTGTGTCGGTGTGTGTGTGTATGTGTGTGTCAGCATGTCAATGTGAGTGCGCTTGCTTCTGTGTGTGCGGGCGCGTGTGTGTGTGTGAATTGGGAGTGCATCTGCGAGAATATGAGAAACGAAACTCCAGCTTTCCCGTGTGTAGGAGAGAGATAGCCTCCGCAAACATATATTTACCCATGATTTACAACGCGATTATGCGTTTATACAAGAAGGAGAGAGTGTATGTGGTGGGAGATCTGCAAAAACATTGTATTTCACACCGAGCGGCACATCTGTCTTCACAACTCCATATCTTTTTACTGTCCTTGCCATTTGAATGTCTCCAGCGACGTGGTCTAAATTCGAGGAAAGTTATAATTTGTGTGTGTGTGTGTGTGTGTGTGTGTGTGTGTGTGTGTGTGTGTGTGAAGGAGATAGAAAGTTGCCCTTAAAAATCAAATTTTTTTAATAATTTCAGTTGACTGTTTCCTGGAATTCGATAATGTACCAATGTTTTCGAGGTTAACGAGCGTCTTCGCATTTCAATTTTCGTATACCATATATTAATTTTGCTGGTATTATGCAAGTGTACCAGTAATACAGTTCAATAAGGTGAGTAAATAAATAGAGATAAACTGCAGAATAAATATATAATACCAACCAAGTCTAGAAAAGCGTGGATAAGTCATAAATCTTCCCTTTTATCAGAGTCTTTTTGTGTGTGGTTGGTGAAGATTTTCGCAGCGTAAAATCAGATGATTAATTAGTCAGATTCTCCACTCCAAAAATTTTTCCCCTCTCTTTTCCTCACTCTTATTTTTTTTTATCCGAGTCTCCTTCGTTTTGTTCTGCCTCTCTCCTCTGCCATTCTTCCACAATCATCTTATTGCTTTCCACTATTCCTCTCCTCCAATATCCTACTCCCCTGTTCCTACCAATATATCTTCTCTCGACCCTCTGTCTCCTGCCCCTCTTCTCTTCCTGCGTCTCCTTCTCCTCCCTCCCCCCCCCTATCATCCTCCACCCTCTCTTCTTTTTCTCCCCCCCTCTTCCTCTCTCTTTTTCTCTTTTCCCTCAGTCTCCACTTCTGAGTTGATTTAGTTATTTAATTATTTTCAAGTGTATAATATGCCATGAACCCTACGGCTGGTACCACGTGCTCTCCCCTAATTAATTAAGCCTTACCCTCCTTTTATGACGTTTTTCTACTCTCATTCACTTTTACTAAATTAAAGGGAGAAACGCTTGACGGTATAGTGAAGGGTTGACTGAATGAATCCTCCAAACTATGCCAGGAAACAGTACAGAATTCTATTTAGTAACAAAGAGGTGATGATTATTTTGTTTCTTGGGATAGTTTGAAGGAATCGGTTAGCTTCCAATTTATTTACCAAAACGAGGTAGTTCTCCCCTTAACCATTTTCCTCATGCTTTCCTATTAAATTCCTTACTAGTTTTTACATGCTGTACACTATATCAGTTTTTCTGGTCTGCCTTGGATGGAGGAGGGTTGTGTGCATGAGGAAAGGTCTTATACATTCTATCGCCTATTCCCTTCCAACAGTGAATCGTTAAGGATAATTTTGTGTTAGTGAACATAGCAGCTTCATAAGGACCAACATTCCCTTGCATAATTGGCACCCCTTTGTACAGCACCGTATACCTTTGTTGTAATGTTCTCCCTCCCCTTCTTTCTATTTCTTTCGTAGTTTTCTTCATATTATTTCTTGCATAATCTTTCCTCTTCCTCATCCTTTACTATGACTGCTACGACTAGTACGACTACTTCTACTACTATTTCTACTACTACAACAACAACAACAACAACTAATACTACTATTACTACTACTACTACTACTACAACAACTACTACTACTATTAGTATTATACTTGTGTTTCTTCTTCCTACTCGCTCTTCTCACCTTTCCCTTCTCCCTCCACTCTATCTCGTCTTCTCTCCCCTTCCCTCAGCGGCTCAGAAACAGATTGGCTAAGGGTGGTGGGAGAGGAACAGGTGGAGGTGCTTCAGCCCCGACCAGACGCCATTGGTGGAGAAAAACGAGGGGGAGCCTGGTGATGGTGCTGGAGAAACGGGGAGGGACAGAGAGAGAGAGAGAGGGAGAAGGGACGGACCTCTTTTTTTTTTATCAAGGCGGTCGACTGTTGTCTCTCTGTACTGAACACATGTCACTCAAACTGACCCTCCACATATAATAATTCAGATTGATTCCTAGTAAGTCATTCCACATCACTCTGGCCTCCTCCCAGCCTGACACTGGACAACAACAACCCTTCATAACCATCACCAATACTCAGCTTATACTTAATGGCTGTAATGTAGTATCAACAACCACCCACCCAAGCACACTACTCGCATACACAACTTCGGATAGGAATGAAATAGAGTAGACCTTGCCGGATATTCACAGTCTGTACACTATACCAACATAAACAGCACTTAGCGTTAACATACACCCTGGAAAAGATCACGTGGAGATAGAAAGCAAGGTTGTCTGTTTTTATGGGTCACTGGATTTACGGCGAGGTGACCTGGAGCTACAACAAGTTAGAAAACAAAACAACATTAATAAAAATAATGTAGTGTTATATATTCATAGGTGGAGTGTGTGTCATTGTGTCTACCGCCCTCCTCTCATTAGGACTGTAGGAGAATTTACCGCTCTGGCAGCCTCCACATTATCAGCACATCAAAGTCTACCTTTTTAATTAACACGGTAATGGACAGTAACCCTCGTAAAAATAACATTGGTCAAACAGCTAACAAAATTGTGAAATCTATTAATAATCATTTAGCCGTTTTGATGATGAGCTATAATGGCATCAGGCAGGAATTGCCTGGCTGTGTTTTGTACGTTCTCAATTTTGGTGTTAAATTCCTGTTAATAATTGCAAATCCAATCAGGCATAAACGCATGAAGTCCATCGCATCTACATCAGAATTCCCATGAATACGAATGAAGCCTGATGTATGAAAGTGGAAACACAGAAAGGCTTAAGCATACAGCAATTATGAATGTGTTGCGGTCACTGACACCAAACCAGGGAGACCCACTACCCAAAGCTGTCCAGGCCCTCGGGTTTGGTTGGGGTGAATACAAGAGATGCAGAAAAAAATATTTACAGTTCAAGAGATTGGTACAGTACCTGCCTGTTTTATTCTTCTTGTCCGATATACTGATATATTGTAGATGTTAAATCCTCCCTCTCTCTTTAAGAAACGAAGTTTATGTGAATAACAAAATAAAAAATTGCCTGAAATGGAAGAAGGTGGTTAATATAAGTAAATGCAATAACGCTACTAATAATTATTATAAGGAATGGCCAACAGAGAAACAGAAACATACGCCTAACTTGCAATCTAAGCCGTTCGTCGTTAATCGTCCTGATCATTCCTGTGTTGGTAATGAAGAAGAAAAATGGAATACAACATAAACATAGCTTGTTGTACACAGGGAAGGGACGGGGTGTGTCACCTGACCTTGATGGTATAGGTACACTCACAATCCACAATCCCTAGCCAAGCTGAAGCAGGACACACACACATTTCGAACCAATGGAGGCTTTGGGTGAGTTATCGTATAGAAACCAGCTTCTCCAGATCTCGGGCTTCGATTCATTTGGGCTAGGGATTGTAGATTGCCAGTATACATTTATGGTTACTTAACACAGGAAACTCAAAATTTCATTAGGGAAAGGAAGGCGAACGAAACCCTGCGTGTACTTGTAGTGGAGTCAGTTCAACATTACCTGATTTGTTTTTCCCTGATTGATCGACAGAGAAGATGATAAAGCTAAAGAGAAAACTGTGCCAGGCCAGAACGACCTGGTAGTCGCTAGGGAGGAGACAGAGAGAGACGAGGGACAGCAAGCACCAAAGAAAATGAGGAAAGTAAGGACAATCGAAGGGTTGAAACGGATTGGCTCGGGTCAGAAGGGGCGCTTAAACCCATAGAGGATTGTTCACATCCTAGCAGCAATACTTCCCTATAAGCGGTATAAACCTAATCAATTCCTTAAGGGGATAATGCTTTTTGACAAATCTGGAGCAACTAATTCCTCCAAAAAATTCCAAACAGCAAGACACCATTAATTTTGTTAACCTGGTCCTATTTCATGGCTTGCTCTTGAGGAATGAAGGTCCCCTAATGTACCAAAACTGTACAGTACTACCCCCTTTATAAAAAATATATACATTAATGAGCCACTCTTCTTCTGAACAACACTTCATCACAAAGGTACACTACCAGTCAGACACACAAAGCAAGTAACAGTACGATACTTGCTGGATGATGATTAACCGATAGTGAAGCTTAAAACGGCATGTCGCTTAAGGTCCTCGAAATAAATGTAGCGGTAATCCGATCACTCCCAGGATGCATCTATAGTCGATCCCCAGGGAGAGGTTAGACCCGAATTCATTACACACCCCCTTTTTAGGTGATTAGAAAGTAAAGGTGCCTCGAGGGAATACAGAAAGGGAAACTACATTTGTACTCTCTTGATTACATTTACAGTACAACATTTAGACTGTCGGAATCCCTGGCTGGTTTATCAACGTCCGATAAATAGAAAAACAAAACAAAATAATATATATACCACAATATCATTTTCAAAACTTCTAACAAATTGCCTGAGTAAAAATAACCTCCACAAGCAACATCTTCTCGTGTACCCCGCGACCCTCCTCTCTTCAACAAACATATCAGTCATACTGAAAGTGAATGGTGACCAATATTTGCTCCTGAATGTAATTGGGAGCACAGTGGCAAGGCAGTATTAGCCTGGGCGTGTATTGGAGATGAGTGTACATTTGAAAAATCTGCGAGTGCTCCATCCCGTGAATTTCAAACACTGAATGAAATACTGATGAGCTGGAAGCCTGAAGAACGATCCCTTAGTGTGGAAAACAAAGAAAATGGATATGAGAGAGAAACAGAACGGTGTAGGAAAGTTAAGAATATAGATATACAGAGTTTATATAATAAGGGTTTGTTTACGAATCAGAAAGAAGTACAGAAGATGATGAGTTTGGAAACTAAGCTAAGTAGAAAGCGATAATATGAATGGTAAAATAATATTAGAGGTTGATTCTGTGCTACAAAACTTTGTATGGTACGGGGTGTAGTGGGCCAAAACTGGAACACCATAGGTAAATATTTCAGGAAGTGTGAGCAACCAATACCCAATTGAGTGGTATGGCATAGCATATATGTAAGTAACTTCCCAGTCACTTCCAGGGGTAAACCAGCGATTACTGAAAACTGCACCATGTTACTCCGAACAAGCTCCATACCACAGTACACCACGGCCGGACATGCAAAGCTTCAAAGTGTTGTCTAGAATAATTCATCCGATTTCAAATGAGAATAATTCGTTTCTATTAACCGTGTAAAAACTGAGCAAATAACACATGCATAAATAAATCACAGGGTTCAAGAAGATCAACTCACTGACTTTTGGATGGAAGACTAATGAGGGTTGATGTGGAAATGTAGGAGGAGTGTGACTTATAGATTGGATAAATAATGTAATATAAGATGAAATGAAAGACGTCATTTAAATATCAAAATAAGAAATATAAGTGAAAGGGTGAAAAGATAAAATAGGAATAAAGAGATAAAAGAGACAAGTGCAGACGAAAACGTGTAGAAAGAAAAGAGGTAGATAAAAGTTTAGAGATGTCGGATGAAAAACTGAAATAAATGTACGAAAGTGAAGAAATGGGATTAGAAGAAAAAGTGCAAAAACGCCAGAGGCAATAAAAGAGTGGGAAAAACATGAGGTAGTTGGAGAGAAGGGAGAGAGAATATCAAGTAAGTGATGTGATGGTGGACCAGGTGTGGGAAGGGGACGTTAACCTACAAATTGACGAGAAGGGAGTGAAGGACAGGATGGGAAGGGAAGGGAGGGGACGGGACGAGAGGATGAAAAGGGAAGGGAGTGTGAAGATGAAAGGAGAGGGAGTGTGAAGATGAAAGAAGAGGGATTTGGAGTATGAAAGGGCGTGGATGGAAAGGGAAAGGACGAGAGGATGGGAAGGGAGTGGAGGACAGGATGGGAAGGGAGGGGACGAGAGCATGAGAAGGCCTTAATTAATGGGACGGGAGGATGAGAAGGGAAGGAACGAGAGGATGGAAAGTGAGTGGACGCTGGGATAGAAGGATGAGGGGAGAGAGAGTTGGAAGAATTGGGGAAAACGTAGATGTTGAGGAAGTGAGGGAGAGAGGGGGAGGGATCAAGAGAAAAAGCGTGCAGTAGGAAGGGCGGGAGAAATGATAGAGAGAAGCCAGGGGAAAGAAGAGGGAAGGGGATAGGAAGCGTCAAGAGAGAGAGAACGAATGTGATTGAAAGAGGAAAAAGAATGAGACGGAAAAAATGAAGAGCTAAGATATTGGCGTAGAAAAGATTTTAAAGGTGGACGGAAAAGACAACAGGAGGAAGAGAAGAAGGGAGAGAGAATTGTGACCAAGAAGAGATGAAGAGACATGAGACTTCAACCAAAGAGGAGGGACGGGTTAGGCAAGAGTGAGAGTTGAAGGGAATGGAGCGATGGAGAGAGGGGTTAGGTAAGAAGGAGAGTGGAATGGAAAGGAGGGATGTGTTATATAGGTTAGAAGGAAAGTGGAATGGGAAGGATGGAGTAAGTAAGGGTTTCGGTAAGAAGGAAAGTGGAAGGGGAGGGAGGGAGGGAGGGAGGGATTAGGTAGGGAGAGTGGAATGGGAAGGAGGGAAGGGGAGAGATTAGGCAAGAAGAATGGAATGGGAAGGATGGAGGGTTTATGTAAGAAGGAGAGTGGAAGGGGAAGGAGGAAAGATAATGTAAGAAGGAGAGTGGAATGGGAAAGAGGGAGGGATTATGTAAGGAAAAGGGAAGGGAAAGGAGGGAGGGATTATGTAAGGAGAGTGGAAGGGAAGGGAGGGAGGGATAATGTAAGGAGAGTGGAATGGGAAAGAGGGAGGGATTATGTAAGGAAAAGGGAAGGGAAAGGAGGGAGGGATTATGTAAGGAGAGTGGAAGGGAAGGGAGGGAGGGATAATGTAAGGAGAGTAGAATGGGAAAGAGAGAGGGATTATGTAAGGAAAAGGGAATGGAAAGGAGGGAGAGATAAAGTAAGGAGAGTGAAATGGGAAGGGAGGGAGGGATAATGTAAGGAGAGTAGAATGGGAAAGAGAGAGGGATTATGTAAGGAAAAGGGAATGGAAAGGAGGGAGAGATAAAGAAAGGAGAGTGAAATGGGAAGGAGGGAGGGTTTAGGTGAGAAGGAAAGAGGGGAACGATGGGAGATGAGAACGCTAGGTTTATTTATAACCAGCCATTACATTCGGTGTCTTGGGGTCAATTTCCTGATGGTCCTGGTCCTCTCTCTGTCTCTCTCTCTCTGTCTGTCTCTCTCTCTGTCTGTCTCTCTCTCTGTCTATGTCTGTTTGTGTGTCTCTCTCTCTGTCTCTCTCTTCTCTCTGTCTGTCTCTCTCTCTGTCTCTCTCTTACTCTGTCTGTCTGTCTGTCTGTCTGTCTGTCTGTCTGTCCGTCTGTCTGTCTCTCACTCTCACTCTCCCTTACGTCCTCCATTATATTCCCTTCTTTTCCTTTATTTATGGACAAGACAACGACAAGGGAAGCGTTGACCTCTAGTGGCTGTACAGGAGAAAACGAGATGCAATATCACTCGTCCATTTCCACAGACCGTCGCGGCTACCATGACAGGTTATGTTAGCAAGAGGTTGAAAGTAACATGTTCAGAATTTGAAGCGTAAACTTTGCCACAACTTCGTTTTCAATAAGTTGTGTTCTCCAGCACATGGAGGTGATATTCTTGTCTTGTTACTCATCTTTATCCTTATTTTCAGCTTAAACAAACAGTAAAAGTATTAGCAACGCCTGGATTATCTGTTGGAACGAAACGATAACTGTCTGTCTTCTGTAATCCGTGTAAGTAAAAATGCTGTTGATTTTATACCACTGCAACTTTAATTTTTAAGTCTGACTTCTATGACGCTGGACCAAACGCTTTGCCATGTCCGTGAAAACCAGGCATGGAAGTATATTGAATATATAATTTTCAATTACTTGTTTAATAACTAGTATGTGATATGTTATTGAATTGCAACTCTGACATTCAGCACAAAATTGCTCTCTGCATTGGAAAAAAAATAGACAGATATAACTGTCTCTCTATTGCACGACTTTATAATCCTGAACAGAGTGGCAGTGGGAAAACAACCACCTCCAAACCACACTGTCGTCCACCAACGAGTGTCCTTCCCTCACTCCAATATACTAGTCCCCTTCCAACCTTACATACATACACCTTACCATCTTATTACGGCTTGTCTGTGTCCGTGCTAACCTACCTGCCTGCATGGTATAATTATGTCACATTGATGCTACATGCCTACCAACCTTTTCCACTGATATATCTTGTACCTATTCAGTCAATATATTCCTCTCTTTCTCTCTTACCGTCTCTTTCTCTCTTACCGTCTCTCTCTCTCTTTCTCTCTTACCGTCTCTCTTTCCCTCTTACCGTCTCTCTCTCTCTCTCTCTCTCTCTCTCTCTCTCTCTCTCTCTCTCTCTCTCTCTCTCTCTCTCTCTCTCTCTCTCTCTCTCTCTCTCTCTCTCTCTCTCTCTCTCTCTCTCTCTCTCTCTCTCTCTCTCTCTCTCTCTCTCCCAGACACCCAGAGGAAAGAAAGTTTGACAAGCTACATAGTTAATGCGGCGGAAAATGTGGATTAGGTAGGACAGAGGCGGGATTACAAAGTTCCCCTTCACAAAGTTTGGGCGTGATGGTGACGACGCTGAGAGAGAGAGAGAGAGAGAGAGAGAGAGAGAGAGAGAGAGAGAGAGAGAGAGAGAGAGAGAGAGAGAGGAGAGAGAGAGAGAGAGAGAGAGAGAGAGAGAGAGAGTTACATACATACATACATAAACGGCTCACCCACTATTGTCTGTGCCACGGTATCTTTCTTTCATAATTATAACAGTGAGTGATAGAACAAGCTCACTGGTGACTTACATCTTCTTTCAAGCACCGGGCCATGTGTACTGTACTATAATTTCTAAGGTAAGGTCATAGTGTACTGTACTATCGACCAGACAACCCGGTTCGCTGACATGCCTTACCCATTTTCCACGCCTTTGTTATCAGGACAAAAATAAACTTTAGATGGAGTAATTTCTCTCGCCGTCATTCTCTTTCTCTCTCTTCATTTTCCACCATGACAGAAGTCAGACGGAGACACATTTGCATTGAAAAAAAAAAAAAAAAAAAAAAAATGTGTGCTATGATTTTGTTTGGGATTTGGAAGGTGTTGAGTATTCCAATTTATCCTAAACAATATTACTATCAGTTAGCTAGTAGTTTCTGTTTCTACTTAAGAATTTGGATGAATCAGTGGCCTCCAATTCGCCTTCAACATCACAGGACCCGTAAATATATCAAAGAGATTAGGCTAAAAATAAATTTTGCTAGCCTATCGATTGTGTCAATACCATAACGACGTCTCCTCCATTGTAAACACAGAAATCTTTGAAGAGTGAACAGTGTAGATGGGAAAGTGTTGGCAAGCCTCAGGTGAAGTGGAAGACGCGTGGGAATCTGGAGGTGCCGCCAGCACTCGCCTTTCCTGATTGAGGCAGACTTGAAAGGCGGACCGTCTGATGCACACACAAAGCACACGCAAGTCAGCTGGTGATTCTACGCTGACTTAGAGACAGACAGACAGACAGACAGAGAGAGAATGACAGAGAGAACAGCAGCCAGACAGAGAGATTAGTGATTGAGTAATTGCGTGAGTAGGAGAATAGGCTAATAAATTATATCGATTGTTATATACAGGTAGGATAAGCAACAACATTCATTAAGAGATGTGACGGTACTGGAGCTCCTAGACACATACAACACACAGAGTAACGGACTGTAGTTACAGGAGAAGTCTTTAGTATCGAAGTAACTGTTAGTGATTTCCAAAGGTAGAAGGAAAGAAAAAGTAGAGTGGAAAGGTGAGCAAGTATGTAATATTGTGTTAGTTTGGTGTGTAGACATTTTAGACATAATTTAATTAAGTTCAGGAATGCAACACTGACGAACAGGTGTTGTAATTACATTTGCATAATCATTGCTTATGATTTTTTAATGGGAGTTACATTAGAATATTAATCTATTTGATTAAATGGCTATGACACATTGGATAGATGTGAATCTATGTAATTTAACACAACGCCGAGCCATGAACTAATGTAGTGTTTGGTGGCAGTGGTATAAGAAAGAGGAGGTCCATTTTCCGACTACAAAATAACCCACTCTACTATGTGCATATTTTTCGAGATCCCATACAGCTGCACTGCCAATAATCACCTACACTTGCATACAATTGGAAGACTTACTCACTGCCATGTTGCTTTGCTCAATGTCTTCGTCCCGTATGGAAGATGTTGGTGCCTCAAGAACATGAGCATCAGCCTCAATAACATTTGCACCCCAGATCCTCTTTCAAGTGTGATGTAGTACCAAACTTTGCCTTGACTCCAGAAGAGAAGACTTTCCAAGGAGAAACATTCACCTTTGATTTTTTCTCTGATGGCAAATGAAAGGAAGGAGAAGGAGATAAGCTTCAGCATCGCCCCGCATCAAAGGACAAAAAGGGGAAGAAGTAAAACGAATTCTTTAAAAACACGATATCAAAATACTATGTCAAGTCTGGGATCCATTTGCTGACAACATAAAACAGCTGTTGGAGAGGTACGCGTTTATTTTAACAGGTTTACAGTGGTGACCATACAGTAGTGTGATAAATATGTCCAGGAAGGCAGATAGAGAATATGTCACTTATAGCCACATCGGTGCTCCAGTATAGCCGGCAATAACACGCATGTATAAAACACCGTAAACTTTAATGTTATATATAAATTACTTGCTGACTGGCCTGCTGTTTCGTGGTCCTAATCGGCCAGTAGACCAGAGGGAGCTAGGATATGGATTTTTTTTTTATTTCATGCGTTATTCTGGGACACATCATGAACCCCGTGCCAAATGTGGTAAAGATTTGTTGAGAACTAACGATTTTGTTTTAAGACAGACCAGTAATCACCAATCAAACTATAAACAGACTTATAGTATACAGTTTAACTGAATCACCACTTTCATTCCCATCACTTTGACCACAAATACGAATCCTAGACAGACAGACAGACAGACAGACAGACAGACAGACAGACAGACAGACAGGCAGGCAGACAGGCAGGCAGGCAGACAGACAGACAGACAGACAGACAGACAGACAGACAGACAGACAGACAGAGAGAGAGAGAGAGAGAGAGAGAGAGAGAGAGAGAGAGAGAGAGAGAGAGAGAGAGAGAGAGAAAAGGAGTAATGGAGAGACGGAAGGATGGAAGGAAGGAGGAAGGGAGTGGGCTGGAGGAGAGGCAATCTTGAGGAGAGATTACCTGTCGCCACACATGGACTGCTTCACTCGGGCTCAACACGCCCACCCACTTGAGGAGTGACACTCGATGAAGGCAGGATGGGAGGTGAGGCAGGAGCTGGGAGTGGTAGGGAGGGGAGGCAGGGAGGGGAGTCTGGTTGGTGATTAGGAGGGGCAGTGAGGGGAGGCAGGAAGCTGGGAGAGGCAAGGAGATGAACGGGAGAAGCAGGGAGGGGAGGCAGGTAGAGTAGGCAAGGAGGGGAGGCTGGGAGATGATTGGGAGAGTCATGTAAGGGAGATGACTGGGAGAAGCAGGGAGGGGAGGCAGGGAAGGGAGGCAGGGAGCTGGGAGAGGCAGGGATTGGAGACTGGGAGATGATTGGGAGAAGCAGGGAGGGGAGAGGCATATGCTTGAGGTCAGGGAGGCGAGGAAAAATGTCTGGGGAGTAGACGAGTAAATGAGAAAAAAAGGAGAAACAGAGAAAATGGGAAGAGAGAGATACTGAGACTCAAAGGAACATAATAAACGCATAAATTTTGTATGATAATAATTACATATACAATCATGAATATCCTTAGGAATTAAAATTTCACGTATTTAATTAGTTAATGGGAATACGAAATGGGGTTTTGTAGGCAAGGGATTTAGGACAGCGTGGCATTGTTGCAATAATTTTAAAACCACTGCCATACACTGTAATTAAAATACAAAAATTCTGCCATTGAAACGAGATACTGAGGACAAACAGAATTATTTATGGCGTGGAATGATAAATGATAGGGATTAGGGAGGGGCATGTGTACTGCTGTCATTAGGGAGTGGAAGAGTGATGGTAATGCCATTTCATAATTTCATATATTCCTAATGCATAATGCTTTCATGGAGATTTATTCATTCACAGCATAAGATTATTATTCTACCTAGCGTCAACTATGGTCCGAAAAGAATATATGGAAAACATCCTATTTTTTGCCCTCCAAATGATCAGTACTTGGCCATAATGAACAAGGATGAATCCATCTGTCATGTTATAGTAGAAAACGTCAAAGAGAGGAATTGTATTTCTCTCACAACAAGAAAATAACTGCGTTGATGAATAAGCATTAGACTATTTGAGGAAGATTGGTAAGCATGCTTGGTAGAAGAGAGATACACTGAACTTCAATCATGAATTCATCTACTGATCTTTATCTTCCTTACAGAGTTAAAAGTCTCGTCACATAAGATCATGAATTCATTCCAATTTATTTTCTAAGATTCACTGCATTCCTATACAGTATATGTTCATTTTTTGAAAGCTGAAGTATTCATATCCGCATTCGCACTCAAATAAAAAGAAATAAAAATCACATTTCATCTCTGATCCAGTACCGAATGATGGTAACAAAGAAGCTTGATATGTACTTACTGTAGGCTAAGACACAGGAAAACAAAACTTAGATTCTTTAGCTGAACTCGGAAATATGCGACGTATGTATGGCGCATATATTTAGCCATATAATTTTTCTACTCCACCAACACACACACACACACACACACACACACACACACACAAACACAGCATTGTCCCTCACCTTCCACATTGAGCACAATCTACGGCAACACACCGACCTGACCTCGGCTGCCAAACTAATGGGTCAGGAGGAGGAGGAGGAACGGAAGGAGCAGGAGTAGGAGGAACGGAAGGAGCAGGAGTAGGAGGAACGGGAGGAGCAGGAGTAGGAGGGGGAGGAGGGGAGAGGAGAAGGCAGAAGGAGGTGGGAGGAGGAGGAGGAGGCTGGTTAAATGGTGCATGTGAGCAGGCCGTAAGCTATTAAGAGCAGAAACGACGAACGGGTGGGAAAATTAATGTGTGAGTGAGTGAGTTAGTTTGCTAAGGGTTGAGGGAGCTCCTTCTGTAGCTGTGCTTGGGCTTGTTTTTGTTTTTATTTTCTGTTGTTGGCTTGTTGTTAGCTAGTTTTTGTTGTTGTCGTTGTTGTTGCTCATCTTTTAATTTATTTTTTTATTTATAGATTGTTTGTTTGGCTCGTGTTGCTGTCATTGTCGTTTGTGTTTGTTGTGTTTTAACGTTGTTGTTGCTGCTAGGATTTGCTTGATCGTTTGGTGTTGTTGCTGCTCTTGTTTTTATTGTTGTTATTGGGAGTGTTAGTGATGATACTGATTGCTGCTGCTATTATGAAGAAACTGCCAAAATCATTCACTCTCTTAATCTTTCTACAGTTCCTCATTTACGGAGGTAAGAAAAAACAATATAATATTATTACAGGATCATTATAATAATACGTAGGACTGATGCAATATTTATTTACCCCAGTAGATATTTATTTACTCAGAGGAGATTGGCGGGTTTAGGTTATGTTGTGGAAGATATAGTGGGTCTGTTGTCCAGGGTTATAATGAGATGCTGCATCCTCCCCTTAACTCCTCATGTCCCGCTAAGCCAATCCTGTCCTGAAGTTAAATTGGGTTGTGCCAGGGGTCCTCTCCTACGTCCACAGGGATATTTCTTACTGGCCCTGACCATACCTGATGAATTACGTACCCTGACTTAAGGCTGTATAAAGTCTAGTGTATTGTGAGTATAATATTTTGCTGGCGTATATCTGGACACAATATTCTCTAAACATTCGTACAAGTCTACACCTTAAATTTCCCCTACAAACTATGTCAGAAAATTGGTTAACTCAGTGAATAAGTCGGGGGACTGTTATGTTGAGTGTTCAGACACCTCCGTAGACTTTAAAATGCTCACAAAACATGGCCCTCTTAATAAAAAATTGTTCGATCCTTCGTTTCATACTCACCTGTTGGAATGCAAGGAGTTACCCATTCCCGAATACCCGCTAAACTTCATATAATAATATATGAAACTCTCTCTGTCTCTGTCTCTGTCTCTGTCTCTGCCTCTGCCTCTGCCTCTGCCTCTGCCTCTGCCTCTGCCTCTGTCTCTGTCTCTGTCTCTGTCTCTGTCTCTGTCTCTGTCTCTGTCTCTGTCTCTGTCTCTGTCTCTGTCTCTGTCTCTGTCTCTGTCTCTGTCTCTGTCTCTGTCTCTGTCTCTGTCTCTGTCTCTGTCTCTGTCTCTGTCTCTGTCTCTGTCTCTGTCTCTGTCTCTCTCTCTCTCTCTCTCTCTCTCTCTCTCTCTCTCTCTCTCTCTCTCTCTCTCTCTCTCTCTCTCTCTCTCTCTCTCTCTCTCTCTCCTCCTACTCCTGCTCCTCCCGTTCCTCTCTTTCTCTTTCTGTTTCTTACTTTCTTTCGCTCTTTGTTACTTAGTGCATTTATCTGAGCATCTTTGCCTCTGTCACTGTCTTCTCTCTGTCTCGACCCCTTTTACTGTCTGCTTCTCTCACTTGCTCCTACATTCTCGGTCCCTGCTTGTCACAATGTTTCTCTCTCTAACCCTATCTAAGCATTTGTCTGTGGGCTTTGTCTCTGTAACTTTTCTCTCACTCACTCTGTCATTCTCTATTTCCCAGTGTATTTACCACTTTCCTTCTAAATGTGCTTGTGATTGCTTGTGTGTTTGGAAGCATCCTTTGTGCTTGTTATGTTAGTCTGTATGTTCATCTTCTGTAGTAATCTGTATATGTTCCTCCATCCGTCTGTGCTTGCTGTCTCACCTCTCTATCACCTTTTTCTGGCGCTATATGACCTTGCTGTTGCGGCGCCTAATATCAATCAATCAGTCAATCAATCAATCCGTCTGTTGTTGATGTAAGGATCTGTTTATCTCTCTTTCGCCTCTCTTTAACTTTCCCAGCAACGTAAGTCGGGAGGAAATTATGCTTTTACAATTTTGTCCTTATGATTGACTGAACTTCATCCGTCTTCCAAGCTTCCTAACGTTGGCTGGTTTGTCCCTCTTTTCGTTCGTTTTCTATTTCCCCAAAAGTCAATAGATATAAAAGATGTACAAGTATATCCCTGAAATACAAGGAATCGTGGAAAAATTGGTGGAGATCCGTCTGGTCCCAACGCGCATTACATAAACTTTGTCTTCTTATTATGGATGTGTTTATTCTGGGGAGACAACAGGAGCGGGAGTGAACTGTGGGGAGGTTTACGCTTGACCGGGTGCGTTCTTTCTTTTCCCTTCTTGGTCTCACCCGGACTTACCCTTTGTCTGATAAGTTATATCTATCCTCGTTCTACCTTTATCTGTCTGTCTGTTTGTTTGCCTGCCTGTCTTGACCTCTGGCATCATCATATCAGCTACTCTTCATACATATTTATTATTTTCCATGACTCGGTTTTTTTTTTTTTGTTCATCTGCCTGTTTTAATCCAATATCCTATCAACCCTTTTCCTTGCTTTTGTTTGTTAATCCATCTGTCTCACATTGATTTCCCATTAACCCGTCTCCCTGTCTTTATCAATCAATCAATCTAATTCACTCCACTTTCCCATCAGCCTGTCTCTCTGTCTGTCTCTCTGTCAATCCATCTATCTCACTCCACTTTCCCATCAACCTGTCTCTCTGTCTCTCTGTCAATCCATCTATCTCACTCCACTTTCCCATCAGTCTGTCTCTCTGTCTGTCTCTCTGTCAATCCATCTATCTCACTCCACTTTCCCATCAGTCTGTCTCTCTGTCTGTCTGTCTGTCAATCCATCTATCTCACTCCACTTTCCCAACAGCCTGTCTCTTTAACTATCTGTCAGTCCATCTATCTCACTCCACTTTCCCATCAGCCTGTCTCTCAGTCTGTCTATCTGTCAATCCATCTATCTCACTCCACTTTCCCATCAGCCTTTCTCTCCGTCTGTCTGTCAATCCACTTTCCCATCAGCCTGTCTCTCTGTCTGTCTGTCAATCCACTTTCCCATCAGCCTGTCTCTCTATCTCTCTGTCAATCCATCTATCTCACTCCACTTTCCCATCAGCCTGTCTCTCCGTCTGTCTGCCTCACACCTGGGGTCACTGATGAGTCTCGTTGCCAGTAATTATACCCTCGTTGTTGCCTGTCATGGTTAGAGTAATATCTCCCATCATTACCACCATTGCTGTCTGTCTGTCTGTCTGTCTGTCTGTCTCCGTGCGTCTGTCTGTCTGTCTGTCTGTCTGTCTGTCTCTGTCTGTCTGTCTGTCTGTCTGTCTGTCTGTCTGTCTGTCTGTCTGTCTGTCTGTCTCTCTCTCTCTTCCATGTCACTAACTGTATGCCTGCCAGCCATTTCTGACAATCTCTCTATCCTTCTCTCTATTTTTGTAAGGTTTTCCGAACTTTGGCCATCTCTAATCCAAATTCCATCAGCATGCATACGTATTTGTATGTCTACTCTATATAGCACTTCTTCTCTCTCTATATACACCCGTTTGTTTATCTATCTGTATAACACGTTTCCCACCCTAGTGCTAGTGTGTATTGTTACCAGTCAGTAAATAATTAGGCTCGTTGTCGGCTTCCACCATGGTTAGCGTCATAGTAATTATCTAGCACCATTATCACCATCATTACTGCTACCAACATTCTTCCATCCGCACCATTCATTACGAACCCCGGGGATAATTAGCAACAGTTGTAGGTTAATGGTGTCGTTATGCCCCCGTGATGCACTGTTATGTTACTGTGACGGCCGCATTCTCCCCCCCTCCCCCTCCCCTCCCCCCCACGTTATTATTATTTCGCAGTCCATCAGTGTCGGAGTGGATGATCCCAGTGGTGGTGGTGGTGGTGGTGGGTTGGGGTGTGGCAGGAGGGTGCATGGGAGAGAGGGAACGAGAGAGATTGGAGAGTACCGTATACTATATATATATATATATATATATATATATACATACAGAGAGAGAGAGGGAGAGAGTAGCCTAATAGAGAAGGAGGGGGTGTGACAGGAGGTAGAGTGGGAGGGAATGAGGAAGGGTAAAATTGTGCTAGAAGGAAGGGAGGGAGAGTGTGCTTCAAGGAGGGAGACAGGGAGGAGAGGAGGGGAAATGTGTTACGAGGAGGGAGGGAGGGAGGGAAAGAGAGTTACGAGGATGGATGGATGGCAAGAGATTGTTGCTACCAGGAGGATGGGAGGGAGGGAGGGTGTGCCATGAGGAGAGAGAGAGAGTGAGAGAGAGAGTGTGTTTGGAGAGAGGGGAGGGCACTACATCAGCAAAGAGAGAGAGAGAGGGAGAGAGAACCAGCCATGGAGAGCCAGAAAAGAGGAAGGAAGGAAGGGAGGGAGAGAAGGAGAGATGGAGATCAAGAAGGGAGGGCCAGTAGGAAGGAAGGAAGGGAGGGAGGGAGGGAGGGAAGGGAAGAAGAGATAGAGGGCCAGAAGGGAGGTCGAGTAGGGAGGGAGGAAGGGAGGGAGGGCGAGTAGGGAGGGAGGAAGGAAGGGAGGGAGGTAGGGAAGGAGAGATGGAGAGCCAGAAGGGAGGGAAGAAGGAAGAGAGGGAAGGAAAGATGGAGGTCCAGAAGGGAGGGCCAGTAGGGAGAAAGGAAGGGAGGGAGGGAGGGATGGAGAGATAGAGGCCAGAAGGGAGGGCCAGTAGGGAGGGAGGGAGGGAGAGAGGTTCAGATTGCTGACACCCACACCCTCGTGGATCACACTTGTTAGTAACCATTTGAGTCACGATAGCGGCGTTAACAGCCCACGCCACGGCTTAACTTTTCCACAAGGGAGGGGAGCAGCCGGGAAATATTTACCTGCGTTTGCTTGCTGAGTGCAGCTTATGAGAGACGTGGGGAATGGATGGGTACGGTTGTGGTGAGAGGGAGAAAAAAAGGCAGTGTATGAAAGTGACCGTGTTCTAGTGTGTGTGAAAATATCTGCATATGTTTTACAATTTTACTTACGCCTGAGAATGGATAGGTGCATGGCATGAAAAATATTATCCCGTGTCAGTACAGCTGCTTACAAAATTATGTAGAACCTTCCTACCTACCTATCTCTTTACCGATCTACATACGACGTGTCAATATATTGTTACGTTATATATGTCTAGTGCTAATTTTGGAATAACTCCATTACTGTTTGTAACTCGGAGACTACATTGTCAGTTTGGCTGAAAACTGGCACACGTATAGAATGAATCTGTCAGTTTTTAGATTTCCAAAATTCTCTTTCATTTAGCGTGCAGGGGAGAATTTAATACTGGCCAATCACGTGATGGGATCGGAACGCAAGGAAGTGCATCCTGGCGAATCACCAAGACCAGTGTGTTCTCTTACTACACTCATGAATTGAAGAAGAAAACTGAAGACCACCCTAGACCTGGATACCCCCCCTTGTAGGACGAGGTAGACGGTGCTAGGAAGGAGGGATAGCAAACACCAAGGAAACAGGAGATGAGGGAGCTATCATGATGTTATAGACAGGCTCCTCTCAGTTGATATAATAAAATTATGCCTTTAATTAACCTTAAGAAGCAGCAGCGAAACGTTGTCCAAAAAGGCACCTAATCATATGGAGTCAGCTTGGTCACACCGTACCACCACCCACCCATCCATCCTCACTCAGGTCGACACCAACGCATGCAGACAGAGTGAATAGTGGAGAAAAGTGCACGTTGCTCTCCCGGAATGGAAAATGCGGCTTGTCACCAGCAAAGGAAAGAAACTGTGAAACTGAGCGAGGCAGAGGGGCATCATTTTATTTCCACCTTCTTTGCACGCACGCACGCACGCACGCACGCACGCACGCACGCACGCACACACTCACACACACACACACGCACACACACACACACATACACACACACACACACACACACACTCTCTCTCTCTCTCTCTCTCTCTCTCTCTCTCTCTCTCTCTCTCTCTCTCTCTCTGTATATATATATATATATATATATATATATATATATATATATATATATATATATATATATATATATATATATATATATATATATATATATATATATATATATATATATATATATAACTGTGAGGACTGCTAACCAAATGGACGTCAGATTGAATCCACGTCAAACATCTGTTTATTTTTCTAGGCGATCTGATGGTTCTCTCAGCTCTTTAAGTTTTCTTTCCAACCGGACACATCAAGAAAATACCTCCTATATCGTCGCCAACTCCTAGCATAAAGGTTGTCTGGCCATATTCGAAGATGCTGTAAATTGCTCTATAGTCTAACTGTTCTCTGGAAAAATGACATTGAACGTTCCTTGCTTTGAACATAACTGAAATTCGATAATCATTAACGAGGGTCGTATCACACACAAATACCACAATTACTACGGAACAGTTGTTATTATTAATGATGTCTCTTACGATCGCTACTTCACATAGACGAAAAAAATAAAGCTTCCCTATTTACTGAGGAAGATGAATCTTGGTCAGACATCTGTGTGGCCAAACGAAAGAAGGAAAAGAGAGAGAGAAAAAAAGACTCCTTGATTTCGGCCTCGTAAACACAGTAACGATCCATTTAGTCTCCTCTCTAACCACAGAATGAGTCCGACCTCCCACACATTATTTCCCAGACGTACTCTTTATGGCGGCCGACCTTCACTTGGTGGCCGCTCTGGGGTAGTAAGTAAAGGATGGGTCAGGGAGGATGAATGGGGGAGGTAGGATGGAAGGACGGGAGGAGGAATGGGTAGGAAGGAAATGAAGGAGGATGAATGAGCGAGGTTGGAAGGAAGTGAGGGAGTATGAATGCATGGGTAGGAAGGAAGTGAGATAGAATGATTTGGTAGGAAGAAAATGAGGGTTGGGGTAGAGAGAGTGAATTGGTGAGGTAGGAAGGTGGTGAGGTAGGAAGGTAGTGAGGGCTGTGGTAGGGAGTATGAATGGGTAAGGTAATTAGAGTGAGCTGAGGTATAGGGAAGGTGTGTGGATGGGGTAGTAAGGAGCGATGGTTAAAAGAGAGAGACAGAGGATTTATAGGGATGGAGATAGTGGAGAAGCTATATGGAGATAGTGATAAAGTTGATTGAAGATACTGGAAGAGATTAGGCTAGGTATAGTGGAAAGGGAGGATGGAGATTGGGGAAATGGGGGCTGGAAATAGTGGAAAGGGACACAGGATGGAGATAAAGAAAGGTAGACTGGAGATAGAGAAGAGGCTATATGGAGACTGTGAAGACGGTGAGAGGGATGGTAAGATACCCTTCAGAGAATCAGATAATACAGTTTAGAGGATGGATGGAGGGTGGAGTGGGACGGGTGGCTTGATTGAACAAAGGGGCTACAGGGGAGACCAGAGGAAATGCCAGTCCTTTATAGTTAATTGCAGCACTGGGTTTAACCACTAGAGTGAGTTTGTTATACTTTATTTGGAGAAAATGCAATGACAGATAGAAAGGAAACGAATAAATTAATTTAAGGTGGTCTGTTTCATTGAATAATCAGAAGGAATCAATTGACCTCAAGGTGGCTGGTCCAATCAACAACGCCATCATCACCAGCGTTTATCGTCACCTACACCATCACCATTACCGTCGTCACCCCCACCACCAACAACAACAACAGTCTGCCTCTCTACTTTTCAGGTCTCTAACGCTCACTGCAGATCAATATAGAAAGCCACAGCACTTCCGTCACTTACCAGGAAGTAACTGAACTTTGTAGTGTCACAAAAAAAGCAAGAAAAATGTGAGCGACCCACAAACAATTAACTTGAAAAAACTTGAGTACAAACATGTGCTTGGTTTTTGCTGAGTCCAGAGTGCATACCGGATCGACAACCCTTTGAAGTCGGTTCTTTTTCTTTCCTTCCCGTTCCTTTTGCTATTCCTATTCCTCTTAATCTCTTAATCCTTACTTTTCCAGGTCAAGGTGCGGAAGAATCTATTTTATATATATATATATATATATATATATATATATATATATATATATATATATATATATATATATATATATATATATATATATATATATATATATATATATATATATATATATATATATATATACCGAAATATACTTGTGTACGAGTGTAAGTGTTGTTTGAACTTTTTCTTTCTATGTTCTCATCATTAGTTTCTTTAATTGCCCTGCACCTCTTTACTTTTTATACTTTTTGGTCTACACTGAGATTATTCCAGCGGGTCGGTGGGATTGTAAATCAACTCCAGTTTTGTCGAGTGACCAATAATGGCTCTCGATATCGGGTCAGACCTCTCAGAACCTCTCATTCTCTTAATGTCAGAGTATTTTTCCTACTCCTCTCTGTCTTATATACCTGAATTTCCTCCGTACTGGAACTCCTTGAAAACATTTCGTGACCTGCGTTACCAATCTAACATTTTATAGTTATTCATAGTTTGTGGTAAACTGTATCCATTCCTTTATTCCCTCTTTAGTTTGTTTATAAAGCTAAAGAAGCAATAAGAAAAACAATAGTATACGAAGATATTACGAGATCAAATTCATGAGAGCGTAAGGTGTGTCTAACGAAATATACAAAGTCTTCTTTATAGGTAAAGTATATACGATAACTTTAAAGTTTGAAATAATTATCATTATGATCTATCTTTGAAGCTTCTACTGGACTGGAATATAAGTAAGTCCCAGAATTGGAAAGATGTTAATGCAGCATCGACTGGTAGTTTGATAAGCTCATAATTTTCGAAAGAATGTATGTGTTGTTTTCAATGCAAACTACAAACTACTACTACCATGTCCAAAGAGGGTAATACAATCCTTGGAGATGATGGAAAATACAAACACTTAAACACAAAGGAATTGCAAACAGCACCAGGCTTATTGATTCTTGCGAGAATAGAATAAAACAACTCCCACCCACTGGTCCCTTAAGTACATGATAATTACTCCTAACGATGACATTATTCCAGTTACTTCATAACTCATATTACAATGAGAGTTCAGAAATTAAAAGTGTAGTTTAAAGTCTATTTAAATATTCCTGACGTAGAGCACCTTTCTATAATGAATGAAAACTTTCATTGTATGAAAGACGTCTATCGTTTGGTATATAATTAATGCTTTTGTCAACATTTACCCTGCAGGGTATACAGTTATTGTGTCCGTCCTCAACGGGACAAACCTTGTGATGCATTTCGCATGAACTTTCCTCTGTAAATATTTGGAGTTGTAAAAATGATTACCCCCTTCCCTGTTCTTATCCTCCAGTGGTTACTGTACCGAAACTCTCCCACTTCACCTCTCTTGGACAACTGATTCCACAATTAAACTTGAGAGTATTTTTTCACTGGAACTCCATTTAATCTTAAAGTTACTTAACGGAAGGCGATTATGTGGTTCATTTCCAGACCAACTTCTCTGTCAGATACAGTTGCTCCTTGCCTTCAGGGGTTCAGAGATTTGTGGTATTTTAGGACAAGGTACAGTACAGCTGGACACAGAAAGCCATTGTTAACTGACTGGTGATGTTTGTGTGCTGTGGCAACTAAGTGTTGATTTACAGTGCAATATATATTAATTTTGTTTAACACAACAGTTGTATGTTAGTGTACATACAGTAATTGTACTGTCTGAATCGTATCAAAATGATCTCAAAGTTGCTACATCTTATAAATACAATAAACAAATAACAACATTATTAGACATGGACATGAACATATCTTTAGTACCGTACATTTTGCATAAATGTATATTTTCTTCATATATATTTGCATAATATATGCACATACATGCATATATGTATGTGGTCAATTTATAGAAAAAGAAAAATGATTGATCTGTCTAATTTTATCTGTCTATGTGCTCACTATAGGTTGACCTTAAGGAAGTTGTCCTCTGTGCATTTCATATCTCTCCCTCGCCATCCAGCCCTACAAATATAGTGTGTGTAGGCATTTTAGATGAATGGACGCTGAAATTTTACCTTTCCCTTTTCCTTTGAAGGTAACAGTTTTTCCAAGGAATGGAAGTCCCCTAACTCTCCCCTTCCTGTGTACACACACACACACACACACACACACACACACACACACACACACACACACACACACACGACCACTACAGAAAAAAAAACTATTAATTGTTATTCGTTAAATGCACGGTTAAGAAGTGTATCCTTTAATTGTTTTTGGAACAAAAATATTTAACAGATTTGTAAACCCGGATACCAGAGCACACCCGGCCTCTCTCGGAATGGCAGTGACGGGTATGTTTTTTGGGTCGTAAAAGTTGTGAGACGAGCAGTGGCCTTCCTACATGGAGAGTGGCTTGCTAGATCCGAACGCATTGGAGGGAAGGATTAAGTTTGCTTTATTATTTTTTCTTACTGCGAGTACTCGGTATTTCTACTGTAAAATCAACCTTGACCAATAATCAAGGTGCACTTTATTGCCATCTACAAAACAAATTAACGCAATAATTACTTTTACCGGACATACCCCACGTGCCTGACTCCAACATGATCGTCTTACTGAGAGTGTTTGGTAATTCTATTGTAAAAGCATCCATGGCAAAACCTTGAAGGAACTCTTTATTGCTATTTAGAAAAAAACATAAATACAATATATATGTATACGTCTAATAGATTTCCCACAAGCACGCAGTTACCTGACTCGAAAACTGGAATATATATCAATGCTTAGTGATGTAGTAAAGAAGAGATAGGAAAGGTGGAGCAATCAGCAATAATGATGAAACCAGAGAGAGGAATATAAATCAGAATAATAATGAGGATAGATTTGTAGGTAGATTTGTTGGTTGGTTTGTGTGTGTCTTTAGGTAGTAACAACCTGAATGTCGAGGGGTATGATTGTAATGCGGTGTGTGAGTGAGCTGGTCTTAGAGGAAATGAGCTAGCTGTTGTGGGTGGAGATGCTGTGTGCTGGTCTTGGAGGGCGTCTGCTGAGCTGGATTGGAAGGGTGTGGTGGGAGTGGGCTGATCTGGGTGGGTGGGAGTGGGCTGATCTGGGTGGGTGGGTGGGTGGGTGGGAGTGGGCTGATCTGGGTGGGTGGGTGGGTGGGTGGGAGTTGGCTGATCTGGGTGGGTGGGTGGGTGAGAGTGGGCTGGACGTGGGGTGAGTTAGTCTGGGTGAGAGGGTGGGTGAGTGGAACACATTGCTCGTAAAGCCACCAGCGTTTATGGTCTGTTTCTGGACCAGTGTCTTGTGTACGAGGCAGACTGGCTGGCTGGCTGGCTGGCTGTTCGGCTTTCTCCTCTCCTGTGGTAGTGTTGCTAATAGTAGTGCTGGTGTGGTAGTAGTGGTGGTAGTATGCGTGGTAGTTGTATTGTGCGTGGTGGTGGTAATGTTCTGTAGGTGGTGTGGTGTAGTGGTACTGTGGATGTGCTAATGATAGTATCGGTGTGATTCTGTTGTTAATGGTAGTTGATGTGTGGTAAAAGTGACATTGTGGTGGTGTTAGAGGTAATGGTGGCGTGGTGGCAAAGTGATGGTGGTAATGGGGAAAGAGGTGAATGGAAATTATTACCTTCACACAAGGAGTGCATGGATAGTTTTGTTTATTTGTTGGTAGTACACAAGATACATCAGTAGCTGGATGATCGGTCATTAGAAAACCCAGAAGTTATTATAATTAACAGGATCTAGATAAAAAACTAACGTCCGTAATGTACATTAATATTTGGTAAGTAATGAAACATGGGTAGATAAGTCCGTAGACTTATTTTGAGAAAGTTCTCGCTCGGTTGAGTGCTATTGTAATATTATATTGTTATATACAGCACTTTTACAGTAATCTTCTAGTGTACCATAATTTCACCGTGATTAACATTTTACATTTGAACTTTATATTAATTAAAGGAGGAATGGTGAATGGTAGAGGTACAAGTACAAGTAGCGTGCTGGTCTCGGCTTAATGGTTGTGATGGTATGGTTAGAATGGTTTTCATGATAATGGTAGACTGTTGGAGTTGTTCGTTATGGCAGTGGTGATTGATTCATGGTAGTTGTTGTGTAGTAGGTCTGGTCGTAGTGGTGGTGCAGAGGAGATGCATTTGGGGGTAGTAGTAGGGCGTTGATACTGGTCATATTAATAGTGCAGAAGTAGTGTTTTTTTGTTTTGTTTTTTGTGATTGCGGTAGAGTTGTAATGGTTGCCTTAATGGAAGTGTATGGGTAGTGTCCTTTTTATGGCAGTAACAGTGGGATGATATGACCTAAATGTTTCTAGCTAAACAGGCAACAGTGCAAAGTCGTATATAGTGCTGATGACGTTGATAAGATGTGCTGTGTAATTAAAATCGGCCAAGTGTACTGTAGTGAGGAAGATGGAGGAGTCGAGGCAGGCAGGAAGGTCAATGGATTTACTGCCCTAGTGCTGTCCCTCCTCGTCTTCTCTCACTTTTACATCCAAGTTTCTCTCTCCGTTAAATCCTCACTTCTCCGCTCACTTTAACGTTTTCATCCTTTACCTCCAACACGGCATTACAATCTATTGCATAATTCTCAGGTTTTATTTAGTACGTGATCTTTCAGTGAGGTAGGCTATCCGCTTATGTATTGCGTTATCTGGATATAATCTGTCTGGTTATGCACTGGTTGTTATATAAGTGATCTTCCCTTCTCCTCTCTGTGTCTGTCTGTTTGTCTGTCTAGCAGTTAATGTATTAAACAAAATTCAAGGAATGAGCCTAGCACAAACATTTATCTTCCCATTTATGACTGCCTGTTCGCCTGGAGTTAAGTTACAGACTAAGATCACTCGCTCGCTTTCTTAGCCTCCAGTATCCTACCTGTAGTACCAATCTTTCACGAGACTGTCTCTTCTTCTGCAGCAATATATATGCTAAGCCTTTTCCTCTACTTAATATTCTCACAGTTTCCCTCCCTAGTGGCCCTCTCTGGAAAAATCTCATCTATATCTCATCTAAAGTAGCTCTCGAAAACTTGGGAGCACGTGCTTAGCCTTCATATCTTTACCTGCTCGACGAGATGCAGACTTAAAAACACCTCAAACAAAAGACTTACGGTGTACGTCGCTCACGTGTCGACTTTTCGGGCTAATACATTTTACATTCCAGATGAAAAAGGTTATAATTTTCCTCGACCTTGGTTACACCCAGGACATGTATAGAATGTGAATACTAACAATGTACCTCTCTACCTGCCGATATTTATCAAAGCTTCTTACTCAACCTTCTTGCATCATACATTCATCCGACATGTAGCTAACACAACTTCCCCTCCTCATTTTACCTACTGCAACACCGTCATTTTCTAATCTTGTACTTCGTCCCATTGAGGAAACAGCAGACCATTTTATATGCCGTATAATTATATCATAATAGAGTAATGCCAGATTGCTGTGTTAGCCATACGAAACTCTTTCGCTTACTAAAGTTAATTAAAATAATTCTACTTTGAACTGAGCCATCCATTGCACCGTAATTAACTATTCTTTAGTAACGAATTCCACATTCCCTCACGAAAATGACAACAGACGAATAACATAATGACTCAATAATTAGGTTATAAGTGCACGAGTCTTCAAACTACGGTAATGTAATAATTGAGTAGAACGTACAATTAGACTTCTTGCAGAATTCAGAGTGCTTGTAGGGTACTCACATGTCAGGTGGGACACGGCTCAGGTGGCAGTCTGAGGAACACATCTGTCAGGAAAGGAGATAATAGCATGAGTTGAGAGTCAGAGAGTACAGTTATGATAATAATCTAATTTGAAGTACACTCGAGAAGAATATTCTGAAACCACAAGACTTCACCAAGGCTGTACAATTATTCATCCCTTAAAAAAAATATTACCATAACTCTAATGTGGATGCCAGAAGAGAAAAAAAATATATGAACTAATTCCTGCCTACTGGTATCATTCAAAGTCTATCTGTCAGAAGATGCTCGTACCGGCATCTTTATGTTGGAGAATATCGCATATATTATTTAGGTGACAATTGACGTACTTAACCCTGTTTGTGGCAAAAATCAGACAATTTTTCTTGTCTAGATAAAGAACTACGGATCCAGAAATAAAAAAAATGCATGAACGAATGAATCTATATACAATAAAACAAGTCTTTTAATGACGATGTGCTTGGTTTAACGCCAGAGAAAATTGTTGCCATAGAAAAGGCTTTGCAATCTAAGAGTTAAGGGGACATTTATTTGTTGTTGGTTTTCAAAGTCTCTGATTCCTCCAAATTGTGCCTCAAAAGATCCCCATATGAGTACCACTGAGGGCGCCTGTTTCCTGATATAGTTAGAAGGAATCAGTAGCCTTCCAACATAGCAACAAGAGAATCTTCCCTTAATCCATATCCTGAAGTGAGTGTCTCCAGCTCCTCCTACTTTACTCTTGCTTCTCTTGCTTTACTCCACCACCAGATTCGCCGATATTGGTAATCGCACAAAGTTTTCTGTTTTATATTCGCTTTTTTTCACCATAAATATCTGAAGTTGCGACAGCCGAGGCCGAGGAGAGGACAGGGGAGGGAAGGAGGGAGGAGGGAAGAAAGTTCGATAGTAGTTTGTAGTAGCATTATTTACTCTGTTATGTTGTGGTAGTGTGTGTTTGGAAGAGTGTACTTGTGAGAGCATGTGGTACCTGAAAGGAAGCTAGTATATATATATATATATATATATATATATGTGTGTGTGTGTGTGTGTGTGTGTGTGTGTGTGTGTGTGTGTGTGTGTGTGTGTGTGTGTGTGTGTGTGTGTGTGTGTTTCCGCTTACCAAAAGTGTTGTGGTCAAGAATAAATGTGGTGTGGGCCAGAAAATGTCATCCATACCTCGGGATTATACATCAGTTAAGCGAATGGATTGAGGTTCATCCTAGAACTGCGAATTATTGGTACACCAATTTTTACAGTATAGTGGCTGGCGATTGATAACAATTGCCTTACGTTTACTGATCCTTACCCAAGCCATAATGGATCCAGAACACTATAGCCATGAATATTATAACTACACATTTTTTGGTTTAATAATTTTTCCATTAATTAATGGTAGTACAGTAAAGATTACATAAACATTTTAGAAGATTATGAGGATTAATCAGCCTAAAAACTTCACGGAATCCACATAGACAAGTCAGGGTGAATAATGTATTGTAAAATGTGTATTACAAACTGAATCATCCCACGCCTCTTTGCTGTGTAATATGCGAGGGTACATACATGGGTGACTGTGTGATTGGGTGCCCGTGTGTGTGTGTGTGTGTGTGTGTGATTGGGTGCCCGTGTGTGTGTGGTGTGTGGTGTGTGGTGTGTGGTGTGTGGTGTGTGGTGTGTGTGTGTGTGTGTGTGTGTGTGTGTGTGTGTGTGTGTGTGTGTGTGTGTGTGTGTGTGTGTGTGTGTGTGTGTGTGTGTGTGTGTGTGTGTGTGTGTGTGTGTGTGTGTGTGTGTTTGAGTGATTTGCAATAATATCTGAGGGCAGTAATAGTTATCTCAAGTTTGGTTAAGGTGAGTTAATAGTTTCACACAATGATTCATAAAACCTCATTCTTTTCTCACAGTCTGATCTTCCGTGACTTAAATGTATAAAATCCTAAAGTCCCTCTAGCATTTTTCCCCCGTCTTAAGATCTTGTCCTATCGCATGATCACTGTCTGTGTATCTTTATGCCCATCTCCAGACTTCCTCTATACAGCTCATCAATAAAACAGTGCAAATTACTATAATTATGACAGACATAGTTGGAGGATGTCATCAATTGAGGATTATTAGTTCACGACGATTTTAACACGTTTGAAATGCAATGTATTTAGATTCCTCTCATCATTCGGTAAACAGTCTTTTCAATAAAGATGTCACCCTACTTAACTCACTCACTGGCTTGCAAAACTTCTAGCACAAGCACGCAAACTAGCGCGCGCGCGCGCACACACACACACACACACACACACGGGCACCCAATCACACAGTCATCCATGTTTTGCGTACATGCACACTTGCACAAACATAAATTGTTATGCACTCACAAAAACATACACTCTTACTGAAACACCTACCCACACCCACGCACGCACACATACACACACACACACACACACAGATTCGTGCACACACAAACCCGTAAAACCACGCACACACATACAAAGACTCGTGCACACACAGACACACACCCCCGCACCCAGACACTCAACACACAAGCGTCTCTCTCTTGCAGCAACCAACAGAGAGAAAGAGAAGGAGGGACCAAGCCTTAAGAGGAAGGATTTTGCCCCAACCATTGTCGGGTCGCCTCACGCGCCACTGGGCCGGGGAATCGCTTCAGGAGGAGGAGAACTCGTTATCAGGGACTCAAGCGACCGACCCGAAATATAGACGTCTCATTCTTGATGCTCGTTACCAAGGGATGCACAGGAGGGCATATGATACGAAGGATGCAGACGAAGACGTGTGTGAAATTAATCACTTAAAAAAGATAATGAAACAAAATTGATGTAAGAGTGACTTATGGCATGATTTTGCTTTGGGTGAAATATTTTAATGGGGGGTTTACTGACTCCTCCAAAGTATGCTTAGAGACACAATAATGCCTCAGTATGTATAGAGGAGATCTGTTTTGTTGTAGTGTTCAAAGGGTTATGTAGACTCCAAAACTCTCCCCATAACAAACGATACATCCAATGTATAATCATTAGTAAAGATAAATGTATAAATAGACAACATCGGTGTCAAACAAATATAAATTACAGTAGGACTATGTATCTTCCAAAACTATGTGATAGAGATAAATACAGAGATAAAAACAGTATCGATGTAAAAAAAATATTATTATATATCTTCCAATAATATATGATTCAGATGAATACAGTATCGGTGTTAAATAAAATATATAATTTATGTGTCTTCCAGTAATATCTACATGATACAGAAAATCACGTGAAAAATTAAATAAGTGCATATCTTCTGATGCAAGTCCGGCAACATATCATTGTGGTATAACGGTCTAGTGAATACCAACCCAGAATGTGATCGTAAACAACACACACACACACACACACACACACACACACACACACACACACACACACACACACTTACATAATACTGACGGTGAGCTCTATCCTATGTCAGTTCTGCTAAGTTGCGAGCTAGGTACAATAGTTAGACACACACAAACCATTCTGTTCAAGGTTCTATCGTTTATTAAGGGATAAAGTCTATTGATGTCTGTCCACCAGTAGGTCACATTAGGTATTCATTAAACGCGTGAGAAAACATTTTAGGAACGTCACTTTAGGCGTGATGATGATAGGCTTCGTTCATTTGTAGTATCAATACAATTCTGGCTGACGACCATAGTAACATGTTAAGAGTAACTTGTTTATTTTGTGTGTGTGTGTGTGTGTGTGTGTGTGTGTGTGTGTGTGTGTGTGTGTGTGTGTGTGAAAGAGAGAGAGTGCGTGAGAGAATTAAGAACAGGTTTAAAGTCTGATTCGTCACTCATTATACCTTGAATATAAAAAAAAATAAAGAAGAAGAATATGATGACCACTCTTTTTACGATCTGCCGTCAGAAACTGATATGTACTACTCAAATCACCATCGACTAATTACACTGTAAAATTTAACGTTTCAGCTCAATGACGTATTGGATTTATATTATTTCACTTCCTCTTATGGAAAAATATATTACTAAACACTGGAAATCTTCTCTGACTTAGAAGAACAACAAGAATGACAATGGTAATGGCATCATGGGAGGCTACGACGTCATGCTCCTGAGAAAGTGATTGCGTTGTAGACTGTACGTACATGGCTAGAGACAATTACTGTTGTGGATTTGCCCTCGGGGTTAAGCTTCTTGAGCTATTATACAAATTGGTTATGTGCTAATTAGTAATTCGCTTTGGTAGGTGAACACAAGGGAGATAGATACCTAGATAGATAGATAGAGAAATGTAGTACACGCCCCTAATTCAATCATCTGCGGAGGTCTGGGGGATTCGTCCCTCAAAAGATGGGTACAAACATCTGTGTAACTAGGGACAAACATTTCATAAGTGTGTCACTCTGAAACAAAAACACAACGTTAACTGCAATTGTATAATAATAAAATAACTGCAAATGTGATACGAATAGTGACTTAACTGGTGAGTATCTTGAGGTGCTTTCATATTAGTACTTTTGGCAATATATTCATCGTACTGTACATCATGTATTTGTCTATTCAATTGTTTGGTGTAAGGATAATCATCACCTATGATATTATAGTTAAAATGGTTCCGTCTGTCAACATTGCCTTTACCATGGTAGTTTCTGTTGGTCAAAATGGAAAGCTACTGATTCCTCCTCAGTGAGCTACAAAACAAATCGCCAACTCGTTTACCGAAGAAATCTGTTTCCTGGCAGAGTTTGGAGCAATCAGTAGTCAGTCATCCAGTGAGACAATAGCCGATTTCTTCCTTCTTCTATTCTGAATATTGTGAATCATATCTTCTTTCTTCAAAGAAAACATTTAGTTTTTATAGTTTTAATATTCACGAATTATTTCTCTGATACAGTTTCGCCCACACAGTTTATTGCGTCGTCTTTCCATCTAATACTGGCAGCCACACACATCACCCTCATATCTTAACTTCTACACTTTCATTCTCAAACATTTACCTCCTCCTCCTCTTCTTCCTCCTCCTCCTCCTTTTCCACTCCTTTCTGCTGCTCCAAGGTTTCCATCTCCAGAAAGATTACTACTGCTGGCAGCGGACACTGGGGGCGCAGTTTTCCAAAGTCTCTCATGATACAGGTGATATTCTATAGCAGAAGAAGTTACTTGATCTGGAATAGGTTAAGCATTGTCAGAACCGGTCACGTTAAATTGACGTGAGTCAAAGTAGGTTAGGTGAGAGCAGTCCACATTAAGGCCAAACAAAGTGACATCGCACGACCTGGAAACAGAGAAGGGAGGGCCATTTTCCCCGTACCACAGCGAACTAGGGCATAATGCACCTGGGGCGAGTGTACAGACCCGCCGCGCTGAGCAAACCTTCCGCGCACCACTCAGCTTGATCAAACAAAATTGAAATGAAAAGGCGCGCGGGTGTATAAGGGGAGACAGCCCCCCCGCGGCCCGGCACTGGACTGGGTTTGTTCTGTCAGGCCGGGGGCGACACGACAACATTCCACTTAGTTAAAGCTGACTGTAATTAAAATACCCTTGAGAACTCCGTTACAGGGAAGGGCAACTGCTGCTTTCTATCTATTCTGTGTGTGTGTGTGTGTGTGTGTGTGTGTGTGTGTGTGTGTGCTGGCTAAGAAGGGTGAAAAAGCTAATAGAAATTTTAGACATGTAAAATGGAAGTGACTGAAACTTTCCCGATAATACGAAAAGGAAAAAAATATGGAAGGGGACCTGGTTACCGAAATAGGCGCTTTAAATGAGCATATAGCACCAGTACCTACCAATAATACACCTTCCATAAACACAATCATCGGTAAAAACGATCATATGACGCCAATAACTACCAATATTACACCTTCCATAAGCTTAGTGTAAGGTAATTGGTCTAACACCCCTAGGAAGGATCAGGAACACCTACACTACTCTTCAATTAACTTTCTGATGATTAGCCCAGATGCGAAGCGCGACATGTGTTCCTAGTGATGAGGTCTCTGGTGTTGGCAGAGGAGGAAATGAAGCTTGTGTGCCTTTCTACGTCATTAGTCGTATATAATATAACCTTATAACGTGTGTACTATATACAGTATAGTGTATAACCTGTAGCGTGAGAGAGGTGTAGCAGTTGACAAGAGGAGCTCAGTTGTGGCATCTCATTGCATATCTCCTGATTTGATGGCAGTGTTCCAGTTGATGGATTATATGTTCTGTGTTTGGTAAACCGGGAGCAAGTTGTATTTAAAAGCATCACTTAAAAAAAGTTTTTGAGCAACGTGCACACTAACGGGACAGGCCAACACCCATTTTTAAAAAGAGAGAACCACAGTCTGACCCTATGAAAAATGCAACTCCCATAGGAATAGCAACACGTGTAACTCTGACAGAACGCTATATATATCTTTTACATTTCTTTCTAAATAATAATAAACTAGGTTGACGCCTGTAGCTATGGTGATATGTGCAGGAATAAGTAGCCTCTACTTTGCATACAAATTATTAAGTTACACCAGATGAGGTGATATGAAAGTGATGCTGCTCAAGTGTAGTTGAGGTTAAACATGAGCAAGTTGACTTAGCTTTGGTTGTTAGTTCAATGAGACCACATTTGGGTAAGATAAAGCGAGCATAAACATCTTGGAATACAGAATACGTGCAGTGGTGTTCAGATCTTAACCCTAATAAACTTTGGGAACATGCGTGCTGCTGTGCAAGTCGATTTACATTTACAACCGAAAGCTACTTCTGGAAAACACACGAGCCGCTGCTGCACTTGTGGAAATTGAACCTAAACAAGCTTCATATATTGAGACCTTCAGACTATATATAGACTAAGTAGCATTGTGAAAAACTGTGACATATCAACCATCCTTATAAAAATATTTCTCCGACTCAGGTAACTAGCCTACTCTGATTCATTGGGTTTACTCAACACTTCACAGACACACATTACTTAAGATAGGTTTCACACACATCTACGAAACCAGATCTACTATATGATATAAACGATGGTGCAGGTATGTACAGAAAAACACAGCTGGTACACAATATTAATGATGATGCCCATATAATGCAATTAAAAAGTAATTTTATAAACGTAGTGAGGTGGGTAACAGCAAGTGTTTGCCGCCATGATTAATTCTGCCAACTCGGGCCTGTAGCGGGTGTAAATTGGGTTACAAGTGAGGTGGCCTGGTGGGAAGTGCAGGCGCTTGGAACTCTCTCAGGTTGGACAGTCAAGCGTAATGTGCCGAGGCATCACGAACGAATTGGACATGATTATGGACATTATAATTTCGTTTTTATATCGCAGGTAGAGACATTGATCGGACTACTTGCCTTTAGTCTTTACCTTTCTCAGTTTACAAAAAAAGGACAACCTGATCTAACCTGACCATGCCAGTGGACATCATATCTATTCTGTAATCATAGTAAAAGTAGGTTCATTACATAATCTGTTACAATTCTTATGTGTGAAATGGAATTATGTAGGAAGGATGCCTGCTGAATCTTTATCTTTATATGTGGCTGATTGGTAACGTTGGAATTTCCTCTCCTGGCGAGTGCTGGTTTGAGGTCTGCCTTTCCATCAGCTCTACTCTGGTTGTTAAGTGTAACGGTGTCACCGCCAATAGTGTGAAGTGGTTGAGTGCATTTAAGGCTAAATTAATGTACATAAAGTACATGCAGTCAGAAGCCCCAAGACATGGCAAATGTAATTCGTTTCCGTGATTATAATAACGACCATAATCATCATCATTTAATTTTCATATTACCCCGAAGTCGGGAGATATTATGCTAGTTTTGTACTAGAGAATAGTCAGAACACTAAGCACAAACAATTTTACTTCATGTCTCATGAAAACTGTGTGGTAAGAATCTTCCCTCCTTGTGGCTGTTTGTATGTACTACTAAAAAAAATGATAGTGGTGGCAACTAAGGTTATAATAATCATGGTGAGAGTATGTGATGTTTTAACCATCATCCTACCAACTACTCCTATTACTAACCCAACATGTTAACAACAAGTATCTCTCTCCATTTACATAGGCAGGGCTCTAAATATTAAGTGAATTTTGTACGTTAATAAGTTCTTGATAGGAAAATGCAAGCTTCTCCCACTTAAAATTGTATAATGATAACATTGTAGGTAAAAGTTATATTCCGACAAAATGTATTGTATACCATCCAAGCATAATCAAACATAAAACCAGTCCATGTCCAATCTTTTGGACATACACACACAACCCACACCTTCCTCACCCCACAGTGCTGAAAGTGGCCAACCAATTTCCCGCAGTGAGTTATTCCTGTACCATCCCAGGCTTTCCATCTCACCAGGCAGCACTGGCGGTGTTACTGGATGAACAAATGGGGTTACCTTTCCTTTCCTTTCCTTTTACTCCCATCCCTGCATACTTTTAACTCTGCTTCTTACCATCCTTAAACAGTATCCTTTCAACTCAGTATATTTCTCTCTCTTGTATCCTTCCTTTCACATCATCCTTTCCCTCCCTTTCCTTCCCTAATCATTAATAAACCCATCCTTTCCTTACTTCGTTCCTTCCTTCTTTCCTTTTTATCATCTCTCCTCTTTTCTTTCGTTCCCCTTACCCCCCCCCCTCCCCACCTCTTCACCCATCCGCCCGTTTGTGAACAGGGTATGGCAAAGCCGTATATATTTGGTGGGGATGTAATCTAGGCCGGGCCAGACGGGTTGTTTGATCTCCTATTGGAGGGTAAAGAGGATGTCCAAACTCAATTTCAAATATTGGGGTTGAGTAAAACGACCACAGCAGCATTTCCACCAACACATCTTCGTTTAGTGGGACAACACAGACCAAATTATACACGCGAATAGACAGACATATAAATATTAAGTACACTGAATAATGGTTTGTAGCCCAATTATATGTATGTTCTCGTACAATCCATCCCATTAGTGCTGCAACACTCTCCAATGAAATGACCTTGAAAATTGATGCGAAATCATATTTGATGGTCTCTGTAAATTGGTTCATAAAATTCACCCAAATGGGACACATTCATTTACCTGATAAAAGAAAGACTCTGGGTCTTGAGTGTATATCCACGTTCACCTCCAAACAGTTACAACAATTCATGAGAAGAATATCTAACATACTAAGCACAAACTCTGTTTCATGTAATTGGATAGTTACTGCACAAGTTTCGTCTCCATTAGTTCTCCAGTACACGAAACTATATTGATTGTGAATACATAAGAGTAAACAAAACGTGTGCTATTATATCTTGCACTAAAGAAAGCCCACGTCGGTAGCGTTAAAATTCTTCAATGAAAGTGTGGTTACAGAGAAAAGTGTAGTAATATAAATGCTGGGCTGTTGTTCACTAAATATGTCAAACATTTCTATAATCTTGTTATCCTTCAGTAGTAAAGTTTTCCATGTTGTTTGAATATTGACGACTTCATTAGAACGTAAATACAACAGAAAATATACGTATATACAAAGGGTCACACGTGTTTACTACGTGGCATGTATCATATGTGGAGGAGGAAGATTAGAGGATTAGTTCTTTATCCTGGCTCACACAACCCAATTACTACCCACGCTTTGGTCTGCTGCTGACTCGATATTACTGATGCTGGAGAATGTAATTACAGCCACAACATAACTACACCTTTTACTTTGGCAAATGATTAGTGGTAAATACCCATAATTTGGTCCGTTATGGTGTACTGTGATGGTGTTTTGTAACAGTGTACTGTAATGGTGTACCGTAATGGTGTATTGTAATGGTATTTGTAATGGTGTATGGTAATGGTGTATTATAATAGTGTACTAAAAATGTGTAATGTATTAGGGTACTGTAATAGTGCACTGTAATAGTGTATAGTAATATTGTACTGTAAAAGTGTACTGAAATAATGTACTGTAATACATTGTTATCTTAAGTTAGTCCAGTGGACTAATTTTGGTTAGGCAAACCAGTGGGGTCTTATGTGAGTATGAAGTTAGTCAAACATGACTAACACTATTTAGTCGATCCTTAGTCAACCCTTAGTCATAGTGACTAACCCTTTGTTAGTCTGAATTACCTTTGATTAGTCAAACCTGACTAACACAATTTAGTCAATCCTTAGTCATAGTGACTAACCCTTCTGTCTGGTGAACTACCTAAGGTTAGTCAACCTTAATCAAAGTTGTCTAAAACCTTAGTCACATCTAACAATTATCTTAGTCAGTTTGACTTACTGTTAGTTCTTGTGCTGTATCCTACATGGAGAAAGAGGCATCCAGTACAATATGATGTTTATTTAATAAATTTATGTACCCTAAGGCACACAGATAGCTTTCAATACATAATGTATTATATAGTAAGCATATTTGAGTAAAATAACATATTTATAAATAAATCTAGTGCTCATTATAAATAAATAAATATTTAAAAAAATCAATATTTAATTAATATATATATATATATATATATATATATATATATATATATATATATATATATATATATATATATATATATATATATTCCTCCAAAATAAAAATAATTTTTTTCATGCATAAACCTCCAAAAGATAAATTATAAACTAGAGTATTTACTCCATCCATCTTAGGACCTATGAGGGTTTTTCCTAACAAAGTATACATATACTGTACAGTACATATATCTAAAATAGATAATTCTTTACATGCACATAAATAATTCCATAAAATTCTCCCATACAGATGAGTTTCATAAACACCTACAAGAGGCACATGCCCAAATGCTTATATTAACCCTTTAACTTGTCAGTATTTTTAAAGAGATCTTTTACTTAAAATGAAAGCTGGTAATTCTTCAGGTCAAGGGCCTTCTGACCTGAAGAATCACCAATGGAACTCCCAATGATTAATTTCATGCCAGAAGGCAACCAATGATAGTGTGGGATAAAAGGAACCTTGTGTAATTTATGCTATAGCAGTGGCATGTGTTTCAACTTTTATCATGACTAACTCAGGTGAATTTAAATAACTCAGGTCAAACCAGTAGCAGTTGAAGGGTTAAATACTCATTAAATTTCCATAGGTTATATATATACACATATACAAAAAAAAAAAGTAAATTTTACACAAAAATCAAGAATTTCCTTCAAATTCACTCCTGAAAAATTACTACTGAATTATTCCATACATACATACACAGATTTCCATACAAAATATATCCCACAACAATAAATTATATCACCCAAAGGGTTAAACAAGTTAGCAGAATACCAATACGAGTCTACAGTATCACCCTCAACTAAAAGATAAATAAAAAATTGACTGCGAAGCAGTGGGCCCTGGTTTGAAGCTTGACCAGGGCAGCTGGCAAGAGTCCACTCAGCTCTTCACCTGCCCTTAATAGGTGGGTTCGTAACCCTGCACATGTTCAAAAGCCTAGGTAATGGAGCTGAGTACCTCGGCTAGTGCAATTACCATGAAATACAGTATTAAAGTGCTTAGCTGCAGTGCTCAAATCCATCACATTGGCTTTTGATTCAGTGGCGGTTAGGAACTAACCATTACATGATACAAGACCACATTTGTTAATATCCAAGTATCTCCTACATAACACATTTCCTGAACACATAGTATAGAGTATACTGATAGTCCTCGACCTGCAAAAAATAAAAGAAAATCTATTTCAGCAACTATACTAAAGTAATCCCTTATTTTCCCATAATAATAGTGAGTGATTGCTGTACTGAAATTAAACCAGTACTCTAAATCTTTAAGTTTATTAGTTTCAACTCTGGCAATCTTCTAATTACTGTATTTACATATACTGTACTGTACTGTAGTTTATTTTTTTACATTGTTATCCACAAGACTATATTTGCAATGTATCAACAACCTTTTTGAAAACTCCATCACACCTCTCACCAACAAGGTACGGCAGTCCCATGATTACAGCACATATACGAGAATCTGTAAGAGAACTGAACTAGAGGTGGTTCAACTATACAAGCAGTTAGGTTCCATCTGGTTTGCTCATCTTAATAAACGAGAAGATACTGAATTATGACTTACATGCATATATTTCTGTATCTGGAGGGATATCCAAGATGTTTTTCACTTCCACAGATAGGTTTTTCCTACTTTGCAGAAGTTGAATTATTGGGGTCATGTACAGTTTGTACCTTACAATTCCTTGGCAAAGTGATACCCTTGGGTCTGATGTTTCAGTTTTTGGGCTTCAACGCTGTAGTTCCTTAACCAGCTGTAATGAAATAATCATTATGTTAAAAGCAAAATAGGGAAAATTTGTTCCATGGAATGAAACTGAGGGAATGGCATACACTAACACTTTAACTTCAAAGAGGAATGGAGAGTATAATGTTATGCATTACATGGAGACATGAAGAAAGCTTTTTGGATTAGAAAACAAATTGAAAGTAGAAGAAACACCTGGTTTAATAATAATAATAAAAAAAAATTGTGGTCCTGGGCATGTCATATACTCTGAAGAAATGATAACAGATGGACCAGAATAGTAACCAAGTGGGAGGCAAGAGTCACAACTACTGTAGAAAAAGCATTCAAATTAAATTCATACTTATATTTTTAACATCAATAACTAGCAACCAGACATAATATCATTACTTTTGGTTTCTTATAATAATATAAACAAGCATTGGTTTACGTATTGGTTTTAAGTTATAACTGGAGGATTTGAGTCTGTCAGGATATCTGTCACTACATTGTCGGAAGGCGGAAGAGTTAATGGTAAATAGTAAACATAAAAAAGAATGAACTCTCCAAGATTTGCAATACAAATACAGTACTTGAAAATGTTACATGGTAACATTAGTTTACCCTGAACTAAACTTTTACTGTGGTACTTACAGTGCATTGCTGTACTCTGTGGTGACATTGTTGTAGATTGCGGAAAGTAGTTCCTTTATATCAGTCGGATTCAGAGATATTCTCTTCTGGGCTTTTGATCGAAGAACATTGAACAAGACCCTAGATAGAATGCTGTAGTTGTCAGGGAAGGCTTGCTTACTACTGTACTGACTTGTTACTGTGTTTACACCATTTCTGTAAAAGCAAGGTTTTGTCTTTCATATATTGTACTAACGTACAATTATTCTGTAAACCCTCCCATATCCGAACCTCACCCACTCTCACCACCATCTGCCACCATCATATTTACTGTACTAAATATTAATTGATAAATATTCAATTACACGTTTCTTTGATAATAGACTTTTGTTTCATAGTCTGAAACCTTAAACTATTGTAGCAGAACAAGATCATTTAAGAAAACTTCTTAAACTTCTTCAAGTCAAGCCTGAAGAAGCATCAACAAAATGTCAATAAAGGCCCATTCTCATATGGTGTATCTCAAACCATTCTGTAACTCTGCATATCTGGAAGCTGCGTATTTGAATAACCTCTGAAACTAATAAAGTACTTCAACTTTAGGAGGGCTTGTCATATTGTAAACCACTTTCATTAACTCAGAATTAGTAATTTAGCAATGGAGTGGCAGAGTGGAGACTTGCAAAGGGAAAATAATTCTACGTCCTGTATTCAAATACATTCAATATTGGAACATCCTGTGGCTTAAATAGTTTGGATATGAGAAGGATTACTGTACAGCACTATAACTATACATTTTGATATATCTTCTGCTAAAGTAAATGATACAGTTCTGTGGGCATTTATTGAAAGAATTACCGTTTTGTAGCAGTGTTGCCAGATCCGGCTAGGTCCCAGTATTTTGCCCCAGTCATTTCCTGTACTTTACCACGGTTATTTCCCGGTAGTTTGCCCAGGTTGGGTCCCGGTAGTCTGATGTGGTCTAGGTTAGGTTAGGTTAGGTTAGGTCAGGTCAGGTAAGGTCAGGCTAATTTCAATATGCCCCATTTGAATATGCCCTAGCTTGGAAATGGGGCATTTGCGGAGGAAATGCCATAGAAGAAAATAGTCTTAGAATGGTCTAAATTAGTGGGTAATGAGGGTAGAAAAACCGTACTCAATAACGGTAATTCTTTCAATATTTACCGTACTGTGTTCTGAAGTTATTTACTGATATTTAGCCTAAGTGAAGTAAAGATAAAGTACTCAAATCATTATAATCTAGTTTTTCAATACAGTGTTACCAAATATACAGCAAACAGATTTTCACTTTACTTATCTCAGTGGTGATTCTAAGATACTTGTGGTAGTACTTCAGTGACCTCTTTGGAATATCACCCACTTCAACAGATGGTACCGGTACAGCATCCAGTGGCACTACTGGGAGTATATTTTATTTCATAGTCAGTATAGGGTACCAGTAATGTACAGTAACGTTTAATGGTGCTCGGTACCTGCCTTATCTAAAATTGAGGATAAAAATTCTGATCTGATATGCACAAATTCAGTATTACATGGTGTTTACTTCTTTCCCAGATATACTGCCGCCTTGTTTCAGCAAATCATAAAGATGAAAGTTAACTATAGCCGGTAATGTTACCTGAAAATCACCCAATTGTTCGATTCACTGTCCCAGCGTCATCTTTGCCGCCAAATTGGCGGGCGCGGATTGTTCTTGTGCCGATCAGAGGGGTTGGTCAGAAGAGGTTTAATAATGTTAGGTTAGGTTAGGTTGAAAATGGGTAGGGATGGAAAATAATGGCATTACAAGATGTAGGGAAGAGTAACTAATTCAAAGGGACTAAGTTTTGTAGTGGAAGTATCAGAGGGGTTGGTCAGAATAGGTTTAATAATGTTAGGTTAGAATAGGTCAAAAATGGGTAGGGATGGAAAATAATTGCATGAAGATGTAGAGAAGAGTAACTAATTCTAATGGACTAAGTTTTGTAGAGGAAGTATCAGAAGGGTTGGTCACAATAGGTTTAATGTTACGTTAGGTTAGGTTGAAAATGGGTAAGAATGGAAAAGAATGGCATTACAAGATGTAGGAAAGAGTGACTAATTTATATGGACTAAATTTGTAGAGGAAGAAATCAGAGGGGTTGGTCAGAATAGGTTTAATAATGTTAGGTTAGGTTAGGTTGAAAATGGGTAGGGATGCAAAATAATGGCATGAGAAGATGTAGAAAATAGTGACTAATTCAAAGGGACTAAGTTTTGTTGTGGAAGTATCAGAGGGGTTGGTCAGAATAGGTTTAATAATGTTAGGTTAGGGTGAAAATAGGTAGATGGAAAAGAATGGCATTAGAAGATGTAGGGAAGAGTGACTAATTCAAAGGGAATAAGTTTTGTAGTGGAAGTATAAAAGGAGTTGGTCAGAATAGGTTTAATAATGTTAGGTTAGGTTAGGGTGGAAATAGGTAGAGATGGAAAAAAATGGCATGAGAAGATGTGGGGTAGAGTGACTAATTCAAAGGGACTAACTTTTGTAGTGGAAGTATCAGAGGGGTTGGTCAGAATAGGTTTAATAATGATAGGTTAGGTTAGGTTGAAAATGGGTAGGGATGGAAAATAATTGCATAAAAAGATGTAGGGAAGAGTGTCTAATTCAATGGGACTAAGTTTTGTAGTGGCAGTATCAGAGGAGTTGGTCAGAATAGGTTTAATAATGTTAGGTTAGGTTAGGTTAAAAAAGGGTAGGGATGGAAAATAATGGCATGAGAAGATGTAGGGAAGAATGAAAAATTCTAATGGACTAAGTTTTGTAGTACAAGTATAAGAGGGGTTGGTCAGAATAGGTTTATTAATGTTAGGTTAGGTTTGGGTGAAAATAGGTAGAGATGGAAAAGAATGGCATGAGAAGATGTAGGGAAGAGTGACTAATTCAAAGGGACTAAGTTTTGTTGTGGAAGTATCAGAGGGGTTGGTCACAATAGGTTTAATAATGTTAGGTTAGGTTAGGTTGAAAATGGGTAGGGATGGAAAATAATGGCATGAGAAGATGTAGGGAAGAGTGAATAATTCAATGGGACTAAGTTTTGTAGTGGAAGTATCAGAGGAGTTGGTCAGAATAGGTTTAATAATGTTAGGTTAGGTTAGGGTGGAAATAGGTAGAGATGGAAAAGAATGGCATGAGAAGATGTAGGGAAGAGTGACTAATTCAAAGGGACTAAGTTTTGTAGTGGAAGTATCAAAGGAGTTGGTCAGAATAGGTTTAAAAATGTTAGGTTAGGTTAGGGTGAAAATAGGTAGAGATGGAAAAGAATGGCATTAGAAAATGTAGGGAAGAGTGACTAAGTCAAAGGGACTAAGTTTTGTAGAGGAAGTATCAGAGGGGTTGGTCAGAATAGGTTTAATAATGATAGGTTAGGTTAGGTTGAAAATGGGTAGGGATGGAAAATAATTGCATAAAAAGATGTAGGGAAGAGTGTCTAATTCAATGGGACTAAGTTTTGTAGTGGCAGTATCAGAGGAGTTGGTCAGAAGAGGTTTAATAATGTTAGGTTAGGTTAGGTTAAAAAAGGGTAGGGATAGAAAATAATGGCATGAGAAGATGTAGGGAAGAATGAAAAATTCTAATGGACTAAGTTTTGTAGTACAAGTATAAGAGGGGTTGGTCAGAATAGGTTTATTAATGTTAGGTTAGGTTTGGGTGAAAATAGGTAGAGATGGAAAAGAATGGCATGAGAAGATGTAGGGAAGAGTGACTAATTCAAAGGGACTAAGTTTTGTTGTAGAAGTATCAGAGGGGTTGGTCACAATAGGTTTAATAATGTTAGGTTAGGTTAGGTTGAAAATGGGTAGGGATGGAAAATAATGGCATGAGAAGATGTAGGGAAGAGTGAATAATTCAATGGGACTAAGTTTTGTAGTGGAAGTATCAGAAGAGTTGGTCAGAATAGGTTTAATAATGTTAGGTTAGGTTAGGTTGAAAATGGGTAAGGATGGAAAATAATGGCATGAGAAGATGTAGAGAAGAGTGACTAATTCAAAGGGACTAAGTTTTGTAGTGGAAGTATCAGAGGAGTTGGTCAGAATAGGTTTAATAATGTTAGGTTAGGTTAGGTTGAAAATGGGAAGGGATGGAAAATAATGGCATGAGAAGATGTAGGGAAGAGTGTCTAATTCAATGGGACTAAGTTTTGTAGTGGAAGTATCAGAGGAGTTGGTCAGAATAGGTTTAATAATGTTAGGTTAGGTTAGGGTGGAAATAGGTTGAAATGGAAAAGAATGGCATGAGAAGATGTAAGGAAGAGTGACTAATTCAAAGGGACTAAGTTTTGTAGTAGAAGTATCAGAGGAGTTGGTCAGAATAGGTTTAATAATGTTAGGTTAGGTTAGGGTGGAAATAGGTTGAGATGGAAAAGAATGGCATGAGAAGATGTAGGGAAGAGTGACTAATGCAAAGGGACTAAGTTTTGTAGAGGAAGTATCAGAGGGGTTGGTCAGAATAGGTTTAATAATGTTAGGTTAGGTTAGGGTGAAAATAGGTAGAGATGGAAAATAATGGCATGAGAAGAAGTAGGGAAGAGTGACTAATTCAAAGGGACTAAATTTTGTAGTGGAAGTATCAGAGGAGTTGGTCAGAAGAGGTTTAATAATGTTAGGTTAGGTTAGGGTGAAAATAGGTAGAGATGGAAAAGAATGGCATTAGAAGATATAGGGAAGAGTGACTAATTCTAATGGACTAAGTTTTGTAGTGGAAGTATCAGAGGGGTTGGTCAGAATAGGTTTAATAATGTTAGGTTAGAATAGGTCAAAAATGGGTAGGGATGGAAAATAATTGCATGAAGATGTAGAGAAGAGTAACTAATTCTAATGGACTAAGTTTTGTAGAGGAAGTATCAGAAGGGTTGGTCACAATAGGTTTAATGTTACGTTAGGTTAGGTTGAAAATGGGTAAGAATGGAAAAGAATGGCATTACAAGATGTAGGAAAGAGTGACTAATTTATATGGACTAAATTTGTAGAGGAAGAAATCAGAGGGGTTGGTCAGAATAGGTTTAATAATGTTAGGTTAGGTTAGGTTGAAAATGGGTAGGGATGCAAAATAATGGCATGAGAAGATGTAGAAAATAGTGACTAATTCAAAGGGACTAAGTTTTGTTGTGGAAGTATCAGAGGGGTTGGTCAGAATAGGTTTAATAATGTTAGGTTAGGGTGAAAATAGGTAGATGGAAAAGAATGGCATTAGAAGATGTAGGGAAGAGTGACTAATTCAAAGGGAATAAGTTTTGTAGTGGAAGTATAAAAGGAGTTGGTCAGAATAGGTTTAATAATGTTAGGTTAGGTTAGGGTGGAAATAGGTAGAGATGGAAAAAAATGGCATGAGAAGATGTGGGGAAGAGTGACTAATTCAAAGGGACTAACTTTTGTAGTGGAAGTATCAGAGGGGTTGGTCAGAATAGGTTTAATAATGATAGGTTAGGTTAGGTTGAAAATGGGTAGGGATGGAAAATAATTGCATAAAAAGATGTAGGGAAGAGTGTCTAATTCAATGGGACTAAGTTTTGTAGTGGCAGTATCAGAGGAGTTGGTCAGAATAGGTTTAATAATGTTAGGTTAGGTTAGGTTAAAAAAGGGTAGGGATGGAAAATAATGGCATGAGAAGATGTAGGGAAGAATGAAAAATTCTAATGGACTAAGTTTTGTAGTACAAGTATAAGAGGGGTTGGTCAGAATAGGTTTATTAATGTTAGGTTAGGTTTGGGTGAAAATAGGTAGAGATGGAAAAGAATGGCATGAGAAGATGTAGGGAAGAGTGACTAATTCAAAGGGACTAAGTTTTGTTGTGGAAGTATCAGAGGGGTTGGTCACAATAGGTTTAATAATGTTAGGTTAGGTTAGGTTGAAAATGGGTAGGGATGGAAAATAATGGCATGAGAAGATGTAGGGAAGAGTGAATAATTCAATGGGACTAAGTTTTGTAGTGGAAGTATCAGAGGAGTTGGTCAGAATAGGTTTAATAATGTTAGGTTAGGTTAGGGTGGAAATAGGTAGAGATGGAAAAGAATGGCATGAGAAGATGTAGGGAAGAGTGACTAATTCAAAGGGACTAAGTTTTGTAGTGGAAGTATCAAAGGAGTTGGTCAGAATAGGTTTAAAAATGTTAGGTTAGGTTAGGGTGAAAATAGGTAGAGATGGAAAAGAATGGCATTAGAAAATGTAGGGAAGAGTGACTAAGTCAAAGGGACTAAGTTTTGTAGAGGAAGTATCAGAGGGGTTGGTCAGAATAGGTTTAATAATGATAGGTTAGGTTAGGTTGAAAATGGGTAGGGATGGAAAATAATTGCATAAAAAGATGTAGGGAAGAGTGTCTAATTCAATGGGACTAAGTTTTGTAGTGGCAGTATCAGAGGAGTTGGTCAGAAGAGGTTTAATAATGTTAGGTTAGGTTAGGTTAAAAAAGGGTAGGGATAGAAAATAATGGCATGAGAAGATGTAGGGAAGAATGAAAAATTCTAATGGACTAAGTTTTGTAGTACAAGTATAAGAGGGGTTGGTCAGAATAGGTTTATTAATGTTAGGTTAGGTTTGGGTGAAAATAGGTAGAGATGGAAAAGAATGGCATGAGAAGATGTAGGGAAGAGTGACTAATTCAAAGGGACTAAGTTTTGTTGTGGAAGTATCAGAGGGGTTGGTCACAATAGGTTTAATAATGTTAGGTTAGGTTAGGTTGAAAATGGGTAGGGATGGAAAATAATGGCATGAGAAGATGTAGGGAAGAGTGAATAATTCAATGGGACTAAGTTTTGTAGTGGAAGTATCAGAGGAGTTGGTCAGAATAGGTTTAATAATGTTAGGTTAGGTTAGGTTGAAAATGGGTAAGGATGGAAAATAATGGCATGAGAAGATGTAGAGAAGAGTGACTAATTCAAAGGGACTAAGTTTTGTAGTGGAAGTATCAGAGGAGTTGGTCAGAATAGGTTTAATAATGTTAGGTTAGGTTAGGTTGAAAATGGGAAGGGATGGAAAATAATGGCATGAGAAGATGTAGGGAAGAGTGTCTAATTCAATGGGACTAAGTTTTGTAGTGGAAGTATCAGAGGAGTTGGTCAGAATAGGTTTAATAATGTTAGGTTAGGTTAGGGTGGAAATAGGTTGAAATGGAAAAGAATGGCATGAGAAGATGTAAGGAAGAGTGACTAATTCAAAGGGACTAAGTTTTGTAGTAGAAGTATCAGAGGAGTTGGTCAGAATAGGTTTAATAATGTTAGGTTAGGTTAGGGTGGAAATAGGTTGAGATGGAAAAGAATGGCATGAGAAGATGTAGGGAAGAGTGACTAATGCAAAGGGACTAAGTTTTGTAGAGGAAGTATCAGAGGGGTTGGTCAGAATAGGTTTAATAATGTTAGGTTAGGTTAGGGTGAAAATAGGTAGAGATGGAAAATAATGGCATGAGAAGAAGTAGGGAAGAGTGACTAATTCAAAGGGACTAAATTTTGTAGTGGAAGTATCAGAGGAGTTGGTCAGAAGAGGTTTAATAATGTTAGGTTAGGTTAGGGTGAAAATAGGTAGAGATGGAAAAGAATGGCATTAGAAGATATAGGGAAGAGTGACTAATTCTAATGGACTAAGTTTTGTAGTGGAAGTATCAGAGGAGTTGGTCAGAATAGGTTTAATAATGTTAGGTTAGGTTAGGTTGAAAATGGGTAGGGATGGAAAATAATGGCATGAGAAGATGAAGGGGAAGAGTGTCTAATTCAATGGGACTAAGTTTAGTAGTGGAAGTATCAGAGGAGTTGGTCAGAATAGGTTTAATAATGTTAAGTTAGGTTAGGGTGAAAATAGGTAGAGATTGAAAATAATGGCATGAGAAGATGTAGGGAAGAGTGACTAATTCAAAGGGACTAAGTTTTGTAGTGGAAGTATCAGAGGAGTTGGTCAGAAAAGGTTTAATAATGTTAGGTTAGGTTAGGTTAAAAAAGGGTAGGGATGGAAAATAATGGCATGAGAAGATGTAGAGAAGAATGAAAAATTCTAATGGACTAAGTTTTGTAGTACAAGTATAAGAGGGGTTGGTCAGAATAGGTTTAATAATGTTAGGTTAGGTTAGGGTGGAAATAGGTAGAGATGGAAAATAATGGCATGAGAAGAAGTAGGGAAGAGTGACTAATTCAAAGGGACTAAGTTTTGTAGTGGAAGTATCAGAGGAGTTGGTCAGAATAGGTTTAATAATGTTAGGTTAGGTTAGGGTGGAAATAGGTAGAGATGGAAAATGATGACATGAGAAGATGTGGGGAAGAGTGACTAATATAAAGGGACTAAGTTTTGTAGTGGAAGTATTAAAGGAGTTGGTCAAAAGAGGTTTAATAATGTTAGGTTAGGTTAGGGTGAAAATAGGTAGAGATGGAAAAGAATGGCAATAGAAGATGTAGGGAAGAGGGACTAATTCAAAGGGACTAAGTTTTGTAGTGGAAGTATCAGAGGAGTTGGTCAAAATAGGTTTAATAATGTTAGGTTAGGTTAGGGTGAAAATAGGTAGAGATGGAAAATAATGGCATGAGAAGATGTAGGGAAGAGTGACTAATTCAAAGGGACTAAGTTTTGTAGTGGAAGTATCAGAGGAGTTGGTCAGAATAGGTTTAATAATGTTAGGTTAGGTTAGGGTGGAAATAGGTAGAGATGGAAAATAATTGCATGAGAAGATGTAGGGAAGAGTGAATAATTCAAAGGGACTAAGTTTTGTAGTGGAAGTATCAGAGGGGTTGGTCAGAAGAGGTTTAATAATGTTAGGTTAGGTTAGGTTGAAAATGGGTAGGGATGGAAAATAATGGCATGAGAAGATGTAGGGAAGAGTGTCTAATTCAATGGGACTAAGTTTTGTAGTGGAAGTATCAGAGGAGTTGGTCAGAATAGGTTTAATAATGTTAGGTTAGGTTAGGGTGGAAATAGGTAGAGATGGAAAAATATGGCATGAGAAGATGTAGGGAAGAATGACTAATTCAAAGGGACTAAGTTTTGTAGTGGAAGTATCAAAGGAGTTGGTCAAAATAGGTTTAATAATGTTAGGTTAGGTTAGGGTGAAAATAGGTAGAGATGGAAAATAATGACATGAGAAGATGTGGGGAAGAGTGACTAATATAAAGGGACTTAGTTTTGTAGTGGAAGTATTAAAGGAGTTGGTCAGAAGAGGTTTAATAATGTTAGGTTAGGTTAGGTTGAAAATGGGTAGGGATGGAAAATAATGGCATGAGAAGATGTAGGGAAGAGTGTCTAATTCAATGGGACTAAGTTTTGTAGTGGAAGTATCAGAGGAGTTGGTCAGAATAGGTTTAATAATGTTAGGTTAGGTTAGGGTGGAAATAGGTAGAGATGGAAAAGAATGGCATGAGAAGATGTAGGGAAGAGTGACTAATTCAAAGGGACTAAGTTTTGTAGTGGAAGTATCAGAGGAGTTGGTCAGAAGAGGTTTAATAATGTTAGGTTAGGTTAGGGTGAAAATAGGTAGAGATGGAAAAGAATGGCATTAGAAGATGTAGGGAAGAGTGACTAATTCTAATGGACTAAGTTTTGTAGTGGAAGTATCAGAGGAGTTGGTCAGAATAGGTTTAATAATGTTAGGTTAGGTTAGGTTGAAAATGGGTAGGGATGGAAAATAATGGCATGAGAAGATGTAGGGAAGAGTGTCTAATTCAATGGGACTAAGTTTTGTAGTGGAAGCATCAGAGGAGTTGGTGAGAATAGGTTTAATAATGTTAGGTTAGGTTAGGGTGGAAATAGGTAGAGATGGAAAAGAATGGCATGAGAAGATGTAGGGAAGAGTGACTAATTCAAAGGGACTAAGTTTTGTAGTGGAAGTATCAAAGGAGTTGGTCAGAATAGGTTTAAAAATGTTAGGTTAGGTTAGGGTGGAAATAGGTAGAGATGGAAAAGAATGGCATTAGAAGATGTAGGGAAGAGTGACTAATTCAAAGGGACTAAGTTTTGTAGAGGAAGTATCAGAGGAGTTGGTCAGAATAGGTTTAATAATGTTAGGTTAGGTTAAGTTAAAAAAGGGTAGGGATGGAAAATAATATCATGAGAAGATGTAGGGAAGAATGAAAAATTCTAATGGACTAAGTTTTGTAGTACAAGTATAAGAGGGGTTGGTCAGAATAGGGTTATTAATGTTAGGTTAGGTTTGGGTGAAAATAGGTAGAGATGGAAAAGAATGGCATGAGAAGATGTAGGGAAGAGGGACTAATTCAAAGGGACTAAGTTTTGTTGTGGAAGTATCAGAGGGGTTGGTCTAAATAGGTTTAATAATGTTAGGTTAGGTTAGGTTGAAAATGGGTAGGGATGGAAAATAATGGCAAGAGAAGATGTAGGGAAGAGTGAATAATTCAAAGGGACTAAGTTTTGTAGTGGAAGTATCAGAGGAGTTGGTCAGAATAGGTTTAATAATGTTAGGTTAGGTTATGTTGAAAATGGGTAGGGATGGAAAATAATGGCATGAGAAGATGTAGAGAAGAGTGAATAATTCAAATGGACTAAGTTTTGTAGTGGAAGTATCAGAGGAGTTGGTCAGAATAGGTTTAATAATGTTAGGTTTGGTTAGGGTAAAAATAGGTAGAGATGGAAAATAATGGCATGAGAAGATGTAGGAAAGAGTGACTAATTCAAAGGGACTAAGTTTTGTAGTGGAAGTATCAGAGGAGTTGGTCAGAATAGGTTTAATAATGTTAGGTTAGGTTAGGGTGAAAATAGGTAGAGATGGAAAATAATGACATGAGAAGATGTGGGGAAGAGTGACTAATATAAAGGGACTAAGTTTTGTAGTGGAAGTATTAAAGGAGTTTGTCAGAAGAGGTTTAATAATGTTAGGTTAGGTTAGGGTGAAAATAGGTAGAGATGGAAAAGAATGGCATTAGAAGATGTAGGGAAGAGTGACTAATTCTAATGGACTAAGTTTTGTAGTGGAAGTATCAGAGGAGTTGGTCAGAATAGGTTTAATAATGTTAGGTTAGGTTAGGTTGAAAATGGGTAGGGATGGAAAATAATGGCATGAGAAGATGTAGGGAAGAGTGTCTAATTCAATGGGACTAAGTTTTGTAGTGAAAGTATCAGAGGAGTTGGTCAGAATAGGTTTAATAATGTTAGGTTAGGTTAGGGTGGAAATAGGTAGAGATGGAAAAGAATGGCATGAGAAGATGTAGGAAAGAGTGACTAATTCAAAGGGACTAAGTTTTGTAGTGGAAGTATCAAAGGAGTTGGTCAGAATAGGTTTAAAAATGTTAGGTTAGGTTAGGGTGAAAATAGGTAGAGATGGAAAAGAATGGCATTAGAAGATGTAGGGAAGAGTGACTAATTCTAATGGACTAAGTTTTGTAGTGGAAGTATCAGAGGAGTTGGTCAGAATAGGTTTAATAATGTTAGGTTAGGTTAGGTTGAAAATGGGTAGGGATGGAAAATAATGGCACGAGAAGATGTAGGGAAGAGTGTCTAATTCAATGGGACTAAGTTTTGTAGTGGAAGTATCAGAGGAGTTGGTCAGAATAGGTTTAATAATGTTAGGTTAGGTTAGGGTGGAAATAGGTAGAGATGGAAAATAATTGCATGAAAAGATGTAGGGAAGAGTGAATAATTCAAAGGGACTATGTTTTGTAGTGGAAGTATCCGAGGAGTTGGTCAGAAGAGGTTTAATAATGTTAGGTTAGGTTAGGTTGAAAATGGGTAGGGATGGAAAATAATGGCATGAGAAGATGTAGGGAAGAGTGTCTAATTCAATGGGACTAAGTTTTGTGGTGGAAGTATCAGAGAAGTTGGTCAGAATAGGTTTAATAATGTTAGGTTAGGTTAGGGTGGAAATAGGTAGAGATGGAAAAGAATGGCATGAGAAGATGTAGGGAAGAGTGACTAATTCAAAGGGACTAAGTTTTGTAGTGGAAGTATCAGAGGAGTTGGTCAGAAGAGGTTTAATAATGTTAGGTTAGGTTAGGTTGAAAATGGGTAGGGATGGAAAATAATGGCATGAGAAGATGTAGGGAAGAGTGACTAATTCTAATGGACTAAGTTTTGTAGTACAAGTATAAGAGGGGTTGGTCAGAATAGGGTTATTAATGTTAGGTTAGGTTTGGGTGAAAATAGGTAGAGATGGAAAAGAATGGCATGAGAAGATGTAGGGAAGAGTGACTAATTCAAAGGGACTAAGTTTTGTTGTGGAAGTATCAGAGGGGTTGGTCAAAATAGGTTTAATAATGTTAGGTTAGGTTAGGTTGAAAATGGGTAGGGATGGAAAATAATGGCATGAGAAGATGTAGGGAAGAGTGAATAATTCAAAGGGACTAAGTTTTGTAGTGGAAGTATCAGAGGAGTTGGTCAGAATAGGTTTAATAATGTTAGGTTAGGTTATGTTGAAAATGGGTAGGGATGGAAAATAATGGCATGAGAAGATGTAGAGAAGAGTGACTAATTCAAAAGGACTAAGTTTTGTAGTGGAAGTATCAGAGGGGTTGGTCAGAAGAGGTTTAATAATGTTAGGTTAGGTTAGGTTGAAAATGGGTAGGGATGGAAAATAATGGCATTACAAGATGTAGGGAAGAGTGTCTAATTCAATGGGACTAAGTTTTGTAGTGGAAGTATCAGAGGAGTTGGTCAGAATAGGTTTAATAATGTTAGGTTAGGTTAGGGTGGAAATAGGTAGAGATGGAAAAAAATGGCATAAGAAGATGTAGGGAAGAGTGACTAATTTAAAGGGACTAAGTTTTGTAGTGGAAGTATCAAAGGAGTTGGTCAAAATAGGTTTAATAATGTTAGGTTAGGTTAGGGTGAAAATAGGTAGAGATGGAAAATAATGGCATGAGAAGATGTAGGGAAGAGTGACTAATTCAAAGGGACTAAGTTTTGTAGTGGAAGTATCAGAGGAGTTGGTCAGAATAGGTTTAATAATGTTAGGTTAGGTTAGGGTGGAAATAGGTAGAGATGGAAAAGAATGGCATGAGAAGATGTAGGGAAGAGTGACTAATTCAAAGGGACTAAGTTTTGTAGTGGAAGTATCAAAGGAGTTGGTCAGAATAGGTTTAAAAATGTTAGGTTAGGTTAGGGTGAAAATAGGTAGAGATGGAAAAGAATGGCATTAGAAGATGTAGGGAAGAGTGACTAATTCAAAGGGACTAAGTTTTGTAGTGGAAGTATCAAAGGAGTTGGTCAGAATAGGTTTAAAAATGTTAGGTTAGGTTAGGGTGAAAATAGGTAGAGATGGAAAAGAATGGCATTAGAAGATGTAGGGAAGAGTGACTAATTCAAAGGGACTAAGTTTTGTAGAGGAAGTATCAGAGGAGTTGGTCAGAATAGGTTTAATAATGTTAGGTTAGGTTAGGTTAAAAAAGGGTAGGGATGGAAAATAATGGCATGAGAAGATGTAGGGAAGAATGAAAAATTCTAATGGACTAAGTTTTGTAGTACAAGTATAAGAGGGGTTGGTCAGAATAGGGTTATTAATGTTAGGTTAGGTTTGGGTGAAAATAGGTAGAGATGGAAAAGAATGGCATGAGAAGATGTAGGGAAGAGTGACTAATTCAAAGGGACTAAGTTTTGTTGTGGAAGTATCAGAGGGGTTGGTCAAAATAGGTTTAATAATGTTAGGTTAGGTTAGGTTGAAAATGGGTAGGGATGGAAAATAATGGCATGAGAAGATGTAGGGAAGAGTGACTAATTCAAAGGGACTAAGTTTTGTAGTGGAAGTATCAAAGGAGTTGGTCAGAATAGGTTTAAAAATGTTAGGTTAGGTTAGGGTGAAAATAGGTAGAGATGGAAAAGAATGGCATTAGAAGATGTAGGGAAGAGTGACTAATTCTAATGGACTAAGTTTTGTAGTGGAAGTATCAGAGGAGTTGGTCAGAATAGGTTTAATAATGTTAGGTTAGGTTAGGTTGAAAATGGGTAGGGATGGAAAATAATGGCACGAGAAGATGTAGGGAAGAGTGTCTAATTCAATGGGACTAAGTTTTGTAGTGGAAGTATCAGAGGAGTTGGTCAGAATAGGTTTAATAATGTTAGGTTAGGTTAGGGTGGAAATAGGTAGAGATGGAAAATAATTGCATGAGAAGATGTAGGGAAGAGTGAATAATTCAAAGGGACTATGTTTTGTAGTGGAAGTATCCGAGGAGTTGGTCAGAAGAGGTTTAATAATGTTAGGTTAGGTTAGGTTGAAAATGGGTAGGGATGGAAAATAATGGCATGAGAAGATGTAGGGAAGAGTGTCTAATTCAATGGGACTAAGTTTTGTGGTGGAAGTATCAGAGAAGTTGGTCAGAATAGGTTTAATAATGTTAGGTTAGGTTAGGGTGGAAATAGGTAGAGATGGAAAAGAATGGCATGAGAAGATGTAGGGAAGAGTGACTAATTCAAAGGGACTAAGTTTTGTAGTGGAAGTATCAGAGGAGTTGGTCAGAAGAGGTTTAATAATGTTAGGTTAGGTTAGGTTGAAAATGGGTAGGGATGGAAAATAATGGCATGAGAAGATGTAGGGAAGAGTGTCTAATTCAATGGGACTAAGTTTTGTAGTGGAAGTATCAGAGGAGTTGGTCAGAATAGGTTTAATAATGTTAGGTTAGGTTAGGGTGGAAATAGGTAGAGATGGAAAAAAATGGCATGAGAAGATGTAGGGAAGAATGACTAATTCAAAGGGACTAAGTTTTGTAGTGGAAGTATCAAAGGAGTTGGTCAAAATAGGTTTAATAATGTTAGGTTAGGTTAGGGTGAAAATAGGTAGAGATGGAAAATAATGACATGAGAAGATGTGGGGAAGAGTGACTAATATAAAGGGACTAAGTTTTGTAGTGGAAGTATTAAAGGAGTTGGTCAGAAGAGGTTTAATAATGTTAGGTTAGGTTAGGGTGAAAATAGGTAGAGATGGAAAAGAATGGCATTAGAAGATGTAGGGAAGAGTGACTAATTCTAATGGACTAAGTTTTGTAGTACAAGTATAAGAGGGGTTGGTCAGAATAGGGTTATTAATGTTAGGTTAGGTTTGGGTGAAAATAGGTAGAGATGGAAAAGAATGGCATGAGAAGATGTAGGGAAGGGTGACTAATTCAAAGGGACTAAGTTTTGTTGTGGAAGTATCAGAGGGGTTGGTCAAAATAGGTTTAATAATGTTAGGTTAGGTTAGGTTGAAAATGGGTAGGGATGGAAAATAATGGCATGAGAAGATGTAGGGAAGAGTGAATAATTCAAAGGGACTAAGTTTTGTAGTGGAAGTATCAGAGGAGTTGGTCAGAATAGGTTTAATAATGTTAGGTTAGGTTATGTTGAAAATGGGTAGGGATGGAAAATAATGGCATGAGAAGATGTAGAGAAGAGTGACTAATTCAAAAGGACTAAGTTTTGTAGTGGAAGTATCAGAGGGGTTGGTCAGAAGAGGTTTAATAATGTTAGGTTAGGTTATGTTGAAAATGGGTAGGGATGGAAAATAATGGCATTACAAGATGTAGGGAAGAGTGTCTAATTCAATGGGACTAAGTTTTGTAGTGGAAGTATCAGAGGAGTTGGTCAGAATAGGTTTAATAATGTTAGGTTAGGTTAGGGTGGAAATAGGTAGAGATGGAAAAAAATGGCATAAGAAGATGTAGGGAAGAGTGACTAATTTAAAGGGACTAAGTTTTGTAGTGGAAGTATCAAAGGAGTTGGTCAAAATAGGTTTAATAATGTTAGGTTAGGTTAGGGTGAAAATAGGTAGAGATGGAAAATAATGGCATGAGAAGATGTAGGGAAGAGTGACTAATTCAAAGGGACTAAGTTTTGTAGTGGAAGTATCAGAGGAGTTGGTCAGAATAGGTTTAATAATGTTAGGTTAGGTTAGGGTGGAAATAGGTAGAGATGGAAAAGAATGGCATGAGAAGATGTAGGGAAGAGTGACTAATTCAAAGGGACTAAGTTTTGTAGTGGAAGTATCAAAGGAGTTGGTCAGAATAGGTTTAAAAATGTTAGGTTAGGTTAGGGTGAAAATAGGTAGAGATGGAAAAGAATGGCATTAGAAGATGTAGGGAAGAGTGACTAATTCAAAGGGACTAAGTTTTGTAGTGGAAGTATCAAAGGAGTTGGTCAGAATAGGTTTAAAAATGTTAGGTTAGGTTAGGGTGAAAATAGGTAGAGATGGAAAAGAATGGCATTAGAAGATGTAGGGAAGAGTGACTAATTCAAAGGGACTAAGTTTTGTAGAGGAAGTATCAGAGGAGTTGGTCAGAATAGGTTTAATAATGTTAGGTTAGGTTAGGTTAAAAAAGGGTAGGGATGGAAAATAATGGCATGAGAAGATGTAGGGAAGAATGAAAAATTCTAATGGACTAAGTTTTGTAGTACAAGTATAAGAGGGGTTGGTCAGAATAGGGTTATTAATGTTAGGTTAGGTTTGGGTGAAAATAGGTAGAGATGGAAAAGAATGGCATGAGAAGATGTAGGGAAGAGTGACTAATTCAAAGGGACTAAGTTTTGTTGTGGAAGTATCAGAGGGGTTGGTCAAAATAGGTTTAATAATGTTAGGTTAGGTTAGGTTGAAAATGGGTAGGGATGGAAAATAATGGCATGAGAAGATGTAGGGAAGAGTGAATAATTCAAAGGGACTAAGTTTTGTAGTGGAAGTATCAGAGGAGTTGGTCAGAATAGGTTTAATAATGTTAGGTTAGGTTATGTTGAAAATGGGTAGGGATGGAAAATAATGGCATGAGAAGATGTAGAGAAGAGTGACTAATTCAAAAGGACTAAGTTTTGTAGTGGAAGTATCAGAGGGGTTGGTCAGAAGAGGTTTAATAATGTTAGGTTAGGTTAGGTTGAAAAAGGGTAGGAATGGAAAATAATGGCATTACAAGATGTAGGGAAGAGTGTCTAATTCAATGGGACTAAGTTTTGTAGTGGAAGTATCAGAGGAGTTGGTCAGAATAGGTTTAATAATGTTAGGTTAGGTTAGGGTGGAAATAGGTAGAGATGGAAAAAAATGGCATAAGAAGATGTAGGGAAGAGTGACTAATTCAAAGGGACTAAGTTTTGTAGTGGAAGTATCAAAGGAGTTGGTCAAAATAGGTTTAATAATGTTAGGTTAGGCTAGGGTGGAAATAGGTAGAGATGGAAAAGAATGGCATGAGAAGATGTAGGGAAGAGTGACTAATTCAAAGGGACTAAGTTTTGTAGTGGAAGTATCAAAGGAGTTGGTCAGAATAGGTTTAAAAATGTTAGGTTAGGTTAGGGTGAAAATAGGTAGAGATGGAAAATAATGGCATGAGAAGATGTAGGGAAGAGTGACTAATTCAAAGGGACTAAGTTTTGTAGTGGAAGTATCAAAGGAGTTGGTCAGAATAGGTTTAAAAATGTTAGGTTAGGTTAGGGTGAAAATAGGTAGAGATGGAAAAGAATGGCATTAGAAGATGTAGGGAAGAGTGACTAATTCAAAGGGACTAAGTTTTGTAGAGGAAGTATCAGAGGAGTTGGTCAGAATAGGTTTAATAATGTTAGGTTAGGTTAGGTTAAAAAAGGGTAGGGATGGAAAATAATGGCATGAGAAGATGTAGGGAAGAATGAAAAATTCTAATGGACTAAGTTTTGTAGTACAAGTATAAGAGGGGTTGGTCAGAATAGGGTTATTAATGTTTGGTTAGGTTTGGGTGAAAATAGGTAGAGATGGAAAAGAATGGCATGAGAAGATGTAGGGAAGAGTGACTAATTCAAAGGGACTAAGTTTTGTTGTGGAAGTATCAGAGGGGTTGGTCAAAATAGGTTTAATAATGTTAGGTTAGGTTAGGTTGAAAATGGGTAGGGATGGAAAATAATGGCATGAGAAGATGTAGGGAAGAGTGAATAATTCAAAGGGACTAAGTTTTGTAGTGGAAGTATCAGAGGAGTTGGTCAGAATAGGTTTAATAATGTTAGGTTAGGTTATGTTGAAAATGGGTAGGGATGGAAAATAATGGCATGAGAAGATGTAGAGAAGAGTGACTAATTCAAAAGGACTAAGTTTTGTAGTGGAAGTATCAGAGGGGTTGGTCAGAAGAGGTTTAATAATGTTAGGTTAGGTTAGGTTGAAAATGGGTAGGGATGGAAAATAATGGCATTACAAGATGTAGGGAAGAGTGTCTAATTCAATGGGACTAAGTTTTGTAGTGGAAGTATCAGAGGAGTTGGTCAGAATAGGTTTAATAATGTTAGGTTAGGTTAGGGTGGAAATAGGTAGAGATGGAAAAAAATGGCATAAGAAGATGTAGGGAAGAGTGACTAATTCAAAGGGACTAAGTTTTGTAGTGGAAGTATCAAAGGAGTTGGTCAAAATAGGTTTAATAATGTTAGGTTAGGTTAGGGTGAAAATAGGTAGAGATGGAAAATAATGGCATGAGAAGATGTAGGGAAGAGTGACTAATTCAAAGGGACTAAGTTTTGTAGTGGAAGTATCAGAGGAGTTGGTCAGAATAGGTTTAATAATGTTAGGTTAGGTTAGGGTGAAAATAGGTAGAGATGGAAAATAATGACATGAGAAGATGTGGGGAAGAGTGACTAATATAAAGGGACTAAGTTTTGTAGTGGAAGTATTAAAGGAGTTGGTCAGAAGAGGTTTAATAATGTTAGGTTAGGTTAGGGTGGAAATAGGTAGAGATGGAAAAGAATGGCATGAGAAGATGTAGGGAAGAGTGACTAATTCAAAGGGACTAAGTTTTGTAGTGGAAGTATGAAAGGAGTTGGTCAGAATAGGTTTAAAAATGTTAGGTTAGGTTAGGGTGAAAATAGGTAGAGATGGAAAAGAATGGCATTAGAAGATGTAGGGAAGAGTGACTAATTCAAAGGGACTAAGTTTTGTAGAGGAAGTATCAGAGGAGTTGGTCAGAATAGGTTTAATAATGTTAGTTTAGGTTAGGTTAAAAAAGGGTAGGGATGGAAAATAATGGCATGAGAAGATGTAGGGAAGAATGAAAAATTCTAATGGACTAAGTTTTGTAGTACAAGTATAAGAGGGGTTGGTCAGAATAGGGTTATTAATGTTAGGTTAGGTTTGGGTGAAAATAGGTAGAGATGGAAAAGAATGGCATGAGAAGATGTAGGGAAGAGTGACTAATTCAAAGGGACTAAGTTTTGTTGTGGAAGTATCAGAGGGGTTGGTCAAAATAGGTTTAATAATGTTAGGTTAGGTTAGGTTGAAAATGGGTAGGGATGGAAAATAATGGCATGAGAAGATGTAGGGAAGAGTGAATAATTCAAAGGGACTAAGTTTTGTAGTGGAAGTATCAGAGGAGTTGGTCAGAATAGGTTTAATAATGTTAGGTTAGGTTAGGGTGAAAATAGGTAGAGATGGAAAATAATTACATGAGAAGATGTGGGGAAGAGTGACTAATTCAAAGGGACTAAGTTTTGTAGTGGAAGTATTAAAGGAGTTGGTCAGAAGAGGTTTAATAATAATAGGTTAGGTTAGGGTGAAAATAGGTAGAGATGGAAAAGAATGGCATTAGAAGATGTAGGGAAGAGTGACTAATTCTAATGGACTAAGTTTTGTAGTGGAAGTATCGGAGGAGTTGGTCAGAATAGGTTTAATAATGTTAGGTTAGGTTAGGTTGAAAATGGGTAGGGATGGAAAATAATGGCACGAGAAGATGTAGGGAAATGTGACTAATTCAATGGGACTAAGTTTTGTAGTGGAAGTATCAGAGGAGTTGGTCAGAATAGGTTTAATAATGTTAGGTTAGGTTTGGGTGAAAATAGGTAGAGATGGAAAATAATGGCATGAGAAGATGTAGGGAAGAGTGACTAATTCAAAGGGACTAAGTTTTGTAGTGGAAGTATCAGAGGAGTTGGTCAGAATAGGTTTAATAATGTTAGGTTAGGTTAGGGTGAAAATAGGTAGAGATGGAAAATAATTACATGAGAAGATGTGGGGAAGAGTGACTAATATAAAGGGACTAAGTTTTGTAGTGGAAGTATTAAAGGAGTTGGTCAGAAGAGGTTTAATAATGTTAGGTTAGGTTAGGGTGAAAATAGGTAGAGATGGAAAAGAATGGCATTAGAAGATGTAGGGAAGAGTGACTAATTCTAATGGACTAAGTTTTGTAGTGGAAGTATCAGAGGAGTTGGTCAGAATAGGTTTAATAATGTTAGGTTAGGTTAGGTTGAAAATGGGTAGGGATGGAAAATAATGGCATGAGAAGATGTAGGGAAGAGTGTCTAATTCAATGGGACTAAGTTTTGTAGTGGAAGTATCAGAGGAGTTGGTCAGAATAGGTTTAATAATGTTAGGTTAGGTTAGGGTGGAAATAGGTAGAGATGGAAAAGAATGGCATGAGAAGATGTAGGGAAGAGTGACTAATTCAAAGGGACTAAGTTTTGTAGTGGAAGTATCAAAGGAGTTGGTCAGAATAGGTTTAATAATGTTAGGTTAGGTTAGGGTGAAAATAGGTACAGATGGAAAAGAATGGCATTAGAAGATGTAGGGAAGAGTGACTAATTCAAAAGGACTAAGTTTTGTAGAGAAAGTATCAGAGGAGTTGGTCAGAATAGGTTTAATAATGTTAGGTTAGGTTAGGTTAAAAAAGGGTAGGGATGGAAAATAATGGCATGAGAAGATGTAGGGAAGAATGAAAAATTCTAATGGACTAAGTTTTGTAGTACAAGTATAAGAGGGGTTGGTCAGAATAGGGTTATTAATGTTAGGTTAGGTTTGGGTGAAAATAGGTAGAGAAGGAAAAGAATGGCATGAGAAGATGTAGGGAAGAGTGACTAATTCAAAGGGACTAAGTTTTGTTGTGGAAGTATCAGAGGGGTTGGTCAGAATAGGTTTAATAATGTTAGGTTAGGTTAGGTTAGGTTAAAAAAGGGTAGGGATGGAAAATAATGGCATGAGAAGATGTAGGGAAGAATGAAAAATTCTAATGGACAAAGTTTTGTAGTACAAGTATAAAAGGGGTTGGTCAAAATAGGGTTATTAATGTTAGGTTAGGTTTGGGTGAAAATAGGTAGAGAGGGAAAAGAATGGCATGAGAAGATGTAGGGAAGAGTGACTAATTCAAAGGGACTAAGTTTTGTTGTGGAAGTATCAGAGGGGTTGGTCAAAATAGGTTTAATAATGTTAGGTTAGGTTAGGGTGGAAATAGGTAGAGATGGAAAAGAATGGCATGAGAAGATGTAGGGAAGAGTGACTAATTCAAAGGGACTAAGTTTTGTAGTGGAAGTATCAAAGGAGTTGGTCAGAATAGGTTTAAAAATGTTAGGTTAGGTTAGGGTGAAAATAGGTAGAGATGGAAAAGAATGGCATTAGAAGATGTAGGGAAGAGTGACTAATTCAAAGGGACTAAGTTTTGTAGTGGAAGTATCAAAGGAGTTGGTCAGAATAGGTTTAAAAATGTTAGGTTAGGTTAGGGTGAAAATAGGTAGAGATGGAAAAGAATGGCATTAGAAGATGTAGGGAAGAGTGACTAATTCAAAGGGACTAAGTTTTGTAGAGGAAGTATCAGAGGAGTTGGTCAGAATAGGTTTAATAATGTTAGGTTAGGTTAGGTTAAAAAAGGGTAGGGATGGAAAATAATGGCATGAGAAGATGTAGGGAAGAATGAAAAATTCTAATGGACTAAGTTTTGTAGTACAAGTATAAGAGGGGTTGGTCAGAATAGGGTTATTAATGTTAGGTTAGGTTTGGGTGAAAATAGGTAGAGATGGAAAAGAATGGCATGAGAAGATGTAGGGAAGAGTGACTAATTCAAAGGGACTAAGTTTTGTTGTGGAAGTATCAGAGGGGTTGGTCAAAATAGGTTTAATAATGTTAGGTTAGGTTAGGTTGAAAATGGGTAGGGATGGAAAATAATGGCATGAGAAGATGTAGGGAAGAGTGACTAATTCAAAGGGACTAAGTTTTGTAGTGGAAGTATCAAAGGAGTTGGTCAGAATAGGTTTAAAAATGTTAGGTTAGGTTAGGGTGAAAATAGGTAGAGATGGAAAAGAATGGCATTAGAAGATGTAGGGAAGAGTGACTAATTCTAATGGACTAAGTTTTGTAGTGGAAGTATCAGAGGAGTTGGTCAGAATAGGTTTAATAATGTTAGGTTAGGTTAGGTTGAAAATGGGTAGGGATGGAAAATAATGGCACGAGAAGATGTAGGGAAGAGTGTCTAATTCAATGGGACTAAGTTTTGTAGTGGAAGTATCAGAGGAGTTGGTCAGAATAGGTTTAATAATGTTAGGTTAGGTTAGGTTGAAAATGGGTAGGGATGGAAAATAATGGCATGAGAAGATGTAGGGAAGAGTGTCTAATTCAATGGGACTAAGTTTTGTGGTGGAAGTATCAGAGAAGTTGGTCAGAATAGGTTTAATAATGTTAGGTTAGGTTAGGGTGGAAATAGGTAGAGATGGAAAAGAATGGCATGAGAAGATGTAGGGAAGAGTGACTAATTCAAAGGGACTAAGTTTTGTAGTGGAAGTATCAGAGGAGTTGGTCAGAAGAGGTTTAATAATGTTAGGTTAGGTTAGGTTGAAAATGGGTAGGGATGGAAAATAATGGCATGAGAAGATGTAGGGAAGAGTGTCTAATTCAATGGGACTAAGTTTTGTAGTGGAAGTATCAGAGGAGTTGGTCAGAATAGGTTTACTAATGTTAGGTTAGGTTAGGGTGGAAATAGGTAGAGATGGAAAAAAATGGCATGAGAAGATGTAGGGAAGAATGACTAATTCAAAGGGACTAAGTTTTGTAGTGGAAGTATCAAAGGAGTTGGTCAAAATAGGTTTAATAATGTTAGGTTAGGTTAGGGTGAAAATAGGTAGAGATGGAAAATAATGACATGAGAAGATGTGGGGAAGAGTGACTATTATAAAGGGACTAAGTTTTGTAGTGGAAGTATTAAAGGAGTTGGTCAGAAGAGGTTTAATAATGTTAGGTTAGGTTAGGGTGAAAATAGGTAGAGATGGAAAAGAATGGCATTAGAAGATGTAGGGAAGAGTGACTAATTCTAATGGACTAAGTTTTGTAGTACAAGTATAAGAGGGGTTGGTCAGAATAGGGTTATTAATGTTAGGTTAGGTTTGGGTGAAAATAGGTAGAGATGGAAAAGAATGGCATGAGAAGATGTAGGGAAGGGTGACTAATTCAAAGGGACTAAGTTTTGTTGTGGAAGTATCAGAGGGGTTGGTCAAAATAGGTTTAATAATGTTAGGTTAGGTTAGGTTGAAAATGGGTAGGGATGGAAAATAATGGCATGAGAAGATGTAGGGAAGAGTGAATAATTCAAAGGGACTAAGTTTTGTAGTGGAAGTATCAGAGGAGTTGGTCAGAATAGGTTTAATAATGTTAGGTTAGGTTATGTTGAAAATGGGTAGGGATGGAAAATAATGGCATGAGAAGATGTAGAGAAGAGTGACTAATTCAAAAGGACTAAGTTTTGTAGTGGAAGTATCAGAGGGGTTGGTCAGAAGAGGTTTAATAATGTTAGGTTAGGTTATGTTGAAAATGGGTAGGGATGGAAAATAATGGCATTACAAGATGTAGGGAAGAGTGTCTAATTCAATGGGACTAAGTTTTGTAGTGGAAGTATCAGAGGAGTTGGTCAGAATAGGTTTAATAATGTTAGGTTAGGTTAGGGTGGAAATAGGTAGAGATGGAAAAAAATGGCATAAGAAGATGTAGGGAAGAGTGACTAATTTAAAGGGACTAAGTTTTGTAGTGGAAGTATCAAAGGAGTTGGTCAAAATAGGTTTAATAATGTTAGGTTAGGTTAGGGTGAAAATAGGTAGAGATGGAAAATAATGGCATGAGAAGATGTAGGGAAGAGTGACTAATTCAAAGGGACTAAGTTTTGTAGTGGAAGTATCAGAGGAGTTGGTCAGAATAGGTTTAATAATGTTAGGTTAGGTTAGGGTGGAAATAGGTAGAGATGGAAAAGAATGGCATGAGAAGATGTAGGGAAGAGTGACTAATTCAAAGGGACTAAGTTTTGTAGTGGAAGTATCAAAGGAGTTGGTCAGAATAGGTTTAAAAATGTTAGGTTAGGTTAGGGTGAAAATAGGTAGAGATGGAAAAGAATGGCATTAGAAGATGTAGGGAAGAGTGACTAATTCAAAGGGACTAAGTTTTGTAGTGGAAGTATCAAAGGAGTTGGTCAGAATAGGTTTAAAAATGTTAGGTTAGGTTAGGGTGAAAATAGGTAGAGATGGAAAAGAATGGCATTAGAAGATGTAGGGAAGAGTGACTAATTCAAAGGGACTAAGTTTTGTAGAGGAAGTATCAGAGGAGTTGGTCAGAATAGGTTTAATAATGTTAGGTTAGGTTAGGTTAAAAAAGGGTAGGGATGGAAAATAATGGCATGAGAAGATGAAGGGAAGAATGAAAAATTCTAATGTACTAAGTTTTGTAGTACAAGTATAAGAGCGGTTGGTCAGAATAGGGTTATTAATGTTAGGTTAGGTTTGGGTGAAAATAGGTAGAGATGGAAAAGAATGGCATGAGAAGATGTAGGGAAGAGTGACTAATTCAAAGGGACTAAGTTTTGTTGTGGAAGTATCAGAGGGGTTGGTCAAAATAGGTTTAATAATGTTAGGTTAGGTTAGGTTGAAAATGGGTAGGGATGGAAAATAATGGCATGAGAAGATGTAGGGAAGAGTGAATAATTCAAAGGGACTAAGTTTTGTAGTGGAAGTATCAGAGGAGTTGGTCAGAATAGGTTTAATAATGTTAGGTTAGGTTATGTTGAAAATGGGTAGGGATGGAAAATAATGGCATGAGAAGATGTAGAGAAGAGTGACTAATTCAAAAGGACTAAGTTTTGTAGTGGAAGTATCAGAGGGGTTGGTCAGAAGAGGTTTAATAATGTTAGGTTAGGTTAGGTTGAAAATGGGTAGGGATGGAAAATAATGGCATTACAAGATGTAGGGAAGAGTGTCTAATTCAATGGGACTAAGTTTTGTAGTGGAAGTATCAGAGGAGTTGGTCAGAATAGGTTTAATAATGTTAGGTTAGGTTAGGGTGGAAATAGGTAGAGATGGAAAAAAATGGCATAAGAAGATGTAGGGAAGAATGACTAATTCAAAGGGACTAAGTTTTGTAGTGGAAGTATCAAAGGAGTTGGTCAAAATAGGTTTAATAATGTTAGGTTAGGTTAGGGTGAAAATAGGTAGAGATGGAAAATAATGGCATGAGAAGATGTAGGGAAGAGTGACTAATATAAAGGGACTAAGTTTTGTAGTGGAAGTATTAAAGGAGTTGGTCAGAAGAGGTTTAATAATGTTAGGTTAGGTTAGGGTGGAAATAGGTAGAGATGGAAAAGAATGGCATGAGAAGATGTAGGGAAGAGTGACTAATTCAAAGGGACTAAGTTTTGTAGTGGAAGTATGAAAGGAGTTGGTCAGAATAGGTTTAAAAATGTTAGGTTAGGTTAGGGTGAAAATAGGTAGAGATGGAAAAGAATGGCATTAGAAGATGTAGGGAAGAGTGACTAATTCAAAGGGACTAAGTTTTGTAGAGGAAGTATCAGAGGAGTTGGTCAGAATAGGTTTAATAATGTTAGTTTAGGTTAGGTTAAAAAAGGGTAGGGATGGAAAATAATGGCATGAGAAGATGTAGGGAAGAATGAAAAATTCTAATGGACTAAGTTTTGTAGTACAAGTATAAGAGGGGTTGGTCAGAATAGGGTTATTAATGTTAGGTTAGGTTTGGGTGAAAATAGGTAGAGATGGAAAAGAATGGCATGAGAAGATGTAGGGAAGAGTGACTAATTCAAAGGGACTAAGTTTTGTTGTGGAAGTATCAGAGGGGTTGGTCAAAATAGGTTTAATAATGTTAGGTTAGGTTAGGTTGAAAATGGGTAGGGATGGAAAATAATGGCATGAGAAGATGTAGGGAAGAGTGAATAATTCAAAGGGACTAAGTTTTGTAGTGGAAGTATCAGAGGAGTTGGTCAGAATAGGTTTAATAATGTTAGGTTAGGTTAGGGTGAAAATAGGTAGAGATGGAAAATAATTACATGAGAAGATGTGGGGAAGAGTGACTAATTCAAAGGGACTAAGTTTTGTAGTGGAAGTATTAAAGGAGTTGGTCAGAAGAGGTTTAATAATAATAGGTTAGGTTAGGGTGAAAATAGGTAGAGATGGAAAAGAATGGCATTAGAAGATGTAGGGAAGAGTGACTAATTCTAATGGACTAAGTTTTGTAGTGGAAGTATCGGAGGAGTTGGTCAGAATAGGTTTAATAATGTTAGGTTAGGTTAGGTTGAAAATGGGTAGGGATGGAAAATAATGGCACGAGAAGATGTAGGGAAATGTGACTAATTCAATGGGACTAAGTTTTGTAGTGGAAGTATCAGAGGAGTTGGTCAGAATAGGTTTAATAATGTTAGGTTAGGTTTGGGTGAAAATAGGTAGAGATGGAAAATAATGGCATGAGAAGATGTAGGGAAGAGTGACTAATTCAAAGGGACTAAGTTTTGTAGTGGAAGTATCAGAGGAGTTGGTCAGAATAGGTTTAATAATGTTAGGTTAGGTTAGGGTGAAAATAGGTAGAGATGGAAAATAATGACATGAGAAGATGTGGGGAAGAGTGACTAATATAAAGGGACTAAGTTTTGTAGTGGAAGTATTAAAGGAGTTGGTCAGAAGAGGTTTAATAATGTTAGGTTAGGTTAGGGTGAAAATAGGTAGAGATGGAAAAGAATGGCATTAGAAGATGTAGGGAAGAGTGACTAATTCTAATGGACTAAGTTTTGTAGTGGAAGTATCAGAGGAGTTGGTCAGAATAGGTTTAATAATGTTAGGTTAGGTTGAAAATGGGTAGGGATGGAAAATAATGGCATGAGAAGATGTAGGGAAGAGTGTCTAATTCAATGGGACTAAGTTTTGTAGTGGAAGTATCAGAGGAGTTGGTCAGAATAGGTTTAATAATGTTAGGTTAGGTTAGGGTGGAAATAGGTAGAGATGGAAAAGAATGGCATGAGAAGATGTAGGGAAGAGTGACTAATTCAAAGGGACTAAGTTTTGTAGTGGAAGTATCAAAGGAGTTGGTCAGAATAGGTTTAATAATGTTAGGTTAGGTTAGGGTGAAAATAGGTACAGATGGAAAAGAATGGCATTAGAAGATGTAGGGAAGAGTGACTAATTCAAAAGGACTAAGTTTTGTAGAGAAAGTATCAGAGGAGTTGGTCAGAATAGGTTTAATAATGTTAGGTTAGGTTAAGTTAAAAAAGTGTAGGGATGGAAAATAATGGCATGAGAAGATGTAGGGAAGAATGAAAAATTCTAATGGACTAAGTTTTGTAGTACAAGTATAAGAGGGGTTGGTCAGAATAGGGTTATTAATGTTAGGTTAGGTTTGGGTGAAAATAGGTAGAGAAGGAAAAGAATGGCATGAGAAGATGTAGGGAAGAGTGACTAATTCAAAGGGACTAAGTTTTGTTGTGGAAGTATCAGAGGGGTTGGTCAAAATAGGTTTAATAATGTTAGGTTAGGTTTGGTTGAAAATGGGTAGGGATGGAAAATAATGGCATGATAAGATGTAGGGAAGAGTGAATAATTCAAAGGGACTAAGTTTTGTAGTGGAAGTATCAGAGGAGTTGGTCAGAAGAGGTTTAATAATGTTAGGTTAGGTTAGGTTGAAAATGGGTAGGGATGGAAAATAATGGCATGAGAAGATGTAGGGAAGAGTGACTAATTCAATGGGACTAAGTTTTGTAGTGGAAGTATCAGAGGAGTTGGTCAGAATAGGTTTAATAATGTTAGGTTAGGTTAGGGTGGAAATAGGTAGAGATGGAAAAAAATGGCATAAGAAGATGTAGGGAAGAGTGACTAATTCAAAGGGACTAAGTTTTGTAGTGGAAGTATCAAAGGAGTTGGTCAAAATAGGTTTAATAATGTTAGGTTAGGTTAGGGTGAAAATAGGTAGAGATGGAAAATAATGGCATGAGAAGATGTAGGGAAGAGTGACTAATTCAAAGGGACTAAGTTTTGTAGTGGAAGTATCAGAGGAGTTGGTCAGAATAGGTTTAATAATGTTAGGTTAGGTTAGGGTGGAAATAGGTAGAGATGGAAAAAAATAGCATAAGAAGATGTAGGGAAGAGTGACTAATTCAAAGGGACTAAGTTTTGTAGTGGAAGTATCAAAGGAGTTGGTCAAAATAGGTTTAATAATGTTAGGTTAGGTTAGGGTGAAAATAGGTAGAGATGGAAAATAATGGCATGAGAAGATGTAGGGAAGAGTGACTAATTCAAAGGGACTAAGTTTTGTAGTGGAAGTATCAGAGGAGTTGGTCAGAATAGGTTTAATAATGTTAGGTTAGGTTAGGGTGAAAATAGGTAGAGATGGAAAATAATGGCATGAGAAGATGTGGGGAAGAGTGACTAATATAAAGGGACTAAGTTTTGTAGTGGAAGTATCAGAGGAGTTGGTCAGAATAGGTTTAATAATGTTAGGTTAGGTTAGGTTAAAAAAGGGTAGGGATGGAAAATAATGGCATGAGAAGATGTAGGGAAGAATGAAAAATACTAATGGACTAAGTTTTGTAGTACAAGTATAAGAGGGGTTGGTCAGAATAGGGTTATTAATGTTAGGTTAGGTTTGGGTGAAAATAGGTAGAGATGGAAAAGAATGGCATGAGAAGATGTAGGGAAGAGTGACTAATTCAAAGGGACTAAGTTTTGTTGTGGAAGTATCAGAGGGGTTGGTCAAAATAGGTTTAATAATGTTAGGTTAGGTTAGGTTGAAAATGGGTAGGGATGGAAAATAATGGCATGAGAAGATGTAGGGAAGAGTGAATAATTCAAAGGGACTAAGTTTTGTAGTGGAAGTATCAGAGGAGTTGGTCAGAATAGGTTTAATAATGTTAGGTTAGGTTATGTTGAAAATGGGTAGGGATGGAAAATAATGGCATGAGAAGATGTAGAGAAGAGTGACTAATTCAAAAGGACTAAGTTTTGTAGTGGAAGTATCAGAGGGGTTGGTCAGAAGAGGTTTAATAATGTTAGGTTAGGTTAGGTTGAAAATGGGTAGGGATGGAAAATAATGGCATTACAAGATGTAGGGAAGAGTGTCTAATTCAATGGGACTAAGTTTTGTAGTGGAAGTATCAGAGGAGTTGGTCAGAATAGGTTTAACAATGTTAGGTTAGGTTAGGGTGGAAATAGGTAGAGATGGAAAAGAATGGCATTAGAAGATGTAGGGAAGAGTGACTAATTCAAAGGGACTAAGTTTTGTAGAGGAAGTATCAGAGGAGTTGGTCAGAATAGGTTTAATAATGTTAGGTTAGGTTAGGGTGGAAATAGGTAGAGATGGAAAAAAATGGCATGAGAAGATGTAGGGAAGAATGACTAATTCAAAGGGACTAAGTTTTGTAGTGGAAGTATCAAAGGAGTTGGTCAAAATAGGTTTAATAATGTTAGGTTAGGTTAGGGTGAAAATAGGTAGAGATGGAAAATAATGGCATGAGAAGATGTAGGGAAGAGTGACTAATTCAAAGGGACTAAGTTTTGTAGTGGAAGTATCAGAGGAGTTGGTCAGAATAGGTTTAATAATGTTAGGTTAGGTTAGGGTGAAAATAGGTAGAGATGGAAAATAATGACATGAGAAGATGTGGGGAAGAGTGACTAATATAAAGGGACTAAGTTTTGTAGTGGAAGTATTAAAGGAGTTGGTCAGAAGAGGTTTAATAATGTTAGGTTAGGTTAGGGTGAAAATAGGTAGAGATGGAAAAGAATGGCATTAGAAGATGTAGGGAAGAGTGTCTAATTCAATGGGACTAAGTTTTGTAGTGGAAGTATCAGAGGAGTTGGTCAGAATAGGTTTAATAATGTTAGGTTAGGTTAGGTTGAAAATGGGTAGGGATGGAAAATAATGGCATGAGAAGATGTAGGGAAGAGTGTCTAATTCAATGGGACTAAGTTTTGTAGTGGAAGTATCAGAGGAGTTGGTCAGAATAGGTTTAATAATGTTAGGTTAGGTTAGGGTGGAAATAGGTAGAGATGGAAAAGAATGGCATGAGAAGATGTAGGGAAGAGTGACTAATTCAAAGGGACTAAGTTTTGTAGTGGAAGTATCAAAGGAGTTGGTCAGAATAGGTTTAAAAATGTTAGGTTAGGTTAGGGTGAAAATAGGTAGAGATGGAAAATAATGGCATGAGAAGATGTAGGGAAGAGTGACTAATTCAAAGGGACTAAGTTTTGTAGTGGAAGTATCAAAGGAGTTGGTCAGAATAGGTTTAAAAATGTTAGGTTAGGTTAGGGTGAAAATAGGTAGAGATGGAAAAGAATGGCATTAGAAGATGTAGGGAAGAGTGACTAATTCAAAGGGACTAAGTTTTGTAGAGGAAGTATCAGAGGAGTTGGTCAGAATAGGTTTAATAATGTTAGGTTAGGTTAGGTTAAAAAAGGGTAGGGATGGAAAATAATGGCATGAGAAGATGTAGGGAAGAATGAAAAATTCTAATGGACTAAGTTTTGTAGTACAAGTATAAGAGGGGTTGGTCAGAATAGGGTTATTAATGTTTGGTTAGGTTTGGGTGAAAATAGGTAGAGATGGAAAAGAATGGCATGAGAAGATGTAGGGAAGAGTGACTAATTCAAAGGGACTAAGTTTTGTTGTGGAAGTATCAGAGGGGTTGGTCAAAATAGGTTTAATAATGTTAGGTTAGGTTAGGTTGAAAATGGGTAGGGATGGAAAATAATGGCATGAGAAGATGTAGGGAAGAGTGAATAATTCAAAGGGACTAAGTTTTGTAGTGGAAGTATCAGAGGAGTTGGTCAGAATAGGTTTAATAATGTTAGGTTAGGTTATGTTGAAAATGGGTAGGGATGGAAAATAATGGCATGAGAAGATGTAGAGAAGAGTGACTAATTCAAAAGGACTAAGTTTTGTAGTGGAAGTATCAGAGGGGTTGGTCAGAAGAGGTTTAATAATGTTAGGTTAGGTTAGGTTGAAAATGGGTGGGGATGGAAAATAATGGCATTACAAGATGTAGGGAAGAGTGTCTAATTCAATGGGACTAAGTTTTGTAGTGGAAGTATCAGAGGAGTTGGTCAGAATAGGTTTAATAATGTTAGGTTAGGTTAGGGTGGAAATAGGTAGAGATGGAAAAAAATGGCATAAGAAGATGTAGGGAAGAGTGACTAATTCAAAGGGACTAAGTTTTGTAGTGGAAGTATCAAAGGAGTTGGTCAAAATAGGTTTAATAATGTTAGGTTAGGTTAGGGTGAAAATAGGTAGAGATGGAAAATAATGGCATGAGAAGATGTAGGGAAGAGTGACTAATTCAAAGGGACTAAGTTTTGTAGTGGAAGTATCAGAGGAGTTGGTCAGAATAGGTTTAATAATGTTAGGTTAGGTTAGGGTGAAAATAGGTAGAGATGGAAAATAATGACATGAGAAGATGTGGGGAAGAGTGACTAATATAAAGGGACTAAGTTTTGTAGTGGAAGTATTAAAGGAGTTGGTCAGAAGAGGTTTAATAATGTTAGGTTAGGTTAGGGTGGAAATAGGTAGAGATGGAAGAGAATGGCATGAGAAGATGTAGGGAAGAGTGACTAATTCAAAGGGACTAAGTTTTGTAGTGGAAGTATGAAAGGAGTTGGTCAGAATAGGTTTAAAAATGTTAGGTTAGGTTAGGGTGAAAATAGGTAGAGATGGAAAAGAATGGCATTAGAAGATGTAGGGAAGAGTGACTAATTCAAAGGGACTAAGTTTTGTAGAGGAAGTATCAGAGGAGTTGGTCAGAATAGGTTTAATAATGTTAGTTTAGGTTAGGTTAAAAAAGGGTAGGGATGGAAAATAATGGCATGAGAAGATGTAGGGAAGAATGAAAAATTCTAATGGACTAAGTTTTGTAGTACAAGTATAAGAGGGGTTGGTCAGAATAGGGTTATTAATGTTAGGTTAGGTTTGGGTGAAAATAGGTAGAGATGGAAAAGAATGGCATGAGAAGATGTAGGGAAGAGTGACTAATTCAAAGGGACTAAGTTTTGTTGTGGAAGTATCAGAGGGGTTGGTCAAAATAGGTTTAATAATGTTAGGTTAGGTTAGGTTGAAAATGGGTAGGGATGGAAAATAATGGCATGAGAAGATGTAGGGAAGAGTGAATAATTCAAAGGGACTAAGTTTTGTAGTGGAAGTATCAGAGGAGTTGGTCAGAATAGGTTTAATAATGTTAGGTTAGGTTAGGGTGAAAATAGGTAGAGATGGAAAATAATTACATGAGAAGATGTGGGGAAGAGTGACTAATTCAAAGGGACTAAGTTTTGTAGTGGAAGTATTAAAGGAGTTGGTCAGAAGAGGTTTAATAATAATAGGTTAGGTTAGGGTGAAAATAGGTAGAGATGGAAAAGAATGGCATTAGAAGATGTAGGGAAAAGTGACTAATTCTAATGGACTAAGTTTTGTAGTGGAAGTATCGGAGGAGTTGGTCAGAATAGGTTTAATAATGTTAGGTTAGGTTAGGTTGAAAATGGGTAGGGATGGAAAATAATGGCACGAGAAGATGTAGGGAAATGTGACTAATTCAATGGGACTAAGTTTTGTAGTGGAAGTATCAGAGGAGTTGGTCAGAATAGGTTTAATAATGTTAGGTTAGGTTTGGGTGAAAATAGGTAGAGATGGAAAATAATGGCATGAGAAGATGTAGGGAAGAGTGACTAATTCAAAGGGACTAAGTTTTGTAGTGGAAGTATCAGAGGAGTTGGTCAGAATAGGTTTAATAATGTTAGGTTAGGTTAGGGTGAAAATAGGTAGAGATGGAAAATAATGACATGAGAAGATGTGGGGAAGAGTGACTAATATAAAGGGACTAAGTTTTGTAGTGGAAGTATTAAAGGAGTTGGTCAGAAGAGGTTTAATAATGTTAGGTTAGGTTAGGGTGAAAATAGGTAGAGATGGAAAAGAATGGCATTAGAAGATGTAGGGAAGAGTGACTAATTCTAATGGACTAAGTTTTGTAGTGGAAGTATCAGAGGAGTTGGTCAGAATAGGTTTAATAATGTTAGGTTAGGTTAGGTTGAAAATGGGTAGGGATGGAAAATAATGGCATGAGAAGATGTAGGGAAGAGTGTCTAATTCAATGGGACTAAGTTTTGTAGTGGAAGTATCAGAGGAGTTGGTCAGAATAGGTTTAATAATGTTAGGTTAGGTTAGGGTGGAAATAGGTAGAGATGGAAAAGAATGGCATGAGAAGATGTAGGGAAGAGTGACTAATTCAAAGGGACTAAGTTTTGTAGTGGAAGTATCAAAGGAGTTGGTCAGAATAGGTTTAATAATGTTAGGTTAGGTTAGGGTGAAAATAGGTAGAGATGGAAAAGAATGGCATTAGAAGATGTAGGGAAGAGTGACTAATTCAAAGGGACTAAGTTTTGTAGAGGAAGTATCAGAGGAGTTGGTCAGAATAGGTTTAATAATGTTAGGTTAGGTTAGGTTAAAAAAGGGTAGGGATGGAAAATAATGGCATGAGAAGATGTAGGGAAGAATGAAAAATACTAATGGACTAAGTTTTGTAGTACAAGTATAAGAGGGGTTGGTCAGAATAGGGTTATTAATGTTAGGTTTGGTTTGGGTGAAAATAGGTAGAGATGGAAAAGAATGGCATGAGAAGATGTAGGGAAGAGTGACTAATTCAAAGGGACTAAGTTTTGTTGTGGAAGTATCAGAGGGGTTGGTCAAAATAGGTTTAATAATGTTAGGTTAGGTTAGGTTGAAAATGGGTAGGGATGGAAAATAATGGCATGAGAAGATGTAGGGAAGAGTGAATAATTCAAAGGGACTAAGTTTTGTAGTGGAAGTATCAGAGGAGTTGGTCAGAATAGGTTTAATAATGTTAGGTTAGGTTATGTTGAAAATGGGTAGGGATGGAAAATAATGGCATGAGAAGATGTAGAGAAGAGTGACTAATTCAAAAGGACTAAGTTTTGTAGTGGAAGTATCAGAGGGGTTGGTCAGAAGAGGTTTAATAATGTTAGGTTAGGTTAGGTTGAAAATGGGTAGGGATGGAAAATAATGGCATTAAAAGATGTAGGGAAGAGTGTCTAATTCAATGGGACTAAGTTTTGTAGTGGAAGTATCAGAGGAGTTGGTCAGAATAGGTTTAATAATGTTAGGTTAGGTTAGGGTGGAAATAGGTAGAGATGGAAAAAAATGGCATAAGAAGATGTAGGGAAGAGTGACTAATTCAAAGGGACTAAGTTTTGTAGTGGAAGTATCAAAGGAGTTGGTCAAAATAGGTTTAATAATGTTAGGTTAGGTTAGGGTGAAAATAGGTAGAGATGGAAAAGAATGGCATGAGAAGATGTAGGGAAGAGTGACTAATTCAAAGGGACTAAGTTTTGTAGTGGAAGTATCAGAGGAGTTGGTCAGAATAGGTTTAATAATGTTAGGTTAGGTTAGGGTGGAAATAGGTAGAGATGGAAAAGAATGGCATGAGAAGATGTAGGGAAGAGTGACTAATTCAAAGGGACTAAGTTTTGTAGTGGAAGTATCAAAGGAGTTGGTCAGAATAGGTTTAAAAATGTTAGGTTAGGTTAGGGTGAAAATAGGTAGAGATGGAAAATAATGGCATGAGAAGATGTAGGGAAGAGTGACTAATTCAAAGGGACTAAGTTTTGTAGTGGAAGTATCAAAGGAGTTGGTCAGAATAGGTTTAAAAATGTTAGGTTAGGTTAGGGTGAAAATAGGTAGAGATGGAAAAGAATGGCATTAGAAGATGTAGGGAAGAGTGACTAATTCAAAGGGACTAAGTTTTGTAGAGGAAGTATCAGAGGAGTTGGTCAGAATAGGTTTAATAATGTTAGGTTAGGTTAGGTTAAAAAAGGGTAGGGATGGAAAATAATGGCATGAGAAGATGTAGGGAAGAATGAAAAATTCTAATGGACTAAGTTTTGTAGTACAAGTATAAGAGGGGTTGGTGAGAATAGGGTTATTAATGTTAGGTTAGGTTTGGGTGAAAATAGGTAGAGATGGAAAAGAATGGCATGAGAAGATGTAGGGAAGAGTGACTAATTCAAAGGGACTAAGTTTTGTTGTGGAAGTATCAGAGGGGTTGGTCAAAATAGGTTTAATAATGTTAGGTTAGGTTAGGTTGAAAATGGGTAGGGATGGAAAATAATGGCATGAGAAGATGTAGGGAAGAGTGAATAATTCAAAGGGACTAAGTTTTGTAGTGGAAGTATCAGAGGAGTTGGTCAGAATAGGTTTAATAATGTTAGGTTAGGTTAGGGTGAAAATAGGTAGAGATGGAAAATAATTACATGAGAAGATGTGGGGAAGAGTGACTAATATAAAGGGACTAAGTTTTGTAGTGGAAGTATTAAAGGAGTTGGTCAGAATAGGTTTAATAATAATAGGTTAGGTTAGGGTGGAAATAGGTAGAGATGGAAAAAAATGGCATGAGAAGATGTAGGGAAGAATGACTAATTCAAAGGGACTAAGTTTTGTAGTGGAAGTATCAAAGGAGTTGGTCAAAATAGGTTTAATAATGTTAGGTTAGGTTAGGGTGAAAATAGGTAGAGATGGAAAATAATGGCATGAGAAGATGTAGGGAAGAGTGACTAATTCAAAGGGACTAAGTTTTGTAGTGGAAGTATCAGAGGAGTTGGTCAGAATAGGTTTAATAATGTTAGGTTAGGTTAGGGTGAAAATAGGTAGAGATGGAAAATAATGACATGAGAAGATGTGGGGAAGAGTGACTAATATAAAGGGACTAAGTTTTGTAGTGGAAGTATTAAAGGAGTTGGTCAGAAGAGGTTTAATAATGTTAGGTTAGGTTAGGGTGAAAATAGGTAGAGATGGAAAAGAATGGCATTAGAAGATGTAGGGAAGAGTGACTAATTCTAATGGACTAAGTTTTGTAGTGGAAGTATCAGAGGAGTTGGTCAGAATAGGTTTAATAATGTTAGGTTAGGTTAGGTTGAAAATGGGTAGGGATGGAAAATAATGGCATGAGAAGATGTAGGGAAGAGTGTCTAATTCAATGGGACTAAGTTTTGTAGTGGAAGTATCAGAGGAGTTGGTCAGAATAGGTTTAATAATGTTAGGTTAGGTTAGGGTGGAAATAGGTAGAGATGGAAAAGAATGGCATGAGAAGATGTAGGGAAGAGTGACTAATTCAAAGGGACTAAGTTTTGTAGTGGAAGTATCAAAGGAGTTGGTCAGAATAGGTTTAAAAATGTTAGGTTAGGTTAGGGTGAAAATAGGTACAGATGGAAAAGAATGGCATTAGAAGATGTAGGGAAGAGTGACTAATTCAAAAGGACTAAGTTTTGTAGAGAAAGTATCAGAGGAGTTGGTCAGAATAGGTTTAATAATGTTAGGTTAGGTTAAAAAAGGGTAGGGATGGAAAATAATGGCATGAGAAGATGTAGGGAAGAATGAAAAATTCTAATGGACTAAGTTTTGTAGTACAAGTATAAGAGGGGTTGGTCAGAATAGGGTTATTAATGTTAGGTTAGGTTTGGGTGAAAATAGGTAGAGAAGGAAAAGAATGGCATGAGAAGATGTAGGGAAGAGTGACTAATTCAAAGGGACTAAGTTTTGTTGTGGAAGTATCAGAGGGGTTGGTCAAAATAGGTTTAATAATGTTAGGTTAGGTTAGGTTGAAAATGGGTAGGGATGGAAAATAATGGCATGATAAGATGTAGGGAAGAGTGAATAATTCAAAGGGACTAAGTTTTGTAGTGGAAGTATCAGAGGAGTTGGTCAGAAGAGGTTTAATAATGTTAGGTTAGGTTAGGTTGAAAATGGGTAGGGATGGAAAATAATGGCATGAGAAGATGTAGGGAAGAGTGTCTAATTCAATGGGACTAAGTTTTGTAGTGGAAGTATCAGAGGAGTTGGTCAGAATAGGTTTAATAATGTTAGGTTAGGTTAGGGTGGAAATAGGTAGAGATGGAAAAAAATGGCATGAGAAGATGTAGGGAAGAATGACTAATTCAAAGGGACTAAGTTTTGTAGTGGAAGTATCAAAGGAGTTGGTCAAAATAGGTTTAATAATGTTAGGTTAGGTTAGGGTGAAAATAGGTTGAGATGGAAAATAATGGCATGAGAAGATGTAGGGAAGAGTGACTAATTCAAAGGGACTAAGTTTTGTAGTGGAAGTATCAGAGGAGTTGGTCAGAATAGGTTTAATAATGTTAGGTTAGGTTAGGGTGAAAATAGGTAGAGATGGAAAATAATGACATGAGAAGATGTGGGGAAGAGTGACTAATATAAAGGGACTAAGTTTTGTAGTGGAAGTATTAAAGGAGTTGGTCAGAAGAGGTTTAATAATGTTAGGTTAGGTTAGGGTGAAAATAGGTAGAGATGGAAAAGAATGGTATTAGAAGATATAGGGAAGAGTGACTAATTCTAATGGACTAAGTTTTGTAGTGGAAGTATCAGAGGGGTTGGTCAAAATAGGTTTAATAATGTTAGGTTAGGTTAGGTTGAAAATGGGTAGGGATGGAAAATAATGGCATGAGAAGATGTAGGGAAGAGTGTCTAATTCAATGGGACTAAGTTTTGTAGTGGAAGTATCAGAGGAGTTGGTCAGAATAGGTTTAATAATGTTAGGTTAGGTTAGGGTGGAAATAGGTAGAGATGGAAAAAAATGGCATGAGAAGATGTAGGGAAGAATGACTAATTCAAAGGGACTAAGTTTTGTAGTGGAAGTATCAAAGGAGTTGGTCAAAATAGGTTTAATAATGTTAGGTTAGGTTAGGGTGAAAATAGGTAGAGATGGAAAATAATGACATGAGAAGATGTGGGGAAGAGTGACTAATATAAAGGGACTAAGTTTTGTAGTGGAAGTATTAAAGGAGTTGGTCAGAAGAGGTTTAATAATGTTAGGTTAGGTTAGGGTGAAAATAGGTAGAGATGGAAAAGAATGGCATTAGAAGATGTAGGGAAGAGTGACTAATTCAAAGGGACTAAGTTTTGTAGTGGAAGTATCAAAAGAGTTGGTCAGAATAGGTTTAAAAATGTTAGGTTAGGTTAGGGTGAAAATAGGTAGAGATGGAAAAGAATGGCATTAGAAGATGTAGGGAAGAGTGACTAATTCAAAGGGACTAAGTTTTGTAGAGGAAGTATCAGAGGAGTTGGTCAGAATAGGTTTAATAATGTTAGGTTAGGTTAGGTTAAAAAAGGGTAGGGATGGAAAATAATGGCATGAGAAGATGTAGGGAAGAATGAAAAATTCTAATGGACTAAGTTTTGTAGTACAAGTATAAGAGGGGTTGGTCAGAATAGGGTTATTAATGTTAGGTTAGGTTTGGGTGAAAATAGGTAGAGATGGAAAAGAATGGCATGAGAAGATGTGGGGAAGAGTGACTAATTCAAAGGGACTAAGTTTTGTTGTGGAAGTATCAGAGGGGTTGGTCAAAATAGGTTTAATAATGTTAGGTTAGGTTAGGTTGAAAATGGGTAGGGATGGAAAATAATGGCATGAGAAGATGTAGGGAAGAGTGAATAATTCAAAGGGACTAAGTTTTGTAGTGGAAGTATCAGAGGAGTTGGTCAGAATAGGTTTAATAATGTTAGGTTAGGTTATGTTGAAAATGGGTAGGGATGGAAAATAATGGCATGAGAAGATGTAGAGAAGAGTGACTAATTCAAAAGGACTAAGTTTTGTAGTGGAAGTATCAGAGGGGTTGGTCAGAAGAGGTTTAATAATGTTAGGTTAGGTTAGGTTGAAAATGGGTAAGGATGGAAAATAATGGCATTACAAGATGTAGGGAAGAGTGTCTAATTCAATGGGACTAAGTTTTGTAGTGGAAGTATCAGAGTAGTTGGTCAGAATAGGTTTAATAATGTTAGGTTAGGTTAGGGTGAAAATAGGTAGAGATGGAAAATAATGACATGAGAAGATGTGGGGAAGAGTGACTAATATAAAGGGACTAAGTTTTGTAGTGGAAGTATTAAAGGAGTTGGTCAGAAGAGGTTTAATAATGTTAGGTTAGGTTAGGGTGGAAATAGGTAGAGATGGAAAAGAATGGCATGAGAAGATGTAGGGAAGAGTGACTAATTCAAAGGGACTAAGTTTTGTAGTGGAAGTATGAAAGGAGTTGGTCAGAATAGGTTTAAAAATGTTAGGTTAGGTTAGGGTGAAAATAGGTAGAGATGGAAAAGAATGGCATTAGAAGATGTAGGGAAGAGTGACTAATTCAAAGGGACTAAGTTTTGTAGAGGAAGTATCAGAGGAGTTGGTCAGAATAGGTTTAATAATGTTAGGTTAGGTTAGGTTAAAAAAGGGTAGGGATGGAAAATAATGGCATGAGAAGATGTAGGGAAGAATGAAAAATTCTAATGGACTAAGTTTTGTAGTACAAGTATAAGAGGGATTGGTCAGAATAGGGTTATTAATGTTAGGTTATGTTTGGGTGAAAATAGGTAGAGATGGAAAAGAATGGCATGAGAAGATGTAGGGAAGAGTGACTAATTCAAAGGGACTAAGTTTTGTTGTGGAAGTATCAGAGGGGTTGGTCAAAATAGGTTTAATAATGTTAGGTTAGGTTAGGTTGAAAATGGGTAGGGATGGAAAATAATGGCATGAGAAGATGTAGGGAAGAGTGAATAATTCAAAGGGACTAAGTTTTGTAGTGGAAGTATCAGAGGAGTTGGTCAGAATAGGTTTAATAATGTTAGGTTAGGTTAGGGTGAAAATAGGTAGAGATGGAAAATAATGACATGAGAAGATGTGGGGAAGAGTGACTAATTCAAAAGGACTAAGTTTTGTAGTGGAAGTATTAAAGGAGTTGGTCAGAACAGGTTTAATAATGTTAGGTTAGGTTAGGGTGAAAATAGGTAGAGATGGAAAAGAATGGCATTAGAAGATGTAGGGAAAAGTGACTAATTCAAAGGGACTAAGTTTTGTAGCGGAAGTATCAAAGGAGTTGGTCAGAATAGGTTTAAAAATGTTAGGTTAGGTTAGGGTGAAAATAGGTAAAGATGGAAAAGAATGGCATTAGAAGATGTAGGGAAGAGTGACTAATTCTAATGGACTAAGTTTTGTAGTGGAAGTATCAGAGGAGTTGGTCAGAAGAGGTTTAATAATGTTAGGTTAGGTTAGGTTGAAAATGGGTAGGGATGGAAAATAATGGCATGAGAAGATGTAGGGAAGAGTGTCTAATTCAATGGGACTAAGTTTAGTAGTGGAAGTATCAGAGGAGTTGGTCAGAATAGGTTTAATAATGTTAGGTTAGGTTAGGGTGAAAATAGGTAGAGATGGAAAAGAATGGCATGAGAAGATGTAGGGAAGAGTGACTAATTCAAAGGGACTAAGTTTTGTAGTGGAAGTATCAGAGGAGTTGGTCAGAATAGGTTTAATAATGTTAGGTTAGGTTAGGGTGAAAATAGGTAGAGATGGAAAATAATTACATGAGAAGATGTGGGGAAGAGTGACTAATATAAAGGGACTAAGTTTTGTAGTGGAAGTATTAAAGGAGTTGGTCAGAAGAGGTTTAATAATGTTAGGTTAGGTTAGGGTGAAAATAGGTAGAGATGGAAAATAATGACATGAGAAGATGTGGGGAAGAGTGACTAATTCAAAAGGACTAAGTTTTGTAGTGGAAGTATTAAAGGAGTTGGTCAGAACAGGTTTAATAATGTTAGGTTAGGTTAGGGTGAAAATAGGTAGAGATGGAAAAGAATGGCATTAGAAGATGTAGGGAAAAGTGACTAATTCAAAGGGACTAAGTTTTGTAGCGGAAGTATCAAAGGAGTTGGTCAGAATAGGTTTAAAAATGTTAGGTTAGGTTAGGGTGAAAATAGGTAAAGATGGAAAAGAATGGCATTAGAAGATGTAGGGAAGAGTGACTAATTCTAATGGACTAAGTTTTGTAGTGGAAGTATCAGAGGAGTTGGTCAGAAGAGGTTTAATAATGTTAGGTTAGGTTAGGTTGAAAATGGGTAGGGATGGAAAATAATGGCATGAGAAGATGTAGGGAAGAGTGTCTAATTCAATGGGACTAAGTTTAGTAGTGGAAGTATCAGAGGAGTTGGTCAGAATAGGTTTAATAATGTTAGGTTAGGTTAGGGTGAAAATAGGTAGAGATGGAAAAGAATGGCATGAGAAGATGTAGGGAAGAGTGACTAATTCAAAGGGACTAAGTTTTGTAGTGGAAGTATCAGAGGAGTTGGTCAGAATAGGTTTAATAATGTTAGGTTAGGTTAGGGTGAAAATAGGTAGGGATGGAAAATAATTACATGAGAAGATGTGGGGAAGAGTGACTAATATAAAGGGACTAAGTTTTGTAGTGGAAGTATTAAAGGAGTTGGTCAGAAGAGGTTTAATAATGTTAGGTTAGGTTAGGGTGAAAATAGGTAGAGATGGAAAAGAATGGCATTAGAAGATGTAGGGAAGAGTGACTAATTCTAATGGACTAAGTTTTGTAGTGGAAGTATCAGAGGAGTTGGTCAGAATAGGTTTAATAATGTTAGGTTAGGTTAGGTTGAAAATGGGTAGGGATGGAAAATAATGGCACGAGAAGATGTAGGGAAATGTGACTAATTCAATGGGACTAAGTTTTGTAGTGGAAGTATCAGAGGAGTTGGTCAGAATAGGTTTAATAATGTTAGGTTAGGTTTGGGTGAAAATAGGTAGAGATGGAAAATAATGGCATGAGAAGATGTAGGGAAGAGTGACTAATTCAAAGGGACTAAGTTTTGTAGTGGAAGTATCAGAGGAGTTGGTCAGAAGAGGTTTAATAATGTTAGGGTAGGTTAGGTTGAAAATGGGTAGGGATGGAAAATAATGGCATGAGAAGATGTAGAGAAGAGTGACTAATTCAAAAGGACTAAGTTTTGTAGTGGAAGTATCAGAGGGGTTGGTCAGAAGAGGTTTAATAATGTTAGGTTAGGTTAGGTTGAAAATGGGTAGGGATGGAAAATAATGGCATGAGAAGATGTAGGGAAGAGTGAATAATTCAAAGGGACTAAGTTTTGTAGTGGAAGTATCAGAGGAGTTGGTCAGAATAGGTTTAATAATGTTAGGTTAGGTTAGGGTGGAAATAGGTAGAGATGGAAAAAAATGGCATGAGAAGATGTAGGGAAGAATGACTAATTCAAAGGGACTAAGTTTTGTAGTGGAAGTATCAAAGGAGTTGGTCAAAATAGGTTTAATAATGTTAGGTTAGGTTAGGGTGAAAATAGGTAGAGATGGAAAATAATGGCATGATAAGATGTAGGGAAGAGTGAATAATTCAAAAGGACTAAGTTTTGTAGTGGAAGTATCAGAGGAGTTGGTCAGAAGAGGTTTAATAATGTTAGGTTAGGTTAGGTTGAAAATGGGTAGGGATGGAAAATAATGGCATGAGAAGATGTAGGGAAGAGTGTCTAATTCAATGGGACTAAGTTTTGTAGTGGAAGTATCAGAGGAGTTGGTCAGAATAGGTTTAATAATGTTAGGTTAGGTTAGGGTGGAAATAGTTAGAGATGGAAAAAAATGGCATGAGAAGATGTAGGGAAGAATGACTAATTCAAAGGGACTAAGTTTTGTAGTGGAAGTATCAAAGGAGTTGGTCAAAATAGGTTTAATAATGTTAGGTTAGGTTAGGGTGAAAATAGGTAGAGATGGAAAATAATGGCATGAGAAGATGTAGGGAAGAGTGACTAATTCAAAGGGACTAAGTTTTGTAGTGGAAGTATCAGAGGAGTTGGTCAGAATAGGTTTAATAATGTTAGGTTAGGTTAGGGTGAAAATAGGTAGAGATGGAAAATAATGACATGAGAAGATGTGGGGAAGAGTGACTAATATAAAGGGACTAAGTTTTGTAGTGGAAGTTTTAAAGGAGTTGGTCAGAAGAGGTTTAATAATGTTAGGTTAGGTTAGGGTAAAATAGGTAGAGATGGAAAAGAATGGCATTAGAAGATGTAGGGAAGAGTGACTAATTCAAAGGGACTAAGTTTTGTAGTGGAAGTATCAGAGGGGTTGGTCAGAAGAGGTTTAATAATGTTAGGTTAGGTTAGGTTGAAAATGGGTAGGGATGGAAAATAATGGCATGAGAAGATGTAGGGAAGAATGAAAAATTCTAATGGACTAAGTTTTGTAGTACAAGTATAAGAGGGGTTGGTCAGAATAGGGTTATTAATGTTAGGTTAGGTTTGGGTGAAAATAGGTAGAGAAGGAAAAGAATGGCATGAGATGTTGGGAAGAGTGACTAATTCAAAGGGACTAAGTTTTGTTGTGGAAGTATCAGAGGGGTTGGTCAAAATAGGTTTAATAATGTTAGGTTAGGTTAGGTTGAAAATGGGTAGGGATGGAAAATAATGGCATGATAAGATGTAGGGAAGAATGACTAATTCAAAGGGACTAAGTTTTGTAGTGGAAGTATCAAAGGAGTTGGTCAAAATAGGTTTAATAATGTTAGGTTAGGTTAGGGTGAAAATAGGTAGAGATGGAAAATAATGGCATGAGAAGATGTAGGGAAGAGTGACTAATTCAAAGGGACTAAGTTTTGTAGTGGAAGTATCAGAGGAGTTGGTCAGAATAGGTTTAATAATTTTAGGTTAGGTTAGGTTGAAAATGGGTAGGGATGGAAAATAATGGCATGAGAAGATGTAGGGAAGAATGACTAATTCAAAGGGACTAAGTTTTGTAGTGGAAGTATCAAAGGAGTTGGTCAAAATAGGTTTAATAATGTTAGGTTAGGTTAGGGTGAAAATAGGTAGAGATGGAAAATAATGGCATGAGAAGATGTAGGGAAGAGTGACTAATTCAAAGGGACTAAGTTTTGTAGTGGAAGTATCAGAGGAGTTGGTCAGAATAGGTTTAATAATGTTAGGTTAGGTTAGGGTGAAAATAGGTAGAGATGGAAAATAATGACATGAGAAGATGTGGGGAAGAGTGACTAATATCAAGGGACTAAGTTTTGTAGTGGAAGTATTAAAGGAGTTGGTCAGAAGAGGTTTAATAATGTTAGGTTAGGTTAGGGTGAAAATAGGTAGAGATGGAAAAGAATGGCATTAGAAGATGTAGGGAAGAGTGACTAATTCTAATGGACTAAGTTTTGTAGTGGAAGTATCAGAGGAGTTGGTCAGAATAGGTTTAATAATGTTAGGTTAGGTTAGGTTGAAAATGGGTAGGGATGGAAAATAATGGCATGAGAAGATGTAGGGAAGAGTGTCTAATTCAATGGGACTAAGTTTTGTAGTGGAAGTATCAGAGGAGTTGGTCAGAATAGGTTTAATAATGTTAGGTTAGGTTAGGGTGGAAATAGGTAGAGATGGAAAAGAATGGCATGAGAAGATGTAGGGAAGAGTGACTAATTCAAAGGGACTAAGTTTTGTAGTGGAAGTATCAGAGGAGTTGGTCAGAAGAGGTTTAATAATGTTAGGTTAGGTTAGGTTGAAAATGGGTAGGGATGGAAAATAATGGCATGAGAAGATGTAGAGAAGAGTGACTAATTCAAAAGGACTAAGTTTTGTAGTGGAAGTATCAGAGGGGTTGGTCAGAAGAGGTTTAATAATGTTAGGTTAGGTTAGGTTGAAAATGGGTAGGGATGGAAAATAATGGCATGAGAAGATGTAGGGAAGAGTGTCTAATTCAATGGGACTAAGTTTTGTAGTGGAAGTATCAGAGGAGTTGGTCAGAATAGGTTTAATAATGTTAGGTTAGGTTAGGGTGGAAATAGGTAGAGATGGAAAAAAATGGCATGAGAAGATGTAGGGAAGAATGACTAATTCAAAGGGACTAAGTTTTGTAGTGGAAGTATCAAAGGAGTTGGTCAAAATAGGTTTAATAATGTTAGGTTAGGTTAGGGTGAAAATAGGTAGAGATGGAAAATAATGGCATGAGAAGATGTAGGGAAGAGTGACTAATTCAAAGGGACTAAGTTTTGTAGTGGAAGTATCAGAGGAGTTGGTCAGAATAGGTTTAATAATTTTAGGTTAGGTTAGGTTGAAAATGGGTAGGGATGGAAAATAATGGCATGAGAAGATGTAGGGAAGAATGACTAATTCAAAGGGACTAAGTTTTGTAGTGGAAGTATCAAAGGAGTTGGTCAAAATAGGTTTAATAATGTTAGGTTAGGTTAGGGTGAAAATAGGTAGAGATGGAAAATAATGGCATGAGAAGATGTAGGGAAGAGTGACTAATTCAAAGGGACTAAGTTTTGTAGTGGAAGTATCAGAGGAGTTGGTCAGAATAGGTTTAATAATGTTAGGTTAGGTTAGGGTGAAAATAGGTAGAGATGGAAAATAATGACATGAGAAGATGTGGGGAAGAGTGACTAATATCAAGGGACTGAGTTTTGTAGTGGAAGTATTAAAGGAGTTGGTCAGAAGAGGTTTAATAATGTTAGGTTAGGTTAGGGTGAAAATAGGTAGAGATGGAAAAGAATGGCATTAGAAGATGTAGGGAAGAGTGACTAATTCTAATGGACTAAGTTTTGTAGTGGAAGTATCAGAGGAGTTGGTCAGAATAGGTTTAATAATGTTAGGTTAGGTTAGGTTGAAAATGGGTAGGGATGGAAAATAATGGCATGAGAAGATGTAGGGAAGAGTGTCTAATTCAATGGGACTAAGTTTTGTAGTGGAAGTATCAGAGGAGTTGGTCAGAATAGGTTTAATAATGTTAGGTTAGGTTAGGGTGGAAATAGGTAGAGATGGAAAAGAATGGCATGAGAAGATGTAGGGAAGAGTGACTAATTCAAAGGGACTAAGTTTTGTAGTGGAAGTATCAGAGGAGTTGGTCAGAAGAGGTTTAATAATGTTAGGTTAGGTTAGGTTGAAAATGGGTAGGGATGGAAAATAATGGCATGAGAAGATGTAGAGAAGAGTGACTAATTCAAAAGGACTAAGTTTTGTAGTGGAAGTATCAGAGGGGTTGGTCAGAAGAGGTTTAATAATGTTAGGTTAGGTTAGGTTGAAAATGGGTAGGGATGGAAAATAATGGCATGAGAAGATGTAGGGAAGAGTGTCTAATTCAATGGGACTAAGTTTTGTAGTGGAAGTATCAGAGGAGTTGGTCAGAATAGGTTTAATAATGTTAGGTTAGGTTAGGGTGGAAATAGGTAGAGATGGAAAAAAATGGCATGAGAAGATGTAGGGAAGAATGACTAATTCAAAGGGACTAAGTTTTGTAGTGGAAGTATCAAAGGAGTTGGTCAAAATAGGTTTAATAATGTTAGGTTAGGTTAGGGTGAAAATAGGTAGAGATGGAAAATAATGGCATGAGAAGATGTAGGGAAGAGTGACTAATTCAAAGGGACTAAGTTTTGTAGTGGAAGTATCAGAGGAGTTGGTCAGAATAGGTTTAATAATGTTAGGTTAGGTTAGGGTGAAAATAGGTAGAGATGGAAAATAATGACATGAGAAGATGTGGGGAAGAGTGACTAATATAAAGGGACTAAGTTTTGTAGTGGAAGTATTAAAGGAGTTGGTCAAAATAGGTTTAACAATGTTAGGTTAGGTTAGGGTGAAAATAGGTAGAGATGGAAAATAATGGCATGAGAAGATGTAGGGAAGAGTGACTAATTCAAAGGGACTAAGTTTTGTAGTGGAAGTATCAGAGGAGTTGGTCAGAATAGGTTTAATAATGTTAGGTTAGGTTAGGGTGAAAATAGGTAGAGATGGAAAATAATGACATGAGAAGATGTGGGGAAGAGTGACTAATATAAAGGGACTAAGTTTTGTAGTGGAAGTATTAAAGGAGTTGGTCAGAAGAGGTTTAATAATGTTAGGTTAGGTTAGGGTGAAAATAGGTAGAGATGGAAAAGAATGGCATTAGAAGATGTAGGGAAGAGTGACTAATTCTAATGGACTAAGTTTTGTAGTGGAAGTATCAGAGGAGTTGGTCAGAATAGGTTTAATAATGTTAGGTTAGGTTAGGTTGAAAATGGGTAGGGATGGAAAATAATGACATGAGAAGATGTAGGGAAGAGTGTCTAATTCAATGGGACTAAGTTTTGTAGTGGAAGTATCAGAGGAGTTGGTCAGAATAGGTTTAATAATGTTAGGTTAGGTTAGGGTGGAAATAGGTAGAGATGGAAAAAAATGGCATGAGAAGATGTAGGGAAGAATGACTAATTCAAAGGGACTAAGTTTTGTAGTGGAAGTATCAAAGGAGTTGGTCAGAATAGGTTTAATAATGTTAGGTTAGGTTAGGGTGAAAATAGGTAAAGATGGAAAATAATGACATGAGAAGATGTGGGGAAGAGTGACTAATATAAAGGGACTAAGTTTTGTAGTGGAAGTATTAAAGGAGTTGGTCAGAAGAGGTTTAATAATGTTAGGTTAGGTTAGGGTGAAAATAGGTAGAGATGGAAAAGAATGGCATTAGAAGATGTAGGGAAGAGTGACTAATTCTAATGGACTAAGTTTTGTAGTGGAAGTATCAGAGGAGTTGGTCAGAATAGGTTTAATAATGTTAGGTTAGGTTAGGTTGAAAATGGGTAGGGATGGAAAATAATGGCATGAGAAGATGTAGGGAAGAGTGTCTAATTCAATGGGACTAAGTTTTGTAGTGGAAGTATCAGAGGAGTTGGTCAGAATAGGTTTAATAATGTTAGGTTAGGTTAGGGTGGAAATAGGTAGAGATGGAAAAGAATGGCATGAGAAGATGTAAAGAAGAGTGACTAATTCAAAGGGACTAAGTTTTGTAGTGGAAGTATCAAAGGAGTTGGTCAGAATAGGTTTAAAAATGTTAGGTTAGGTTAGGGTGAAAATAGGTAGAGATGGAAAAGAATGGCATTAGAAGATGTAGGTAAGAGTGACTAATTCAAAGGGACTAAGTTTTGTAGAGGAAGTATCAGAGGGGTTGGTCAGAATAGGTTTAATAATGTTAGGTTAGGTTAGGTTGAAAATGGGTAGGGATGGAAAATAATTGCATAAAAAGATGTAGGGAAGAGTGTCTAATTCAATGGGACTAAGTTTTGTAGTGGAAGTATCAGAGGAGTTGGTCAGAATAGGTTTAATAATGTTAGGTTAGGGTGGAAATAGGTAGAGATGGAAAAGAATGGCATGAGAAGATGTAGGGAAGAGTGACTAATTCAAAGGGACTAAGTTTTGTAGTGGAAGTATCAGAGGAGTTGGTCAGAAGAGGTTTAATAATGTTAGGTTAGGTTAGGTTGAAAATGGGTAGGGATGGAAAATAATGGCATGAGAAGATGTAGAGAAGAGTGACTAATTCAAATGGACTAAGTTTTGTAGTGGAAGTATCAGAGGGGTTGGTCAGAAGAGGTTTAATAATGTTAGGTTAGGTTAGGTTGAAAATGGGTAGGGATGGAAAATAATGGCATGAGAAGATGTAGGGAAGAGTGTCTAATTCAATGGGACTAAGTTTTGTAGTGGAAGTATCAGAGGAGTTGGTCAGAATAGGTTTAATAATGTTAGGTTAGGTTAGGGTGGAAATAGGTAGAGATGGAAAAAAATGGCATGAGAAGATGTAGGGAAGAATGACTAATTCAAAGGGACTAAGTTTTGTAGTGGAAGTATCAAAGGAGTTGGTCAAAATAGGTTTAATAATGTTAGGTTAGGTTAGGGTGAAAATAGGTAGAGATGGAAAATAATGGCATGAGAAGATGTAGGGAAGAGTGACTAATTCAAAGGGACTAAGTTTTGTAGTGGAAGTATCAGAGGAGTTGGTCAGAATAGGTTTAATAATGTTAGGTTAGGTTAGGGTGAAAATAGATAGAGATGGAAAATAATGACATGAGAAGATGTGGGGAAGAGTGACTAATATAAAGGGACTAAGTTTTGTAGTGGAAGTATTAAAGGAGTTGGTCAAAATAGGTTTAACAAGGTTAGGTTAGGTTAGGGTGAAAATAGGTAGAGATGGAAAATAATGGCATGAGAAGATGTAGGGAAGAGTGACTAATTCAAAGGGACTAAGTTTTGTAGTGGAAGTATCAGAGGAGTTGGTCAGAATAGGTTTAATAATGTTAGGTTAGGTTAGGTTGAAAATGGGTAGGGATGGAAAATAATGGCATGAGAAGATGTAGGGAAGAATGACTAATTCAAAGGGACTAAGTTTTGTAGTGGAAGTATCAAAGGAGTTGGTCAAAATAGGTTTAATAATGTTAGGTTAGGTTAGGGTGGAAATAGGTAGAGATGGAAAATAATGGCATGAGAAGATGTAGGGAAGAGTGACTAATTCAAAGGGACTAAGTTTTGTAGTGGAAGTATCAGAGGAGTTGGTCAGAAGAGGTTTAATAATGTTATGTTAGGTTAGGTTGAAAATGGGTAGGGATGGAAAATAATGGCATGAGAAGATGTAGAGAAGAGTGACTAATTCAAAAGGACTAAGTTTTGTAGTGGAAGTATCAGAGGGGTTGGTCAGAAGAGGTTTAATAATGTTAGGTTAGGTTAGGTTGAAAATGGGTAGGGATGGAAAATAATGGCATGAGAAGATGTAGGGAAGAGTGTCTAATTCAATGGGACTAAGTTTTGTAGTGGAAGTATCAGAGGAGTTGGTCAGAATAGGTTTAATAATGTTAGGTTAGGTTAGGGTGGAAATAGGTAGAGATGGAAAAGAATGGCATGAGAAGATGTAGGGAAGAGTGACTAATTCAAAGGGACTAAGTTTTGTAGTGGAAGTATCAAAGGAGTTGGTCAGAATAAGTTTAAAAATGTTAGGTTAGGTTAGGGTGAAAATAGGTAGAGATGGAAAAGAATGGCATTAGAAGATGTAGGGAAGAGTGACTAATTCAAAAGGACTAAGTTTTGTAGAGGAAGTATCAGAGGAGTTGGTCAGAATAGGTTTAATAATGTTAGGTTAGGTTAGGTTAAAAAAGGGTAGGGATGGAAAATAATGGCATGAGAAGATGTAGGGAAGAATGAAAAATTCTAATGGACTAAGTTTTGTAGTACAAGTATAAGAGGGGTTGGTCAGAATAGGGTTATTAATGTTAGGTTAGGTTTGGGTGAAAATAGGTAGAGATGGAAAATAATGGCATGAGAAGATGTAGAGAAGAGTGACTAATTCAAAAGGACTAAGTTTTGTAGTGGAAGTATCAGAGGGGTTGGTCAGAAGAGGTTTAATAATGTTAGGTTAGGTTAGGTTGAAAATGGGTAGGGATGGAAAATAATGGCATGAGAAGATGTAGGGAAGAGTGTCTAATTCAATGGGACTAAGTTTTGTAGTGGAAGTATCAGAGGAGTTGGTCAGAATAGGTTTAATAATGTTAGGTTAGGTTAGGGTGGAAATAGGTAGAGATGGAAAAAAATGGCATGAGAAGATGTAGGGAAGAATGACTAATTCAAAGGGACTAAGTTTTGTAGTGGAAGTATCAAAGGAGTTGGTCAGAATAGGTTTAATAATGTTAGGTTAGGTTAGGGTGAAAATAGGTAGAGATGAAAAATAATGACATGAGAAGATGTGGGGAAGAGTGACTAATATAAAGGGACTAAGTTTTGTAGTGGAAGTATTAAAGGAGTTGGTCAGAAGAGGTTTAATAATGTTACGTTAGGTTAGGGTGAAAATAGGTAGAGATGGAAAAGAATGGCATTAGAAGATGTAGGGAAGAGTGACTAATTCTAATGGACTAAGTTTTGTAGTGGAAGTATCAGAGGAGTTGGTCAGAATAAGTTTAATAATGTTAGGTTAGGTTAGGTTGAAAATGGGTAGGGATGGAAAATAATGGCATGAGAAGATGTAGGGAAGAGTGTCTAATTCAATGGGACTAAGTTTTGTAGTGGAAGTATCAGAGGAGTTGGTCAGAATAGGTTTAATAATGTTAGGTTAGGTTATGGTGGAAATAGGTAGAGATGGAAAAGAATGGCATGAGAAGATGTAGAGAAGAGTGACTAATTCAAAGGGACTAAGTTTTGTAGTGGAAGTATCAAAGGAGTTGGTCAGAATAGGTTTAAAAATGTTAGGTTAGGTTAGGGTGAAAATAGGTAGAGATGGAAAAGAATGGCATTAGAAGATGTAGGTAAGAGTGACTAATTCAAAGGGACTAAGTTTTGTAGAGGAAGTATCAGAGGGGTTGGTCAGAATAGGTTTAATAATGTTAGGTTAGGTTAGGTTGAAAATGGGTAGGGATGGAAAATAATTGCATAAAAAGATGTAGGGAAGAGTGTCTAATTCAATGGGACTAAGTTTTGTAGTGGAAGTATCAGAGGAGTTGGTCAGTATAGGTTTAATAATGTTAGGTTAGGTTAGGGTGGAAATAGGTAGAGATGGAAAAGAATGGCATGAGAAGATGTAGGGAAGAGTGACTAATTCAAAGGGACTAAGTTTTGTAGTGGAAGTATCAGAGGAGTTGGTCAGAAGAGGTTTAATAATGTTAGGTTAGGTTAGGTTGAAAATGGGTAGGGATGGAAAATAATGGCATGAGAAGATGTAGAGAAGAGTGACTAATTCAAAAGGACTAAGTTTTGTAGTGGAAGTATCAGAGTGGTTGGTCAGAAGAGGTTTAATAATGTTAGGTTAGGTTAGGTTGAAAATGGGTAGGGATGGAAAATAATGGCATGAGAAGATGTAGGGAAGAGTGTCTAATTCAATGGGACTAAGTTTTGTAGTGGAAGTATCAGAGGAGTTGGTCAGAATAGGTTTAATAATGTTAGGTTAGGTTAGGGCGGAAATAGGTAGAGATGGAAAAGAATGGCATTAGAAGATGTAGGGAAGAGTGACTAATTCTAATGGACTAAGTTTTGTAGTGGAAGTATCAGAGGAGTTGGTCAGAATAGGTTTAATAATGTTAGGTTAGGTTAGGTTGAAAATGGGTAGGGATGGAAAATAATGGCATGAGAAGATGTAGGGAAGAGTGTCTAATTCAATGGGACTAAGTTTTGTAGTGGAAGTATCAGAGGAGTTGGTCAGAATAGGTTTAATAATGTTAGGTTAGGTTAGGGTGGAGATAGGTAGAGATGGAAAAGAATGGCATGAGAAGATGTAGAGAAGAGTGACTAATTCAAAGGGACTAAGTTTTATAGTGGAAGTATCAAAGGAGTTGGTCAGAATAGGTTTAAAAATGTTAGGTTAGGTTAGGGTGAAAATAGGTAGAGATGGAAAAGAATGGCATTAGAAGATGTAGGTAAGAGTGACTAATTCAAAGGGACTAAGTTTTGTAGAGGAAGTATCAGAGGGGTTGGTCAGAAGAGGTTTAATAATGTTAGGTTAGGTTAGGTTGAAAATGGGTAGGGATGGAAAATAATGGCATGAGAAGATGTAGAGAAGAGTGACTAATTCAAAAGGACTAAGTTTTGTAGTGGAAGTATCAGAGGGGTTGGTCAGAAGAGGTTTAATAATGTTAGGTTAGGTTAGGTTGAAAATGGGTAGGGATGGAAAATAATGGCATGAGAAGATGTAGGGAAGAGTGTCTAATTCAATGGGACTAAGTTTTGTAGTGGAAGTATCAGAGGAGTTGGTCAGAATAGGTTTAATAATGTTAGGTTAGGTTAGGGCGGAAATAGGTAGAGATGGAAAAAAATGGCATGAGAAGATGTAGGGAAGAATGACTAATTCAAAGGGACTAAGTTTTGTAGTGGAAGTATCAAAGGAGTTGGTCAAAATAGGTTTAATAATGTTAGGTTAGGTTAGGGTGAAAATAGGTAGAGATGGAAAATAATGGCATGAGAAGATGTAGGGAAGAGTGACTAATTCAAAGGGACTAAGTTTTGTAGTGGAAGTATCAGAGGAGTTGGTCAGAATAGGTTTAATAATGTTAGGTTAGGTTAGGGTGAAAATAGGTGGAGATGGAAAATAATGACATGAGAAGATGTGGGGAAGAGTGACTAATATAAAGGGACTAAGTTTTGTAGTGGAAGTATTAAAGGAGTTGGTCAAAATAGGTTTAACAATGTTAGGTTATGTTAGGGTGAAAATAGGTAGAGATGGAAAAGAATGGCATTAGAAGATGTAGGGAAGAGTGACTAATTCTAATGGACTAAGTTTTGTAGTGGAAGTATCAGAGGAGTTGGTCAGAATAGGTTTAATAATGTTAGGTTAGGTTAGGTTGAAAATGGGTAGGGATGGAAAATAATGGCATGAGAAGATGTAGGGAAGAGTGTTTAATTCAATGGGACTAAGTTTTGTAGTGGAAGTATCAGAGGAGTTGGTCAGAATAGGTTTAATAATGTTAGGTTAGGTTAGGGTGGAAATAGGTAGAGATGGAAAAGAATGGCATGAGAAGATGTAGGGAAGAGTGACTAATTCAAAGGGACTAAGTTTTGTAGTGGAAGTATCAGAGGAGTTGGTCAGAAGAGGTTTAATAATGTTAGGTTAGGTTAGGTTGAAAATGGGTAGGGATGGAAAATAATGGCATGAGAAGATGTAGAGAAGAGTGACTAATTCAAAAGGACTAAGTTTTGTAGTGGAAGTATCAGAGGGGTTGGTCAGAAGAGGTTTAATAATGTTAGGTTAGGTTAGGTTGAAAATGGGTAGGGATGGAAAATAATGGCATGAGAAGATGTAGGGAAGAGTGTCTAATTCAATGGGACTAAGTTTTGTAGTGGAAGTATCAGAGGAGTTGGTCAGAATAGGTTTAATAATGTTAGGTTAGGTTAGGGTGGAAATAGGTAGAGATGGGTAAAAAATGGCATGAGAAGATGTAGGGAAGAATGACTAATTCAAAGGGACTAAGTTTTGTAGTGGAAGTATCAGAGGAGTTGGTCAGAAGAGGTTTAATAATGTTAGGTTAGGTTAGGTTGAAAATGGGTAGGGATGGAAAATAATGGCATGAGAAGATGTAGAGAAGAGTGACTAATTCAAAAGGACTAAGTTTTGTAGTGGAAGTATCAGAGGGGTTGGTCAGAAGAGGTTTAATAATGTTAGGTTAGGTTAGGTTGAAAATGGGTAGGGATGGAAAATAATGGCATGAGAAGATGTAGGGAAGAGTGTCTAATTCAATGGGACTAAGTCTTGTAGTGGAAGTATCAGAGGAGTTGGTCAGAATAGGTTTAATAATGTTAGGTTAGGTTAGGGTGGAAATAGGTAGAGATGGGTAAAAAATGGCATGAGAAGATGTAGGGAAGAATGACTAATTCAAAGGGACTAAGTTTTGTAGTTGAAGTATCAAAGGAGCTGGTCAGAATAGGTTTAATAATGTTAGGTTAGGTTAGGGTGAAAATAGGTAGAGATGGAAAATAATGACATGAGAAGATGTGGGGAAGAGTGACTAATATAAAGGGACTAAGTTTTGTAGTGGAAGTATTAAAGGAGTTGGTCAGAAGAGGTTTAATAATGTTAGGTTAGGTTAGGGTGAAAATAGGTAGAGATGGAAAAGAATGGCATTAGAAGATGTAGGGAAGAGTGACTAATTCTAATGGACTAAGTTTTGTAGTGGAAGTATCAGAGGAGTTGGTCAGAAGAGGTTTAATAATGTTAGGTTAGGTTAGGTTGAAAATGGGTAGGGATGGAAAATAATGGCATGAGAAGATGTAGGGAAGAGTGTCTAATTCAATGGGACTAAGTTTTGTAGTGGAAGTATCAGAGGAGTTGGTCAGAATAGGTTTAATAATGTTAGGTTAGGGTGGAAATAGGTAGAGATGGAAAAGAATGGCATGAGAAGATGTAGGGAAGAGTGACTAATTCAAAGGGACTAAGTTTTGTAGTGGAAGTATCAAAGGAGTTGGTCAGAATAGGTTTAAAAATGTTAGGTTAGGTTAGGGTGAAAATAGGTAGAGATGGAAAAGAATGGCATTAGAAGATGTAGGGAAGAGTGACTAATTCAAAGGGACTAAGTTTTGTAGAGGAAGTATCAGAAGGGTTGGTCAGAATAGGTTTAATAATGTTAGGTTAGGTTAGGGTGAAAATAAGTAGAGATGGAAAATAATGACATGAGAAGATGTGGGGAAGAGTGACTAATATAAAGGGACTAAGTTTTGTAGTGGAAGTATTAAAGGAGTTGGTCAGAACAGGTTTAATAATGTTAGGTTAGGTTAGGGTGAAAATAGGTAGAGATGGAAAAGAATGGCATTAGAAGATGTAGGGAAGAGTGACTAATTCTGATGGACTAAGTTTTGTAGTGGAAGTATCAGAGGGGTTGGTCAGAATAGGTTTAATAATGTTAGGTTAGGTTAGGTTAGGTTGAAAATGGGTAGGGATGAAAAATAATGGCATGAGAAGATGTAGGGAAGAGTGTCTAATTCAATGGGACTAAGTTTTGTAGTGAAAGTATCAGAGGAGTAGGTCAGAATAGGTTTAATAATGTTAGGTTAGGTTAGGGTGAAAATAGGTAGAGATGGAAAATAATTACATGAGAAGATGTGGGGAAGAGTGACTAATATAAAGGGACTAAGTTTTGTAGTCTAAGTATTAAAGGAGTTGGTCAGAAGAGGTTTAATAATGTTAGGTTAGGTTAGGATGAAAATAGGTAGAGATGGAAAAGAATGGCATTAGAAGATGTAGGGAAGAGTGACTAATTCTAATGGACTAAGTTTTGTAGTGGAAGTATCAGAGGAGTTGGTCAGAATAGGTTTAATAATGTTAGGTTAGGTTAGGTTGAAAATGGGTAGGGATGGAAAATAATGGCACGAGAAGATGTAGGGAAAAGTGTCTAATTCAATGGGACTAAGTTTTGTAGTGGAAGTATCAGAGGAGTTGGTCAGAATAGGTTTAATAATGTTAGGTTAGGTTAGGGTGGAAATAGGTAGAGATGGAAAAAAATGGCATGAGAAGATGTAGGGAAGAATGACTAATTCAAAGGGACTAAGTTTTGTAGTGGAAGTATCAAAGGTGTTGGTCAAAATAGGTTTAATAATGTTAGGTTAGGTTAGGGTGAAAATAGGTAGAGATGGAAAATAATGGCATGAGAAGATGTAGGGAAGAGTGACTAATTCAAAGGGACTAAGTTTTGTAGTGGAAGTATCAGAGGAGTTGGTCAGAATAGGTTTAATAATGTTAGGTTAGGTTAGGGTGAAAATAGGTAGAGATGGAAAATAATGACATGAGAAGATGTGGGGAAGAGTGACTAATATAAAGGGACTAAGTTTTGTAGTGGAAGTATTAAAGGAGTTGGTCAGAAGAGGTTTAATAATGTTAGGTTAGGTTAGGGTGCAAATAGGTAGAGATGGAAAAGAATGGCATTAGAAGATGTAGGGAAGAGTGACTAATTCTAATGGACTAAGTTTTGTAGTGGAAGTATCAGAGGAGTTGGTCAGAATAGGTTTAATAATGTTAGGTTAGGTTAGGTTGAAAATGGGTAGGGATGGAAAAGAATGGCATGAGAAGATGTAGGGAAGAGTGACTAATTCAAAGGGACTAAGTTTTGTAGTGGAAGTATCAAAGGAGTTGGTCAGAATAGGTTTACAAATGTTAGGTTAGGTTAGGGTGAAAATAGGTAGAGATGGAAAAGAATGGCATTAGAAGATGTAGGGAAGAGTGACTAATTCAAAAGGACTAAGTTTTGTTGTGGAAGTATCAGAGGGGTTGGTCAAAATAGGTTTAATAATGTTAGGTTAGGTTAGGTTGAAAATGGGTAGGGATGGAAAATAATGGCATGAGAAGATGTAGGGAAGAGTGAATAATTCAAAGGGACTAAGTTTTGTAGTGGAAGTATCAGAGGAGTTGGTCAGAATAGGTTTAATAATGTTAGGTTAGGTTATGTTGAAAATGGGTAGGGATGGAAAATAATGGCATGAGAAGATGTAGAGAAGAGTGACTAATTCAAAAGGACTAAGTTTTGTAGTGGAAGTATCAAAGGGGTTGGTCAGAAGAGGTTTAATAATGTTAGGTTAGGTTAGGTTGAAAATGGGTAGGGATGGTAAATAATGGCATTACAAGATGTAGGGAAGAGTGTCTAATTCAATGGGACTAAGTTTTGTAGTGGAAGTATCAGAGGAGTTGGTCAGAATAGGTTTAATAATGTTAGTTTAGGTTAGGGTGGAAATAGGTAGAGATGGAAAAAAATGGCATGAGAAGATGTAGGGAAGAGTGACTAATTCAAAGGAACTAAGTTTTGTAGTGGAAGTATCAAAGGAGTTGGTCAAAATAGGTTTAATAATGTTAGGTTAGGTTAGGGTGAAAATAGGTAGAGATGGAAAATAATGGCATGAGAAGATGTAGGGAAGAGTGACTAATTTAAAGGGACTAAGTTTTGTAATGGAAGTATCAAAGGAATTGGTCAGAAGAGGTTTAATAATGTTAGGTTAGGTTAGGGTGAAAATAGGTAGAGATGGAAAATAATTACATGAGAAGATGTGGGGAAGTGTGACTAATATAAAGGGACTAAGTTTTGTAGTGGAAGTATTAAAGGAGTTGGTCAGAAGAGGTTTAATAATGTTAGGTTAGGTTAGGGTGAAAATAGGTAGAGATGGAAAAGAATGGCATTAGAAGATGTAGGGAAGAGTGACTAATTCTAATGGACTAAGTTTTGTAGTGGAAGTATCAGAGGAGTTGGTCAGAATAGGTTTAATAATGTTAGGTTAGGTTAGGTTGAAAATGGGTAGGGATGGAAAATAATGGCACGAGAAGATGTAGGGAAAAGTGTCTAATTCAATGGGACTAAGTTTTGTAGTGGAAGTATCAGAGGAGTTGGTCAGAATAGGTTTAATAATGTTAGGTTAGGTTAGGGTGGAAATAGGTAGAGATGGAAAAAAATGGCATGAGAAGATGTAGGGAAGAATGACTAATTCAAAGGGACTAAGTTTTGTAGTGGAAGTATCAAAGGAGTTGGTCAAAATAGGTTTAATAATGTTAGGTTAGGTTAGGGTGAAAATAGGTAGAGATGGAAAATAATGGCATGAGAAGATGTAGGGAAGAGTGACTAATTCAAAGGGACTAAGTTTTGTAGTGGAAGTATCAGAGGAGTTGGTCAGAAGAGGTTTAATAATGTTAGGTTAGGTTAGGTTGAAAATGGGTAGGGATGGAAAATAATGGCATGAGAAGATGTAGAGAAGAGTGACTAATTCAAAAGGACTAAGTTTTGTAGTGGAAGTATCAGAGGGGTTGGTCAGAAGAGGTTTAATAATGTTAGGTTAGGTTAGGTTGAAAATGGGTAGGGATGGAAAATAATGGCATGAGAAGATGTAGGGAAGAGTGTCTAATTCAATGGGACTAGGTTTTGTAGTGGAAGTATCAGAGGAGTTGGTCAGAATAGGTTTAATAATGTTAGGTTAGGTTAGGGTGGAAATAGGTAGAGATGGAAAATAATGACATGAGAAGATGTGGGGAAGAGTGACTAATATAAAGGGGCTAAGTTTTGTAGTGGAAGTATTAAAGGAGTTGGTCAGAAGAGGTTTAATAATGTTAGGTTAGGTTAGGGTGAAAATAGGTAGAGATGGAAAAGAATGGCATTAGAAGATGTAGGGAAGAGTGACTAATTCTAATGGACTAAGTTTTGTAGTGGAAGTATCAGAGGAGTTGGTCAAAATAGGTTTAATAATGTTAGGTTAGGTTAGGTTGAAAATGTGTAGGGATGGAAAATAATGGCATGAGAAGATGTAGGGAAGAGTGTCTAATTCAATGGGACTAAGTTTTGTAGTGGAAGTATCAGAGGAGTTGGTCAGAATAGGTTTAATAATGTTAGGTTAGGTTAGGGTGGAAATAGATAGAGATGGAAAAGAATGGTATGAGAAGATGTAGGGAAGAGTGACTAATTCAAAGGGACTAAGTTTTGTAGTGGAAGTATCAGAGGAGTTGGTCAGAAGAGGTTTAATAATGTTAGGTTAGGTTAGGTTGAAAATGGGTAGGGATGGAAAATAATGGCATGAGAAGATGTAGAGAAGAGTGACTAATTCAAAAGGACTAAGTTTTGTAGTGGAAGTATCAGAGGGGTTGGTCAGAAGAGGTTTAATAATGTTAGGTTAGGTTAGGTTGAAAATGGGTAGGGATGGAAAATAATGGCATGAGAAGATGTAGGGAAGAGTGTCTAATTCAATGGGACTAAGTTTTGTAGTGGAAGTATCAGAGGAGTTGGTCAGAATAGGTTTAATAATGTTAGGTTAGGTTAGGGTGGAAATAGGTAGAGATGGAAAAAAATGGCATGAGAAGATGTAGGGAAGAATGACTAATTCAAAGGGACTAAGTTTTGTAGTGGAAGTATCAAAGGAGTTGGTCAAAATAGGTTTAATAATGTTAGGTTAGGTTAGGGTGAAAATAGGTAGAGATGGAAAATAATGGCATGAGAAGATGTAGGGAAGAGTGACTAATTCAAAGGGACTAAGTTTTGTAGTGGAAGTATCATAGGAGTTGGTCAGAATAGGTTTAATAATGTTAGGTTAGGTTAGGGTGAAAATAGGTAGAGATGGAAAATAATGACATGAGAAGATGTGGGGAAGAGTGACTAATATAAAGGGACTAAGTTTTGTAGTGGAAGTATTAAAGGAGTTGGTCAGAAGAGGTTTAATAATGTTAGGTTAGGTTAGGGTGAAAATAGGTAGAGATGGAAAAGAATGGCATTAGAAGATGTAGGGAAGAGTGACTAATTCTAATGGACTAAGTTTTGTAGTGGAAGTATCAGAGGAGTTGGTCAGAATAGGTTTAATAATGTTAGGTTAGGTTAGGTTGAAAATGGGTAGGGATGGAAAATAATGGCATGAGAAGATGTAGGGAAGAGTGTCTAATTCAATGGGACTAAGTTTTGTAGTGGAAGTATCAGAGGAGTTGGTCAGAATAGGTTTCATAATGTTAGGTTAAGTTAGGGTGGAAATAGGTAGAGATGGAAAAAAATGGCATGAGAAGATGTAGGGAAGAATGACTAATTCAAAGGGACTAAGTTTTGTAGTGGAAGTATCAAAGGAGTTGGTCAAAATAGGTTTAATAATGTTAGGTTAGGTTAGGGTGAAAATAGGTAGAGATGGAAAATAATGGCATGAGAAGATGTAGGGAAGAGTGACTAATTCAAAGGGACTAAGTTTTGTAGTGGAAGTATCAGAGGAGTTGGTCAGAATAGGTTTAATAATGTTAGGTTAGGTTAGGGTGAAAATAGGTAGAGATGGAAAATAATGACATGAGAAGATGTGGGGAAGAGTGACTAATATAAAGGGGCTAAGTTTTGTAGTGGAAGTATTAAAGGAGTTGGTCAGAAGAGGTTTAATAATGTTAGGTTAGGTTAGGGTGAAAATAGGTAGAGATGGAAAAGAATGGCATTAGAAGATGTAGGGAAGAGTGACTAATTCTAATGGACTAAGTTTTGTAGTGGAAGTATCAGAGGAGTTGGTCAGAATAGGTTTAATAATGTTAGGTTAGGTTAGGTTGAAAATGTGTAGGGATGGAAAATAATGGCATGAGAAGATGTAGGGAAGAGTGTCTAATTCAATGGGACTAAGTTTTGTAGTGGAAGTATCAGAGGAGTTGGTCAGAATAGGTTTAATAATGTTAGGTTAGGTTAGGGTGGAAATAGGTAGAGATGGAAAAGAATGGTATGAGAAGATGTAGGGAAGAGTGAATAATTCAAAGGGACTAAGTTTTGTAGTGGAAGTATCAGAGGAGTTGGTCAGAAGAGGTTTAATAATGTTAGGTTAGGTTAGGTTGAAAATGGGTAGGGATGGAAAATAATGGCATGAGAAGATGTAGAGAAGAGTGACTAATTCAAAAGGACTAAGTTTTGTAGTGGAAGTATCAGAGGAGTTGGTCAGAAGAGGTTTAATAATGTTAGGTTAGGTTAGGTTGAAAATGGGTAGGGATGGAAAATAATGGCATGAGAAGATGTAGAGAAGAGTGACTAATTCAAAAGGACTAAGTTTTGTAGTGGAAGTATCAGAGGGGTTGGTCAGAAGAGGTTTAATAATGTTAGGTTAGGTTAGGTTGAAAATGGGTAGGGATGGAAAATAATGGCATGAGAAGATGTAGGGAAGAGTGACTAATTCAAAGGGACTAAGTTTTGTAGTGGAAGTATCAGAGGAGTTGGTCAGAATAGGTTTAATAATGTTAGGTTAGGTTAGGGTGAAAATAGGTAGAGATGGAAAATAATTACATGAGAAGATGTGGGGAAGAGTGACTAATATAAAGGGACTAAGTTTTGTAGTGGAAGTATTAAAGGAGTTGGTCAGAAGAGGTTTAATAATGTTAGGTTAGGTTAGGGTGAAAATAGGTAGAGATGGAAAAGAATGGCATTAGAAGATGTAGGGAAGAGTGACTAATTCTAATGGACTAAGTTTTGTAGTGGAAGTATCAGAGGAGTTGGTCAGAATAGGTTTAATAATGTTAGGTTAGGTTAGGTTGAAAATGGGTAGGGATGGAAAATAATGGCACGAGAAGATGTAGGGAAAAGTGTCTAATTCAATGGGACTAAGTTTTGTAGTGGAAGTATCAGAGGAGTTGGTCAGAATAGGTTTAATAATGTTAGGTTAGGTTAGGGTGGAAATAGGTAGAGATGGAAAAAAAATGGCATGAGAAGATGTAGGGAAGAATGACTAATTCAAAGGGACTAAGTTTTGTAGTGGAAGTATCAAAGGAGTTGGTCAAAATAGGTTTAATAATGTTAGGTTAGGTTAGGGTGAAAATAGGTAGAGATGGAAAAGAATGGCATTAGAAGATGTAGGGAAGAGTGACTAATTCTAATGGACTAAGTTTTGTAGTGGAAGTATCAGAGGAGTTGGTCAGAATAGGTTTAATAATGTTAGGTTAGGTTAGGTTGAAAATGGGTAGGGATGGAAAATAATGGCACGAGAAGATGTAGGGAAAAGTGTCTAATTCAATGGGACTAAGTTTTGTAGTGGAAGTATCAGAGGAGTTGGTCAGAATAGGTTTAATAATGTTAGGTTAGGTTAGGGTGGAAATAGGTAGAGATGGAAAAAAAATGGCATGAGAAGATGTAGGGAAGAATGACTAATTCAAAGGGACTAAGTTTTGTAGTGGAAGTATCAAAGGAGTTGGTCAAAATAGGTTTAATAATGTTAGGTTAGGTTAGGGTGAAAATAGGTAGAGATGGAAAATAATGGCATGAGAAGATGTAGGGAAGAGTGACTAATTCAAAGGGACTAAGTGTTGTAGTGGAAGTATCAGAGGAGTTGGTCAGAAGAGGTTTAATAATGTTAGGTTAGGTTAGGTTGAAAATGGGTAGGGATGGAAAATATTGGCATGAGAAGATGTAGAGAAGAGTGACTAATTCAAAAGGACTAAGTTTTGTAGTGGAAGTATCAGAGGAGTTGGTCAGAAGAGGTTTAATAATGTTAGGTTAGGTTAGGGTGGAAATAGGTAGAGATGGAAAAAAATGGCATGAGAAGATGTAGGGAAGAATGACTAATTCAAAGGGACTAAATTTTGTAGTGGAAGTATCAGAGGAGTTGGTCAGAATAGGTTTAATAATGTTAGGTTAGGTTAGGGTGAAAATAGGTAGAGATGGAAAATAATGACATGAGAAGATGTGGGGAAGAGTGACTAATATAAAGGGGCTAAGTTTTGTAGTGGAAGTATTAAAGGAGTTGGTCAGAAGAGGTTTAATAATGTTAGGTTAGGTTAGGGTGAAAATAGGTAGAGATGGAAAAGAATGGCATTAGAAGATGTAGGGAAGAGTGACTAATTCTAATGGACTAAGTTTTGTAGTGGAAGTATCAGAGGAGTTGGTCAGAATAGGTTTAATAATGTTAGGTTAGGTTAGGTTGAAAATGTGTAGGGATGGAAAATAATGGCATGAGAAGATGTTGGGAAGAGTGTCTAATTCAATGGGACTAAGTTTTGTAGTGGAAGTATCAGAGGAGTTGGTCAGAATAGGTTTAATAATGTTAGGTTAGGTTAGGGTGGAAATAGGTAGAGATGGAAAAGAATGGTATGAGAAGATGTAGGGAAGAGTGACTAATTCAAAGGGACTAAGTTTTGTAGTGGAAGTATCAGAGGAGTTGGTCAGAAGAGGTTTAATAATGTTAGGTTAGGTTAGGTTGAAAATGGGTAGGGATGGAAAATAATGGCATGAGAAGATGTAGAGAAGAGTGACTAATTCAAAAGGACTAAGTTTTGTAGTGGAAGTATCAGAGGGGTTGGTCAGAAGAGGTTTAATAATGTTAGGTTAGGTTAGGTTGAAAATGGGTAGGGATGGAAAATAATGGCATGAGAAGATGTAGGGAAGAGTGTCTAATTCAATGGAACTAAGTTTTGTAGTGGAAGTATCAGAGGAGTTGGTCAGAATAGGTTTAATAATGTTAGGTTAGGTTAGGGTGGAAATAGGTAGAGATGGAAAAGAATGGCATGAGAAGATGTAGGGAAGAATGACTAATTCAAAGGGACTAAGTTTTGTAGTGGAAGTATCAAAGGAGTTGGTCAAAATAGGTTTAATAATGTTAGGTTAGGTTAGGGTGAAAATAGGTAGAGATGGAAAATAATGGCATGAGAAGATGTAGGGAAGAGTGACTAATTCAAAGGGACTAAGTTTTGTAGTGGAAGTATCAGAGGAGTTGGTCAGAATAGGTTTAATAATGTTAGGTTAGGTTTGGGTGAAAATAGGTAGAGATGGAAAATAATGACATGAGAAGATGTGGGGAAGAGTGACTAATATAAAGGGACTAAGTTTTGTAGTGGAAGTATTAAAGGAGTTGGTCAAAATAGGTTTAACAATGTTAGGTTAGGTTAGGGTGAAAATAGGTAGAGATGGAAAATAATGGCATGAGAAGATGTAGGGAAGAGTGACTAATTCAAAGGGACTAAGTTTTGTAGTGGAAGTATCATAGGAGTTGGTCAGAATAGGTTTAATAATGTTAGGTTAGGTTAGGGTGAAAATATGTAGAGATGGAAAATAATGACATGAGAAGATGTGGGGAAGAGTGACTAATATAAAGGGACTAAGTTTTGTAGTGGAAGTATTAAAGGAGTTGGTCAGAAGAGGTTTAATAATGTTAGGTTAGGTTAGGGTGGAAATAGGTAGAGATGGAAAAAAATGGCATGAGAAGATGTAGGGAAGAATGACTAATTCAAAGCGACTAAGTTTTGTAGTGGAAGTATCAAAGGAGTTGTTCAAAATAGGTTTAATAATGTTAGGTTAGGTTAGGGTGAAAATAGGTAGAGATGGAAAATAATGGCATGAGAAGATGTAGGGAAGAGTGACTAATTCAAAGGGACTAAGTTTTGTAGTGGAAGTATCAGAGGAGTTGGTCAGAAGAGGTTTAATAATGTTAGGTTAGGTTAGGTTGAAAATGGGTAGGGATGGAAAATAATTGCAAAAGAAGATGTAGAGAAGAGTGACTAATTCAAAAGGACTAAGTTTTGTAGTGGAAGTATCAGAGGGGTTGGTCAGAAGAGGTTTAATAATGTTAGGTTAGGTTAGGTTGAAAATGGGTAGGGATGGAAAATAATGGCATGAGAAGATGTAGGGAAGAGTGTCTAATTCAATGGGACTAAGTTTTGTAGTGGAAGTATCAGAGGAGTTGGTCAGAATAGGTTTAATAATGTTAGGTTAGGTTAGGGTGGAAATAGGTAGAGATGGAAAAAAATGGCATGAGAAGATGTAGGGAAGAATGACTAATTCAAAGGGACTAAGTTTTGTAGTGGAAGTATCAAAGGAGTTGGTCAAAATAGGTTTAATAATGTTAGGTTAGGTTAGGGTGAAAATAGGTAGAGATGGAAAATAATGGCATGAGAAGATGTAGGGAAGAGTGACTAATTCAAAGGGACTAAGTTTTGTAGTGGAAGTATCAGAGGAGTTGGTCAGAATAGGTTTAATAATGTTAGGTTAGGTTAGGGTGAAAATAGGTAGAGATGGAAAATAATGACATGAGAAGATGTGGGGAAGAGTGACTAATATAAAGGGGCTAAGTTTTGTAGTGGAAGTATTAAAGGAGTTGGTCAGAAGAGGTTTAATAATGTTAGGTTAGGTTAGGGTGAAAATAGGTAGAGATGGAAAAGAATGGCATTAGAAGATGTAGGGAAGAGTGACTAATTCTAATGGACTAAGTTTTGTAGTGGAAGTATCAGAGGAGTTGGTCAGAATAGGTTTAATAATGTTAGGTTAGGTTAGGTTGAAAATGTGTAGGGATGGAAAATAATGGCATGAGAAGATGTAGGGAAGAGTGTCTAATTCAATGGGACTAAGTTTTGTAGTGGAAGTATCAGAGGAGTTGGTCAGAATAGGTTTAATAATGTTAGGTTAGGTTAGGGTGGAAATAGGTAGAGATGGAAAAGAATGGTATGAGAAGATGTAGGGAAGAGTGAATAATTCAAAGGGACTAAGTTTTGTAGTGGAAGTATCAGAGGAGTTGGTCAGAAGAGGTTTAATAATGTTAGGTTAGGTTAGGTTGAAAATGGGTAGGGATGGAAAATAATGGCATGAGAAGATGTAGAGAAGAGTGACTAATTCAAAAGGACTAAGTTTTGTAGTGGAAGTATCAGAGGGGTTGGTCAGAAGAGGTTTAATAATGTTAGGTTAGGTTAGGTTGAAAATGGGTAGGGATGGAAAATAATGGCATGAGAAGATGTAGGGAAGAGTGTCTAATTCAATGGGACTAAGTTTTGTAGTGGAAGTATCAGAGGAGTTGGTCAGAATAGGTTTAATAATGTTAGGTTAGGTTAGGGTGGAAATAGGTAGAGATGGAAAAAAATGGCATGAGAAGATGTAGGGAAGAATGACTAATTCAAAGGGACTAAGTTTTGTAGTGGAAGTATCAAAGGAGTTGGTCAAAATAGGTTTAATAATGTTAGGTTAGGTTAGGGTGAAAATAGGTAGAGATGGAAAATAATGGCATGAGAAGATGTAGGGAAGAGTGACTAATTCAATGGGACTAAGTTTTGTAGTGGAAGTATCAGAGGAGTTGGTCAGAATAGGTTTAATAATGTTAGGTTAGGTTAGGGTGAAAATAGGTAGAGATGGAAAATAATGACATGAGAAGATGTGGGGAAGAGTGACTAATATAAAGGGACTAAGTTTTGTAGTGGAAGTATTAAAGGAGTTGGTCAAAATAGGTTTAACAATGTTAGGTTAGGTTAGGGTGAAAATAGGTAGAGATGGAAAATAATGGCATGAGAAGATGTAGGGAAGAGTGACTAATTCTAATGGACTAAGTTTTGTAGTGGAAGTATCAGAGGAGTTGGTCAGAATAGGTTTAATAATGTTAGGTTAGGTTAGGTTGAAAATGTGTAGGGATGGAAAATAATGGCATGAGAAGATGTAGGGAAGAGTGTCTAATTCAATGGGACTAAGTTTTGTAGTGGAAGTATCAGAGGAGTTGGTCAGAATAGGTTTAATAATGTTAGGTTAGGTTAGGGTGGAAATAGGTAGAGATGGAAAAGAATGGTATGAGAAGATGTAGGGAAGAGTGAATAATTCAAAGGGACTAAGTTTTGTAGTGGAAGTATCAGAGGAGTTGGTCAGAAGAGGTTTAATAATGTTAGGTTAGGTTAGGTTGAAAATGGGTAGGGATGGAAAATAATGGCATGAGAAGATGTAGAGAAGAGTGACTAATTCAAAAGGACTAAGTTTTGTAGTGGAAGTATCAGAGGGGTTGGTCAGAAGAGGTTTAATAATGTTAGGTTAGGTTAGGTTGAAAATGGGTAGGGATGGAAAATAATGGCATGAGAAGATGTAGGGAAGAGTGTCTAATTCAATGGGACTAAGTTTTGTAGTGGAAGTATCAGAGGAGTTGGTCAGAATAGGTTTAATAATGTTAGGTTAGGTTAGGGTGGAAATAGGTAGAGATGGAAAAAAATGGCATGAGAAGATGTAGGGAAGAATGACTAATTCAAAGGGACTAAGTTTTGTAGTGGAAGTATCAAAGGAGTTGGTCAAAATAGGTTTAATAATGTTAGGTTAGGTTAGGGTGAAAATAGGTAGAGATGGAAAATAATGGCATGAGAAGATGTAGGGAAGAGTGACTAATTCAATGGGACTAAGTTTTGTAGTGGAAGTATCAGAGGAGTTGGTCAGAATAGGTTTAATAATGTTAGGTTAGGTTAGGGTGAAAATAGGTAGAGATGGAAAATAATGACATGAGAAGATGTGGGGAAGAGTGACTAATATAAAGGGACTAAGTTTTGTAGTGGAAGTATTAAAGGAGTTGGTCAAAATAGGTTTAACAATGTTAGGTTAGGTTAGGGTGAAAATAGGTAGAGATGGAAAATAATGGCATGAGAAGATGTAGGGAAGAGTGACTAATTCAAAGGGACTAAGTTTTGTAGTGGAAGTATCATAGGAGTTGGTCAGAATGGGTTTAATAATGTTAGGTTAGGTTAGGGTGAAAATAGGTAGAGATGGAAAATAATGGCATGAGAAGATGTGGGGAAGAGTGACTAATATAAAGGGACTAAGTTTTGTAGTGGAAGTATTAAAGGAGTTGGTCAGAAGAGGTTTAATAATGTTAGGTTAGGTTAGGGTGAAAATAGGTAGAGATGGAAAAGAATGGCATTAGAAGATGTAGGGAAGAGTGACTAATTCTAATGGACTAAGTTTTGTAGTGGAAGTATCAGAGGAGTTGGTCAGAATAGGTTTAATAATGTTAGGTTAGGTTAGGTTGAAAATGGGTAGGGATGGAAAATAATGGCATGAGAAGATGTAGGGAAGAGTGTCTAATTCAATGGGACTAAGTTTTGTAGTGGAAGTATCAGAGGAGTTGGTCAGAATAGGTTTAATAATGTTAGGTTAGGTTAGGGTGGAAATAGGTAGAGATGGAAAAAAAATGGCATGAGAAGATGTAGGGAAGAATGACTAATTCAAAGGGACTAAGTTTTGTAGTGGAAGTATCAAAGGAGTTGGTCAAAATAGGTTTAATAATGTTAGGTTAGGTTAGGGTGAAAATAGGTAGAGATGGAAAATAATGGCATGAGAAGATGTAGGGAAGAGTGACTAATTCAAAGGGACTAAGTGTTGTAGTGGAAGTATCAGAGGAGTTGGTCAGAAGAGGTTTAATAATGTTAGGTTAGGTTAGGTTGAAAATGGGTAGGGATGGAAAATAATGGCATGAGAAGATGTAGAGAAGAGTGACTAATTCAAAAGGACTAAGTTTTGTAGTGGAAGTATCAGAGGGGTTGGTCAGAAGAGGTTTAATAATGTTAGGTTAGGTTAGGTTGAAAATGGGTAGGGATGGAAAATAATGGCATGAGAAGATGTAGGGAAGAGTGTCTAATTCAATGGGACTAAGTTTTGTAGTGGAAGTATCAGAGGAGTTGGTCAGAATAGGTTTAATAATGTTAGGTTAGGTTAGGGTGGAAATAGGTAGATATGGAAAAAAATGGCATGAGAAGATGTAGGGAAGAATGACTAATTCAAAGGGACTAAGTTTTGTAGTGGAAGTATTAAAGGAGTTGGTCAAAATAGGTTTAATGTTAGGTTAGGTTAGGGTGAAAATAGGTAGAGATGGAAAATAATGACATGAGAAGATGTGGGGAAGAGTGACTAATATAAAGGGACTAAGTTTTGTAGTGGAAGTATTAAAGGAGTTGGCCAAAATAGGTTTAAAAATGTTAGGTTAGGTTAGGGTGAAAATAGGTAGAGATGGAAAATAATGGCATGAGAAGATGTAGGGAAGAGTGACTAATTCAAAGGGACTAAGTTTTGTAGTGGAAGTATCATAGGAGTTGGTCAGAATAGGTTTAATAATGTTAGGTTAGGTTAGGGTGAAAATAGGTAGATATGGAAAAAAATGGCATGAGAAGATGTAGGGAAGAATGACTAATTCAAAGGGACTAAGTTTTGTAGTGGAAGTATTAAAGGAGTTGGTCAAAATAGGTTTAATGTTAGGTTAGGTTAGGGTGAAAATAGGTAGAGATGGAAAATAATGACATGAGAAGATGTGGGGAAGAGTGACTAATATAAAGGGACTAAGTTTTGTAGTGGAAGTATTAAAGGAGTTGGCCAAAATAGGTTTAACAATGTTAGGTTAGGTTAGGGTGAAAATAGGTAGAGATGGAAAATAATGGCATGAGAAGATGTAGGGAAGAGTGACTAATTCAAAGGGACTAAGTTTTGTAGTGGAAGTATCATAGGAGTTGGTCAGAATAGGTTTAATAATGTTAGGTTAGGTTAGGGTGAAAATAGGTAGAGATGGAAAATAATGACATGAGAAGATGTGGGGAAGAGTGACTAATATAAAGGGACTAAGTTTTGTAGTGGAAGTATTAAAGGAGTTGGTCAGAAGAGGTTTAATAATGTTAGGTTAGGTTAGGGTGAAAATAGGTAGAGATGGAAAAGAATGGCATTAGAAGATGTAGGGAAGAGTGACTAATTCTAATGTACTAAGTTTTGTAGTGGAAGTATCAGAGGAGTTGGTCAGAATAGGTTTAATAATGTTAGGTTAGGTTAGGTTGAAAATGGGTAGGGATGGAAAATAATGGCATGAGAAGATGTAGGGAAGAGTGTCTAATTCAATGGGACTAAGTTTTGTAGTGGAAGTATCAGAGGAGTTGGTCAGAATAGGTTTAATAATGTTAGGTTAGGTTAGGGTGGAAATAGGTAGAGATGGAAAAGAATGGCATGAGAAGATGTAGGGAAGAGTGACTAATTCAAAGGGACTAAGTTTTGTAGTGGAAGTATCAGAGGAGTTGGTCAGAAGAGGTTTAATAATGTTAGGTTAGGTTAGGTTGAAAATGGGTAGGGATGGAAAATAATGGCATGAGAAGATGTAGAGAAGAGTGACTAATTCAAAAGGACTAAGTTTTGTAGTGGAAGTATCAGAGGGGTTGGTCAGAAGAGGTTTAATAATGTTAGGTTAGGTTAGGTTGAAAATGGGTAGGGATGGAAAATAATGGCATGAGAAGATGTAGGGAAGAGTGACTAATTCAAAGGGACTAAGTTTTGTAGTGGAAGTATCAGAGGAGTTGGTCAGAATAAGTTTAATAATGTTAGGTTAGGTTAGGGTGAAAATAGGTAGAGATGGAAAATAATTACATGAGAAGATGTGGGGAAGAGTGACTAATATAAAGGGACTAAGTTTTGTAGTGGAAGTATTAAAGGAGTTGGTCAGAAGAGGTTTAATAATGTTAGGTTAGGTTAGGGTGAAAATAGGTAGAGATGGAAAAGAATGGCATTAGAAGATGTAGGGAAGAGTGACTAATTCTAATGGACTAAGTTTTGTAGTGGAAGTATCAGAGGAGTTGGTCAGAATAGGTTTAATAATGTTAGGTTAGGTTAGGTTGAAAATGGGTAGGGATGGAAAATAATGGCACGAGAAGATGTAGGGAAAAGTGTCTAATTCAATGGGACTAAGTTTTGTAGTGGAAGTATCAGAGGAGTTGGTCAGAATAGGTTTAATAATGTTAGGTTAGGTTAGGGTGGAAATAGGTAGAGATGGAAAAAAAATGGCATGAGAAGATGTAGGGAAGAATGACTAATTCAAAGGGACTAAGTTTTGTAGTGGAAGTATCAAAGGAGTTGGTCAAAATAGGTTTAATAATGTTAAGTTAGGTTAGGGTGAAAATAGGTAGAGATGGAAAATAATGGCATGAGAAGATGTAGGGAAGAGTGACTAATTCAAAGGGACTAAGTGTTGTAGTGGAAGTATCAGAGGAGTTGGTCAGAAGAGGTTTAATAATGTTAGGTTAGGTTAGGTTGAAAATGGGTAGGGATGGAAAATAATGGCATGAGAAGATGTAGAGAAGAGTGACTAATTCAAAAGGACTAAGTTTTGTAGTGGAAGTATCAGAGGAGTTGGTCAGAAGAGGTTTAATAATGTTAGGTTAGGTTAGGTTGAAAATGGGTAGGGATGGAAAATAATGGCATGAGAAGATGTAGGGAAGAGTGTCTAATTCAATGGGACTAAGTTTTGTAGTGGAAGTATCAGAGGAGTTGGTCAGAATAGGTTTAATAATGTTAGGTTAGGTTAGGGTGGAAATAGGTAGATATGGAAAAAAATGGCATGAGAAGATGTAGGGAAGAATGACTAATTCAAAGGGACTAAGTTTTGTAGTGGAAGTATCAAAGGAGTTGGTCAAAATAGGTTTAATGTTAGGTTAGGTTAGGGTGAAAATAGGTAGAGATGGAAAATAATGGCATGAGAAGATGTAAGGAAGAGTGACTAATTCAAAGGGACTAAGTTTTGTAGTGGAAGTATCAGAGGAGTTGGTCAGAATAGGTTTAATAATGTTAGGTTAGGTTAGGGTGAAAATAGGTAGAGATGGAAAATAATGACATGAGAAGATGTGGGGAAGAGTGACTAATATAAAGGGACTAAGTTTTGTAGTGGAAGTATTAAAGGAGTTGGTCAGAAGAGGTTTAATAATGTTAGGTTAGGTTAGGGTGAAAATAGGTAGAGATGGAAAAGAATGGCATTAGAAGATGTAGGGAAGAGTGACTAATTCTAATGGACTAAGTTTTGTAGTGGAAGTATCAGAGGAGTTGGTCAGAATAGGTTTAATAATGTTAGGTTAGGTTAGGTTGAAAATGGGTAGGGATGGAAAATAATGGCATGAGAAGATGTAGGGAAGAGTGACTAATTTAAAGGGACTAAGTTTTGTAGTGGAAGTATCAGAGGAGTTGGTCAGAATAGGTTTAATAATGTTAGGTTAGGTTAGGGTGAAAATAGGTAGAGATGGAAAATAATGACATGAGAAGATGTGGGGAAGAGTGACTAATATAAAGGGACTAAGTTTTGTAGTGGAAGTATTAAAGGAGTTGGTCAGAATAGGTTTATTAATGTTAGGTTAGGTTTGGGTGAAAATAGGTAGAGATGGAAAAGAATGGCATGAGAAGATGTAGGGAAGAGTGACTAATTCAAAGGGACTAAGTTTTGTTGTGGAAGTATCAGAGGGGTTGGTCACAATAGGTTTAATAATGTTAGGTTAGGTTAGGTTGAAAATGGGTAGGGATGGAAAATAATTGCATGAGAAGATGTAGGGAAGAGTGAATAATTCAAAGGGACTAAGTTTTGTAGTGGAAGTATCAGAGGAGTTGGTCAGAATAGGTTTAATAATGTTAGGTTAGGTTAGGGTGAAAATAGGTAGAGATGGAAAATAATGGCATGAGAAGAAGTAGGGAAGAGTGACTAATTCAAAGGGAATAAGTTTTGTAGTGGAAGTATCAGGAGTTGGTCAGAATAGGTTTAATAATGTTATGTTAGGTTAGGGTGAAAATGGGTAGAGATGGAAAATAATGACATGAGAAAATGTGGGGAAGATACGATACGATACGATACATTTTATTGGCCTCAATATTACAATTGTATGTATAGTACATGTTTACATTTAAATATATGAGGAAACAGGTCTGTTGAGCCGAAGCTTTTAGATAGACCTGATAATACTATATACAGAATAATTTTGCGTAGATAATCGGCTGAAAGGCCTAAGATTACAAACATAAATTTTTTAACCCTGATACCATTATAACCATAAAATTAAAACGAAAAAAAAAAAACAATACAAATAATACAGTACATGGATGGTATAAAATAATGAATACATAATATTTACAAGATGCAACACAAAAATCTTAAGAAGAGACTGGTTATGTTGTTTAATTAACTAAAAAACAGGTAAGATGTATGAATGCAATAATGTTAATATGAATTACATAGGTTTTGCTTAACCTTGAATTTAAAAGTATTCAAGGAAACAATATCTTTAATTTGTTGTGGCAACTGGTTCCAACATCTAACTCCACGGAAGGTGACACTCTGTTGAGCATGTGATGTCCTACATAATGGTAATCTCAGAGTAAGTGGTCGTCTGCTGTCAGTATTAGAAGAAATTTGTTCAAAATCACTGTTACTTGTGTATAGATATAAAGATTTGTGAACAAAAAGGCTAGTTTGAAGAGATATTATGTCAGGTAATTTCAGGAGTTTAAGGTCTTTAAAAAGGGAGTTAGTGTGGGCATAGCGATGACTGAAGGTCAATACACGTATAATTTTCTTTTGCGTAACAATAAGACTATCAAGGTAAGTTTTATAAGCCCCTCCCCATATAGCTGTGCAATACAAAAGGTATGGATCAGCAAGTGTTAGGTAAATCTGCCTCAGACAATCACTGGGTATGTTATCACGTATTTTCCACAATACACCTGAAATTTTACTTAGCTTGGTATTTATCTCCAATATATGTGATTTCCATTTTAATTTGTTATCAATTATGACTCCTAAGAACTTAAATTCCTCAACTTTATAAAGTCTGACATTATCAATATAAATATCTATATCTGCTATAGGCTGTGTCATCAATGGGTGTGATATCATATAGTGTGTTTTCGAAATATTTAAGCTTAGTTTGTTACTCTTTATCCAGTTTGATACATGTATTAATTCAGCATTAAGGTTGTTTTTAACATCATTAACTTCCCGTCCCTGGAGAAAAATGGTCGTGTCGTCTGCAAATAGGAGAAACTTTAACTTATCTGTACAACGTGTAATATCATTTATATAGAGTAAAAATAGAATGGGTCCCAAGATCGAGCCTTGTGGTACACCATAATTAATTGGCAAATAAGATGATGGAACATTATTATAAATTGTACACTGATGTCTGTCACATAAATAACTCCTAAACCAATTGTGTGCTGGACCACGAATGCCATAAACCAACAATTTCTCTAACAGTATTGAATGGGATACAGTATCAAATGCTTTAGATAAATCACAGAAGACTGATATTTGAAACATCTTACTGTCAAGTGCAGTATACATATTTTTGCAGAGTTTGTGAATAGCAAGTTCTGTTGATGAATTAGGACGAAAACCATATTGTGATTCAGAAAGTAATGAAAATTTGGTAAGATAGCTAAGCAGCCTACAGGCTACGAGTTTTTCAAAAATTTTGCTAAAGCTTGGTAGGATTGATATTGGTCTGTAATTGGAATGAATGTATTTCTCACCTTTTTTAAACACAGGTATTACTCTAGCAATCTGGAGATGTTTTGGGAAGCAACCTTCCTTAAAAGATCTGTTTATAATATATTCAAGGAAAGGGGATATTTCTTTACAGCACTCTTTGATAATTTTTATGTTTACATCGTCAAATCCTGGTGATGTTAACTTTAATTTCTTTATAACAGTTTTAATTTCCATAAGTGTTGTTGGTTGAAGAAAAAATGAAAATTCTACAGGCTCAGGTAAATAATTAGAAAAAGTAATTGCAGGTTGTTGGATTTTAGAAGCTAGGGTATTAGCTATATTACAAAAATAGTTGTTAAAAGATGTCGCTATGTCTTGGTTGCTAGTCTTAGCTTCATCCTGAAATACGATAGAATCAGGTAAAATATTTACACTAGTTTTCCCCATTAAAATATTAATAGTCTCCCATGTCTTTTTAGTATCTCCTGCACTGTCTTTTAACTTGGATTTATAGTAATTTACTTTAGCAGCTCTTATTGTAGTAGTTAATGTATTTCTGTTGTGTTTGAAGATTTTTTCGTAGGTAAGGGGCCATCTGGCGTAAAGTTTCTGCAACTTATTACGATGCTTAATAGAATTTATTATTGCTGGAGAAATATAAGGTTTATTGTGATGTTTTTCTTTAACTGTGTATTGTTTTTGAGGAAAGTGCTTATTATAGAGATTTTGGAACTTATTCATGTAAATATCAAAACTTCTGTTAACATTACTACCACTAATCTCTGTCCTCCAGTCGTAATTTATTAAGTCAGTTTTAAAGGCAACAATAGAAGCATTATTCATTAGTCTTTTTGTCTTAATAATTCTAGAAGAATATGAAATGTTCATATTAATTGAAAATATACTGAAAACAGGGAAGTGATCGCTGATGTTCGTATAAATTATGCCACTAACCAGGTGATTTTGCAGGTTATTTGACCATATGTGATCAATTAGTGAGGCTGTAGTTTCAGTAACTCTAGTTGGTTTGGTAATTGTGGGAAAGAAATAGTAAGAATAAAATAAGTGTATAAAATCATGTACCCTACTCTCATTTTTAAGTAAATTTACATTGAAGTCACCCATAATATAACAAGGCAATTTTTCTAATGCTAATAATTCTATAATATTATCAATACATGAAAGAAATTCATTAAAGTTTGCATTTGGTGGTCTATAAATAATACCTACAATAAACTTAAATGGTTGAGTAATCCTTAAAAATAGAGACTCCATGTGAGGTAACTGAAGGGAAACATTGCATATTAGTGAACAGTGAAACTTATTGTGAAGATAAATTGCTAGTCCTCCCCCCTGAGCATTCTTGTTTTTAAAGTGAGCAGTATGATTGATCATATTATAAAGGGAGCATATTGCATCAGTCAGCCGAGTTTCACATAACCCCACAACATCCAAAGCAACATCCATACGGTATAAACATTGTTCAAGAAAAGCATCAAAATGAAGAGGAATACTACTGATATTATAAGACATTATATTAAGACTAGGGCAAGATATGTTTTGCCTAAGCTCAATCACAAAAATAGTAGTTGCAAATGGGTTCATTGAGTATATGATCATTTGTGAGACTTTCATCAATATTTAGTACATTAAATTTCAAGTTATTAACTGTATTTATAGGAAATAAGTGATATTTACATACATCTAAAACATTAACCAATTCAACGTCACTTAGACTATGAAAAGGAAAGACCACTTGGTAATCTGCCATCTTAAGTAAAAATATACAAGAAAATATATATTAGATTTACCAGTTGTTACTATTTCTTGGATGGTCGTGATGACATTCTCGTGTTTACCCTCTTCACTGTGGAAAGAGGTGGCACATCCTTTTTTTCACCTGAGCACACACCGGCCTTCAGGGACGGGCTCACTGCAACATCACTACCACCGACAGCCCCCAGAGTAGCGGTAACATCAGGGGCAGCAACAACGGCTGTCACACCGGCAGGAGAACCCGACACACCAACGGCTGAATCCACACTGGAGACCGCACCAGGAACACTGAGCTGTGGCCAGGCTTCACTTCCACTGTCTCGTCCACCAGGGGGAGGAGGATTCAAAGAAGATGGTCTGGAACTGTGGGACGTCCTGGTCGGTACTTCATGTTGGGGTGCACTCATTCGTTGTTTAATTACTAGCTTTGTGTGTCGAAAATATGCCAACTTACCTTCGCTTCTTGCTTTTTTTAGCAAAGGTAGTTGTGCCTTCCTTATACTTTGAGAGGCAGGACAGAGATCTTCATTTATGAAGATGCGGGTTCCCCGGAGCTTAGTAACATTGCGCATCACCGCCTCACGGTCACAGAATCTTACGAAGCAGGCAATGATGGGTCGAGTGAGTTGATTGGAGCGTTGTCCTACCCTGTGTGCTCGTTCCATTTGAAGATTGGGCAACTCCAGTTTGTCCTCCAGTAGTTTTGAAACTAGGACAGCCGTCTGCTCCCAAGTTTCACCTTCCGGTCGTTCCTCCAAGCCAACAATCTGCAAGTTATTGCGTCGACTATGGTCTTCCTGATGATTACACCTCTCTTCTAATCCCATCACAAGCTTCTTACTTGCCTGTAGGTCTTCCTTCATCCCGTTGGCAACTTCCTTGTTTTCGGTTTTCTCGGCTTCAAGCTTCACCACCTGCTGCTTCAACTGATCAACTTCCTGCTGTGTAAATTCCAGGCTTTGAGTAACTTCTTTTATCGTTGATTGTAGTGCCTTTATCATGTCATTAGTTTGACCAATGTACACTTTTAAAGAGTGACTAATATAAAGGGACTAAGTTTTGTAGTGGAAGTATTAAAGGAGTTGGTCAGAAGAGGTTTAATAATGTTAGGTTAGGTTAGGGTGAAAATAGGTAGAGATGGAAAAGAATGGCATTAGAAGATGTAGGGAAGAGTGACTAATTCTAATGGACTAAGTTTTGTAGTGGAAGTATCAGAGGAGTTGGTCAGAATAGGTTTAATAATGTTAGGTTAGGTTAGGTTGAAAATGGGTAGGGATGGAAAATAATGGCATGAGAAGATGTAGAGAAGAGTGACTAATTCAAAGGGACTAAGTTTTGTAGTGGAAGTATCAGAGGGGTTGGTCAGAATAGGTTTAATAATGTTAGGTTAGGTTAGGGTGCAAATAGGTAGAGATGGAAAAGAATGGCATGAGAAGATGTAGGGAAGAGTGACTAATTCAAAGGGACTAAGTTTTGTAGTGGAAGTATCAAAGGAGTTGGTCAGAATAGGTTTAAAAATGTTAGGTTAGGTTAGGTTAGGGTGAAAATAGGTAGAGATGGAAAAGAATGGCATTAGAAGATGTAGGAAAGAGTGACTAATTCAAAGGGACTAAGTTTTGTAGAGAAAGTATCAGAGGGGTTGGTCAGAATAGGTTTAATAATGTTAGGTTAGGTTAGGTTGAAAATGGGTAGGGATGGAAAATAATTGCATAAAAATATGTAGGGAAGAGTGTCTAATTCAATGGGACTAAGTTTTGTAGTGGAAGTATCAGAGGAGTTGGTCAGAATAGGTTTAATAATGTTAGGTTAGGTTAGGGTGAAAATAGGTAGAGATAGAAAATAATGACATGAGAAGATGTGTGGAAGAGTGACTAATTTAAAGGGACTAAGTTTTGTAGTGGAAGTATCAAAGGAATTGGTCAGAAGAGGTTTAATAATGTTAGGTTAGGTTAGGGTGAAAATAGGTAGAGATGGAAAATAATTGCATGAGAAGATGTAGGGAAGAGTGAATAATTCAAAGGGACTAAGTTTTGTAGTGGAAGTATCAGAAGAGTTGGTCAGAATAGGTTTAATAATGTTAGGTTAGGTTAGGTTGAAAATAGGTAAGGATGGAAAATAATTGCATAAAAAGATGTAGGGAAGAGTGTCTAATTCAATGGGACTAAGTTTTGTAGTGGAAGTATCAGAGGAGTTGGTCAGAATAGGTTTAATAATGTTAGGTTAGGTTAGGTTAAAAAAGGGTAGGGATGGAAAATAATGGCATGAGAAAATGTAGGGAAGAATGAAAAATTCTAATGGACTAAGTTTTGTAGTACAAGTATAAGAGGGGTTGGTCAGAATAGGTTTATTAATGTTAGGTTAGGTTTGGGTGAAAATAGGTAGAGATGGAAAAGAATGGCATGAGAAGATGTAGGGAAGAGTGACTAATTCAAAGGGACTAAGTTTTGTAGTGGAAGTATCAAAGGAGTTGGTCAAAATAGGTTTAATAATGTAAGGTTAGGTTAGGGTGAAAATAGGTAGAGATGGAAAATAATGGCATGAGAAGAAGTAGGGAAGAGTGACTAATTCAAAGGGAATAAGTTTTGTAGTGGAAGTATCAGGAGTTGGTCAGAATAGGTTTAATAATGTTATGTTATGTTATGGTGAAAATAGGTAGAGATGGAAAAGAATGGCATTAGAAGATGTAGGGAAGAGTGACTAATTCAAAGGGACTAAGTTTTGTAGTGGAAGTATCAGAGGAGTTGGTCAGAATAGGTTTAATAATGTTAGGTTAGGTTAGGGTGGAAATAGGTAGAGATGGAAAAAAATGGCATGAGAAGATGTAGGGAAGAATGACTAATTCAAAGGGACTAAGTTTTGTAGTGGAAGTATCAAAGGAGTTGGTCAAAATAGGTTTAATAATGTTAGGTTAGGTTAGGGTGAAAATAGGTAGAGATGGAAAATAATGGCATGAGAAGATGTAGGGAAGAGTGACTAATTCAAAGGGACTAAGTTTTGTAGTGGAAGTATCAGAGGAGTTGGTCAGAATAGGTTTAATAATGTTAGGTTAGGTTAGGGTGGAAATAGGTAGAGATGGAAAAAAATGGCATGAGAAGATGTAGGGAAGAGTGACTAATTCAAAGGGACTAAGTTTTGTAGTGGAAGTATCAAAGGAGTTGGTCAAAATAGGTTTAATAATGTTAGGTTAGGTTAGGGTGAAAATAGGTAGAGATGGAAAATAATGGCATGAGAAGATGTAGGGAAGAGTGACTAATTCAAAGGGACTAAGTTTTGTAGTGGAAGTATCAGAGGAGTTGGTCAGAATAGGTTTAATAATGTTAGGTTAGGTTAGGGTGAAAATAGGTAGAGATGGAAAATAATGACATGAGAAGATGTGGGGAAGAGTGACTAATATAAAGGGACTAAGTTTAGTAGTGGAAGTATTAAAGGAGTTGGTCAGAAGAGGTTTAATAATGTTAGGTTAGGTTAGGGTGAAAATAGGTAGAGATGGAAAAGAATGGCATTAGAAGATGTAGGGAAGAGTGACTAATTCTAATGGGCTAAGTTTTGTAGTGGAAGTATCAGAGGAGTTGGTCAGAATAGGTTTAATAATGTTAGGTTAGGTTAGGTTGAAAATGGGTAGGGATGGAAAATAATGGCATGAGAAGATGTAGAGAAGAGTGACTAATTCAAAAGGACTAAGTTTTGTAGTGGAAGTATCAGAGGGGTTGGTCAGAAGAGGTTTAATAATGTTAGGTTAGGTTAGGTTGAAAATGGGTAGGGATGGAAAATAATGGCATTACAAGATGTAGGGAAGAGTGTCTAATTCAATGGGACTAAGTTTTGTAGTGGAAGTATCAGAGGAGTTGGTCAGAATAGGTTTAATAATGTTAGGTTAGGTTAGTTTGGAAATAGGTAGAGATGGAAAAAAATGGCATGAGAAGATGTAGGGAAGAGTGACTAATTCAAAGGGACTAAGTTTTGTAGTGGAAGTATCAGAGGAGTTGGTCAGAATAGGTTTAATAATGTTAGGTTAGGTTAGGGTGAAAATAGGTAGAGATGGAAAATGATGACATGAGAAGATGTGGGGAAGAGTGACTAATATAAAAGGACTAAGTTTTGTAGTGGAAGTATTAAAGGAGTTGGTCAGAAGAGGTTTAATAATGTTAGGTTAGGTTAGGGTGAAAATAGGTAGAGATGGAAAAGAATGGCATTAGAAGAGTGACTAATTCTAATGGACTAAAGTTTGTAGTGGAAGTATCAGAGGAGTTGGTCAGAATAGGTTTAATAATCTTAGGTTAGGTTAGGTTGAAAATGGGTAGGGATGGAAAATAATGGCATGAGAAGATGTAGGGAAGAGTGTCTAATTCAATGGGACTAAGTTTTGTAGTGGAAGTATCAGAGGAGTTGGTCAGAATAGGTTTAATAATGTTAGGTTAGGTTAGGGTGGAAATAGGTTGAGATGGAAAAGAATGGCATGAGAAGATGTAGGGAAGAGTGACTAATTCAAAGGGACTAAGTTTTGTAGTAGAAGTATCAGAGGAGTTGGTCAGAATAGGTTTAATAATGTTAGGTTAGGTTAGGGTGGAAATAGGTTGAGATGGAAAAGAATGGCATGAGAAGATGTAGGGAAGAGTGACTAATGCAAAGGGACTAAGTTTTGTAGTGGAAGTATCAAAGGAGTTGGTCAGAATAGGTTTAAAAATGTTAGGTTAGGTTAGGGTGAAAATAGGTAGAGATGGAAAAGAATGGCATTAGAAGTTGTAGGGAAGAGTGACTAATTCAAAGGGACTAAGTTTTGTAGAGGAAGTATCAGAGGGGTTGGTCAGAATAGGTTTAATAATGTTAGGTTAGGTTAGGTTGAAAATGGGTAGGGATGGAAAATATTTGCATAAAAAGATGTAGGGAAGAGTGTCTAATTCAATGGAACTAAGTTTTGTAGTGGAAGTATCAGAGGAGTTGGTCAGAAAAGTTTTAATAATGTTAGGTTAGGTTAGGTTAAAAAAGGGTAGGGATGGAAAATAATGGCATGAGAAGATGTAGGGAAGAATGAAAAATTCTAATGGACTAAGTTTTGTAGTGGAAGTATCAAAGGAGTTGGTCAAAATAGGTTTAATAATGTTAGGTTAGGTTAGGGTGAAAATAGGTAGAGATGTAAAATAATGGCATGAGAAGATGTAGGGAAGAGTAACTAATTCAAGGGACTAAGTTTTGTTGTGGAAGTATCAGAGGAGTTGGTCAGAAGAGGTTTAATAATGTTAGGTTAGGTTACGGTGGAAATAGGTTGAGATGAAAAAGAATGGCATAACAAGATGTGGGGAAGAGTTATTAAATCAAAGGGACTAATGTTTGTAGTGGAAGTATCAGAGGGGTTGGTCAGAATAGGTTTAATAATGTTAGGTTAGGTTAGGTTGAAAATGGGTGGGGATGGAAAATAATGGCATGAGAAGATGTAGGGAAGAGTGACTAATTCAAAGGGGCTAAGTTTTGTAGTGGAAGTATCAGAGGGGTTGTTTAGAATAGGTTTAATAATGTTAGGTTAGGTTAGGATGAAAATAAGTAGGGATGGAAAATAATGGTATGAGAAGATGTAGGGAAGAGTGTCTAATTCAATGGGACTAAGTTTTGTAGTGGAAGTATCAGAGGAGTTGGTCAGAATAGGTTTAATAATGTTAGTTTAGGTTAGGGTGGAATTAGGTAGAGATGAAAAAGAATGGCATAACAAGATGTGGGGAAGAGTGACTAATTTAAAGGGACTAAGTTTTGAAGTGGAAGTATCAGAGGGGTTGGTCAGAATAGGTTTAATAATGTTAAGTTAGGTTAAGTTGAAAATGGGTAGGGATGGAAAATAATGGCATGAGAAGATGTAGAGAAGAGTGACTAATTCAAAGGGACTAAGTTTTGTAGTGGAAGTATCAGAGGGGTTGGTCAGAATAGGTTTAATAATGTTAGGTTTGGTTAGGTTAAATAACGGTAGGGATGGAAAATAATGGCATGAGAAGATGTAGGGAAGAATGAATAATTCTAATGGACTAAGTTTTGTAGTACAAGTATAAGAGGGGTTGGTCAGAATAGGTTTATTAATGTTAGGTTAGGTTTGGGTGAAAATAGGTAGAGATGGAAAAGAATGGCATGAGAAGATGTAGGGAAGAGTGTCTAATTCAATGGGACTAAGTTTTGTAGTGGAAGTATCAGAGGAGTTTTTCAGAATAGGTTTAATAATGTTAGGTTAGGTTGAAAATGGGTAGGGATGGAAAATAATGGCATGAGAAGATGTAGAGAATAGTGACTAATTCAAAGGGACTAAGTTTTGTTGTGGAAGTATCAAAGGAGTTGGTCAGAATAGGTAATGTTAGGTTAGGGTGGAAATAGGTTGAGATGAAAAAGAATGGCATAACAAGATGTGGGGAAGAGTGACTAATTCAAAGGGACTAAGTTTTGTAGTGGAAGTATCAGAGGGGTTGGTCAAAAATAGGTTTAATAATGTTAAATTAGGTTAGGTTGAAAATGGGTAGGGATGGAAAATAATGGCATGAGAAGATGTAGGGAAGAGTGACTAATTCAAAGGGACTAAGTTTTGTAGTGGAAGTATCAGTGTTGTGGAGATGCTAGGGACCGGTTATGTAACTAAGTTAGAGAGGGCATGAATAAAATAAATCGATTCGGAGAACTCTTTATTAGATATTTTTTAATGAAAACATTATTATCACGGTATAAAACGGAGCACAGATAACTGTGAAATATATATCAGAGAGAGAGAGAGAGAGAGAGAGAGAGAGAGAGAGAATATCTGTGAAATGTATGTAAATATTTATTTTCATTTATAAATATATTTATTTATTTAGGCAAAGGGAAGCCTGTGTGTGTGATATTTGCTGACAATTGGCTAACTGTTTAGAAGTATACAGTACATTATGATTAAGAAATTACTAACGTATGTTAGTCTGATGGCGAGAAATGACTAACTTACGTTACTCTAACGGCAGACTTCTGACTAATGTAATAATTTGACTAATGATTGACTAACTTAGGAATACAGTGACTTACCTAGTTTGTCAAAATGGACGAGACCTGACTAAGTGCTTAGTAGCGTACCAATTTGACTAACGTATGACTAACTTAGGATTACAGTGTAGTGTATTGTAATAGTGTACTGTAATTTTGTACTGAAATAATGTAATGTATAAGTGTACTGTAATAGTGTACTGTAATGGATTCAATTTAATTAAGGGCTGCATGGTTTTAACTTGTGTCGTTTCACCTTCCGAATTACATAACGAAGAGTCGACCTTGCCTTCTGAATAATGGAAGGACACAGAGCTTATACTCTTATCATACTGAGGAGACTTGTTTTCTGGCATAGTTAGCAGGAATCACTTGCCTTCCAATTCACACCCATGTCTTTTGGTCTTGGATTACACTATATTTACCGATAACAAAATAATCAGGAACGTAGATGAAGGAGCCTGTACATTTCAACCAGCTAAATAATAATAATAATAATAATAATAATAATAATAATAATTCTTTACTCCTTCAAGTCACTCAACCATATCCTCTCTCTCTCTCTCTCTCTCTCTCTCTCTCTCTCTCTCTCTCTCCTCTTTGTCTCTTTCGGTCGGTCACCTGCTCCTCATCGCTATGCTGACCACCCACTCGCTGCTCCCCACACTCTTTATTTGGCCCAGGCTCAGGCTAGGGGGGAGGTGTGGAAGTGTGGGCTCTGTGGGTATGTGTGTGTGGTGTTTGTGGGCTTAAATGTGGTGCCTGTGGGTGTGTGTGTATGTGGTGTTTGTGGGTGTTTATGTGATGCTTGTGGGTTTCATTGTGGTGTTGTGGGTCGATCTGTGGTGTTTGTGGGTGGGTGGGTGTGTGTGTTGTGTTTGTGGGTGTGTTTGTGATGTCTGTGGGTGCGTATATGGTGTTTGTGGGTGTGGTGTCTAAGGGTGTGGTGTATGTAGGTGTGTGTGTGGTGTTTATGGGTGTGTATCTGGTGTTTGTGAGTTTCAATGTGGTGTTTGTTAGTGGGTTTATATCTGGTGTTTGTAGAATTATCTGGTCTTTATGGGAGTGTGAGTGCTGACCAGTGAGTGTGCTTGAGTTAGGTTAGGTTAAGTTAGCTCAAATTAGGTTAGGTTAGGTTAGGTTAGGTTAGGTTAGGTCAGGCTACATTACTCCCCTGAAGAGAAACAGAGATGAAAACAAAGTGGGATAGTATAATTTTGTTACATTGGAGCTCCCTAATTCCTCCAAAGTAAGCCAGGTAACAAAATCAGATTAACAAAAATAATGGGGGTCTGTAGCTTGAAATATCTTGGAGAAATCAGTTGCTACAGGTTTACCTACGCTGTACTACCACTCCCTTAGCACTGTACTACCTCTCCCTTAAACACAAGAAATCGTAGCGAGTTTCCCCGATCCCTATGAGACTTGGGAATCATGCTTGCCTCAGATCTCGCATGTCGCCGGATTTTCGCCGCCTACATTTAACAAGAGAAAGATCGTGACGTCTATGGCCTAAACTATGAATACGGGAACGCGAGGGAAATTGGAACACTGGGGTAGCTGAGGTGGCTGCCACGTAAAAGTGTATATACCTGGCTGGCTGGCTGGCTCCAGTGACGTTGGTTTAGTGCCCGAGTCGACCACATTGTTCTGGCAAGCAACTTATGAACGTATACCTCGTCAGGATTCGGATTTAGTATACAGCTGGTTGGTTGGTTGGTTGGTTGGAGATAAAGTTCCGGCTGCTACTCTTCCCCAAATCACATTCGCAACGATCGACAGCATGAAATGGATAAATTCGTGTGGAACCTCCTAATGCAAAACCCCTTTATCAGGTAACACTATACTCCATTGTTTTATCCTGGCGATGATGTACCGGTTCTTGCAATTCCTTTCTTGTTGTTATTATTATTATTATTGTTATGATTATTATTTTTTTTTTTTTTTTTTTTTTTTTTTTTTTTTTGTGAGGGGTGGAATAAATATGATGCAATTTAAAACAACTTATGCTAAATATTTTCGCACATAGGTACTTCTTATCTGAAGCATAAATACACCGGAATGTATGGAACGCGTGAATCTCAGGTCCTATTACTAAAAAGGGAATCAATGCCTTTTCGCCACGACAAAAGAAAATACACACGCACATACGCACTTTGTATTGGATGTGCAAGGATGTAAAAGGAAAGCAGCATAGGATAATCCAGAATCCACTCTCCTCCGCTGTCGAGTCTACCCATCTCACGCTGTCAGTATCCTTTTGAAGCCTCTCTGGCGGGTCTATTTTTTACTCCTGAATTAATGTCAGTCCTGTCACTCCTCGCCCAGACGTTTTTGGTAGCTTTACTCTTCCTCTTACACGCATCACGTTGCCTTAACATACTTCATGCTTCATATTTCTACTCTACCTCTTAGCTTGCCAGTACTAATGTTATGTACACTGTTCATTCCTAGTATGTCTTCTCCTCTTTCCAGTATTTACTAGGCCAACCTCGTGCATAGTTATTCTCTCCTTTCATACATGCTACTACTTCTTCGTACTTACAGCACTTCCTTCACTTTCTCATAGTTTTTGCTTCACTTTATCACGTATCGTTGAATTGTTTGTATCAAACATTATCAATCTACACTATAACTATACAGAGAGTCGACTATTAGACTTTTCTGGTACATGTTATAGCTGGAACATGTTCAGAATCGTACAACTAAGAAACTTGATAAAGGATAATAATTTATAGAGGCAATTGTACATTCGCCAACAATTGTTTTCTTACCTCCTAGCGAGAGTGGGATCAAAGTCAGGGTTGGAGAAGGGCCACACTAACACGCCAGATAAAGCCTCATGGCGTCAGTGAAGGTCAATCACCACAATCCCAATACCAATCACGCCATTATGAAGGATTGTCGAGCTGTTATTAACCTGTCAGTGTTCGTTCGTGTAGTCCTTCTCCAACCTCGACTTCGAACTCACTCCCACTAAGATGTGCTCGTAAGATTTGCTAGTGACTGTACAGGAGAGAAAAAGTTAAATACTGTCGTAGAAAGTCAAACGATAATAAAACTTATTTCTGTCTGTATCTTAGCCCATTTTAAGTGAGAGAAGTATTGTTTGCATCAGTGACTTTATAATCTGTTTACTGGTACCTGCGTTTTAGGAACAATGTGTGGCCAGATATTTTTCTCTATGACTGCACCTTAAGGTTTTAACTTGAGATAACGCCGGATGATTAATTCGCCAAGGGAAATTCCGGAGCCAAGGGACATAAATGGAAGAAAGGGAATTTGTTGGTAAATAATTATGTGGTATTGCAATTGAATTGTTAGATCGATAGCACAGAGACTCACACACACACACACCTGCTCTCTCTCTCTCTCTCTCTCTCTCTCTCTCTCTCTCTCTCTCTCTCTCTCTCTCTCTCACTGACTGATCCTTATGTTATATCATAGAGGATAGAAACCCATTAAATCGCCGTTATACGTGCAGTTTTTGAGGCAATTTATAGCGCAATAAAAAGACTCAGATTTATTTTGTCAATAAATTGCCCAATATGGCCCCACGAGCCAAGTACTGGCCGATATTTACCCTTCCCGCTCTGACTATACAACTAAAATTATTGCTTTCATCCTTGTCTGTGTGTCCTTTTGTCAGCATAACCTTTTGTTTGAGACTTGAACTCCTTATACCTTAGGTGGAACTATATATACACCTCGGCATTACCCACCTACTAGTTCTCACAATACCGGATCTGCCCGTGGCTTGACATTTTGGACCAGGCAGGATTATAATTACTGATTACTGAGGGGGAAGGGAGGAGGGGTTGGAGAGGGAAAAAATTATGAAGAAAAAGAAGGGACGGAGGTGTTGGAGTTTTCATTTGTTTAGTCATGAAGTTCAAGGGTTATGGATTATAAATCATTTCTCTTATTCAGTTCTTGTCAAAGGTCAGCGATGATTTATACACACATGGTGATTGGATGGATTTATTGATATCAGGCGCCGCAACAGCGGGGTCATATAGCGCCATACACACATGGTGAGTGTGTGTGCTTTTTTTCTTTACTAGAGTTTTTGGTAGGTTTTATGAGGGTGCCTTTTCATGCATTAATTTCCGACTCTTGTTTAAAATATCAAACATTAATAATACTCGTACGGTACGTACGAGTATTATCCATTGCAAACAGTGTAATCAGTCGCACCAAGTGTTTTTCAGTCTCATCTCACAATATAAGATGTTTATGACCTCACATTGCTGTTCTATAGACGTAAGCAGACATAATGGTGATATTAAGCATAATTTGGTGGCTTCATGAACTACAGGTAACTGTGATCACCAGCGGAACATAACTTTTGAAAATATACGGCTGCAACATTTAGAAAAGAACTGGAATAATATCTGTGTGAGAGTAATTTTCTATTTGTTATGCTGTTTGTAGACAAATATTTAGATAAATCCCTGAAGTCATGACTATACCAGTAGATTTTCTTTTTAAGCACAGTAAAGCGGAGGCTCACAGTATGATACCAATAATGTAAATAATATTTTCTTCCTCGGTGATAGTGGTTATCACACCCAATATTTAATAATGTTTCAGAGGTCAGTGTTACACTATACAGTGCTATAACCATGACTTTCTTCCACATATTGTCTCACGACGGATCTGGAAGGAGTTAAGGAGAAATATTGTGTTGCTTGTATTACACATAACCTGTCACTTTTCACATACGGTAATTTACGAGGCTGTAACGTCTTTCTTTACTGTATACCTGGCTGCCTACTAACTTGATGCTAGATAAACTTGCCCTCGGTTTTATGTTACTATCGTATTCAGATTACATTTTATTGGAGTTACTGCTTTTCCCTTTAGGTTTGAAGGCCTTTCCGATTACCTTTAATGTTATCTGGCGTCTGGCAGAATACGTCCAACATACTTGTAGGTGTTATCGAAAGCACTGATGACCCAATTGTGCTTCGTATTATCTTTTCCGAACAAGCAAGTCATAGCTTCCCAGATACGTTTAATTATACTATAATAGACATATTTCATTAGTATTTATTTAATAGTAATGCATGGATAATGAATAACCCATAAGGAAACTTTTAAATGACGCAAATGTGTAAAAAAAAAAAAAAAAAACATGTGGGAGAGGACTAAGGGAGTTGGTGTTAATTTAGCCTTGGTTGTTGTGCCATTGACTAGAGCCTTTCCTGGCCATCCTCGCCTGGCTGACTGTTGACGAAGTAATTAATTAACTGTATTGGTCCACCTCCCACTACCAGCACCAGCATAAACGCCCCCCGCCTCACGCATTCATTTTTCACTTTCCAAGTTCGGAGAATACTTGCACCCTCGAATAATTACCTTTATTATTCATATATCCATCTGTTTACATAGTGTATATATATTTACCTATATTGAGCAGGGTCCGAAAGGAATAAAATCTACTATTGTTATGATTACCTTAGATTAGCAGGGGAGATTAGTACACACGTTTTCACCTGCTAGGTCCTACGGGCGGTCACCTTGGCACGCTCGGAATGGTGACTTGTTGCTCTGCCCAAAAAACCATCGGTCTGTTTGGTCTTTAAACCTTTCTTAAATCATAAGGATTTAAAATAAGTAGAGTAAGGCTAAATAAAATGAAAATCGATGGAGTAGTTCGTGATCAAACAGACAGAGAGACAGACGATGCCCTTTTTATATAAGATGACGTAGAAGTAGGTACCCTTATGTTACTGGATCTAGTGATAACTTTTAATTGATACCATAATTATATAACCTAAGTTTGTGACCACAAGAAACGTCTGGGGTTTTTCCGAGGTGATCTGATGGTTCTTACTGTCCGTCAAGTATCCTGGCTACGCCGACACGTCAGGAAAATGCCCCCTACACCGAAAATAATCCAAGATGCTGTGAGTGACGATGTAGTTGCCCTTTCCTCATAGTGACGTGTATAAATAAGGTGTCGTCACCTAGTGAGACAGGATTGAAGCTACCAACACCATGAAGCTCCGCTGTCTCATCTAGTGCGAAACTCAATAATCTCGGGGCCTCGCAAGAGTCATAGGCTACTGACAACCTACAGTCCCGAGGTTGAGGTATAAAAAAACTCCATAGAAAAATCAAACCGGCTGTAGTTTTATTAAAGGGGATCGTGCATTAAGATAATTACTCTCAGTTGGAAATTAATTTATTATATAAAACTTTCTATAATATATATTAGACAAATTTCATATACAAAATTACTCTACCGAGCATAAAGTCGATAATTATTAATGGAAATCAAATTAAAGTAATTTCATCATGAAAGTTTGAAATGATTTGTTTTACATATAAATGGTCCACGCAGCAGTAAAACAATTTGTAGTCTCTCACACATAGCATGTTAGTACAACACAGGTAACTGATGATGCGTTTGACTATTTTCATTTGTCGGGAAACATTTAGTGCGGCCAAAAGTTTTATTTCATTTTGCAGTCAGAGTTCTGTGCAATATTTCTACAAAATCTAACCAACCTCTCTTATTGGGCTTATTTACAGTTCAGTCGAATACAAGAGGTCACCAAGAACCTTATCCTTATCTGTTAATAAACGGCAAAGTACTCTTTTGGTAACAACGATAGTTTCTGTTAATTAAACAAGAGGCAAACTAAAAGATACATTATTTTTTCACTTGAAGGAAACATTACTAAGCAAATATATATAACCCACTTAAGGTGAAAAATGTTGTCAATCTGTGGTAATACATACAGTAATAAAAAATGATACACATTAGTACAAACAATTGTTCTGGTCCATAACATAGCTGCCCCATATCACAGTTCACAGCAGCAGGCAGTGTGAGAGCTCTACTAAGTTTTCCTCACTGCAACACAACACACAAAGCCAAAGGAAAACTTGCCAAGATTATCTCAACGGATGGTAAATCCAGCTGGGATTTTGCTGGGCCATCACTGACGCGGTGCATGGCCCTTGGCTGGGATTAGTGTCCGAGCTGGTGATTTGCCCGGCATCTCTCACACTCAATGTCACTCAAGTTTTTACTGTACGGCGGCGTTATGTGAGAATGGTCGGTCCAGATGAATAATTTCACTTTTGGTAACAGAGTTGAAGTGTGGCATAAAGAGTTAACATTTAGTTTATTAGTGCAGGCAAGAGGTTTACTGTACATAGTTTGGATGTTAGTTTGTTGTCTAAGAATTGGTGTATTTTATGTCAGTGTCGTCAGGGTTTGTAAATCTATCTTGGACATATGGGTATTACACGATGATTATCATATGCGAATTTATAGTACGATTGAGTCAGAACAAAATATTGATGAGATAATCCATTGTGGTCGAATTTGAGGTCTACTGATTCCTACAAACAATGCCCGAGCGCAGAGGATATTGATATTCGCAATAAAATGATATATATATATATATATATATATATATATATATATATATATATATATATATATATATATATATGTGTGTGTGTGTGTGTGTGTGTGTGTGTGTGTGTGTACATAATAACCTTTTAATATTGTACTACTGCTCAATTTCCATACTAAGTTATAATAATGTGTTTATGTGTATAGCCTATTCTGAATATATAATATATTAAAATACTCTGCTCAAAAAACTGCCAACCAATTTTTATCCTATACTCACTGTTCAGTAGAGCAGTGAAACTGGAAACATGGGGCTCCAGATTACTATTCTATGTTACCTGCGTGTCTGACAGCGGGGGAAAGGGAAAATACGGGAAAAACTTTTCACATAACGGAAAACTTTTGATGTCAAATAGCTTAGACAATACTATTTTTATTCTTATGTATTCCTATACATAGACAATACTTATATGAATAGACAATACTTGTATGAAATACTGTCTCATAAAAACAATATTTAAACTTCATCGTAATCGAACCTTTGTCATTCAAATAAAACTGAAGAACCAATGTTTTACCCGGATAGTTCATATCATTTGTAGAGTGAACGAGTATACGAGTAAATGCTAGAAAAATCTTGACAACATAATGTTGACAGTAGGGATGAGGTATAAAATATCGGCCTTACTCCGAGACCCACACCTACATTTTGGGTGCAAGCGAATTTCCGTCCAATTATTCATGTATTAATGTTGATCTAGGTTCAATGAGCTAATAAATAAGATCAATATAAAAATACTTATTGATTCGCTTCATAAGGACACAACTTACGAGGAAGAATATAGTCACTGACTTCATGTTGAAAATATAAGTGTCTTACGTTTAATTTATGATATGGTACAACACATTTCGAAAGGAAAATCTTTACTCTGAGAAGTTGTTGAAGATGGTAAGTACCGGTGGGTATATATTTAATTCATAAAATCGCTTGCGTCAGTCTGTATAAACATTGATGAACTTATGAGGAAACTCAAGATATCTAGACATAGTACTCCTATATTGAAAAAAACAAACACGATGTAAGACTTCAAAGCTAATGTTTCCTCAGTGGCCTATTACTGTATACCACACATTAATCATAGACCCATTTTCCTAGGCTCTGATATATGATGATATTATGATTGATGATAAACACTTAGAAATTCATCTAAAAAGGCACCATAGGATATAAAGGATGTGGCCAATTGAAACTATAGAAGAGATTTGTTTGTGATTATCTGTTAGGTCCGAAGACTAACCAAGTTCGTCTTTGTCCATCAGTTTTGGTACAGCAATAATCTATGGGTTTACATTTTACTACTATAAACCTATTGTGTGGAAGCTGCTGCTCATCCTAGGTAAAGGTACCCCGGTTACAGCTTCCACTGCTACACAATGAAAGTCAATACAAGTGATAGCCGGTGGCGGCAGCAGGGTATCATAACAATAAAATTCCTCTGTTGACAGTGAGAGACAATTGTTACAGTACGGAGGTTCTACGTGACCAGTAACGAGTCCAGTATGTACATTTTCAAAATCCTTATACACAAAGAGACTGAAAAGCTTATTATGTGCGGGTGGAGGGGAATTTCAACAGTTGTCTTTTATCTTATGATTTCTTTTTGATAATGATTAGGAAGCATAATTTACCTGAATGCAATATTTGAGCGAAGGTCATATGATGGCTAGCACAGAATGAGTTTGAAATTATTATTATCCCTTTACTTATAAATATATGAAGGGTTTCTGCGAGTGCATACATTTAGATATATTAATGATAAACTTCAAAATGTTCACTAAACTTAACTAAATCCAAAGGTATTCTGAGTGTACAAAGTGAGGTATAGCGCTGGTGAAAAGAGTCACAATTTATCTCGTACAGTACATTCCATAAATATCAGTATGAAGACAACGGACCTCGAACTTGGGCGTCACCTATATGACGCTTTATCTCGTACCAAGTTACCTCTGTGACCCGATGTTTTGCAAGGTAGGTTAAGCAATGTAGGAGAGTGTAATATCTCTCTGAAGTGTATGGATTCGAGGGTGCGACTTTTCATGATCTTCCCCTGCTCCACTGAAAACAATATACATTAGTCGTAGTGTTACGTAGAAACGAATATGGAGCAACTAGTCGTGGTAAGTGGTTCTTGTCATTTCAAGAGGATGAAGTGATGTGAAATTCACAAAACTATATAGAATACAATAATATATGAATCACACCGTTATAGAATATAAAAGTATGAAACATAAATGCCTCACATGTTTAGTCAGCATACCAATTCTCACCTGTACTGACAGATCACATCATTATTCCGTTTCATTTTTACTAACAGTTGGTGTAACTTACAATTGCTTTATCACCTTCACGTCAATGTAAACCCTACAGGTGGAATGGCAGTAAATCTTGAGGCACCTTTCTCCTTCATCCTTGACTTACTAGGGTTTCATTCACGTTCCGAGCTTCAGGCGTCAGTCTTTACTTTTTGCTGGACTAATATAGTAAATCGTTGGGCTTAGAGTTGATTCATATTTGGTTTATTGACGGAAATGCACATGAACTATAACTAATGCACAATACTTGAGGCAAAATTTTTTTTTGAGCTAAAATGATAGCGAATCGATTTTTTTTTTTTTCACTATCAAGGTGTGGAATATAAAGGTACATAAATACCTCAGTTTCTATATCAACTATTACACAAAGTTGTAGCGATTCAGGAGTTCTAGGTCATGTCTGTCGAATATATAGTTAACAGAACCTTCCCTATTTGTATCTCGGCGTTATGGAAGTGTTAGAGGAGAGTGTCTGTCTCGCTGCCTCGCCCCTCCTCACCCCATTCCCTCCTTGCCTTAGCTACGCCTAGAGTGTGCAGTCAGCTTTAACCTCTCCCTCCCTCTATCCACCCTCCTCTCTCTCTCTCTCTCTCTCTCTCTCTCTCTCTCTCTCTCTCTCTCTCTCTCTCTGCACACAGGAGCCTCAACTTTTATAGTATGTGGATGTTAATGGCCTATAAATTGCGAGGCCGTTTTTCAGTCGGACAGCGAAATGACTCAATAGCCAGCCATCATTCTTGACTTAATTCAGTCAGGATAAGCTCCAGACAGTTTCTCACCGTATGATTCAGTAACTCACCCATAACTGTAGGTAAGTATCGATGGGAAAGAAATCAAGTGTCGGTAGATGAGAGAAGATATTTAAAGGGGAGATTCCTAGTTGGTGAATTGGAAGGTCTCTGATTCCTCCAAACTATGCCAGGAAACAGATCCCTTATTAGAACCATTGAGGGCGTCTGTTTTGTAGTATAGTTAAGTGGAATCAGTAGCCTTCCAATTCATCAACAAAATAATCTTACCTTAACATCTACATTATTTTGTATGGGTAAAGTAGGTACGCATCAGAAGACAGCAATAATTCCTTTCACTACATGGTTAAAACAACAGAGCAAAAGATATCAGCAAGTAAAACAAAAAGAAAACGAAAGAAATACACATCGCAGGACATCGAGTTAGGCAAGTTGTTGAAACCTCATTTTGTCCAATTTTGTTTCTAATATCTGCCCTCTTCACCCTGATGGCAGTAGATTAGATTATAAAGGGGGAAGAAAATAGAGTATAGTAGGACATAAAGACCTGGTGCCACATGGGAGGAGGAGATAAAGAGGAAGAGCAGGAAACAGAAGGAAGGAGAGACAGTGGAAGAGTTGAAAAGGAGCTGCTTCGATGCGAAGGGGCGTCAGAACACCTTCACGTACTGCCCACATCACTGCAGGCAATACCTATCTATGATCCCATATGGTAGTAACATTCCGTAACCAAACGACCATAGTATAGAAAAATATATACAGTATATAATTATAATCTGACAGAATGGCGAGAAAAGAACCAATGATTCGTTAGTGCAAGTAAGGAAAGTTGTAACCATTAAAGTGAAGAGCATAAAAAATAGTGCATACGTGGATAAATGTGCTATAAAAATGAAAAATATAGGTACCTATATTAATATTATCATTATATATTAACTCATTGTTATTTATTAATATATTGGCAGGTTTCCTCATTTGAAGAAAATAGTCAAGGTGTAATTTGTAAATTGCTGTGAAAACACGAAAAGCAGCATTACCTTTTATAATTTGATAATACCAACCCCGGATAATCATTAATTCGAGATCAAGGTTGTCGTAATAAAAGTATAATACAAAAACAGACTGAATGGATTGGGCTCGTATAAGAGTTTGAGATACCGATAGAGAAACGAGATAAAAAATTCAAACGGAAGGGCTGGACCAGATTCGGGGAAGTAGAGTGTGGGGAAGGTCATCGTCCTGCAGTGGACTACCAATAGGTGGGGGGGGGGGAGGGGGATAAAATAATGTTGGTGGGGTTGGTGGGGGAGGGTGGGGTGAAATAATGATGGTGGGGTTGGTGGTAGTGGGGGTGAAATAATGGTGGTGGGGTTGGTGGTGGTAGAGGTGAAATATTGGTGGTGGGGTTGGTGGGGGAGGGTGGGGTGAAATAATGGTGGTGGGGTTGGTGGTGGTGGGGGTAAAATAATGGTGGTGGGGTTGGTGGTGGTGGTGGTGAAAATAATGATGGTGGGGTTGGTGGTGGTGGGGGTAAAATAATGGTGGTAGGGTTGGTGGTGGTTAGGTGATGACGAGATGACATTGTGGTGGTGAGATGATGATGATTTTATGGTGATGTTGTTGGTAGGGTTGTGGTGGTGAGGTGATGACGAGTTGACGTTGATGTTCTAAAATGAAAATAATGATAGATGGTGTTGTGTTGGTGGGGCTTTAGGTGGTGGGGTGATGACGTTGAGGTGGTGAGATGATGATGATTTTATGGTGGTGGTTGTGGTGAGGTGTATTTCGTCAAAACTTTGGTAAAATCCACCATCAGTTTCGTTTGAGAACAGCACAGATGTATGACCTTAATATTTATTTTCTCGAGCTGAATCACTTCCTATGTATTTCTTTTCTAGTTTTCCATTATGACACAAGGTACTACGGTGCGATCAGAGGGACAACCTGTAGTACCTTTCATCCTTCCTTTGTATTGGAGACATATTATGAATCATATACGAATGCCACTATGTTCCCGATTCCCGTTAACTCTAGGCTATACCTCGTCACACCTTTGCAGATCCCTTCATTATCATATAGATGGGAGCCGAGACGTTAACTTAGTCCCCAGCTGTACAGTCGTTACGGGGATGAAAGGGGGGGTACATTGGATCGTTCAGCTCACATCGAATAATTCTAGTAGTGGTTAAAAAGTTACATAGACTCCTTTATGTCCACCTATCACAAGACGATACTATGGTGAGAATCAGATTTGATAATAATATGGGAATTATATATGTTTTGTGTGTGTGTGTGTTTACCAGACAACATAACTAGCACAAGCAATATTCAGAAGGCCAAGCTTTCATAAATTATCATAGTTACACTCATCCTGACAGACCAGTACAGAAAATAAATAAATAAAGACCTAGTCCAACGCCATCCTGCAGTAACTCCACGAAGGACAAACCTTATTAAAGTATGCCATCATCATGAAGACCCTCGAGTGTCTGTCTGTCTCCAAGAACTTAAAGTGGGGCGAGAAGTTGCCTGAAGAGCGAATGTGAGGAGATCGTTACCGAGGTGCTGACAACACATTACCACTGGGTCACTTGGTCAGCTTTAACCCCTCCATCCTACACTACCTGGGGAGGCCACAAATGAAATGGGCGCACTCACCCGCTGATGAAAGGCTTATATCACTCGCGCCTGTGACACATGGATAATAATAATGATGTTGATAAATAAATAGGACTTGCCTGCAACTCTAATGAATGAATTAGTAATCCTTTATTCCCCGGATTTTGCATAATTTATAAAAGCATATAGTGATATGCACATGCAATATTTTAGGGACAGATTATTTATATACTTTTTTTTTGTGGGGTCAATTATAGTTGTATAGCACAAGTTCAAAATTATAGAACTCTTCCATACTGAAGCATATTTCAATTATAAATTAAATAACTATACTAATAATAATAATAATAATAATAGACCCTTAATGTATTGTCCACATCTTTCGAGGGAATAACACCCTACCTGGATATAGATGTAGAGGTTCTTCCCTTCCAGGCAACCAGGCAGTCCTTTTCTAAACTTCAATTGTCCCCCTTTTCCTTCCATCTCCTTAATTTTTACTTTTCCACCTCTTGATAGCTTTCTTTCTCGTCTTACAGGGTCTCCCAGGCCTAGGGTGGACTTCTTTTCTTCTTCAAATATAAATTAAAGGCAAAATAAATCCTATAACAATTATTTTGAAATGTTTCCTGGCTTACTTAATTAAAGGGCGGCTCGCTTTGGTTCGTTTAGTTTAATTAGACATTAAAATCCCCTGTCCAGACCGGTTGTCTCCCACGCACTATACAGTCTAAAAAAAATGGTTTCAGTCGCATTCCTTAGCTGTTCATGGCCTCCAGCAACCCTGACGAGATGGACGAGTTGAGTAACTATTTATGAATGGTTTCAGCATCACCACCAACATGGATGTTGAATGGATGGACGACAGATACCGACGGGGTCAGATATGAGGGATTCTTACCTCTGTTAAGGAGATTGGGTTTTCTCCTCTCTCTGTTTGTCAGTTCAAATTTGTTAGCAGGATTATGTAGAAAGTTATGTGTAAATTTTTCGGTTAATATATTTTTACACAAGGTCGTCTTCTTAATTGGTAGCAAGTTACAATATTTTGTGAGAGATCCAGATTTGGAGATGGATCCCGGAATTGCTTTTAATGGACCGGTAGGCTATTAACTTTAACTGTTATTGTTAAGAATGAAGGTGAAAGAGTAAAATGTGTAGTAATCGATGCAAACAACAATTCCATCTGATTTTATGCTAATTCTCCTGAATCCTCTAAGTTTAATATGCCTTTTCCTTTAATGTTTCAGCCTTTAATAACATATTCGTTCACTTGGTCTACCTAAACAAACTCCTTCCCTTGGTTTTCTTTAACTTCCCTAAACAGAGTTATCCTTACCAGCATTCTCCTTTCACTTCCTTCCTCTTGACTTAATGCCTTTTTTACACCATACCTCACTATCCCTTCTCCCAAAGTATTCCCGTTCGTTCTTTATTTTCTTCACGCTTCTTCACACCCTTTTCTTACAGGTTGGTTCAACTTCTCTTTCACCATTTTCATTCACCTTTTACTCTCCACATCATACGCTCTCGAAACATCTCTTTCATCTCAACCTCCTGGCTCTCCTACCCTCTTCCTAATCTGCCTCGCACCCTTTATCTATTTTCCGCTAGCTTTCCAGTATCCACCCTCTTCCCAACCTGCTTACCATTCACTTCTCAACCTGCTTACCATTCCTCCACAACCCACAATATCGCCATCACATTCGATCTACCAGCATGCACCTCCTCCCATTCCTATCTCCCTCCTATTAGCGTAAACCCACACCTAACCTAACTATCACCCAGCATTCGAACCAATAATCTTACACGTCCCTACTAGTGTACAGTCTCTCGCATTACCCTACCACCACCACCACTATTACGTCCCTCTACCACTTCTCACTAAGGACATGCCCCTCCCTCCCTCCTTCCCTTACCCAGCATGGTATAGGAGCGGCACCATTACCCAGCTGCAGACCGGCTGTTGCCTCGCCTGTTATGAGTTCATCTGGTGAGCTGGAAGGTGCTTTGGCCAGGCCCACACGGTTTGATTATAAAGTTGGCAAATGGTGGATTGCTGGCCACGAGGGCTGCTGGAGCTCTGTAGGTCTCCTCCGCCCGCCTCGTGACACTAGACGCATCCTTATCGACTCGACCACACCAACTTAAACAAAGATACATAGACGGTGCTATAATCATAGTATAAATTGGATGCGAGAAGCACCGACTGCGAATTTAATTATCTCCATTATTTATCTATCTATCCATCTGTTTTCTTGTCACTCAATTAATCTAAAGAGATATGTCTGAAAAAAACCGATGGCGCCCACAATAGTATTTGTTTCCGTTACATTAGAATGAACATTACTTAATGATATATTACCAACTATACTAGAACTTTGGAGTACTGACGGATAACACATTTAAATTTTTACAATATCACAGGAAATGCTCGTGTGTTAAAAACCTAGTAAAACAAAGCAGTGATACTAATCATACTTCAAGTATCTTTTGGCACCGTCAAAACAACGACTTGATAACACTTCTCTTTAGTAACGTTATCTAAGTCTGTAATGAAGCCGATCTGATTCACCATGGGTGCTGAAGGTGTGAGTCGGCTATTAGAGGTTCTGATGAGGTTGCCAGAGATCAAGAGGGTAATCGTAGTAAGAGGAGCCTGCATGGTGAAAGTGAGAAGAGCCCGGCGACGGTATTATTAAATTAAAGGAAGATAATCAAGTGAACCGTGTTTTCTTTTCATTGTATCTTCGGCTCGTATGATTTAAAATGTTTGGACATGAGGAAAGCGCAACGCTGTAATCCTTCATGTTTCTTATTAGCTGCTGTATCCGTCTAATGTTGGGAAAGTACTTTTTCAGCTGAATGGAAATAAAGTCATCATTCTAACCTATTATCAGTCTGTCCACAAAGGGAAGGAGTAATGCAATATTTTAGCCTTTATTGTCTTGATCGGGAAAAGAGGAAGCCATTAATTCATTCGAATTACGTCACAACACTGCATAACAACTGCGGTACCGAGAAGAGAATGTTTGTACTAAATAGTTTGAAAGCACCGACACACCTCACAACCATTAAGTTAACTTCTCTACTCCACACAGAGACAATTCACTTCAGAATATTTCATGAGAATAAGAGAAATAATGTTGACTTCACTTGCAGTTGTACATATGTAATATCTAGTTCATAGAAGAGTGAGCTAATTGAAGTACAGTAATTGTAAATTGAATTTCTAGTTTATTCGTAATTTGCTGGGTGGCATAAAGGGGTATTTTTGACTTGGAAAATACAATTACGAGTACTCGCTGATTACAGTTTTTTGTATTTCGTTTCATTGGGTAAATACAGGAGACAATTCACCAGTGTACAGTTACAGTCCAAAGCATCTTTTCTATTCTGGCCAAGGGGATTTCTCAGTTTTATTTTGAACAAAGACCAGGGAAGAAGGCAAAGCATAATTCAGTCACCAAAAAATGCTTATGATGACGGTACGGCTCACATTTTGTTCATCTATAAAGATATCTAAGGAAAAGGAAACTAATCTTGACTGAACACTGCCAGAAGAGTATCTTTGATTGGACTAACTGAGTATTACATGTGATGATAGGCCTAATTGCCATGTCAGTGTCTTTGTGTTTATAAATAGGTCATCCAGGAACAAGATTGCCAGCGTTTACCACTATAGGTGAATAAAGTAAAGTATCTAAGGTGTGAGAATATAGCCAGAAGTAGTAGAGTAGTCATCTGTTGCGTGTGGTCATAACAGTGGGAGTCTGTAACGATCGTGCCATCTGCTGCCACACGTCTGAGCACCATCTGCTACACCCACACATTTGAAAACTATGGCAGTCTCAGACACACATGGCTGGAATAGCACAATGACATCAGAATGCTGATTAAGAATTATACTAACTGGATGCATTTCCCTTACCTGCCTAAGACTGCCATTCTTCATCTTGGTAACGTAGGCTACTAGAAGGGATTTGCCAGGTTAAAATAAAGAAGCAAGTACTTTAATTTTCTTTGTTGTGGTTAAGGGGATTGTACAGTGTTGGTAAATCTGAAACAACTGAGTTCTACATACTATTCTAAGCAACAGGCTACTATTATTTTTGTTAATCTGGTCCTGTTCCCTGATATACTTTCAAGGAATCAAGGCTCTCTAATGTACCAAAGGTGTATTACCTCCTTAAATGTGTTATCGAATGGGATAATGCAAAATATACCAACTACTTATGTGTAATAAAAACTTAATCGGGCAAAGTGTCGTGAATCGTTCATAGAATTTATAAATCGCCTGGTACGCCAGCCTCTGATAACATTATTATTATAATTATAATTTCCGACCTCGGAGCTCGGTATTACCTATCCTACGCTCTTTCACATCCAAAGTTACCTGAGTGAACCAAATTTTAAGTTAAGCCCATGTATTGAATCGTTCAGCTGTCCATAGCCGGACAGAACAACAGGCGGATGACATAAGCGCCGCATCAAACAATAGATGAATCAGGAAAGTTTTTATCATTAATTTGTCAATTTAGTAGTTATTAGGTAGGATGCTGTAATTCTTCCTTCCTCTCATAAGGTGCAGATATCCTCTCTCAATGAACAGTAGATCAAATGACATATTGTGAACGAAAAAATGATAAAATCTTACACAGAGAATGCAGTTGTACAAAATGCTAAATCTTACGTGGATTATAATTCTGGGTGAAATGGAGGGCTAAACTGATTCTTCCAAACTATGACAGACAACAGTCCACATCAGTATACGAGGAGGGAACCTGTATTCCTGCATTGCTTAGAGGGCTACGTTGACTCCATTTCGCCCACAACGAACGACTTCCTCCATGAACTTCTCCCAAACCGAGTCTATGCATAGTGGTTTGTAGAGAAACTTTTTACTACGTCACTGTTTACATATCGCCTGCATGGCCAGTTTTCTCAAGCATTATGTGGTCGTGGCCAAGAAGAGCCATTCACGTCTGCTGGCAACATGTGCGGGACAATGGGGTTGGACGGGAATTTTTCAGAGAGGATGGGGGAGACACTACACCTGCAGCAGCGTGAATACAGAAAGGCACAGACGTCTTCCCTTGTGTTGTCTGGTCCAGTCCTTTCTCTCTCTCTAGTCTTATCCAGCAGAGGGTTCGTCAGTTTTATATTCTATATATTTTTGCAAGATAGATTACACTAGTTATATATATTTTTGTAATCCATGATAGGTTGCGCTGCATATTACGAATACCTTCGATAATGTTGTTTGCGTAATAAAATGCTTTCGTTCATGTTTGTTTGTTGGTTAGGTAGTGAGCAAGGTATCTTAACAACCTATCGATGGCACAGCAAGGAGGAAGGAGATAAAGAGAAGTGACAGCAAGAAAGAAAGAGAGGGAAAGAAAGGAAAGACTGTTGAATGAAAGTGAGTAGCTTTGAAAATGCTATGTACAGTACGCTGATCTCTTTGCTGCTAGCCGTGGAGAATATGTAAATATTGACAAGTCTCTGTACGTACACCCACTCACTCTGCAGGGCCCATTTACAGGGGATATATTTACTTTGTCTAACCCCATCCCCATCACAACATCAATCTTTTTCGTCCATTCTTCTGTGGCCGATGCCTATTTCATTACCCTCTGTCATATCAATTTTCCTTTATCAATCAATTGATGTTCACATTTCACAGTTTCACTCCCGTGGGAACTTTATATCATATTTTTCAGAAACTTCATATATTATTGGACCTCACATTCACCTGAGCATACGACATCCAGTGCAGTACTTATAGAGGAAGCCGACTGTACATCAGCAATTCCCACAAACGCCCAAACTCACCAATACGGAAGCCATTCATCTGTTTGCACTCGACAGGAGCTTGAGTGGAAAGTGTATTGTATTCTGGACAGCAGGCAAGGACATTCGTAAGTTTGGAGATAAGACTTGTACGGCGGATCCAGTTAAATTTCATGTATTCATCGAAACAATCTTGAACACCTTGTCTATGATGATCTCTCTGGTATCATAGCCCCCACACCATCGTCCATTAGTTACTGCATAATTAACTATGTACAGAAAACCACACTGAAACACAGATTGTATTTATAAATCTAGCGTGATCTCAACTTTAGAACACGGCAGTAGTATTCTTGAATGTTGCTTTACTTAAAACTTAATAAATTTAATATTCTAAGAATTGCTTTGTTATCGCCTGTTGTCAACGATAATATATACGCTGAATTTATCTTTCATTTTACGTTCACGGTTCAAATTCGCGAGTTGGAATATAACACTCGAAACGAACGCCATCTGCACAAGCCCCATTTCCTTCACGGGAGAAATAAGCCTTAGGGATTATATTCTGACACGTCCCAACAGTTACTCTCGCCACAACTGCTGCTGTAAAATTCGAACACGGTCATTTTCCTGTGTGATGGAGCACCGACACTACACTACACTGGGAGACATTTTTCCTAAGTCTTACATGGTAGAGAAAACTGCTTGCGTTCCCTCGTATACAACTTTTCGGGATATTCATGTTTACTTTTATTCAGACGGCGTGATGTGAACTAAGACTGAGTTTATCTTACCTCACGTTATCTGTCATAACATAAACTAAGAAATCATTCATAACCTTACTCTGTCTACCCTAACCTAAATTAAACTCTGCTAACAATAAAGTTTTATCCTAACCAAAACTAATCTCTCCTGACTTTATTTCATCTGTTCGAAAAAAAAAAAAAACTAATTTCTCCTGACCTTACTTCATCAGTCTGTGCCAACAAAAATGAATTCAGCAATCCCAACCTATCATTACAATCTGTCCTACCCTGAGCCAACTATCATGCACGTACTGTACGAATCCTGCTTCAAAACGAGAAATTTCCCTGCCCCGTGAGAGAATTCGGAATACTGCACCCGAGTGAACTCTTCTAACCAGAGACAAGTTTAGTGACAGCTGGTGTTGTCGCCGTGGCACCAACCAAGTATTGGCATAGAAATTCACCAGACTTAACTCTTTTCCAATTTCCTACCACAAATGGAACAAGGATATTGGTGGCGGTGTACGTCCCTGGAGCTCAGCATTTACATTTTGTGTCCCGAGAATTCAGATACGCTACTGCAGCTGACCTAACATTAGAAAGAGCAAATATAATCCCAATGGAGTTGCATGGAGCCAGCTTGTTTCATCAGTCTTTATTCACTCTGTATATCATATCGTAAAGTGATGAACGCAACGGAAATGCAGGGAAGAAAATTAATAAGGAAAGGAACATTAGTGTACCAATATTTTTTACACTTGCATCATATCGCTCACTGGACCAAACTGAATTTAAATGGACGACATGCTTCGAGTTAATTAGCAGCGAATGGCGTTGCTTCTCCAGTTACAGATACAATTTATACAGCTTCATTTATACGTCCGCGATCTACTTATTGTGTTTAGCATCAATCTTATGAGAGTACGCCTAACAATTTAGTTAATGTCTAATAAAGCGGTCATAAAGTTTCAACCGTGTTTATAAAATGTTCCATCTCATTGTGTGTAAGACAGACAGACAGGCAGGCAGACAGACAGACAGACAGACAGACAGACAGACAGACAGACAGACAGACAGACAGACAGACAGACAGACAGACAGACAGGCAGGCAGGCAGACAGACAGACAGACAGACAGACAGACAGACAGACAGACAGACAGACAGACAGGCAGACAGGCAGACAGGCAGACAGGCAGACAGGCAGAGAGAGAGAGAGAGAGAGAGAGAGAGAGAGAGAGAGAGAGAGAGAGAGAGAGAGAGAGAGAGAGAGAGACTCCGGAATACAACTATCTGACTAAAATCAAATCACAACATTCGCAGAAGCCATGACAGATTGTTCTTTCACCATTTTTACTGACGGATAACATCATTCCTCTATAAGGAACGTTCAATAATCATCAAAAGAGTTTCTAAGGACAATATATTTACGTTCCTTTATTATATATTCCTTGAGCGTGGAAGGAATGTGAATATCCTGTCCAGATATACGAGCTACATATATAGAAAATACATTAATAGTGAGAAGAGTATATATCCCAATGTCATTTTTTTTTTGCTGCGATATGTGCCGGACTTTCTGGCGCGCCTGACCTCGTGTTGTCGTGCAGATGAATGTGGACTGCAGTGAACATGAGACACACACATGACTGCATCAGGGAGCAAACACGGGCAGCCAGAATTATTCACACTCAGTATCGACACGGAGGTCATTTCGACACTGCCGGAACGTCGCGGGGGGCTTGGGGGGGGGGGGCGGGGACTGGTTGCTTAGTAGAGGGATCGGAAAATCGGCCATATTATTCCTGATCCCGCACCTTCACGTGACATAGTTGGTCTCTCTAGGATGTACTCGTACCTCGGTGCACTTTAAGTTAATATTTGTTGCTTATGGGAATTGCTTATGATCGAAATATATACATGATAATACAGTATAGATTCGACATAGTCCTTACTAATGAATATAATTTAGCACGTCAGGTTTACTTCGTGTGCAGTAAGACGAATGTTGTACTATATCTCGCTTTAAAAGACCCCTGGCATATCAACGTATAATAAATATACTCTGAGCCAAAATATCCAAAGTAAAAGTGCAGAGGAAAGAAAAAAGGGACAAGTTTTCGCTTATTGCTTCGTGGGTCGGGAATTCTGTCATTGCAGATTTCCTGCATTTTTTCTGACAAAGACCAGGAGCTTTATATTGCTGATGGTTGGAGAAGAGTTGCCCCATTATGGAGGGAAATGTTTTTCCTATCAAATTACATAATTACAAAATGTGAAATTGTCATATACTTATTTGGCTGGAGTGATGAAACTGTTGTATGAATTACATATACTACAGAAACAAATGCCACACAAAAACAAATCATAAGAGGAATCGGACAGGAGCAGTGTATTGTACAGTCATGATCAAAAGTCCTGTATCAGGTGAATTAAAGTAAGCCATTTGAATTAATCCAATTAAACAATATTTTCTAGAGACCAATTGAATTAAACCGTTTCAGTCGAAGATGATTATCGGACTATTGGGAGTGAGTGTACATCAACCAGAAGAGATGTTCCGTCCGCCTTAGTCACCTTTCTCTCACTCTAGTATTGCTGTGCTCAAGTATTTCCCGTATGAGAGGCATAATATTCAGGCTCCAAATGCATTATGTTTTTTCCATTATCAATAAATTTTCATTCGAGAGACATAAATCTATCTAACCATCAAATTAACTGGCTGGCTGACTAACTAACTAACTAACTAACTAACTAACTAACTACTAGAAACAGCAACAGCATTGGAATGGAGCAGAGGAAACACAAAACTGAAAAGCGGTGTGTTGGTTGTTGCTGTGGTGGCTGTCGGTGTCTGTATGGATGACTGTAGTGAAGATGGTGATGACTGAGATGGCTGTGGTGGTGGCTGTGGTGGCTATGGTAGTGACGGTGGTGTGTCTGTGGATGTGTCTGTGGTGATGGTGGTGGCTGAGTTGGCTGTGGTAATGGTTGTGGATGTGGATTTGGTGGTGGCTGAGTTGGCTGTGGTAATGGTTGTGGATGTGGTAGTGGCTGAGTTGGCTGTGGTAATGGTTGTGGATGTGGTGGTGGCTGAGTTGGCTGTGGTAATGGTTGTGGATGTGGTGGTGGCTGAGTTGGCTGTGGTGGTGGCTGTGGTGGTGGTCAATGCAGGTTAATCGCTCCATAAAGGCAGATCTGGCGCGGCAAGAAGCAGTCAGGTGATGGTTATGGGCGACACTTTGGCCAAGTTTTACGTAGCGAGGGACTCTTGTGTGGGCGAGGCATTGTTTACTCTGTCTCCGGCCACACAACGTACTGCCGCTTGGACGCTCTCCTCTATTTCTTCAAATAGAATAGGTGGACTGTTGGGAGACGCAGGTGTGTGTGTGTTTGTGTTATGCAAATTGTGGGGCGTGTGTGTGTTTGATGACATATCCGCCTCAAGAATGCTGAGTATGAGAAGTAACAACACGCTGGTTTGGTTTCCTTGTCTGTATAGATGTAAAGCTAAATTAAACAACCTTTATGCATAAGATATCTAAGAAATTTAGCTCTATAAAATGTTAGATATCACCAGAATTTACAGATCAGCGTGTAAGTCAAAACTATCTTTCACTAATGTACACTTCCAAGTAGATGTTGGGGTAATTGTACAGTCTCAATGGCACATAAATGGACCGTATTGATTGGAAAGAAAACAAGTGAATCACAAATGGAATGCGGGAAAATAAAAATAAAATTCATTCGCTTTTCCAGAGACCAATTGCTATAAAGATTTTAAATGACTTGTTGAGGTACATTGTACCATGTCCCATAAATCCTCTTGATACGTACCTTATTCACATTAAGTTTTTGTCATGACATTTTTGGCATTCAAAATTTTATTTTTCTTCTGCGACACTTTTCCTTATTTTTGTATTTTAGACCAGAAACAAAAGGCTGGGAGAGAATGCAAGCATTCTATCAATCTGAGGACCCCAGACCCATGAAGTAGTTAAAGATTCACTCCACATTTTTTCTTAAAATATTATAAATGAAATAGTCCATTTAAATATTTACATTTAACCTGAACTTTGAAACTTAGAGATGAACATTAATAAGTGATGACTCCAGTTAGTGTAAAATGTTATGGTGATGATGTGACGTGTTTACAGTAGAGACCCTTTCAAGTCTATTTTGGATTTCTTGAAGTGGCACTAGGAGAAAAGGAAAAGGTTAAATAAAGTTAATAATGTACCATTCTTGTCGAGACCAACAGAACATGTTCTGTACATGCACATGTAGCAAACTTTTAGTGACTGTTTCGTCTGATCCTTCATTATCTATGAAACTGGAACATGGGCTTGAGGTCGAGCAAAGTTCAACTCAATTTTTCACACTTACTGACTGACTTAACAAGTGAGCTAAATTTGGCGGGAATATAAAAATTCCATAGATATATCCTTTTACATTTAAACATGTCTCATTATTGATAAACCAAGACACAGCAGACCAACTGAAAGATGATGATCACATACTCACTGTACAGACAGGATATTTCGCTAAGGAATTCTGGATCATCGCAAGTAGAACACCGATTTTCGTTTGAGAAGGTTTCTACCAATTTATATAATTAAATTAAACTTTGCTCTAGATATACGCACCAACAAAGATATAAATTTTACTATTATGAACTCATAAACCCACAGTAGCCTAAAAGCTTTCTCACTAATTTACATATTCCTACCGCAGAAAAAAATATTTCAGCATTAACAATGCACTTTTATATGTATATAATTTACTCCCATTTCATTTTTATTACTTACTCCAGGAGGCTATGTTTTTTATTCAGTTTCTTTCTTTGTTTGACTTTATGTTTTCCTGTGTGCCTATTGGTAGTAAGATGGTAGAATTTACTAACCTGCATATAAAAACGAAAAATAAAATAAAAAGGGAGCATGAAAGAGAGGACAACCAGGTTAGTAATATGAACATCAGTGACACCCCAAACAGTCTCCCGTGAAAAATGTTGTGTGTTGCCAGACATTCCCCAGCTTGCCTTTTACTGGTAAAGTTTGGGGTAAGTTGGTGGTGTTATATAAGCCCCAGGACAGAGTTCCGTGCAAGACCTCCTGAGAGACACGCTGCGGCTACATTCACCTGATGTTAGTGCCGGATTAAGCAGTAAATTATTCAGCATTCCGTATTAATTAAAAAGAACTTAACATTTTCTCTACCCCTGGTCGCTAATTATCATCGCATCATGTAAATTATTGTCTCAGTTCGCAGGGGTTGTTACTGAGGGACGGGTTAATTAACACGTGTTTGAGGTTAAGCAGACGGATGATACATGTCATTTTTGCTCTTAATTTAAATAACAATCTTTGCCATATGTTGCAGTTCCAAGAATGCAAGCAATAGTAAACGACAATGAGGCTAATGGGAGAGGAAGTCGAACGTATTTACCATTTCTACGAGACGACAGTAAAATCACACTTTGGCTTGGCAGTTCTTTTTCTCCAGCCAACCAACCGACCGACTGTAGTGTGGTCATCAAGCCCTTAGCTAGACACTTAAGGTGGAGTAGTCATTCGTTCTACTACCGCACATAGCCTATACTCTCCTTTGGACGCTCGTTTCCAGGCAACACTCGAGGCCTTTTAATTACACTGGTAAACGCAATTATGGATGTCAGTGCTAATTTGTGTTCTAGACGGAC